>SDUX01000004.1:4232558-4802839 GCA_008729055.1 Pyropia haitanensis | reverse complement strand
CGCCCGACGCGGCGTCCTGGATCCGAGCACGCTTGGCCTCCTGGTGCTGGAAGAGGGCGGCCTGCAGCTCTCCATACAGCTTCTGGAACCCGAGCTTGTGAGTGGATACACGGCTCAACGGCTCCGTGGCCCAATCGTAGCCAACCACCGCATCTCGAAGATATTCAACTCGAAACACCTCACCGGAGTGCGACGGTGGGAGAAGCTTTGAGCCCGTTAGGACCGCCTGGTACGTCGACGTCAACGCCGCCTCGACCGACATTCCCTTGGACTCAAACGCCTTCATGCGCAAGGACGCCAGCTTGTTGCGCGCCTGGCTCTGGCGCACGTCGGAGTGGTACTCGTTTCGGAGGCGCATGACCATCGAATCGTAGGTGTCAACGACATGGACGAGCTCGTTTAGGTAGAATCGCTTCGCGTCGCCACTAAGGAGGTTGTAGAAGTAACGCAGCATCTGCATGCGTGACAGCCCGTAGTCGCGGCACACCAGCTCATAATCGGCCACGAAATCGTCGAGGCACTCGTTGGGGTCACCAGAGAACTTGGAGCTGCTGTCCTTAAAGCGTAGCGAGATGCGGTGCGCCAAGGTGTTGTCCGTCGCATCCATAGAGTCCGCCCCATGCCCCGAGTGCGTCGGCCCTAGGTCAATCTGGGGTCGACCGCCCGCGACGTTCCCCTGGTTCGCTGGGCGCCCAAACGACGCGAGCGGTGGCAGTCCCGACCGGGCGTCTTGGGTCCCCAGGTTGGGCGGCGGGACGTCGTCGCGGTCGTCACTTGCTGCCGAAGCGTCGGCAAGAGCAGCAGAGCGAGCCCCAGAGGGAGGAGTGGACACAAACCCCTCTGGGCCGGCAGTCCGACCATACGCCCCCGGCGCGGTGGCGTACCGGCACAGGCTCTCGTTGCAGTTGTCAATGTTGGCCAATATCTGCTGTGCCGCCACCTTGTCCCCACCAGCCGGATACAGCGTAGCAGCGAGCCGCTTGACGCTCCGCATGTCTTCAGTCCCCCCGAGGTAGACTTCGTGGGTGCGAAGCCAGGCTAGCAGCTGCTGATGGATGAAAGGTTGGCGCATCATGTCAGGGCCCAAGAGGACCGTGGGCGGGTACAGGTCCGCCAGTTGCGCCCGCAACTCTTCTCCGGTGACTTGGTCCTCTTCTGCGTCCGCAGTCAGTGCACGCACGGCCATGATCAGCCCCTGCTGCATCTCGGACATTTGCGCCATGATTGCGCGAGGCATAAAAGCCGGAGGGGGGTTACTTTCGGTTGACATGGCGACAAGCGCAACAGGGTCCTCTCAAAGTCGTGCTTGACCTTGACCACCACCTTGGTCTTGGGCTTGACCTTGACCACCACCTTGATCTTGGGCTTGACCTTGACCTTGTGCCTTCTTGTGTTGATCCAGGGCGCGAGGGCCACGCGAACCGGCCCACCCCCCAATTGACACAAGCAATCGAGTGTCCCCCCACGCACACCGAGGTCCAGCTCCCCCCCGCACGCCGAGGTCCAGCTCCCCCCGCACACCAAGGTCCAGCTCCCCCCGCACACCAAGGTCCAGCTCCCGCAAGTACACGAGCACGTACGCGCACGCCGCGGCACTCGCGTTGGCCCGCACGGAGCTACACACCGAGACGCGCACGTGTGGTACCAGTGTGCCCGTCCGCTAGTGCAAGGGAAATCTGCCTCGTCGCTCTCCCGGGTCGCCACACGCACACCTCCGTCACTGGCCTCGACACGGGCGACCCGACTCCAGGTTTCAGCGGCAATGCCTTCCCCGAAAGAGGACGAGCCACGCGCCAGATCAACGTGACCAAGCCTCCCCCAAGGAAAGGAACCCCCACGTCGTGGGGGAGTCAAGACCCGTTACGGGGGAGGGGCAGGGTAATCGGAAAGCGTCCGCACAGGGGCAACGCGGTGTCTCGCAATGCACGCACGCACGGGCAACCCCAGCACACCCGGCGCGCCCGGCGGTGCAACGCGCGTCCTGCTCGCCGGCACGGAAATCGCGATTGTGAGTATCGGCGAGGATGTGGAGAAAAACGCAGTGTACCCCACGAGGCCAGACACCGGCGACCCGACACCCCAACGCGGGGTGGCGAGTTCCAATGTCTAGTCTGCCGGGCCGAGGGCGCCCGGCACTCAGGTGCGCGGCCGGGTGCTCTTATACCCCGCCCCGCACGCGGCGGCAGGTCCGCCGCACGCGGCGGTGAGCGCCCCCGACACGCCCACAGACGCAAGTCTAGCCCCCCCTCTCCACACGGCCATCAGCCCACCTATTGTGGACAACACCCGCGAATCACCCCCTTCCACTCAAGCAAAACAATGCACAAACCGGCCAATCACGGCCTGGCGAAACACATAATCGAGCCAATCGGCCCGACCCAATCTGTCAGCCATCACCGGGGGTTTGACCAAACATCATTGATGTTCGGTCACACCCCGCCGAGGTCTGACCAAACGCAAACGCGTGTCCCCCACAATCTTGGCAGGATCCGGTCCAGCGCCCAATCATCGGTCACATGGCTGGGTCCGAGTCTCGCCTCGCCGCGCGGCACGAGGGTGCGGGGCAGCGCACGCCCCCCCCGCAGCGGCGTAATCACACTCCCCAAGCCGGCGCGGCCGTTTTTTCTCGTCGCCACCCGCCGCCGCGGGCGGCCGCCCGCGGCGGCGCGCCGCCGCGTGGCGGCGGCGGCGGCCGCCCCCCCACCCCCCCCCACCCCCCCTCGGCCGCCGGCCGCCGGGACACACGGGCAGACGGCCGACGCGCCGCGGCGGCGGGTAGACGGGACCCGGCGAGGCGCACGGGGCGCGGCGCACCCGTGGGTGTCCACCACCCTTTCCCCCCCTCCCCTCCCCACCCGCCGGCCACTCCCGTCCTTCCCAGTCCCCCCCCCCCACACCCGACGCGCGCGTTCCCGGCGGGCGCTACCCGTGGGACAACCGCCGTGGCGGCACAGCCGGCGTGGGGGGAGGGGAGAGGGGGGGGGGGGGGGAAGTCGCGGACACCCCCCGTCCCCGCCGCGCACCGCGGGGACGGGCCGGGCGGCACGGCGCTCCCCGCCGCGGCGCCGCGCACCGGTGGGCGGTGCGCGGCGTGGTGGCGGCCGCCCGCGGCGGCGGGGGTGGTGGTGGTGGCACACCAGTGGACGGCCGCGGCGGGCGGTGGCGGCGGCGGACGCTGGTTTTGGGGGGGGGGGGGGGGGGGAGGGGGGGGTCTGGTGCGTGGACGCGCCGGCCGCGGTGGCGCGCCAGGTCCTACCGGTCCCGGCCGGCCCACCGCGGCGGCCGTCTTGACCCGGCCGCCCGCGGCACGGCGGCGGCCGCGGCGGCGGCCGCGGCGGCGGCAGCAGTGTCCGTCTCCCCCTCCCCCCCCCGCCCGCCTCTGCTCGTGCGCCGCTGCCCTCCTGCCTCCCACCCGCCCAGTCGGCCGACACGGTGGCCTCCTCCCCCCCCCGCCCCCTCCCCTCCCGCGCCGCTGCCCTCCTCCCGCCCACCCGCCCGCTCGGCCGACACGGTGGCCTTTTCCCACCCGCCCCGCCCCTTGTACCCCGCTCCGCTCCTCCCTCTCCCACCCGCCTACTCGGCCGACCCCATCCGTCTCCTCCCTCCCACCCGCCTCCTCGGCCGACCCCATCCTCCTCCGCCCTGCCCCTCTCTCCCCCCCCCCCGGCGGCTCCCTCTCCCGCGGCCCCACCGTCGCGGTCGCCGCCATGGCGGCGGTCCCCCCCCCCGGGGCGTACCCCCCCCCCCCCCCCCCCCCCCGGCGTGCGGTCCCCACCCCCCCCCCGGCAGCCACCGCGACCACCGGCGGTGGCGCTCCCCCCCCCCCCCCCAGCCCCCCCCCACCCCCCCCTCCCCCCCCCACGGTGGCACCCGCCCGGCGCCCCCCCCCCCGCCCCCCCCCTCCCATCCTACCCGTCCTTTGCCAGCGGCTTGTCCTCCCTGTTGGTGCCCCCCGCCGCCCCCCTCCCCCCCGCCCCCACCGCCACGGCCGTCTACTGGGATGGCGCCGCTGTTGCTGGCAACGCCGGCGGCGGCGGCGGCGGCGGCGGCGGCGGCGGCGGCGGCGGCGGTGGCTCGCTGACGGCAACGGAGTTTGCGTTTGCGCCGCCGCTGCCGCCGCCGTCGCCGCCGCCGTCACCGCGGTCACGGCGGCGGCTGCGGCGGCGGCCACGGCCGCCGCGGCCGCGGCTGTGGTGGTGGGGGGGGGGTTCCGTGGCGGTGGCAAGGACGCCGGTGGCGGTGGCGGTGGTGGGGGTGGGCGTGGCGCCGCCGGTGGTGGACGGGGGGCGGCACCCCCGCCGGGGGTGGCCACCGCCGCGGCGGCGGCGGCGGCGACGGCCGCGTCCGCCGCGGCGGTTGCGGCCGCCCACTTTCTGCCGCCGCCGCCAAACGCGGCGGCGGCGGTGGCCGCCGACGGGTGGGGCGGCGCGCCGGCGGGCGCGCCAGCGGCGGCGGCGGCGGCGGCGGCGGCGGCGGCGGCGGCGGCGGCGGGTGGCGCGCCCACGGCGGCGGCGGCGGCGGCAACCCCCCCCCCGCGGGGCGGCACGCCCCCCCCCCCCCGCGGTGGCACACGGACACCTCCCTGCCGTCGGCGGCGCCGCACGGCGGCACCCCTCTGTCGGCGGCGCCGCCCCTGTCGCGGCGGGTCACCTCCCCACACCTGGGCGCAACGGCGGCAGCCGCGGCGGGCGCTCCCGCGGGGACGCCCCTGCCAGCGTCAGCGGCACGGCGGCTGCGGAGCAGCCCGCCCCCCTCGCCACGCTGGCCCCGCCGCACACCCCCGTCGCCGGCCGGCCGGCGGGGCGGCCCCCCCCCCCTACCGGCGGCGCCCCCTTCCCCCCGCCGCGCCACCCCTCCCCGCCTGGTCGTCGCCGCCGCCGCCGCCGCCGCCGCCGCCGCCGCCGCCGCCGCCGCCACCACCACCACCACGGCCGGCGCCGCCGCCGCCGCCGGCGCCGCCACCGCGGCAGCCACCAGCGGCGGCCGGCCGGCGCGGCGGACGCCATCCGCCCTCTCCGCCGCCTCCGTCGCCCGCGCGTCGCGTATCCTCCGTGCCCTCGCCGCCGGCACCGCCGCGGCCACCGCCGAGCGCGACGCGGCGGCGGCGGAGCTCGCCGCGTGGCGTGCCGCCGCCGCGGGCGTCACTGGTGGCCACCGCAGCGGCGGGCCGGCGGGTGGGGGGGGTGGCCGCCGGCCACGGTCGAGTGTGGCGGCGGCAGAGGCGGCGGCGGCGGCGGCGGCCGCGTCGGCGGCGGCATCGGCGGCGGCGGCGGCGCCGGGCGCGGCGCTGGGGGGGGCGGAGCGGGCGGTGCGGGCTACGGCAGAGGCGGCGGCCGCGGCGGCGGCGGCGGCAGAGGCGGCAGAGGCGGCGACGGCGGCGGTGGCGGCGGTGGGGGGGGGGGGGCGCCCGTGGCGGCCGCGTATACGTCGCCGCCCGTGGCGGCGGCGGCGTATACTTCGCCGCCCGTGGCGGCGGCGGCGGCGGCGGCGGGGGGGGGCGGGCCGCGTCAACGCCGGCCGGCGGGTGGGCGGCGTGCCTCCGTCGCCCAGTATCCGGACGGCTCGCGCGGGGGGGCGTAGCGTCAGCCCCTGCCGTCGGCGGCGGCGGCGGCGGCGGCGCCGCCACCGCCGCCACCGCCGCCACCGCCGCCACCGCCGCCGACGGCAGCGTCAGCGCCAGCAGCGGCGGCGCCCCCCCCCCCGCCTCCCCGGCCGCGGCGGCGGCGGCGGCGACCGAGCCAGCGTCGGCAGCACGAGCGCCCACACTGACGGCGGCGCCGTCGGCTGCGCCCGCGGCACCGCCTGGCCACGCCCGCGGCGGCGGTCGTGGGTGGCGCCGACCGACGGCGGCGGCAGCCGCGGCGGCCGGCCGCCGCCGTGGCCGGCCGGCCGCGGCGGCCCGCCGCGGCCGCTGCCGCCACGGCGTGCCGCGTCGGCGGTCGTACCGCCCGTGGCGGCGGCGGCGCTCGCCGCGGCGGCCGCGTCGGTGGGGGGGGGGGGGACGCCGGCGGGGGCGCCGGGGGGGGGGGGCGCCCGCCCGTTGGGGCCCACCGCTGTGGTGGCGGCGGCGGCGGCGACGGTGGCGGCGGCGCCTACGCTGCCGCGGCGGCGTGGGTGGGTGGCAGGGGTGTGAGCGCGCCGGTGGGGGGATGGGCGGCGGGCGGCTACCCGCTGCCGCCGCCGCTGCCACTGCCGCTGCGGTCCCCGCGGCCGCTGCCGCCGCCGTCACCGCCGTCGCCGCCGTCCGCGTCGGCGGCGTCGGCGTCGTCGTCGCCGCCGCCGTCCCGGCGGTCGGCGTCACGGCCGCCCGCGGCGGCCGGCGCGGCGGCGGCGGCGGCGTGGCCACCGCCCGCCGTGGCCACCGCCACCACCACCACCGCCGCCGCCGCTGCCGCCGCTGCCGCCGCCGCCGCCGCTGGTGCCGCCGGCCGCACGCCGCTGGCGTCCACGGCGGTGCCGCAGGCGGCGGCCGCCACGGCCGCCACACACGGCGGCGTGGCGGTGTGGCCGCCAGCGTCCGCGGCGGCCGCGGTGGGGTGGCGTGCCGCCACGGGCGTGGCCGACGCGGTCGCCGGCGGCGGCGGCGGCGGCGGCGGCGGCGGTGGCGCGGCGGGGGTGGCGGCCAAGGCGGCGGCGGTGGAGTGCACGCGGTCAGCCCCCCCCCCCCCTTCCGGGCGTGCACCGGCGTGCGGCGGCGGCAGCCGCGACCCGGCGCCGCCCGCGTCACCGCCGCCGCCGTCGATTCGTAGCGACGACAGCGGCGGCGGCGCGGGGGAGGTGGCCGCCCTCGCCACCGCCGCGGCCGTCCTGTGGCGCCTATCGTCCCGGGGTCGGCTGGCGGGCGTCCCCACCGCCGGTGGGGGATGCCCACCGCCGCCAGCGTTGGCGCCGTCGGCGCCGTCGGCGGCGGCGGCGGCGGCGGCGGCGGCGGCGGCGGCGGCCGACGGCGGCGGCAAAGAGGGGGACGCGGGGGGGGGGGGGCGGAGGCAGACCACCACCGGCTGCTCCGCGCCGCGCGGGAGGTGGTCGTCGCCGCCGCGGGGGGCGTCGGCGGAGAGCAAGCCGACGCGGAGGGAGGAGGTGCCGCCGCCGCCGCCGCCGCCGCCGCCGCCGCCGCCGCCGCCGCCGGCCCCGCCGCCACCGCCGCCGCCGCCGTGGCGCCCGCGGCGGCGCTGGGGGGGGGAGGGTGACGCCGACGGCGGCGCCCCCCCCCCGCCGCCCCCACCACGTAGCGCGGCGTGGCGCGGTGCCGTTGTGCGCGTGGTGAGCGGCTGGGGGGGGGCGGGGCGGGGCGGGGCGGGTGGCGGCGGGGAGTGCACGGGCCGCGCCGGCCGCGGGGGGGGGGGGGGGATGGACCGTCTGGGGGGGCGGGAGCCGCGGACGAGGCAAAGAAAAAAAAACAAAAAAAAAAAAAAGGGGGGGGGGACCGGGGGTTCTATGGCCATGAGCGGTAACGACGGCGGGCGCGGCATGGACGGTTGTACCGGGCGGCCAGTGCAGAAGGGGGGGGGGGGGGGGGGGAAGGGTGGGATGTGGGGAGGGGGACACGACGCCAACGGCCGCGCCGGCCGTCACTCAAACTCCCTGCGCCAGTGGCGGCGGCCGGGGACAGGAGCGGCGTCGCCGGCGGGCGTCGGTTGGCCGAGCCGGCCGCGACGGCGCGGCGCACACGCGGGGGGCACGCAGCGCGCAGCGGGGCGCGTCAGTGGGTCGCTCGCGCCGGTCGGGGCGGCGGCGGCGGCAATGGGCGGCGGCGGCACCCCCCCCCCCTTCCCCCCGCACCGCGCCGCAGGCGAGGCACCCCCCCGCCCCCCCCTCCCCCTCCCCCGCCCACCACCCGCCCCTCTCCCCCGCTCTCGCCACCAGCGGCGTGTGGCACGTACCTCGGGTCGAGGCCCTCGAGGAGCTCCTCAATCATCACCTGCGACGCGACCGGCAGCGGGGCGCCGCTCCCCCCCGCCCCACCCCCACCGCCACCACCGCCGCCGCCCGCACCGCCACCACCGCTACCACCGCCACCACCGCCACCACCGCCACCGTCCCTGTGCGGGCGCGCGTCCATCCCGGCGCCACCACCGCCGCCGCCGCCGCCGCCGCCGCGGCCGGCCGCCACCGCCGGGCGGGGTGCCCCCGCGGCGGCCGCCGCCGCCCGCGGCGGCGCGCGGCCGAGCGGCGTCGGCGGCGGCGGCCCCCGCGGCGACGGCGTGCCGCCGCCGCCGCCGCCGCCGCCGCCGCCGCCGCCGCCGCCCCGGGACGGCGGCGGCGTCGGCCGCCACTGCCCTCCCCCTCCTCCGCTCCCACCACGGCCGCCGCCGCCGCCGCCGCCGCCGCCGCCGCCGCCGCCGCCGCCGCCGCGGCCAACCCGGCGGGGCGCGGAAAACGGCAGCTGCCGCGCCACCCCGTCCGGGCCGCGGCGGCCGGGCGACGGCGTCCCACCGGCGGCGGCGGCCGGCGGCCGGCGGGGTGTGGACGCCCGCCCGTCCCTCCCCCCCCCCCAGGGCGGGCGGCACCCCCCCCCCCCGCCGCCAGCCGTCCGCCGCGTCTGCCTCGGCCGCGTCCGCACCCCCCACCGACGGCGGCGGCGGCGGGCGGGCGGGGGTGGACCACCGCCGCGGCAGCGACCGCGGCGGGCTCCACGCCAGCGCCGCCGGCTCGTACACGTCGGTCGGCCGCGCCGCGGCGGCGGCGGCGGCGGCGGCCCGTGGCGGCGGCGGCGGCGTCGCGGCGGGCCACACGCGCACGACCGCGGCGGCGGTGAGGATGAGGTGGATCTTGTCCGCGTCGGGCAGCATGTGCCACCGGGGGGTGCCGGGCGGGACCAGCGCCACCGCCGCCACGTTGCGCAGCAGCACCACCGCGCCGGGCGTCAGCGCCGCCGCCGCGCGTGACGCGGCGGCGGCGGCGGCGGCACGGGCGGGCGGCTCGACGGTAGTGCCGCTGCCGGCATCGACGGCGGCGGCGGCGGCGGCGGCGGCAGCGGCGGTGGCGGTGGCGGGCGCGCGGCTACCCCCGACCCCCTCTCTGGCTTCCCCGCCCCCCGCCGCGGCCGCGGCCGTGGCCGCCCACCCCCCCGCCAGCACGGACCGGTGGAGCGTCCCCTCCATCCGCCCCGTCGGGTCGAGGAGCGTGACGGCCACGTCGCCGCCCGCGGCGGGCGCGACGCGCCCGAGGAGCACCGCCAGCGACGGCGCGGGCGTCGGGTCCGCCGCGCGGACGCGGGCGGCGAGGAGCGCCAGGCAGCCGCCGAGGCGCCCGCCGCCGCCACCGCCGCCGCCGCCGCCGCCACCGCCGCCGCCGCCGCCGCCGCCGCCGCTGCCGCCGCCGCCGCCGCTGCCGCTGCCGCCCCCTGGCGTCGGCGCTGACACCAGCGAGCCCGCCACGCTCAGGCGGGAGGCGGCGGGGGCGGGCCAGCGGGGGGACCCGCCCGCCGCGGCGCCCGTGGCGGTCACGTGGGCGACCATGGCCGCCCATGGGGGGGTGGTGAAGGGCGCGTTACGCCGGCGCTTGCGCGCCGACCGCGGCGTGCACGCCGCGTCGTCGGGGGCGGCGTCGACGCCCGCGGGGCCGGGGATGCGCGGCCGGGGGGCCGGCGTGCCCGCGGCGCTCATTGACGGGGGCGCCGGGCGGGGAGGGAGGGGGGGGGGAGGGGGGGGGAGATGGTGGAGACGGAGGGAAGGGGGGGGGGGAGGCGAGGGAAAAGAGAGAGGCGGACGGCGGTGGGGGAAGAAGCCCGGGAAGGTTGGGGGAGGGGGGGGGAGGGGGGGAACCGGAATCAAGGAGGGTGGAGAGAGGAGGCAGGTGGAGGGCGTGTGCACCGGGGAAGAAGAGAAGTGAGTCAACCGACACGCGGACGTACGTACGTACTGTAGTAGGTGTTTCCCTAACGTAGGGGCAGGGGGGGGGGGAGGGGGGGGAAGGAACGGAGGGAGGAAGGGGGAGCGGAGGGGGAGCGGAAGGGGAAGAGCCGAGAGAGGTGGGGGGCGGCGGAATGGAAAGGGCTGCAGCCACTGCGCCCGCTGTCCCTCGACGCTGCGGCCCTGGTGAGGCCGATGTTTCATAATTCGGTGCCAAAGTGTTTCGAACAGCCAAAGGATCCGCCCGTCACGGCTTACACCGTTCGCCCAGCAAGAGACGACGATACCGCCTGCCTTGGCGCGACGCGCGGCCGCACCGGGACTACGTGCGGCCGGCGGGGGGCGGGGTCTGGGCGGTGGGCTGCGCCCGTGCTGGGCGCGTGCGTGCGGCCGACGCAGGAGCCGTGGCTGACACTCGTCACCGCCACGCTATGGGTGCATCGTCGCCCTCGCATGCGCCAACGCGCAGACGGGACAGTGCGCTCTCCATGCCTCTGCAGTCACACCCACAGCGGCTGCCCGCGGTGCTCTCACGTGCGTGTTCTGCGATTCTTCTTTTCAACCAACACCGCCAGCCCCGGGCAGTAGTGGCCAGGGGCGTGTGACCCACGCCCGCCGTGGTCTGCCTATCAAGACGACACGAGCGACTTAAAGAAGAGGGCGCCCGCGGGCCGCAGACGCAGACGCCACGCCAGGCACTCATCCTAGAAATAGCCCTTGACCACCCCGTACACCTCGTCGGGCGTCTTGGTCGCGTCCACCCGGCGGACCTTGCCCTTGGCCTCGTAGTACTCAATGACGGGCATGCTCGTCTTAACAAACGTGTCAAACCGCTTGCGGATGCTCTCCGCATTGTCGTCCACGCGGCCGCTGGTCTCCCCCCGCTTGAGCAACCGCTCCTCCATCACCTCCTCGGGGCAGTCAAAGAAGAGGACAAACGCAAAGTCCGACACGTCCTTCTCAAACGCCCCCGCCTGGTCCAGCTTGCGGGGGAACCCATCAATGAGGATACCAGGGGCCGTGGACGTGCCAATCGCGTTGGCCAGCAGACCAATGGTGATGTCCCCGGGTACGATCTCCCCATTCGCAATCATCCGGTCAATCTCCACGCCCGTGGAGGAGCCCGACTTGACCTCGGCGCGCAGCAGGTCGCCCGCCGAAAAGTGGGCAAAGTGAAACTCCTCCACCAGCCGCGCGCATTGGGTGCCCTGCGAGAGTGTGGGAGACACAGAACAGAAATGACGCACAAACAGAGCAGGTAGGCGGCGGAGTGGAGCGCGCACCATGGAAGCAGCAACGTCAATACGTGCGACCAGACACCATGTTTCCCAAGCGCCACTCACGTCAGCCAAACACAAGTCTCAGCGGCAAAATGCTGCATAAGAAGCCCAGACCACCAGCCCCGGCCCGCTGCGCTGCCCCGCAGCCCCTCCCCCCCCCACAAGCACCCCCACAACCCACAGCCGCGCCTCAAGACGTACCTTACCAGAGCCCGGACCACCCAGCACAAACACAATCTTTTGCTTGTCCTTCTTGGCCTCTCCAGCCGCTGCCACGTCTGTTGTCGTCCCCGTTTCCGCGTCGGCGGAGGCGTCCCCTCCCCGTGCTTCCCGGGCGGCGTCGCCCAGAAAAGCAGACAGCCAGCCCAATGGGTCCGCAGGGGCCACGCGGCACAGCTCGGTGAGGCCCTTGGTCAGCGACGGCACCACACTGCCCATCAGGTACTCCTTGGCCGCCGCCCCCGACGGGAGCTCCCGCTCGCGCTCGGGGAAGAAAAACGCCACCTGCGCCTCCGCGTCGGCGCCGGTGGCGACCACGTGCACCGCATTCTTGGCAGCGTCCACCCCAAAGCGCGCGCGCAGGCTGCCGGGTGCCGACGTGCGGGCGGTGGCGGGGTCGTCAGGGCCCGCGAGCGAACCGAGCTCGGCGGTCACGCTCCCCCCCGACTTGGACACGACCAGCGCCATGACCGGGCCGGCAGTGAGGGCGGCGATGAGGTCCGCCACAGACGCGGAGGAGCCTGACGCGCCTCCAGAAGGTGGGGGATGCGCTGCGTAAAAGGCGGCCGCGCGGGTGGTGTTTAGCGACAGCACGTCCTTGGCGGTGATGGTGAAGCCGGCGCTGGTGATGGCCGAGAGGATCTCATCGGCGCGGGGGAAGGCGTGCGGCTTGACAAGCGCCAGTGTGGAATCCATCGTGGCAGGGGGGGTGTGGAGTGGGGGGGGGGAGGGGGGGCGAAGGAGGTGAGAAGAGGATAGGGCGAGGGTGGTTGGCAGCGTCAAGGTGTCCGTCCGTGGGGTATCGATGCTTTTTTGGAAGCAGGCGGGTCAGCGATGGTGGTGGTGTCGAATGTACTGTACTGTCGGTTCGCCCAGGACAAGAGACCAATTGACACTGAATGTTGCGAAAAAGTCAACCGAAACGTATTTTCAGTACTGACTGAAGGAGTGTTGCATTCAGTCGCGATTTGGCCTCGAGCAAAAGGGCCGCGCTTTGGTTCGGAGAGGATGCAACCTCGACTGCAAATCGGGCCCGCGCGGCACGGCCCGTGCCCCTTCCTCAGAGCTGTTCCCCGTATCGCTACCCGTCTTGTTGTCGCCTCTCCTCGGCCCACGAGTATCGGCCCCCCCTCTCACTCCGGTCTGTCTTGTCATCATCGGGATCAACGTCTCTCTCCTCCGCGCTGTACCAGGGTGACCCCTACTGCTGCCACTCCTTCGCTACGCCCCCAGAGCCCTCCCTCATCGACATTATGTTCACCCGCCCATCCCGGCTACTGCTGGTGCGGCAGCAGCCTGCACTATCCGCCTGCCCGCGGTGGCCTTTCCTCACTACAGTGGCCGGGTCACCCTTCTTTTCCGCGCCGACCCCTGCGTCCCCCCCTTCGTCAAACCCAGCCGCCCCCCATGCCCAACGGCGGTTCCCCCCCCGTCACCCCCGGCTCGCATCTACCTTGGCAAGCACTGATCCTGGCCGGGCGGTCACGGACTTTTTGACCGGCCCGCTGAGTGAGCAGCTGACCTTTGGTGGCGTCACCGGCTTTGCCACGGGCTACGCGCTCAGCCGCCTGGGCCGCTTGGCGCTGCTGGCCATCGGCATTCAGGTGCTGAGCCTGCAGGCCATGGCGCACCGCGGGTGGGTGTCGGTGCACTGGTCGGTAATCGCGGCGGATGTGGACCCCAGCGTTCGCGCGGGGCGCCACGGGGGGGTGTCGCGGGTGATCGACCTGGCGGCGTACCGGGTGCCGTTTGCTGGCGCGTTTACGGCGGTGCGTGGAGTTGCAGGAAGGACGGGGGGGGGGTTGGGGGGTGGGTGAGTGGGAGGGGCGGGCGGTGGGCGGGAGAGGCGGCGAGTGGGGTGCGCTGCGGGGTTTGGTGGTTGAGGGATTGTGCGCGAGCTGGTGGCTGTTGCTTGGCTGGGCGGTTGGGGCAGCCGCGGCGGTTGGTAGCCCGCGCACGGGACTCGGGGAGGGCTGTCAGCGTTCAGGTGCCTCACGGTGTGTGGGTGTCTTGAGGAGCGCCGGTCAGCTAACTTGCCGCGGTCTGTTGCTCGTTTGCGCTTCTCGTTCTGCGTCTTGCTGTGCTCTTGGGCGATGCGTGGCACCCGGTGTGGCACACGGCTGGGCGCGGTGCGGCGTTGGTTTTTGCGTGTCTCTGTCACCCTCCCGGCCCTGCGCAACCGGGCATCGGCGCCCGGCTCGGCACCCGTGCTACACCCCGACAGGGCGCTTTTGCGGGACTTCGCTGGTCAGCCCGACGGTAGCACCGCCAACGTGCTGCATCGGGCGCGCGCCGCCGAGGGCGCTGTGGGCCGTATGCGGCACCCGGAAGGGCTTTCTCCCCCTGTTCCCCTGTTCCCCAATCTCCTCCAGCACGTCGTGCGTGCCCCAGCGTGTTGGCAGGCCGCCGCCTGGGGCAGTGTTTTGTTGTTGTTTGTTTTTGGAGAGGTCAATGGCCGACGTGATGGGCCCCCCGCCGTGTGGTCATCCGGCGGCAGCGCCTGCCGTCGTGAGTAGCACCCACGCGACGCTGCGCGTGGGCGCCGCGCCTCCCTCCTACCCCATGCCGTGCGACGCACGCGGCGGTTGCTCGCGCCACGGATGGGGAGCCCGATGCGGTCATCACTGGTCGGTCGGCACAAGTACGGGCTCCGCGTCCAACGAGCCGACACTGCCCCGTCGTGGTGGCGACGCTGGCGTCCTCCCCACCCGTCCCTCTTTCTCAGCCCACGCCAAGCCACCCTCCACCGAGTCATCTACGATGCTGTGCTGCCTGTCGCGAAGACTGGTGGTTTGGGTTAGGGGGGGACACACCCCAGGTGACCCCAAGGACACCGAGCCACACCCCCCACGCTACATAAGGCAGCATGGTGACCAGACTGCTGGAACGGACTCAAGAGACCCCTTGTAGCGCCCCAGTACTCATCAGCAGGACGATGCGAAGACCAGCCAACAGAGACCACCCCCGCCCTCCTTGGTTGTCGGGAACATGGTCTGCTGCCCGACCTGCCAGCGACCGGGACCCAGGGACCAGGAGGGGTCTCTGTCGCCCGGCGCTCCACTGCTGGGAGAGCGCGCTCTGACTGACGCGCGCGTCAGTGTGTACAGCAGTCCCCGGTCTATGGCGGCTCCCCGCGCCAAGGAGCCGACGAGCCGTGGAGCCGACCACGGCGTTACTGCCGCGCCGTTGCCGTCGCGCAGCGTGCGTGGCGCCCGCGGCTGCTAGTGCAGCAGCGCGTGCCGCGGTCCCGCTTTTGGGGCCCACCAGTGTGTCGGGTCGCCACGTGGGCAGAAGCTCGCACCTCGCAGATTTTTCCCCCTGAATGATTGGTGGTCGGCCCGGGCCGCACCAGCTGGTACTGGTTCTGTCCACCCCCGCTTGTGCTTTATTCAACTGACCAACTGGAGGGGGGGGCGCTCTCGGAGGATGCTCGCTCACGAGAGCGAAACGGGCCCTTCTCCTCGCCACTCGCGCGCAAGAACGGACGGAACCACCCATTTTTGACCCCGCACCCGTTCCTTCCGAGCGCCAACCGCCGCTGTCCCGAGGCCACGGCGCTCCCGCCCCCCCCCTCTCATTGGCTGCTGCGGAAGGGGGTCGGCCACGCCCCCTCCCGGTCCCTTCCAACAGCGGCGCACGAGCCGCTCGTTCTCGTAGTTCTTTTTTCACCGGCAGACCGTTTTCTCCGGTTCGGACGCGCCCGCCGCGTGTGCCGGGCGCGCGCGTTTCACCCCGTTTCACGCTCCCCCGGACTTTCACCGCGGGCCGGTGGCTGGTGGCTAGTCCACTCGGATGCGCGCGCGCCCGGATGGCACGCGCGTGCGAGGGTCGTGGTGGGCGGGGGGGGGGGATGGGCGCGAAAAACGTGCACTGCGGGGTGCTTCTGGGGGGGGGGGGGGGTGGCGTCACCCATCAGCTTCCTCTGGGGGTGGCGGGCCGCCTCTGAACCGCGTTTTTTCGGGGTGTGGGCCCGGGGGGGGGAAGGGTCTTCTCTGCGTCCTGCGGACCGGCTGCTGCTGGTGTGGCTGCGCGTGAGGCGGGGGGCGGCCTTTGACCGTGGAGCACCCTCGCATTGCATGCATGCGTGCGCGCGTGCGCGGGGTCGTCGGCAGGCCAAGGTGTGAGTGCGAGCTGCGCCCCGACTTCCACCCCGCGCGCTCCGAGTCTTCACCGAGGTGTGGTGCAGCGCGGCGGCGTGAGAGGGCCTCTGGCAGCTGTCGGCCGTTGCGCGGCTGTAGCCGTTGCGCGGTCGCGTGCGTGTGAGTGTGGCGACGCTTCCGCGGCGTGGGTGGTGATTGTGCCGCCCGCTCACCGGGCTCGCAACTCCCACCGTCACCGCGGGGGTGCCCCTCCTGGGCGTTACGGTCCCCCGCGTGTTGGCGAGTCTCTCCAACGTTCCCTACCGCCCCTACGAACCACCCCCCTCTTCCTTTCACCCCCCGCCCCCCACCTGTGCGCGAGCGTGCGGCTTCTGCTCACGCGCAAGCCCCGGTTCGTTTTTCTCCTGCACTTCTGCCGACCCTTGTGGCAGTATCGCCTGCGGTGATCAGACGCGCGTGGCCCCGTCTGCGGCTCACCACCGCCCAGGTGGTGCGGGCGCACCTCCGCGCTCCCCCCCCTTCCCCTCCCCCCCCTGTGACCCGCCGCGGTGCCTCCGCTATCGGTCGCAACGGCGACGTCTGCGCTGCCGCCGCTGCCCCCTCCCCGCCGTCGGCGGCGCCAGCGGGTCCCGGACGCGACGTCTGTGGCGACGACGCTGCTGCCGCTGCTGAGCCAACGCAAGATGCCGCCCATACCTGTCAACTGTCTTGGTGTGCCGCCTGCGGAGGGGGTAAGGGCGAGGGAGGGGGGGGCGGGGGAGGTGCCCTGTGTAGGGGGGGGGGAGCCGCTGGCAGCGGTGTCGTCTCTACCGCAACGGTCGCCCCGGCTGTCCCCGGTGGCGGGCGGCGGCGTCGGCATTGGCCGCAGCCGCGCGTACCTAATACCCACGCGGCGCTCGGCGCGGTGCGGCGGCGCTGGCGCCGCCGTGGCGGGACCCGCCTCGTGGACGGCGGCGGGCTCCCACTTTGCCGCGGCAGCGGCCACTGTCGCGGCGGGGGGGGAGCTGCCTCCCGTGACGGGTCGGAGCGGTGGCAGTGGCGGCGGGGGTGGCCACTACCTGGATTCCTTCCCACCCGCGGGGCTGATGGCGGCGCGGGTGGCGGCGGGCAAAAAACGCCTCGCCGACGCCCGCCATCCGTGTGGCCACCTCACCAGCGACTCGCGGTCCATCTCGTCTGCGTCGGCGTTATCCACGCTCACCACGTTGCCTGGCACGGCGAGCGCGGGAAGGACGCCGCCGTCCCCTCACTTTCTCCCTGCCGCGCAGCCGTCCCACACTTCCTTTTTGGCGACCAGCTCGCCGGCGCGGGCGGCGGCGGGCGTCGTTGGGGCTGCGACGGCGCCCGATGGGGAAGGGGGGGGTGGTGGCGGCGCTGGCCACCGGCTGGGCCGCGCCGCGGTGCGGCCGTCGTCTTCGGCGCCCGCGTCGACCATGTGGGCGCCTCGGGGTCCGGCCGATGACCTCAGCGACGATGAGAGTGAGGCGTCGGTGTGCAGCTTTTCGGGCGGCGCTGTCGCGACGGTCGTGCCGGGCGGGTACGGGGTGGCGGCGCTGTGCCCCACAGACGAGCTGGAGCTGGACCTGTGGCCCGCCGCGACGGAGCCGCACGTTTGGCTGCCGCTGGAGAAGCAGTGTTGATGGGGAAGGGGATGCTGCTGTGTCTGCGGGTTTGGGGGCCGCGTTCGGCGGCTGGGAGGGGGGGGGGGGGGGGGGAAGGGGGAAGGATGCGGACGGCATGAGCTGCGCTGATGACGCGCACCTGTGGCTGTCGCAGGGGTGCCCCCGGTTGTGGCAGACACTGGTGTCACGGCGTGTCGCCGTTGGTCAGTGCCGTTGGTCAGTGCCGTTGGTCGACGCGTGGGCTGGCTGGCCGGGTCGGGTCGTGCGGGAGCGGGTGCGGCGTCTGCCTGCCCCGCGCGTGGGGGCGCACCGACCGTCACGGCTGTGGGACTGGCCGTCAGGCCACCGTGGCTCGCGCTGCCCTGTGGTGTTCCATGGGCGTCCTGGGGGGACTGGTTGGGGGGGCACCGTCCGCTGCCACTGTGCCCCCGAGGTTCCCCCCCTTCTTGATGGGTGGTGGTGGGGCGGCGGGCATCGCCGTAGCGCCCTGCCCGTTGCCCTCCGGTGCCCGCTTGCTTGGCCTGCCGGCGGTGGCGGGCGGTCGGTCGGATTCCGGCCAGCGTGCGCGTTGGGGGAGCCCCCTGCCGTTACATCTGGCTGGGCGGGGCCCGTCTCTGCTGGTACTACCCCGTTTGGTGCGTATCTGTTCTGCATCCACTCGGTGTTTTTGTTGTTGCGTTTTTTGGCGGCGCGTGGGACGGGCCACACGTACTTCGGTGGTCGTCTGCCGAGCAAACAGGAAACAAGGGAAAAAGGCCTGCCATCCACGTGACGTCCTCGCTCCCTCCCGTTGCCGTGGCCCGTATTCGATGGTGCGCCCAGCGAGGGGCCTCTACCCACGCGCTGCCGCCAGGGTCGACCATTCAGCCGTTTCCCCTGCCGATGTACTGTACTGACCCGGTGCTGCTGCAAGGGCATCTGTCGATCACAACCACAGTCTTGCGGTACCTGTTTCTTTTCTCTGTTTTTTTTTTCTGGCTGATGTGGGGTGACAGTGTCCGTTGCGATGCCCCCACCATTTCCAACCGCACCTACCCCAGCCACCGCACCCCTCGACGGCCGCGCCGTCCACCCCCCCCCCCCCCCCAGACGCCCACCCACAGCCCCACCTCGGTGGCGGCCACGGCGACCGCCGCGACGGCGCCCAGCCGGACGGTGGCGAGGACCGGCGCGAGCGCCGCCACGTGCGCGGCCGCGGCGGCGCGCTCCGCGACGGCCGCGTCGCGGACGGACGCGGCGACCGCGGCGAGGCCCGCCAGGTTCGCCGCCGCGGCGGCGACGAGCAGCTCCGCGGTGGCCGCGGCGGTGGTCGTGCGGCGGCCGCCGCCGCCGCCACCGCCGCCGCCGCCGCCACCCTCCCCGTCGCTAGCACCGCGGAGGCGCCCAGGCGGGTGGCCGCCGCGGACGTCCGCAAGCCCCGCCTCTGCCCACACCGACCGCCCCGGCATCCACCGCAGCTGCACCACCGCCGGCCTCGACCCGGCCGTCACGCACACCTCGTACGTGTCGGCCTCCTCCGCAACCCCCCCGGCGGCGGCGGCGCTCCAGTCCCCCCCACCCCCCCCACCCCCCCCCCCCTCCCCCTCCTCGTCCACCCCCGAGTGCGACCGCCGCCGCAGCGGTGGCGTCGTCCACGAAAACGCCCCCCCCCCCCCGGGGGCGCCCCCCCCGGCGGCGACGCGTACAGCACCGCCCCGTCGAGCGTGCGCACCACCACGCGCACCCCCCCCCCCCCACCACCGCCGCCACCACCACCGCCCCCACTCCCGTCTCTACCACTCGCCTCGCCCCCACCGCCGCCGCCGGTGGGGATGGCCGCCGCCGCCGCAGGCGCCGCGGCGGCGGCGACGCGGAGGAGCGCCGCGACGCGGCGGGCGGTGGGCAGCTCGTCGGTGAAGCAGCGGGACCGCCCGGCGGCCAGCCGTACGGTCAGGCCCGCGGGTAGCGCCGCGGCGGCGCGCGCCGCCGCCGCCGCGGCGGCGTGGTAGGCCACCGTCGCGTCGGCGGTGCCGCCACGGCGGCCGCCGCCGGCCGCCATGGTGACCACCGTCGCGGTCGCGGCGAGCAGCACCAGCCGGCAGAGGGAGAGCGGCAGGGGCGGCAGCTGCGCACGGGCGGAGGGGGCACACCGTCGCGCAGGGGGCGGCGGGGGTGGCCGCCGCCGGGGCAAGGCCCCGCCCACCATGGTGCCGGTGGGGTATGGGGAGGGGGAAGAGAGGACCGCAGCCGGAAGACGGGCGGGCGCCGGGGGCAAGGGGGAAAGTCGGTGGCGCCCTGGGGGGGGGGGGAGGACCGGCGGCACGGCGACGGGCGCGGAAGGGGAGAGGAGCGCCGGCAGCCGTGGAAAGGGGAGCAGGGGGGACGCGCCAGCACCGCTGGCGCTCTGAGTAGACGGCGGGGGGGGGGGCAGTGGCCGCTGCGGCTGCCCGTCCCCCCCCCCCCCCCCCCCTACCCTTCATCACCGCCGCATGGCGGTCGGCCCCGCGGTAGCGCGCGCGGGCTACCGCGTCACCGCCGAGGCGGCACTGGGGTGCCAAGAGGAAGGGGGGGGGTTGTGGTAGGCGCCGAGGCGGGACCGCCGGCGGCACCGAGCGGGAGAGCGTCACGGATGGGCGGGGGGGGGGGGGGGGGATGCGGCGAGCAATGGCCGCGAACGGTGGCCGCCGCGTGGACGGTGGCGGCGGCTGGGGGCGCCTTGCCGGCGGCGCCCCAAATTCCATCTCGCCGGTGGGGTCGTGGCCGCCAGTGGCCCGCGGCACACCCCGCCACCACCACCGCCGGGCACCGCGTTGGTGCCGCCGCCCCATGGGGCGGCGGCACCGCCGGCAGAGGTACCTACGGGAAGGACGGAGGAACGGGTACTGCACGGGGGGGGACCCCTCGAGGGACCCCGCGTGGTGTAGCCGCCGCCGCCGTCGCCGCCGGCACGCCGCCGCCCAGGAGCGCCAGGTGCCCCACACGCAACGACAGCTGCTGTCGTGACCGCACTGTAGGTGGCGGCGACGCCGGCGCCCGTCTGTGGAGGCGTGACACCTCACGCGCCCCCCCCCCCCCCCCACCTCCGACTCGGCAGGCGTAACGGGCAAACGCGGAAGCAGCAGCCGCGTATGGCCGTCATCGGCACCCCCCCCCCGCGGCGGGCTGCACGCCCAGCACCACCCCCAGCGCCGCGGCGGCGCCCTTGACCACCGCCACTGCCGCCGCCGCCGGCGACGGTGACCACGCCACGCCAGGCGCGCGCCGCCGCACCGCCCGCCACCGTGGCGGCGAGCGCCGCGTCTGCCCCGCCCACCGCCCTCCGTGGGCGGTCGTCACCCCGCCGGTGGCCGCCGCCGTGGCGGCTGCCGCTTTTGCTGGTCGCAGCGGCGGCAGTGGTGGCGACGGTGGTGACCCAGGGGGGGGGCGACCGCGGCGGCGGCTGGGGCGATACGGGCGAGGGGGTAGCACGGCCGCCGGCGGCGGCGGTGGCGGCGGCGGCGGCGGCGCGCCCACCGTCCCTACCGCGGGCACCAATGACGGGGGGGGTCACCGCCGCCACGGGGGCGGGCGACGACGCCGCCGTCGTGGTGGCCACCCCGTCCCGTGGCTGGGGAGGGTGAGAGGGGGCGGTGACGGGCTGGGGGGGGGGGGGGGCGACGGTCTGCGTGGCGTGGGTGGCTCGTCCGCCGCGTGCGGTAGCGGCTGTGGCGCGGCGACGCTGCCGCCTTTCAGGTGTGCGTGTGAGACGTCTCTGAGGGGGAAGGAGGGGTAGAGGGGTGGGGCGTAGCAAAGATGTCCTGAACACACGGCAGGTGCGCAAGGGGAAAGGGGTTTGTTGGGGAGTATCCGCTCCCACAGCACGTGCGGACCCCGGACACGGCGCTCGCTGACGGCCGCCACCCGCAGTATTCCCGCGACGGGCACGTGGGGAACCAGACTGGCGGTGCGAGGGGGCGGTGACCGACCCCCCGTCACGCCCGTGCACCAGCCAGATCCCCGTCGGCAAGACCCAGCGGGACTCGACGGCTGGCGACACAGCGCGGGGGGGGGCCACCGAGCGGTCGTTGCCAACCCACTGGCGAGTCGGCCGCGGCGGCCGACGCCGCGTCGCCGTGCCACCACCCCCCGCGTCCGCGAGTCGCGGCCACGCGCACACGCGGCGCGCCGCGCGCCGTCTGGCGATGGGGACCAGATGGGTAAGCCCGCCGCGCGCGCCGTGCCGCGGTGGCCACGCGGGGCCCGCCGACGCGGCCACGCCGCGCGGGGCAGCCGCCGCGACGCGGGCCGCGCGGCCGGCCACGGCGGCGACGCGGGCGCCCCGACGCGGCCAATATGGACGCTGGTCGCACGGGCGGGCCGGGCGCGTGTTGCGTCTTGATGGCGCAGACGAGCGGGCGGTGGCTGCCGCTTCCGTCGGGGAACTCGTCGTCGAGAACGACGGGGGGTTCTTGCCAAAGACGGCGGGACGGCGAGCGGCTGCTTGCCACCGGTCGCCGTCGGCTTCCCCCAACGGCGCTCTTCCCACCTACGAACAGCCCTCCCCTGCAGAGCAGACAAAGCGCGGGTGAAAGCGGATGACCTCTCCTATCGTTGCGCCATCCAACAATTATCCGAGAACGTGTTGTCGTGACAGACCTGCCGCCGCCGTACTTTCCAGAGAGCTCAAAATTGAAGTTACGCATTCACTGCTTCGCTGTGCGGACTCGAGCGCAGAAAGGACCTTGAGATACCCGGTATCTAAGGAAGTACATGTTGAATGTGAAAGGATTCAAGTCGTGGATGCGCGGGCTCTGGGGTTGCGACCCCCCCGCGACCTCGGAGCCGCAACGCTCGCGCTTCCACTGTCGTCGCCTCCACCGTGCTCCTGGCCTGGTCTGACGTACGCCAAGCCGTGCCGCGTGTCTTGACCCCGCCGCCCCTTCCCGTTTGCTTTTTGTTGCTGCTCTTCCTTTTTCACGCTCGTCTGGGAGTGTTGGTGGTGCCTGGTGTGCCCGGCCAGGAGCCATGGCGTTTGTGACGCCCGCTGTGGGGGGCGCGGCCACGGTCGGTGGGCGACCCCCACTCGGCTCCCGCCTGTGCAGCCGCTCGCGTTTGGGTCGTGCGCACGTCCTCGGCACCTCGCGTGTGTCCATGGTCGCTGCGGAGCCAAACGCAACATCGAATGGAGCCCCAGCCCCTTTTGGGACGGCCGGTATTGGCGACGGCGGCGACGGGGGTGCCCTGCCCGCCTCCTCCCTGGACCTGGACATCTCCACGGGGGCGGTTATCCGGCGCAAGACCCGGGCGGTGCGTGTTGGTGGCATCTCCATTGGGGGCGGCAACCCGGTCGTCGTCCAGTCCATGATCAACGAGGACACGCTGGATTTGGATAACGCAACGGCCTCCATCCGGGCGCTCCACGAGATTGGCTGCGAGATTGTGCGCGTCACGTGCGTATCCAAGGCACACGCACACGCGGTGGGGTTCATCAAGGAGAAGCTCCGCGCCGAGTACCAGGACGTGCCGCTCGTGGCCGACGTCCATCACAATGGGATGGCGATTGCGCTGGAGGTGGCCAAGCATGTGGACAAGGTGCGGATCAACCCGGGCCTGTATGTGTTTGAGAAGCCCAAGGTGGGCCGCACCGAGTACACGGACGAGGAGTTTAACCGGCTCAAGGATAAGCTCAAGGCGACCCTCACCCCACTGGTGCTGTCACTCAAAGAGCAGGGCAAGGCTATGCGGATTGGGGTCAACCACGGGTCCCTGGCAGAGCGCATGATGTTCACCTACGGGGACACCCCGCGGGGGATGGTCGAGTCGGCGATGGAGTGCATTGAGATCTGCCGGGAGCTGGACTTTCACAACCTGGTCATTTCGATGAAGGCGTCCAAGGTGCCAGTCATGATCGCGGCGTACCGTCAGCTGGCGCTGCGGCTCGACGCCGAGGGGTACGACTACCCCATCCATCTGGGTGTGACGGAAGCGGGCGACGGGGAGTATGGGCGGGTGAAGAGCTCCATTGGCATCGGCACGCTCCTCGGGGAAGGCATTGGCGACACGCTGCGGGTGAGCTTGACGGAGAACCCCATGAAGGAGATCCCCGTCTGCTATGGCATCCTGCAGGCGCTCAATCTGCGACGCACAATGACCGAGTGGGTGGCGTGCCCCAGCTGCGGCCGCACCCTCTTTGACCTGGAGGACGTGCTCGCTGATGTGCGGGCGGCAACCAAGCACCTGGACAAGCTGGACCCGCCGATTAGCATCTCCGTGTTGGGCTGCATCGTCAATGGACCGGGCGAGATGGCGGACGCGGACTATGGCTATGTCGGCAGCAAGGCGGGCTACATCACCCTCTATCGCCGCAAGGAGGTGATCAAGACGGTGCCACAGGCAGAAGGTGTGAAGGCGTTGGTGGAGCTGCTTCAGGCGGATGGCGTGTGGCTGGATCCGCCGGTCGAGGTGTCTGCGACGGCTTGAGAGGCTCTTTTCGGTTTGGTACCAACGGCGGCGGAGTCTGCAAAGAAGCTGGGTGGTACGCTGCCGTCTCTTGACGTGGTGGGCCTGCGGGTCACTCTCTCTGTTGGAAAACTCGTCTTCTATAGCATCTCCCCATGTGCGCTACCACGCCCACAAGCCCCTGTTGGGTACTCGCTTTGAAATGTGTTGGAATGCGGGCGTCCCGCCAGCACCCACCAGCACGACGCGACGAGTCGCAGGCATGCCCTGAGGGATGCCGAAGCCCGATGCGTGGTCGCCAGGGCTGGGCCCCATCCCGACCAGCCAGCCGACCTGGTGGTGGTTGGCAAGGCAGCGCGCCACCGGACTGGGCGGTCAGCCGCACCCCGGAGCCTGCCGCTGTTCGTGTGGCTGCCAACAGAGCCGAGGCTCGGTCCATCTCCGCGCGAGGGTCCCCCACCCGCGAGCCGACTGCACGACGGCGGCGCCGGGCGACGCACCGTACATGCGTGGCAGGAAGCCCCACCAAAGAGCCGATCAGACGATAGCATCGTGTTCTTTAATTGAATAGTTGTCTTGAGAAATTGAGCATCTTGACATCGAAGCAGCGTCTCGTGATCGGCAGGTCCGCGAGATCATGCCTGCCACGTGGGGTGCCCCCCTCTGGTGGAGGGGTCTCTGGTTGGCCAGTGGTCCCCCTCCTCCCGTTCCGTCACCCTCGGGGCCCGCCGCCGCTCGGCGTGGGAACGCCTCTGAGCCACCCACCGTGTCTTCCGTGACAGCCGTCGACCGCTCGTTGTCGTGCCCCCGCCGCCCGTCCCTGCCACCCCTTCATCGCTCTGCCCCCGTCCGCCGCCCGTCACCGTCCTTGCTTCCGTCGCCACCCTCCCCACCTCCCCGCTCTTCCCCGCTGCTTCCCCCTCCCTGCGGCTCCCCCCGCCGTCCCCCTCCTCTGTCGCGGCCATGGCACCTTCGTCGGCCTTTGTGGCTGGCCCTGCCCTGCCCCTGCGGCGGGCCCCTGGCGTGTCGGTCACGTCGGTGGCCCCCCGCCGCCCGGCCGGGGTGGCTGCCCCGCGCATGATGGCGGACAAGAAGGGCGGCCTCTTTGGCATTAAGATGCCGTCCATGCCTTTTGGTGGCGACAAGAACAAGGCGGCCGCCAAGGCCGATACGGCGGCGAAGAAGACCAAGGCCGCGGTTAACCAGTTCCAGGCCAACGCGGCCACTGCTGCCAAGAAGACGGCGGAGGCCCCCAAGAAGGTGGTGGGGGCGCCCAAGCTGGCGGTGGAAAAGGTTGAGGAGGCATTCATGGAGCTGCAGCCCGGTGATGCGGGCTACGTTGAGCCCAAGGCGAAGTCCACGGCGGCGCAGGCGGTGTCTAGTGCCAAGAGCGCTGCGAGCGACGTTGGCTCGGCCGCGAAGAGCGCGGGCTCGGCGATCAAGGCGGCGACGCCTTCCAATGTCAAGAAGGCGGTGGGTAAGGCGGCGGACGCAGTGGAGGACGCGGCTGACAGTGTGGTCGAGGCAGCCAAGAAGCCGGCCAAGCGGGGTGCTGCCCTGCTGAGGGAGGACTTTTTGAAGTCCGCGCCGGAGCGGATTGGCGTCGGGCGTCAGGACCTGACAGAAGTTGCGCCGCCCACCTATGGTGAGCCAGGGTACGTTCGGGGGGGTTGGCGGAGGGGATGGACTGCACGGGTGGGTAGCGGTTCACGGGGAGGAGGGTGGGGACGCCGGGGCAGGGTTGACGGCTACCGGTGCGGGCGACGCCGAGGTGTGTCGGTGGATTTCCGTGCCGAGGCAGAGATGCCGCGCCAATCCTCGGTGGAGTGTGTGCGGGTGAGTGCAGTTTTCGATCGCTCGCCAGGGTGGTGCCTTGGCGGGTGGACGACTCGCCATCATGTGGGAAAGGTGGGCATGGACACCGCGCCAAACTCGTGGGTATCGTTCGCGTCTCTCGGCGGCCGTCTGACTGTTTGGTTGTTGTTGGCGGTCTGCTCTGCTCTTTTTCTTTTGTACCTGCGATCACCTTTGCCACTCGTGTTGGCCCTTGTTTGGTGTTTTTTCGTCAGGTACAAGTACTCGGCGTACGAGACGGCCAAGCAGTCGACGCTGGGCATCTCTTCCTTTTCTGACGATGCAAACGCGGCAGAGAAGGTTGGTGGGCTCGCTGCGCTGAAGAAGGCCGCTTTGGAGGCGAAGAAGGGCGCCACCGCTGCTGAGCTGAAGGCCAAGGCCGTGCGGATGGAGAAGGCGGTCCTGAAGGCAGCTGCGAATGAGGAGAAGAAGGATGTGCTCCCCAGCTACCTGCTGCCGCTGCCTGAGGACACGCCGCGCAAGTACGGGACCTGGAAGAACTACTAGAGCGGATGGTCGGTTGAGGTAAGGGGGCGCGACTGGCAGCGCCCCGCCGAGTTCCTCCCCTAGTTTCAAGTCGTGGTTCTTCTGGATCCTTGTGGTGCTGCCAATTGGAGATATGGTGCTGGTCAGCAGGCCCTGTGTGCGTCCTGTGGGGGACGATGACTGTTCGGTGCATGTGTGGTGGACTTTCCGTGTGTGCTGGTCTGGTGTGTGAGCCCCGGGCTATTGCCCCCGTTTTTCCTTCCAAGCTATGATTCATCGTCCTGTGCGAATGCCTGCATGGATCTGTGGTGGACCTGTTGTTTTGTTGCTGTCAAAGACAACAAGGACGCGTCCCGAGGTGTGTGGCTGGCCAATACTGGGCCGGTCACCCTGTTATCGTCCCCCACGCGTCACCTTCGTGTCGGACTGCGAGTTCATCCCAGTGGTCTAGTGAGAAGGTCGTCTCTCTCCACCGTTCGCGATGGGGAGTCGCATGAGCGACAACATCCAACGGTCCTCCAATGGCCTTTCCCCTGTCCACAATCCGCTGATCAAACGAGTACAAGAGTGCGCAATGACAGAACGCATCGTGCTTGCGCGTTTCCTGCGCGTCGACCGCGTGCTGACCTCCTGACGCTGGACAGCCCCCCGAGCACCACCATTGCGGGACAGACCCTTCCCCCCACCGCCCTATTGTCCATCGACGTCCAACCCCCCCGGCCCACTTCGCCCGTGGACCGCCCCGCTGTCACCGCCACCGCCGCTCACAGCTGCTCCGCCGTCGTCGCGCACTCGTCCTTGCACTCCACCACGCACACGGAGCGCTCCTTGGCCGACCCGCCGTCGCGGGGCGGCGCCATGCAGCGGGCGAGGCAACCGCTGAGGCAGCGGCGGTAGCCGCCGTCGCGTTTGGTGCCCTTGGCAGACCCCGGCCACGAGATGGCCGCCGCGGGCGGCGTCGGCAGCAGCGCCGCCGCCGCCACCGACGCCGCCGCCAGCGCCAGCAGCTGCCGCCGGGTGGCCACCGCCGCGGCGGTGGCGGGCGACACGGCGCTGCCGGGGGGAGGGGGGGGGTGCGCGGTGGGGGGAGGGGCCGCCACCGCCGACAGGATGGCCGCTACCGCCGACGCCAGGGGGGGGGGGACGTGGAAGCCGGGCCGCCCGCGACGGGGCGACGCGGCAGCGGTAGCGGCTGCGGGGAGGGGCAGCCGCGCCGCCATGGCAGCACCCGCAAGCGGAAAGAGGACGGCCAGAGGCAGGGGGAGAGGATTGAGGGGACGGGCGCGCCGCCGCGGCGGTAGGCTGGCAGGGCCGGGGCGGGCGTGAGGGACGCGTCTCCCGCTTCGAGTGGAGGAGGATGGACAACCTACAGCGACGTCGTCACCAGCGGCGTCAACTTCACAGCACCGACGCAGGCCAGGAGCGGGGCGGCGCCGGTCTACGACGGGCGCCGCCGGCGTCGCCCAGACGCTGCGGCCGGCAAAAACGGCCGGCCCCAGCTGCCACGGCAACGGCGGCCACCGCAAACGGGTCGGCTCGCATCCGTGTCGGCCAGGGAGGGCGCTCGTGGGCGGGAGTCGGCCGCCGCCGCTCTCCGAGCTCAGTCGATGCGAGTCAGATCCGCCCGTCGGGAAACGGTGGCAAACAGAGACGAGGTCAGGGCTGTCATCCCATTGGACAACGCGTTGTACGCCACCCTGGGTACAGTACATGCACGTGGCCATGGAAATTGGAATACATTCTGCGTCTGAGATTCATCGTGACACGTGTACATCCATTGCAAGTCCTTACTGTTGTGTGATTGTAGAGGACTTGGCCGTTGATCGCCCATGCAAGGTGCCGAGCCTGCCGATGCCTCGTCCACCGTCCTCCTCACATGCACTGTTCCAGGAACCGACACCACCCCCCGCGGCTAAGCTGTACTCGTGGTAGGTATCGCCGCCGCCCGCTCGTGGCGGCATCCGTCCGGGCCGTTGATTTTTTTCTTTTCCCTTCCCCCTGAACTTGCCCGACGAGGTGACGGGTGTGCTTCACGGTCGGCGGTCAGGGGTGCGTGTCCGGGTTCGCGGTGCGGCGGTCGCCCGCACGTGGCTGAGCGTGTACCCGCCTCGCTGGGCCTCGATGTCTGTGCCGCTAGTGGGGGCGTGTCGGGCACCCGTGCCCGACGGGGCTGGCCCAGCCGCTCTGATGGGCGCGCCGACCCCCTTTTACTTGCGTGACGGCGGCCGCGCCGAGCCAGTGGCCGCTCAGCCCCGTCATTGAGGGCCCCACCCCCTCCCCCACCCTCCCTGCCCCCCCCACCCTATCCCTCTCTCTTTTCTTGCAATGGTGATGTCGCCAGTGTATGGTGCGGCGGCGGGCTCCCCCCGGATGCTGTTTGGCCGCACCAAGCCCGGCGTGCGGCACGCGGTGACAGCCGCCGTTGGCGTCGCGCTCCTCGTTGCCGCCCTCGCCGTGTCGCACCAGCGCAACGGGGAGCTATCCGCGGCGCTGGCGCCGTGGGTGTCCCGCCCGGCGGTGGTGGTCCCCCCCGCCGACGCCGCCGGTCCGGATGGGGTCGTCCCGTGGGCGGTCGTGTCGACGCAGCGCCGCGCCGCGTGGTGCGACCCGCTGATGCGGGACCCGCGGCCGGCGGACCGGGTGTGCTCGCCGCGCGAGCCGGGCGGCTGCCCCGAGGGGGTGGCCCCGCGCTTCTTTTCCCAGTTTGGCCAAGACGCGTGGCTTTGGTCCCACCACTTTCGGCACCTGGCGCGGCCGGGGGTGTTTGTGGATCTGGCGACCAACGACCCCATCAGTATCAGCAACACGTACTTCCTGGAGCGCTGCCTCGGCTGGTCGGGGCTGTGCATCGAGCCCAACGGGAACTACCACGCGCGCATCCTGGAGCACCGCTCGTGCGAGCTCATCCCCGTGTGCGTGGCCAACCACACCAAGGTCGTGTCGTTTATCGAGGCGGGTGGCCTGGGCGGCATTGCCGATAGCAACAAGAACGTGGACGGCAAGCACGTGTGGCAAAAGGGGGTCAGCACCGCGCCGCGGCGTAGAATCACGTGCACCCGCCTGGCGCAGCTGCTCCACCGGCGGGCGGTGACGCACGTGGACTACCTGAGCTTGGACATTGAGGGCGCCGAGCTGGAGGCGCTGCAGAGCATCGACTGGTCGGCGGTGCGGATTGACGTGATCAGCCTGGAGGAGGAGAGCGACGACAAGCAGGCGACCAAGTTCTTGACCGACATGGGCTACAAGGTGGTGCAGTACAAGGCCAGCCGCCCTGAGGAGCTGATGCTGTTTCACCCATCGGTTGAGGTGGGGAGTCCGACGCCCTGAGGTGTTGTCACGGGAGGGAAGGTGGGGGGCACATGGGGGCGTGTCGGAGCTGGGGAGAGAGCGCATTGGGTAGGCCTTGTGTTTGCTCCCAGTGTGGATGGCTGCGCTCTTTCCTGTCCGCCACAGCTTCTGTTCTCTCTGTCGGTTTTGGCATACGGTCGCACTTGACTCCATAAACGCTGTTGCGTCGCGGTTGGCTTGCACGGCGGCGCGCGCAACCCGACGGCGACGGAGCGGCGGGGCACTCACAGGGCAGTGCCATCTGTGGGTTGGGCCCCGACCACCGTCATGCCCACGGATTGGGCGGCGACCGGGGCGCGATGCGTGGCGCGGCTGCTCGTCCCCCAACCCCCCCACTCGCCGTTGCCTCCCCTGCCATCAGTGCGGTCGCCGTTATCGCCTCCCGTTTGGCACAGCCGCCCGCTGCGCCCCCCGCCTTTGCCCCGGCGGCGGCGGCCACCCCCGCCTCTCGTCGCGACATCTACGGCGCTGGGAGCGCCTCGCCGCAGCCGCAGCTCCGGGTGTACCCCCAGCAATGACGCCGCTGCCGCTCCCCTCCACGCTCCGCCGTGGCTGTCCCCCCCCTATCCTATTCGCCGTCACAGCTGCGCCCTTTGGCTACTGCAACTGAGAAAGGGGGGGGGGGGGGGACGGCGGCACTCGCGTCGCCGCCGCGGCCGCCACAGCGGGGCCGCCTGCAACGCGTGAGGAGCGCGGCGGTGGGGGCAACGATGGCGGCGGCGGCCGCCGCTGTGGCGGCCACCACGGGGCCAGCAGAGGGGGCCGCGCGCCGGCGTGGCGGCAGCGCCAAGGGTGGGCCAGAGGACGGACGCGTCGCGCCGCGGATGCTCGTTCCTGTCGGTGCAAAAGTCAGTCTACGGCGGCGGCGGCCGCCGCCGCCGCAGCCACAACAGGGGAATGCCGTTGGCTTTGGCGGCGGCGGAGGGTCCTCTGCACGACGGGCATGGGTGGGGTGAGCGGTGGACGGCACAATGCCGTGCGCGGACACACTCCTGCAGCGTCACCTCTCTCCGATACCGTCACCCGTCGCAAGGTGCCCGTCCAAACCGCCTCTGCGATTTTGTTGCGACACGAGTGACACCTCTCAGTCTTGGGCAAGTACCCTCACCATTACGCCACATCAATCACCCCGTCGCCCACCCCGCGACTATCACTGCCCTCCGCGGATCCATGGCGGCGTCATCCGTGAATCCGCTCGTTTTCCCTCCTCTCTCCCCAAGCGGCTGTGCCCGCCACCGCCGCAGCGGCTGCTCGAGCGGCTGAATTTCCTCAAGTCAGCGAGGATCGCCTCTGCCCCGCGTGGGTGCTTCCCCCCCCCTCGTGGCTGCCCCATCTATGGTTCCCCCCTCAAGTGGTGCCCGCCCCCAAGCCAAGCGCCGTGGTGGCGGTCCCCCCCCCCCCCCCCCCCCTCCCTGAGCGGCTGCCCCATCCACCACCCAGCTGCCGCTGCAGCATCCAGCGGCTGGCGCCTCCTCCAAGCGGCTGCCGCCATCTACTCGGCGAGTGCCCTCTCCCCAGCGGTCACGCCTGCTAGTCCACCCGCCGTCGGCCGTTGCCTGGCGGGCAGGGCTGGACGCGCGTGGGGGGAGTCTGGCCGCTGCCGCCGGGGTGCTCCTACCGGTCGCCCAGCGTGGCGTCGCCAATCATCACGGTGTGGAGGGAGGTTGGGGGGTGGGGGGGGGGGGGGGTGGCGCTGCACGTCGAGTCCACCCCGCTGGGTGTGGCGTTGGGGCCGGCCGGGGCACCACCTGACCCGGTGGGTGGGGCACTGGACGTTTGGCACATCCGTGCGTTGAGGTTTGAGCCACGGTTGGGCGCACGCTCGACCCACTTTGGACTTGCCCGAGCTCTCTGATAGACAGGGAGGTGGGGGGGAGCGAGGTCGTGACGGGCAGGGGGAGGAGGGTGGGGCAACGGCCTCTCTTTGTGCAGCGGCGGTCTCCGTGTTGAGCTTGCTACCGCTCCCCATCATCCCCACGGACGGCACCGCCCTTCTCCGTTCCCGTCACCTGGCGCCATGTCATCGTCGGCGCTTGGAGCGACGGCGTCCCGGATGCTCCTGGGCTGCATCCGCTCCCGGCAACGGCAGGTGGCGGCGGTGGCCGTCTGCGCGGCGCTCCTGCTCAGCGCGCTCGCCGCGTCTCACTGGCGCAACGGGCTGTCGTCGTGGGGGCCCCCGCCGACCGCGGCGGCCGTGCCCGGCGCCGGTGCGGTGGTGCCGCTGTCCATGGTCTCCGCGCGGCCCCGCGCGTCGTGGTGCGACCCGCTGATGCGGGACCCGCGGCCGGCGGACCGGGTGTGCTCGCCGCGCCAGCCGGGCGGGTGCCCCGAGGGGGTGGCCCCGCGCTTCTTCTCCCAGTATGGCCAAGACGCGTGGCTGTGGTCCGCCCACTTTCGGCACCTGGCGCGGTCGGGGGTGTTTGTGGATCTGGCGACCAACGACCCCATCAGTATCAGCAACACGTACTTCCTGGAGCGCTGCCTCGGCTGGTCGGGGCTGTGCATCGAGCCCAACGGGAACTACCACGCGCGCATCATTGAGCACCGCTCGTGCGAGCTCATCCCCCTATGCGTGGCTAACCACACCAGGTCCGTGTCGTTTATCGAGGCGGGCGGCCTGAGTGGCATTGCCGACAGCAACAAGAACGTGAACGGCACGGCTAAGTGGCAGAAGGGGGTCAGCACCGCGCCGCGGCGCAAAATTACGTGCACCCGCCTGGCGCAGCTGCTGCAACGACGGGAGGTGACGCACGTGGACTACCTGAGCTTGGACATTGAGGGCGCCGAGCTGGAGGCGCTGCAGAGCATCGACTGGTCGGCGGTGCGGATTGACGTGATCAGCCTGGAGGAGGAGAGCGACGACAAGCAGGCGACCAAGTTCTTGACCGACATGGGCTACAAGGTGGTGCAGTACAAGGCCAGCCGCCCTGAGGAGCTGATGCTGTTTCACCCGTCGATTGAGGTGGGGAGTCCGACGCCCTGAGGGTGTGTCACGGGAAGGGGGTACAGGGAGATTGGGGGATAGTGGGGCGGTGGGGAGGGAGCAGCACTTGCTCTCAGTATCAAAGTCTATAAACTGTATGTCCCTGACGTAGATTGAGTTGTTTCTGTGTCTTGGGTACCGCGTACCATTGCGCACTGGGCGACCGCCCAAGCCAACGTCGGTGTGTGGGCTAGTGCTCTCCGCGGCAGCAGAGGCCGGACAACACGAGGCGCTCAAGTCAACTGGCGGGACACAAGGTGGGGCGGCCCGTCCGCAGATGGGTCCATCATATCGCTGGCGCAACGCCTGTGAGCAGCGCCGCCAAAATGTACAGGGTGGGGTCGCGGCGGTTCCCGAGTCACACCGCCGCCGTCGCTTGCGCCGAGAACGCCTCCTCGCTGGCGGCCGTCTCCGGAGAGGCTCGGCCCGAGACGGCTGGCAGGGGCAGGCCCCACGGCGCTCTATACCAAGCGCACACTGCCGCTGCTCCTGCTCGCCTAGCTAGGGGGGGGCCGAAGTACCTGGTCATGCCCCAGTCGTCACTCAGCAGCCCACACCAAGCTTGGCCGGTTGCATGTCGTATGAACAGAGAGAAATGGACCGTTATGAATATACTTAGTTTCTGACGATATAAATAGCGCCCATCGGGCCCGACGGCACGTTTGCCGGGCCAAGGTCGACCGCGCTCACGTGCACGTTTTGTCAGGCCACCCGCAGCAGCACACGAGAGGCGCGATATTGTCCGGCCGAGGGCATATCTCGAATTTGCGGGCCCGGACCACGTTTACAAAAATATCCATTAAGAACACGAACGTTCAACTGCCGGCGGGGCCATGGCCTCCGCATGGCACCAATCAGCGGGCAGGGATCTCGCTCCGCCGGGCCGGGGAGCTCAAGGGCAACCCAGACCGCCGCCACCATCCCGACGGGGGGCGTCTGGGGGGGGTCTAGGCGGGGGTGTGGACCGCGCAACCGGTTTTTTTTCCGCCCCCATGCGCCCGTGCGCACTGCCTCGAGCGGGCGGGGACGGCCGCCCCCTCCCCGCGGCCGCCGGGGGGGGGGCCTGTCGGGGGCTGGAGGGGCGTGGCTGCGTTGGGGATGCACGCCCGGGGGGACTCGGCTGGCGGCCGGCCGCGCTCTCCCGCGCCGCGACGGCGGCCCTGCAGGGCGAGGCGTGCGGGCGGGGTCCCATTGGCCAGGTGGGAGCGCACCAGATCCGCCTTCCTGCGTGCCAGTTGCTGGGGAGTGGCTTGGTACATCTGCCTCGGCCCCGCGCCGCGCACAGCTCCAGTCCGCCGCCCAGCGCACTGCAGTCGTTGTTGACCCACGTCGTCCGTCTTCACCCCGGCCTCGATCCCCCTACCGTCCTCCGCACGTCATCCCCTCCACCTCCTCCGTCGACGCCGGTCGTTCTCCCCCACTTTGTCCTCCTCGTTCGATACCTGCGCATCATGGCGTTTGTAGCGGGTACGACCGCGGTGCCGCGCGTCGCGCAGCGGCAGTCGGTGCGGTCGTCGGTCTCTGTGCGGCCAGCGAGCATGGCCGCCGCCGTTGCTTCGTCGCGCCGCGCATCCTTCATGGGCGCCTCTGTTGCCCAGACGTCGCCCGCGTCCCAGGTATGATTGATCGGTCGATGCTGTCTCCTGGTGCTTGGGTCACGATTGGCCCTTGGGCGTGTGGGGTGGATGAAGGCGACGTGGCGTCTGAGCGGGTTGGACATGGCGGTTGTCCGTGGTCTTGCTGCTCTTGTGCGGGTTGTATCGTTGGCCAGTGGGGCAGCCATCTCACATCTCCATGCGCCCTCCTGATCTGTCTTTCTTTGTGTCGTTGGATGATGCGCTGCTGCTGAGTGAGCAGGCGAAGTCTCCGGTGCTGTCGATGAAGCTGAGGGTAGCCGTTGTTGGTGGCGGCCCCGCGGGGTCGTGCTGCGCTGAGGAGCTGGCCAAGGCTGGCATTGAGGTGACTCTGTTTGAGCGCAAGATGGACAATGCCAAGCCTTGCGGCGGCGCTATCCCCCTGTGCATGGTGGATGAGTTTTCGTTGCCCGAGGATATCATTGACCGCAAGGTGCGGAAGATGGCCATGATTTCCCCCTCCAACAAGGTGTCGCAGATTGGCGCGACGCTGAAGCCCCATGAGTACATTGGGATGACCCGCCGTGAGATTCTTGACGGCTACCTGCGGGACCGCGCGATCTCGCTGGGTGCCAAGCCCATCAACGGCCTGGTGACCGACATTAAGATCCCGTCGGATGTCAACTCATCGGAGCCGTACGTCATCTCCTACTCGGACTATGCCGAAAGCACCAAGGGCGGTGCGCAGGGCAAGACCCTGGAGGTGGACTACATCATTGGCGCTGACGGTGCCAACTCGCGGGTTGCCAAGGCCATTGACGCTGGGGACTACCAGTACGCCATTGCCTTCCAAGAGCGCATCAAGCTGCCAGAGGCGCAGATGGAGTACTACGAGGAGCTGGCTGAGATGTATGTGGGCGATGACGTGAGCCCCGACTTTTACGCGTGGGTGTTCCCGAAGTATGACCACGTGGGCGTCGGCACGGGCACCGTCATCGACCGCCCCAGCATCAAGAAGTACCAGCAAGCGATCCGGACACGGGCTGCCGACAAGCTGGCGGGCGGCAAGATCATCAAGATTGAGGCGCACCCCATCCCCGAGCACCCGCGGCCGCGCCGCTGCGTTGGCCGCGTGGCCCTCGTTGGTGATGCCGCTGGGTACGTGACCAAGGCGTCGGGCGAGGGTATCTACTTTGCTGCGAAGAGCGGGCGGATGGCGGGCGAGGCGCTCGTGGCCCTGAGCGAGAACGGCTCGCGGACCCCATCAGAGGCCGACATGAAGGGCTCGTACATCAAGGACTTTGACCGCAAGTACTGGGCCACGTACAAGGCGCTTGACATCCTGCAGTCGGTGTTCTACAAGAACGACAAGACGAAGGAGTCGTTTGTGGAGCTGTGCGACGATGAGTATGTCCAGCGCGTCACGTTTGACAGCTACCTGTACAAGACGGTCACGACGGTCAACCCGGTGGAGGACATGAAGCTGCTGTTCCGGACGGTGGGGTCGCTGGTGAAGCAGTCGGTCAAGGCGAACGCCGGCAACACGGCATAGCATGTTTTGTAGAGCCTTGCGGTATTTTTTGTCTTGTCCTTTTCGTGTTCCTCTGCCACATATCAGTTTTATCTTCTCCTCGTTGTGCGTTTCCTGTGGCGAGGTTGACCAACACCAACGTCATGCGCTCCCCGTCCGACCACGAACAGTCTGGGTGTCGCACGCTTGGGGTGGTTTTGCCCGAAGGGTGGCATGTAAGGTGTTGCGTAATACACGGCTGTTGGTCGTCGAGAAAGCGTGCCGTCGCCGCTTGGGCCTGTATCTTGACCCTCTTCATGCTCGGCCGACAGGTCCTTTGGACGTGAGATGCACCGCACATCCTTGTCCAGTGATCCTGTGAGACGTCTCATGGTTAATCCTTCCAAAAATGTCCAGCGATGAACTTTCATGACTATTTGCCGTCGGCACGTGTGCTGTGGTTTGCCACCAGCGCAGGTTTTGGTGTGATGGCCTTGGTGTAAGTCCTCGTGCCGCTGACGGCGTCCGCGTCGCCACACCCACCCTGCCCGCTGCCTCCATCCTACCCGCCTAGCGGCCCCGTTGGGTCGTGGCGGGGTCGCGTGCAAGAGGGAGGGGGGCGGCGCCTGTGAGAGAGCCATCACCACGACGCCCTCTCTCGCTTCGTCGTTGGCCGCTTCGGCGCGGCTTCCGTGCCGCCAGCGCTCATTGGTATTTGTCGGCGGCCGTCGGCCGGTGCGTGCAATGGCCCTCGTGGGTGCTGTCGCCACGCCCGCCGGCCGGTGGCGTGGCGGAACGGGGCGACGGCTGCGGCGACCATGCTCGCCGGGGCGGGCGTCCTTCGAGGCGCCTCGACTGCAGCCTGCGTGGTCGTGGGTGTCTGCTGCAGCAGCGGCGGTGGCGGTGGCGGTAGCGGCGGTCGCCGCCGGCATGTTCGATGGGGCTTTCGCGGTGACTTCGGCACAGGCGTGCGGTTTGACGTCGCGCGGCGGCGGCAGCGTCGATGGTTCTTGTACGCAGGGCGGCCTGGGCCCCTCCTTCCGCCTGCCCGTCCCGGCGGTGCGGCTGGCAGAGGCGGCCGCGGCGGGGCGACCGCCGCCAGGGGCGCCGCTGGTGCTCCCACTGGGCGCGCGAGGACCCCGTCCAGCGCGCCCGGGCTCGTCCCGTGGCTTTCCCGCCGTCGTGCGCATCCACGAGCGGGTAGGGGGCGCGGCGACGACCGCTGCCGCCGCCGTCGACGCCGCCGCGGACGGCGGAGACGTGCTGCCGGGCACAGCCGCGCGCTGGACGTCCCGCCTGGAGGCGGTGGAGCTCAAGGGCGGCATCGTTGCCGTCGGGGAGTACTACGCGGAGGTGCAGCTGGGTGGCCAGACGGTGCGGGTGCAGATTGACACGGGGAGCACCACCCTGGCTGTGCCGATGGAGGAGTGCGAGTCATGTCGCAAGGGGGACATGCGCTACTCGGTGAGCAAGAGCGCTGGGAACGTTGGGCGGCCAGTTCCCTGCGATGGGGACGTGTGCACGCCCAACATGTGCTCCCCGTTTTCGTGCGGCAAGTGCTCGGCGACCAAGGCGTGCTGTTCCAAGCTGAACAAGGATAATTGCGGCTTCCACCTGAGCTTTGGGGACGGCTCAGGCGCGTCTGGGGAGCTGGTGATTGACAACCTCACGTGGGGCAACAACATTACCTTTCCCGTCGTGTTTGGGGGGATCCTCAAGGACTCACCCGACTTTGAGCGCTCCACCGTGGACGGCATTCTGGGGCTGGCGTGGCCCAAGCTGGCCTGCAACCCGTCGTGCGTGGAGCCGACCTTTGACGCCATGGTGCGGCACCTCAACATTGATGATGTGTTTTCCATGTGCATCACCGGCACGGGCGGGAAGCTGGTGCTGGGCGGCCACGACAAGACGCTGGCGACAGAGGACCCCGTGTGGGTGCCGATGGTGCTCCGCTCCCCGCCCAGCTATTACCCCTTCAAGATGACGGGCCCGCTCCGCATTGGCGATCGTGACGCGACCGAGCTGCCGCGGCTGCGCAAGGGGATTGTGGACTCGGGCACGACCCTGATTGTCTTCTCGCAGCATTACTGGGAACAGTTTGTGGCGCACTTTCAGGAGCACTACTGTGACGACCTGCCGAGCCTGTGCGAGAAGGGCACCTGGTTCCGCCCCGCCCACTGCGTGCGTATCTCGGACGAGGAGCTGGACATGCTGCCGACGCTGCGGTTCCCGCTGGAGAATGACTTTGCGATTGAGCTCACCTCCCGTGAGTACATGGTGGACTACCCGTCCAAGTCGTCCCGCTGCGTGGGCTTCATGGCCCTCGACAGCATGTCGGGTGGGATTGACTGGATTGCGGGCAACGTCGTGATGGAGAAGTACATTACCATCTATGACCGTACGGCCAAGCGCATCGGCTTTGCGCGCTCCAAGGGCGACTGCGTCAGCACCGCCCTCGCCGACGATGGCGCCGGTGCTGCCACGGGGGCCGCCACGCCCACCGCGGTGCCGACGGTGGGGTCGGGCACGGCGGCCACCCCTCGGGCGCCCAACGTGTCGGCGGCCAAGTGCGAAGCGGCCACTGCGGACGGCTGCCGCGCGTGCGCGTCCCTGCGTGGCTGCGCGTGGCACTACACGCAAAAGGCGTGCGGGCTCCGGCCAGACGCAAAGGGCGGCGACGCGGGCGGCGTGGCGGCGTCGCTCCCCTACCCGTCGTGCGCGGGGGCGAGCTGCTGGTGCTCCGCGGCGGGCTTCGCGTCGTCCTTTGGGCGGGTGGTGGGCACCGCCGTGGCGGCGGTGCTGGCCAGCCTGGTCCTCGTCGGGGCCATTGTGGGGGGGGTGGTGCGGCGGCGGCGGCGGCTGGCCGCCGCGTCGGCGCCCGCAGAGGATGGGGACGTGCTGCGGGAGCAGGCGCGGCCGTTTGCAGACTCGGAGAGCTTTTGAGGGGGGGGTGCGTGTGGTGGCGCCGCGGAACTCTAGCTGCACAGAACGACCATATCAAAAGGAAAGAAGCATGCAAGGTAAGGTCGTGTGGTTCCAGTGCCGTGGCGTCTCCGTGCTCTGGGCGGGCGCCTCGGCCTGGAGGTGGCCCCGGTGGGGGAAGACACCGCGCTGGTGCACACCAGTCACGCCCGCCACCAGAGCCGCCCGCGGGTGCGAGAGCCCCCCCTCACCCCCCCCACAGTCTCGGTAGGCTGGGGATGGGGGCGCTGCCGCCTGGTGGCACAGCCGCGGCCCGTCCCCGCCGTGGTGGGGCATCACCGCCCGCCGCGGCTGGCGCGCCGCTGCCCGGCCCGCCATCTGAGCCGCTCGCTTTGTGAAAAAAAAAAAAAAAAGCCGGCAGATGGCCGCGCAGTGTTGTCGGGGCGCGTCGCGGCTCGCCGCGTCGCTGCTTGTTGCGCGGGTGCTGGGGGTGGGGGCACACCCCAGGTCTCCAGGCGGGGTGGTGTGCCTGCGCGCCGGTTTCTCCCGGCTGCTTGCTCGCACGCGCGGCCGCGGCAGATAACGGACGCAACGAAAAGCGGGTGGCGGTCCGCCCGCGTGGAACGGTAGCCGCGCGGCGGCATCACGCGCGGCGAGGGACCGCCGCGGAAGAGAGGGGGGTGTTGCCGGTGCTGTTGTGGTGGGAACGGGCGGGACCGGTGGGGGGCCGCCACCGTGGTGATACGCTGTGGGGGACCATGACGGAGGCAGCGGCACTGGCAGGACCGGTGGTGAGCGCAGGCGTGCCCGGAGCCCCCGATCAGCGGGGCGCACCCAAGAAGGGGACCGCCTGCCACCTGCTCGCCCTTTCTGGCGCCCGCGACGTCCCGGTGAGCCCGGCATACGCGAGTGGTTGGCCCATATCGACTGTGCGGCAAGCACGGCGAGAGCCGTTGGAAGAACAACCAAAAGGAGAACGAGATGGCCATACAGCCCACCATCACGCAGCCTGCCGCCATCCAAAAGCACGGACTCCCCCCCCTGTCCACACCCAACGTCCACAGGCGCCCCCAACGTGGCACCCTCCTCCCCCCCTCCTCAAAGCACATCCCGCCCCGACGGCAGCGCCGCGACGGCGGACCGCCCCCACTCGACCGCCCGCCCCACCGCCCGCCCCGCCGACGCGCCCGCGAGCGACACCGCCCAGCGGGCGGGCGCCAGCAGCGCCGCCGCGACGCGCGGCTCCACCGCCATCGTGTAGCAGCTGGCGCGGATGCCGTCGACGAGGACCGCGCCGTCGGCCGTGTGGGGGGCGTACAGCCCCCGGCCGGCCACCCGCGCCACCGCCGTGACGGTGACGGGCGTGCCGGCGGCGCCGGCGGAGAGGGTGTCGCCAACGACCACCGTCTTGGCCGCCGCTAGCCGCCCATTGACGGGCAGGTAGTGGCCCGGCGACAGCCGCAGCGGCGCCGCAGCCGGCGTCGCCGCCGGCGCCGCCGCCGAGGCGCTCGCACCCCCGCCCGCGGCAGCCGCGGACCGCGCCCGCGTCGTCAGGGACACAAACGTGGACTCGGCGGCCGCGTCGGCGTGGCTAAATGCATAGACGGCCGACGGGGGGTGGCCGCCGCCAACGGCGACGACGTCACCCACGCGGAGGTCCGCCATCGCCACCCGCCCGCGGCCGACCACGTCCACCGTCGCGTCGGCCGGGAAGCAAACCGCGTCGTCCGACTCTGGGCTGGCCGTGACGTCTGGGCTCGCGTCGGCCTCTCCCGTCGGCGACGCACCAGGCGCCGGGCCCGGCACGGGCGGCGCTGTCGTGGGCGACGCGCCCGGCGCGGGCGTCCCCCCCCCCCCGCCGCCACAAACGTCACGCTCCCCGCCACCCGCCCATTGTGCTGCTGCAGCACCGTCCCGGTCTGCGGCGGCGGCCCGACCGCCCACAGCACGTTCGTCGGCCCCGCCCCGACCGCCGGCGGCGCGTCGAGGGCGCGGTCAAACGCGACGGCGAGCGTGCCGTCCGCGTTGCGCGCGGCGACGACGTTGGTGTAGCCCGCCGCGGCCGCGGCGGCGGGCGTCAGCGCCACCACCGCCGCGCTCGACCGGCCGGTGAGCTCGTACACCGCCGCGGACGCGATGCCCGGCGCGCCCGCCGGGGTGAAGCCCACCACCGCCCGCACAGGCGGCGGGGCGGCGGCGACCATCTGGTTGCCGGCGCCGGAGAAGGCCAGCCCCGCCCAGCCGACCGAGTTGCTCACGTGCGCCGCGCGGAGGGTGCTGCCATTGACGATCGACCAGCCGACGGTCATGTTGAGCGGGCCGGGCAGCGCGAGGCAGGCGCCGTAGGGCACGGGCGTGGTGCCCACGTTGATCATGCAGGGGGCTTGGCCGGCCGCACCACGGGGGGTGACGCCCACCGAGGCCACTGCCGCCGCCGCCACCAGCAGGGAGACGACCACCATGGGACGAAGAGGGGCGCCCATGGTGGGCGTCGCGCGTAGAGAGGCCGAGGGGGGGCGACGGGGGGCGAGGGGGGGCGAGGGGGGGCGAGGGGGGGCGAGGGGGGGACGACGGAGGACGGCAGAGCGTCCAGGGTGCTGAGCTGGGATGCGATGCAAGGCGCACGTCAGACGCGGCGGCGTGGCGGGGCGGCGATCAAGTGGTCGGGGGCAGTGCGGCCATAACGGGTCCTCTGCGCCGCGGTGGGGAGCCCACGCGCTCACGGTGCGCGTTGGGAGAGCCGCGAGCTGGCTAGCCGTTGGTGGAGAAAGAAAAACAAAAACCCGAGAAAAAAAAGAAAAACACGACTCTGCGATGGCACCTTCACTCGCACCCACAGCCGTGTGCTCGCGGCGGCCCCACCGCCGTCCACACTGGCAGAGAAAAGGTGGCATGGCCCGCCGCTCGCGCCAGCCTTGCTTGCGATGAGTGCCCGCGCCGGCGCGGCGCGGACCCGCCCGTGCCCCTGGCGCTGCTCGATCTGGGAGCGCCGGATCACAGGCCCCGCACGGGCGCAGCGGGGGGTCAACGTAGGTGCCCCCGCACTGCCACAGACCGAGTCGCAGACGGTGGTCGAGAGAGAACGGAGAATCTTGATATGTGATAATACTGCCAAAACGCTCGCGTCAGCTACTGTTGGCCTATCGCTGCAGTTCCCGGCGCCGTTGATCAGAAGCCCGTCTATTGGGGGCTCCACAAACAGTGGACGAGTCCAATATGAGAGAGAGTAGGGGCCATTTTATTGGCTCACGCCACGATTCTACATGAATTCTCGACAACAATAACACTTTGTTTTTTCGTGGGATGCACAACGCTGTCGGGGCGGCGTCGCACCCCTTTCTCTCCTCGGTCCGACGCAGCTGCATGATGGCCGCGGTAATGCGCGATTCGAATGATGTGCATACGCTGCTGTCCTCCACGACAGGCACACCGCGCGCTGACGCAGCCCCGCGCTGTTGAGCTGGGAAGACAGAGGCGCAGGGACGCGGTACGCGCACGCGGCGTCGGATGATATCTCCGCTCGTCGTCGGTCACCGCCGCGGCGCGGCCGGTAGCCAACTGCGGCCGGCTGGCCTCGCCGCGCGCGTCGTCAGCCGGGGGGGACGCGCGCCATGTGGGCGCGCGACGTGATGGACGCGCGCGGCGTGACCGTGGCGGCGCAAAGGGGCGTGGGCACAGCCGTGGGGCGCGTCCCAGGGGTGGGGCGGGGGTGAGGAGGGACTTTGGGGCACGACCTTTCATAGACCACGAGGCGCGCCGAGACACCCACAGGGGAGCTGCAGGGTGGATGGAGGCGGGAGCAGGCCGTCCCTGACAAGAGAAACCTGGTCAACGCGCCACGGGGCACCAGCCAGACCAGGCACCAGACGATGTCGCCCCCGAAAAGCACCCTTTCCTCCCCACCAACACGCCTTCTGTGAAGCCGCTCCCGGCAAGCACATGTGGACTTTTGCCTCCCCGTCGGCGGGCCACCAGTGTCTCGCAGCTTGCCGCCGCCCAGCCCGTTTGGCCGCGCCCTCCGCCCCCCCACCCCCACCCACCCCCCCACGCGCCACGTGCCACGCGGCACCCCTACTGCGGGTCGAGCGACAGGCCCGCGATGACCAGCCCCACCGCCAGGATGACCAGTACGGCCAGGGCAATGGTCTGCGTGGAGCGGGCGTTGCTGCTCTCCACCTCCACCATGCACTGGGCGAGGTCATTAACGGTGCCGTCCTGGGACACGTCCGACACGCGGTAGATCCACATGCCCGGCGGCGGGTTGGTCGCGTCAATAAACGCGTACGCCCCGCCCTCGGGGCCCTTGGTCTGCAGCTCCGACGGCGCGGTTTGGTAGTCGGCCACAAACTCCCACGTGTCGCTCTTGCCCGCCCGACGGGTGACCTTGAAGCCCTTGTTGTTCACCTCGGTCCCCGTCTCCCACCGGAGGTCCACCTCGTCGCCCAGCAAGCGGCCATTCAGGCCGACGCCGGCCAGCTCACCCGCTTGCGGGTCGTTGGCAAGGCGGCCCTTGGCGTCCGTCTTGGGCTTCTTCACCTTGCGGGGGCCCTCCTCCGCGGCGAGGCCCCCCATCCAGGGGGCGTACGGCGTGCCATCGGGCTTGAGCAGCGACTTCTTACCGCCCACCTTCTTCTCCTTCTTGGTCGGCGCAGCCTCAGCCACCTGGCGAGGAGGGAGGGGGTGCATCGAAGTAGACGGACAGGGGTGGTAACAAGGGAGCCAACACATACGGAACCAGGATGCAGCCACAAACAGGGGCACAGCGAGAAGCAGGGCACTGTCGGGTCAGCACACTGACAACAAGACCTCATGCTAGGACGCCCACGGTGTGGGCCAAGCTGTCTACTCCCGGGTCACGCCAGCGCACAGCGTCCCAGCACAGGCCAGCCAGGAGGAGCGGCACGTCACACGCCCACGTCGCGAGTCTCGTACGGCGACTGGCGGGGTCTAGCCACCAACGCGGCCTGGCATCCCAGCGTCGTGCGCCGCGCGCAGACCCTCGACCCCACATCACACCCCTCTCCCACCCCCGAAAAGAAGACAGGTCCCCAGGCCCCGCTGGCTCGCCGTGCCCTCCCAACTGCTGGCCCTTCTGCTCACCGGCCGCCCCCCCCAAGACTCCCTTCTTCCCCACGACCCCCACTCAGTCCCCAAGCAGAAGAACGTCCCACAGCAAAAACCACACCAGGTTGCCAGTGCTCTTCCCTCCATCCCATTCTCCCCCCACCCCATCCTTCCAAACCGCCCCTCACTCTACACCTCCCCCCCGCCTGTCGTTGTGAAAAGCGTAGACGTACCTCAGCATCCGCCTCGGCGGCGGCGCCCTCCTCGGCCATGCGCAGCACCGACGGGCGGCAACGGCGGGTGGAGCGGGCGGCCGCCGGCAGGCCGCGCGCCGGCCGGATGGCGGCGGCGGCAGCGCCCCGCCGGGCGGGCGCCCGGCCGGGCAGGGCGGCGGCGGTGGCAAAGGCAGCGGCCATGGTGCCGCGTGGGGTGGGGCGGAGGAGGGTCTGGGCGGAGGGAGATGGCGGCTAGACAGGCGGACGAACAGCTGCTGGCTTCGTCCACACCCAGAGAGGGCAGCGACAGTACAATGGGGAAGAGGAAGACGGGCGGGACGCGACTGACGGTGGGCGCAGGGGAGGAGTCGCGGCCGGGTGTGGTGCTGGAAGCGGCGGGCTGTGGCGGTGAGGGGGGGGTGTCCCCGCGGGCGATGCAATGGAGCGGCCGGGGCAGCCCACACAGCGCCGCGCGGGGGGTGGACCGACCCGGAACGTGTGGCTGAGTGAGATCTGCCGCCGCCCACCAGATGTGGCCCAGGTCGGCACGAGCCAGAGGCAGCGGACCACCGGTACGCCCTTGGATTCCAATTACAAGTCAAGTTCACCGTACTGCTCGCCAAGGACTGATCGGTAGTCTGCTAAGTGGCCCCCCCCCCGTCACGCCCTCTGGGTGTCGATTCTGTGGTGGCCAGCCGGGCGCAGGGAGTGAGGCACTTGCGGTCCCGCTCCCACCCTACGGCCATCGGTCCAGGGAACAAACGAGGCGGCGGTGGTCTCCAACCACCCGTCGAAGTGGAGCGAGACGATGGGGGGGAGACCGCCCCCACCATGGAGGCGGTTGGGCCTTTCTGTCTTCCTCCCCCCCCTTGCGGACCGACGACCGCCAGCCACCATCTGCAGCTCTTTCGCGGGCATGCCACCGCGTTGTGCCGGGCCGCGACGGCGGCTGAAGGGCGCCCTGCACATCCCTGCTACAGCGTGTGGGGGGGGAATTGGGTGGGTGCGGCAGTAAGAGGGGCCGCCAACGGTAGAGGGGGGCAAACGGGAGGGGTTGCGCCTGTCCGACTTTGGTCACAACGTCCTCGCGGCTGCGGGGCCGGCATGGGTACCTTCCGACGGCGCACCGGAGCGGAGGAGGCGTCTCCGCAGTGGAGGAAGGGCTGGTGTCGCAGCGCCGCCGCCGCAGTCCAGCGGCAGCGACCGACGCGGCTCAGTGGAGGGGGCCAGCCGTGTCCCCGAAATGGAGCGTTGGGGGGGGGATGGGGGGGCAGGAGAGCGACGAGCCGTTGCCGACGGTGTAGCCGGGGGTTACTGTGGTGGGGGCGCCCAGATGGAGGCCCATCCACCGAGAAGGGAAACGCGGAGGGATCTGAGAGAAGAGGGGCGGTGCGGTGCGCATCGCACAGCCCACCCCCGGACCAGTTCACTGTGCCATGCGCGGTGCGTTGCGAGCGGGAGGAGCCGCCGCCACCGCAAACGGAGCGAGCGGTCGAAGCAACGGGCAGCCAACAAAAAAGTAACTCTCCAGGCGGCTGTCCACGGGGAGGGCACCAGGGTGGACGCATCTATCGTGAAGAGTGGTGGGTGGCCGAGACGCAGGAGAAAAAACGCCAGTCATTGGTCATGTATGTCTGTACAACAGAGGACCCGCCCCCTCCGTCTGTGGCCAAGCCAAACTCCACGCGACACCCTCCCACCGCTCCCTTAAACACCCCTATCCCCCCTTCAGTTGTCCATCGTCTGGTTTTGTACGAGCAGCGCGTACGCCCCCCCGCGCGCCATCAGCTCCGCGTGGGTGCCCACCTCCACCACCGCCCCCGCCGCGACCACCGCAATCGCGTCGGCCGACTGGATCGACGACAGCCGGTGCGCAATCACCACCGTCGTCCGTGACGAGGCGGCTCGGTCGAGCGCCTCCTGCACCGCCTTTTCGCTGATGCTGTCCAGCGCGGCGGTCGACTCGTCGAGCAGCAGCACCTTGGGCGACCGCACCAGCGCCCGCGCAATGGCCACCCGCTGCCGCTGGCCGCCACTCAGGCGGCCGCCCCGCTCACCCACCTCAGACGCGTACCCGTCGGGGAGGGCGGTGATAAAATCGTGCGCGTTGGCCAGCCGCGCCGCCGCCTCCACCTGCGCGTCCGTCACCACCGTGCCCTCCGTGTTGGTAAAACCATACGCGATGTTGTCCCGGACTGACATGGAGAACAGGTCAGGCTCCTGCGACACGATCGCCAGGTGGGAGCGCAGGTTGGCCACATTGTACGCCGCCACTTCAGTGCCGTCGAGCGTCATGCTGCCGTCATCAATGTCATAAAAGCGCTCGATGAGGCTGACGACGGTCGACTTGCCGCTGCCACTCTCCCCAACCAGCGCGAGCGTCTTGCCCGGCGCCACCGCTGCTGACAGGCCACGGAGGACGGGAACGTCGGGGCGGCTGGGGTACTTGAACTCCACATCTCGCAGCGCCACGGCGCCTTCCACGCTCGACGACTGCTCGCCGTCGATGCCCATCGGGTCAATCGCCGACTTGCGGTCGAGGAGGCGGAAGATCTGGGTCGCCGCCACCATGCTGCTCGACACGTCGGGCGCGCTCGCCGCCGCCTGCCCAATCATCATCATGCCAAACAGGATGGCGGTGAGAGCCTCGAGGACGCCCGAGAAGGAGCACTGCCCATTGACCGCAAACAGGTTGCCAGCCCAAAAGGCGAGCGCCCACACGGCAAAGAGGCAAAACTCGGCCACGCCAAAGCCAACGCCCGCCACCACCGCGGCGCGCTGGCCCTTGCGGACGGGCCCCTCCAGCTCCTTCATGTACTTGGCGAGGAAGTGCTTCTGCACGCCCAACGACGTCACCGTCCGCACATTGTCTACCGCCTCCGACGCAATCTGGCCGGCCTGGGCAAAGAAGCTGCGCGACTTGGAGTCGTCCGCCGTCATCTGGCGCACCTCGAGGTACCCGCCCAGCGCGACACCCGGCATGACGGCTAGCACAATGAGCGCCACCCGCCAGCACGAGACCAGCCCAATGACAATGCCAACACCCACCGCCCCCAGCATCATGATGATGGAGCCCGCAGCGTCGCCGGTGAGACCCTTGACGAGCGTTGCCTCGGTAGCCAGGCGGGTGGAGAGGGCGCCGACAGAGTTCTTCTTCTCATCAAAGTAGGCCATCTCCTGCGACAACATCGCGCGGAACGACGCGGCGCGCAGCTTCTTGGTCATCCGCTCGCCCGAGATGCCCAGGAAGGCCAGCTGAGAGTAGTTGGATAGCGCCATAATGCCGCCCAGCGCAATAAACGCCAGCGCGTAGTTGCGGACCGAATCGTTGGCCTCCTCGCTCGGGTCGCCCAGCAGCACGAGCACCTTGGAAAAGACCACTGCCATGACGGGCCACGCGGCGCCCGAGGCAAAGGCGCCAGCCGACCCGAGTAGAATGTACAGCCACTCGGCCCGGTTGGTGCGGATGGCACGCATGATGACTCCATCGTCCACGTCTGCGGCCTTATCCTTGGTCGACGTCTCCGAGTTGCTGTCCCCGCCGAGGGACGGGTCCACCAGCGTTGACTTCTCCATCATCGTAGACGCATCCAGCGTGGACGGCTCGTCCGCCATCGACCCCGCAACCGCGTCGTCGCCGTTGCGGTTCGCCTGCTCCGCGGCAGCCACACGGGCAGCCTTGCGGGCGTGGCGCTGCTCCTCCGTCTCGTCCGTCACGTTTTGCATCTCCACCAGCGTGCGGTACCGGCCGTCCGCGAGGCGCATCAGCTCCGCGTGCGTGCCCAGCTCCACCACCTGCCCCGCATTCACCACCGCAATCGCGTCGGCATCCTGGATGGTCGACAGCCGGTGAGCAATCACAACGGTCGTTCGGCCGCGCGAGGCGCGCTGCAGCGCCACCTGAACCACCCGCTCGCTCGCCGAGTCAAGCGCCGACGTCGACTCATCCAGCAGCAGCACCGCCGGCTTGCGCACCAGCGCCCGCGCAATGGCCACCCGCTGCTTCTGGCCGCCACTGAGCAGCGCGCCACGCGCGCCAAGCATGGTATCGTAGCCTTGTGGGAGGCGGCTGATAAAGTCGTGCGCGTTCGCCGTCTGGGCAGCTTCGATAATCTCCGCCTCGGTCACCGGCCGGGGGGACATGACGCGCTTGCCCGTGACGGGGTCAACGCTCACATCGACGCCCGCGCCCAGCGCAATGTTGTCCCGGATGGAGGCGGCAAACAGGGTGGGCATCTGGGCCACAAAACCAATCTGCGCCCGCAGCCACCGCACGTTGAGTGACCGCATGTCCACGCCGTCCAAGCTCACCGAGCCATTGAGCGGGTCGTACAGACGCTCCAGCAGCTGGATGGCCGTACTCTACGGTCACCAAACCCAAGTGGAAGAGGGGCAAACAAGACCAGTCAACAGCAACAAATGGACACAAAAGTACAGTGGACATCGACCCAGCAAGGAGCGGCGGGAGTTAGTGTCACAGACACGTAACGCAGAGAAAGCGCGCACTCGTGCACAGCCCAGCCAACACGGCCAGACAGAGCACACCGACCCCTCGCAGCCGCCACCGCCACAACAAGGATAACGGACAGCGTGGGGCTAGACGTACCTTGCCACACCCGCTGGGCCCAACCAACGCCAGCGTCTGCCCCCGCTGCACCGACACAGACATCTTGTTGAGGATGGTCTCGCCCTGGCGGGTCGGGTACGTAAAGTCCACCACATTCAGCGCGAGGTTCCCCTGCACCCCCTCCAGCACCTCGCCCGCCTCATCGTCGAGCGGGTCAATCGCGCTGACCCGGTCAATGACCGCAAAAATGCGGGGCGCGCTGCCGCGCGCCGTGTTGAACGCGTTGATCGCGGGCTGGCCCTGCCCAATGCCCATCGCGCCAATGAGGACCGAGAAAAAGACGGTGAGGACGTCGCCCGACTCCATACTCCCGTTCCGCACCTGCCGGTTGCCAAACCAAAACGCCAGCGCGTACGTGCACAGGATGATGAAGAACGTGACCCCCATGCCCAACCCCGACACGTGCGCCCGCTTCTTGGCATCCCGCGCGGCCACCTCCAGCTGCTCATCGTACCGGCGGGCCTCCTGCTCCTCGCTCCCAAACGCCGCCACCGTACGGATGAGGCCGAGCACCTCTTCCGCAATACCACCCGCCTTGGAGTAGGCCGCCTGCCCCTGCTGCGTCGCCTCCGAGAGGGTCTTGGCAAAGATGGCGCCCGACAGTACGAGCGCCGGCACCGCCCCGAGCACCACCAGCGTCATCTTCCAGCCCGTCACCAGCGCCAGCGTCACGCCCGTCACAAATGTAGCCATGTACTGCATAAAATAGGCCACCTTGTCGCCCATCCCCCGCTGCATCACGTCCACGTCGCTGGCCACCCGGGCGGTGAGCTCCCCAGAGTCGTGCGTGTCGTACCAGCCCATCTCTTGACGAAAGAGGGACTGTACGTAGAGGCCCCGGATGCGGGAGCCCTGCCGTTGCGCCGACACCATCCAGCAAAAGACCTGGAGGAAGGCGAGCACAAACGCGACGCACGCGAGGATCATAAACTTGATGCAGATGCTGTTGATCCGGTCCGTCACCACCGACGGGTCCGCGACCGCGTCGGGGGTGCCGCCGACGGTGATAATGTCGCCAAAAAAGATGGTAAACAGCGGCAGCAGCGCGCCGTGGCCCAGCGCGCACACCGAACCGACGGCCATGAGGACCTTTTCAAACGGCGTCGCAAAGCGGAAAAGCTCAAAGACGCCCACCGACTGCAGCTTCTCCTCCGCCTCTTTCTTGGACCCGCTGTCGGCGTCGCCCGAGTCGCCACCACTCGACGACCCGCCGTCGGCGGCGACGGCAGGAGCGCCCCGGAGCTTGGCCTTGAGCTTGGCCATGGGCGACACGGGCGCGACCGCCGCCGACGCGGCGGCGGCCGAGACGGTCTGCCCGACGCGCGCCACCTCGACCTCGCCAGAGCCGTCGAGGGGCACCACAATGTCGGCCGCCGGCACGCCGGCGCCGGCGCCCGCGTCCACTTTGCCGTCACCCATCGCGGGTGACGGCCAGTGGCGGGGGCTACTGCTGAGAGAGGGCGGCGGCGGGGAGGGAGGAACGACACAACAGTGGCGGGAGGGAAGGCGGGGAGCAGGGGAGCAAAGCAAGACAGGACAGTGAGGCGGGTGGGGGGAGGGGAGCGCGTGGCCAGCAGCTACGGGCTGCGGCAACGCGTTGCTGATCGGGAGCGACCTCGGCAGTGTGGCGCACCGCAATGGGGGGGCCTCAAGTAGTAGAAGACCGCCGCACCGCCGACCGCAGTGCGTCGCCTCGACGGCTGGCGATCGCCGTGCCTACCTCACCGCCCGCGAAACCCGGCAAATGCCCACGTCGGCAGTGCTGGCTGAGTTCCCCCCCCCTCCCGCCCCCCCCCCCGCCAGCAGCCGCCCAAGCCCATTGTCGTCGCCTACGCGACGCCCACCCACGAGCGTCCCCGCCCCCACCCCAGGATCCCACGCGCGGCACGCTCCCCCACCACAACCCGCAGACCCCCGCACGAGGGCTGTCCCGGCGCCACATCCCGCCGCCATCCCGCGCGGGGATCCCATAGATGATTGGCCGGCGCCGTCGCCGAGCAATGGACCAATGGGCGTCGAGACATCGGCGGGGGACGGCCCAAGCCATCAACTGCCACGCCGTTTCACGCTGCGGGGGGGGGGGGGGGCGGGGGCGGTTGGGTCCCGCCACCGCCGCCACGGGGGCTTGTGGGGGGGGGGCTGGGCGCGTGTCAGCCACTGGTGGGGAGTCGGGTGGCGGGCGGCGGCCGCCACCACCGTGACGACGACGGCCGGCTCGAGCGGGGGGGCGAGCGGAAGGATGTCAAAAGCGGGAGAGATCTTGCAAGCCGCGCGGGGCCCTCTCTGATGGCGCACGATGCAGTACATGTAATTGGTGCCAGGTCCACTCCCTGATGGTCCAATCCGCGTGGCCCGTGTGGTCCATCTGGCCCACGCGTCGACCGCCGTGGCGCGCGCGTGGGCCAGATGCAATACGTGGCCCGCTGAGGACGCCCACACAAACTGACACAAACAGGCGGCGGGCGGCCCAGCCTCCACACAAAATGACGCTGTGATGCACACGGTGGCATCTGGAATGTCTGGCTTTTGACTGGTCGAACACAGTGAATACACTCTATGTTCCAAAGTGTTTAGGGGGGTTCAGTGCAGCTCTATTGTGCAACGAATGGCCCATCGTCGCCATCGTGGGCCGTTGGGAGACGGTGGCGGGGATGTGACGCATCCGCCCTGCAGGGCCCGAGGCAGCAGCTCTGTCGGCGGAAGTGGCCGCCACCGCGGCCGACTCGGTCCGCCGGCGACGTCTTCCTCGACGCGGGCCACCATCTCATCACCGAGAGGGGACGACCGCGCGCCCGGGAGCGTCTGCGTGGCCCACACTAGCGCATCGCTGATGCAAGTACCACAGCCGGGCAGCAAGGGCACCTCTCCCGCCCACCCCCCGAGCCCAACCAACCCACACTTAGCGGTGAGCGGACTGGGCGAGGCGGCCGCGTCGCTCCCTGCCCAGTCTGTCTCGGCATTTTGTATGTGGTGGACACGGCCTGCCCACCACCACGGTGCACTATCGAAACTAGTTTTGTTGCACTTGGTATCGTAGGCGCCCCAAGACCGGGCGAAAGCGCGCACCCGCGTACCAGTGAGGAGCTCAGAAAGAAGCCATCTCTGAACAGCGCGTGCTGCTCACATCTCATGGGCCTGCGTTTGAGTAGCAGCGCTGCTCAAAGCTCCTTCGTCCCACCCCCTGGCTAGTCCTAACCCCTCCGTCCATGGCACTCGTGGCGCGGCAATGGCTGAGTGCGAAAGCACCCTCGCGCGGCCGACAAAGGCGGAAACAGCACTGGGCAGCCGCCTCGTGCGCCGCGGGCGACGCTCCCCCATATGGCGGCGGAGGGACCCGCCGCCGCGTCTCCAGTGGCGGCGGACCGGGCGGGAGAGCTGGTGGGTGGGGCTGCTCCCCATGGTGGCGGCGGAGTACCCGTCACCGCCGAGCGCCCCGGCACCGCTGGGCGAGAGGGAGGCAGGGCTTGGCGGGGGCGGGGACGCCACAACCCGACGTGCCACCACCACCGCCGCCCGCGCCGGCACCGCCGTCCCACCAGCGATATCCCACCGTGGCACACGCGCGCCCCGGGCGGGGAGCGGACGTCGGGACGCACCCGACAGGTGCAATCCCCGCGACGGGAGATGGGTCCGTCGACGCGAAAGCGGTGGCAGACGCTGGCGACCGCGGGGCCTCTGGGAGCCGCCACGGGCTGCTGCTAGCGGCGGCGGCGGCGGCCGCCGCCGCCGCGCCCAAACGGTGGCGCCCGCGGCGGCGCGACCCGCCGGGCGGCGCGGTGTCCCCCCACGGGCGCCCGCACGCGTCGGCCGCGTCGGCGAGGCGGGGAAGCACGGGCGGGCCCAGTCGGCGCGGCGTCGGCGCGGTGGGCGCCGCCGGCAGCGCCCATCCCCACGCGCGCGACGCGGGCGTCGCGGACCCCGCGTGGCGGCCAGGCAGGGGGCACGGCCGCCGCCACGGCGCGGCGGCGCGGCGGCGGCCGCCCGCGGCCGCGTCGCAGCAGACCGACGGTGCCAGCAGGGATTACTCCATTTACGGGGTGGCCGCCGGCGGGCAGCCGCGGCGCGCACGTAGGCCGGCCCAACCCCCCCTCCCCCCCCCCGCCCGCTGGAGCAGCGGCGACTTGCGCAGCGCGTCGACCTCCACCCCCCCCCCCCCCCCCCCCCCACCCCACCCCACCCCACCCACCCACCCCACTCATCGTGCGCAGCCCACTGGCCAGCCGGCGTCCCCCCCCCCCTCCCCCCCCGCTCGATTCCCCCCGCCACTCCCCTCCACCCCCCCCCCCCCCCCCAACCCCCGCCCCTCCTACCGCCGTACCGGCGGCCGGTCATCCAGCGGCCCCCCCCGCTGGAAAAACCGGCCGAGCAGCGCCGCCGCGCGGGCGGCCATCAGCACGTTGAGCGCGGCAAACACCCACGCCACCCCCGCCGCGGTCGGCGACGCCGCCACCACCACCCCCGCCGACCGGATGCCCGCGAGCGCGGCGAGCCCCGCCCCCCCCGCCGCCGCCACCGCGGCGGCCAGGTAGGGCCAGTCGCACACGCCGGCGAGGACGCCGTCGAGGACAAAGACGGTGGCGTTGATGGGCATCGCGACGGCCGCGACGCGCACGCACGACGCGGCCGCGGCGGCCGTGGGGGGGTGCAGCGTAAAGAGGCGGGGGAGGAGGGGCGCCGCCGCAAACGCGGCGCCGCCGACCGCCACGCCAGCGGCGAGGCCGAGCGTCAGCGCGCGGGTGGCGTAGCGGCGGGCGAGCGCGACGCTGCCGCCGCCGGGGGGAGGGGGGGGGGGGGCGCCCCGGCCGCCGCGCCACAGGCGCCGCCGCCGGTGCTGCCGCCGCCGGTGCTGCCGCCACCGCCGCCGGTGCTGCCGCCGCCGCGGGGGGTGCGCCCGCCTTGGCGGCCTGCGCGGCCGGCGCGCCGACCGCTCCCCCCCCCCCCTCGTCGCGGTCAGCGGCGGCGGCCGGCGTGCGCGGCATCGCCGCCGCGACCAGCGCCTGCGCCGCGTGCGCGAGCGAGTCGAGCGCCATGGCCGACAGCACCCACAGCCCGCGCGTGATCTCAAACGCGGCGGACGCGACGGCCCCCCCCCCCGCGGCGGTCGCGCCCGCCGCGGCGACGGTCGCGAGGATCGCGCCCGTCCGCACCGTCAGCGCGGCGGCGGCGCGCAGCAGCGGCGCCCACCAGCGTGGCCGCACGCGGCGGACGTCGGCCGGCACCAGCAGCCCGTCCGCGACGAGGCGGCGGAGGAGGAGGCCCAGCGCCAGTACCTGCGACGCGGAGGTGGCGAGCGCCGCGCCCGCCGCGCCGAGGCCCGCCCCAAAGATGAGCACCGGGTCGAGCACCAGGTTCACCACGTTGGCCGCCACCGTAATGCGCAGCGGCGTGACGGTATCGCGGAGGCCCCGGTACGCGCCGTGGATGGAGAGGAGGCCGAGCACCGCGGGCGCCGCGACCGCCCGGCCGCGCAGGTAGCCGACCGTGTGGGGCAGCGTCACCCCCGGCGTGGCGCCCATGGCCACCGCCAGCGGCACGGCGCCCGCGTAGAGCGCGACGCCGAGCGCGGTGCCGGCGGTCAGGGCGAGCGACAGGGAGGTGGCGATCGCCGCCGACGCGGAGCCGACGCGCGCGGGCGGCCGCGCGACGAGCGGCGTCGTCGCGACGCCAAGGAAACCAAACAGCGCGTACGCGCTGTTGGTGACGAGCGTCGCGATGCCGAGGCCGCCGAGCGCCGCCGCCGACGGCAGGCGGCCGATAAACGCCGTGTCCACCAGCGACAGGACGGGCTCGCAGAGGAGGGAGCCGAGGGCGGGGATGGCCAGCGCCCAGATGGTCGCGTCCAGCTGGGCGGTCGTCAGGCCGCCGGCAGCGCCGGCGGCCGCCGCCGCCGCCGTCGCCTTGGCCGCGCCGGCGGCACCGGCTGGGGGGGGGGGGCGCCGCCGCCCGTCGCGGCAGCCGCCGCGGCGCCCCCGCCCGGCGCGGCGCCCGCACCAGCGGCCGCGCCAGCAGGGGCGGCCGCGTCCCCCCCCATCGCCCCCCCACCCCCCCCCCCCCCCCCCCCCCCAAGCCCATGCCCACCCATCCCCTCCCCCCCACCCACCGACGCCGCCGGCCGCCACCAGCCGCCGCCGCCACCCGCCGCCGCCCGCCGCCCCCCACCGCCGCCGGCCGCGCCGCCGCCGCCGCCGCCGCCGCCGCCGCCGCCGCCGCCGCCGCCGCCGGCCGCACGCCGAGCGCGCCCACAAACGCGGGCGCGGCCGACGGCGGGTGGCACCTCGGGCGGAGCGGCGGGGGGCGGGGGGGGGGACGCCCGCCGCCGCCGGCCGCTGCCGGCCCATCATCATCGGGTGGGGGGGGGGGGAATCGGGCCGGTTGCGCCCCAGCCGCGGGTGGCGGCCCGCCGCGGGGGTGGGGATGGCGGTTGTCGGGGGGGGGGGGGGGGGGGTGGTGGCGGCGGCGGCGGGGGGGGGGGGGGGTGGGCGGTCGTCGCCGTCGGGGTGCGGACCGCGACGGACGGCGCCCGCGGGGCGGAGGGGGGGGGGGGGGGGCGGCGGGTGACGCGGGAGCGGGGAGGCCCCGCCGGCGGCACCGCCGCGGCGGCAACCCGCGCAGGCTCCGCAGGGCGCGCGGGCGGCCGGGGAAAGGGAAGGTGGGGGGGGGGTGGCCGGCCGACGCCACGCGGCCGGCCCGCCGCGGCGGTCGCGGTGGGGGCGGTGGAGCGGGCCAGGCCAATGGGCGGGACGGGCGTCGCGGCGGTGGCTTGGGGTGGCGGGCGGGCGGGGGGGGGGGGGGGGTGGGCGTGGAGTGTGTGGAGCGGTGGGTGGCGCCGCGGGATTGGGGACACGCCGACGAGCCGCGGGCGTCCCGACCTCCGCGTGACGACCGATCCACCGTCCTGTGGGTGGGACGGAGATTCCGTCGAAAAAGGCCGGGGATGGCGTGCGCTGGGGGTACACGGTCGCCCCGCCGCCCGCCGGTGGCCGCGTGGCCGGCGGGGCGGCCGCGGCGTGCCGGCCGCAAGAGCCGCGTGCGTGACGGCGGCAGCAGACGCGGGCACGGTGGGTCAGCCGCCGCGAGGCGGCAGACCGCCGATGCAGCGCCTGGCGTCACCCCGGTTGGTGCTGCGGGAGGGGGGCGAGCGGGGCTCTTGCCAGACGCGCGGGGTGGGTAGCAAACGCCCCGTGAGCGGCGGCGGGGTGGGCGGCGGCGGGGGGCGGGGGGTGGCAACGCGGGGCGGAAGACGGGCGGCGGTGGCGATAGAGGGAGCGCCCCAATGGTATAGCGTGGCGAGTGGGGGATGAGTGACGAGTGTGGAAGCGCTACGGAGAGGGAAGTGCGAGGGACGGGCGCCGGGGTAGCGGAAGCAACGGTGGTGAAGCGGGCTACAAGAAGAGCGGGATGGGAGTGTCAGGTGGGAGTGCAGGACGATGAACATGGGGGGGGCGAAATGGCGTCGGCCAGCACGTTGTGGGGGCGTGGCTGGCGGCTGCTCTTGCCGCGGCACCGGCGGGTCAAGGCGGGCGGTGAGGCCGACATGGAACGCCACGAGGTGGACGCTGACGGCTGGGCGCCGCGAGGCGTACGGGACTGCTTGCGCGTTGCCGCGAGCATGGCGACACCGCCTGTTCCCGTGGCAGCCGTCGCCCAGCAAGCCGTACCGGCTCCAAGCCGCCCCAACCGGGCCTTCCCCCCCCAACCCCCCCGCCTTTCTCAACAACGCCGCCCCCCACACCCCCTTCTACGCAGCCTTTCGCTGCTCCCAGTCGCATCCCGCCTCGCCGCCAACTGCCCCCCTCTGTCCGTACGCCACCCCCACTGGCCCTCGTTGTTCGCCGCCTCACCCCGCGCCTCGACGCGGCACAAAACTGGTGGGACGCCGATGGGCGTGAAAAAAGGCAGGCGCCAGAGAGGTGGCCCATCGGCTCGACAGGAGGTTCCACGCAGATTGTTTCGTGCGAATAGTCCATCGCGATGCCGAGGTTGTGGCCGAGCGTGCCGCAGGCCAGGCGCTCACAGCCGACCGCCCCCACACCCCACTGGCGCGCGCCTTGCGTGATCTCCACGTGGCATGGTCCGTCCGCTCCCCACGCCCCCCCCCCCCCCCCTCCGGAAGGTGGACCCCAAGACCGCGGAGCGCCCACACCCCACACACCGTCGGGGCTTGCGCCGCGGCGCCCCCGCTCTCCTGCTTGCACCGCGCAGCCGCGTCGACGAGCGCGCCGCCGCCCACCCACGTTTCCGGCACACGGCCGCCGCGCGCGAGCGGACCGCGAGCGGACCGCGAGCGGCGGCACCCCCCCCCTGGCCCTCCCCTTCCGCCGGCGCTACCCCCCCCTCTTCCCCCGCGCCGCCCGCCGTACCGGCGCCCACCCCGCAGCGGCGTGTGCACCGCCCGCCCGCCGGCCGACCGCCCGCGGTTGCCGTGCCGTCGCCGTCGGCGCCCCCGCCGCTGCCCGTCGTTGCCCGTCTGCCCGACGCCCGCGGCGGCTCCCGCCCCCCCCCCCCCCCCCCCCCCCGCCCCCGCCCACCATGCCTGGGTACACGCTGCGGCCGCGCGCGGCGCGCGGGCGGCGCTGCCGCTGGCGGCCCCCCCCGGCCGCCGCCGCCGCCATCTGGCTGCTCCTCGCCGCCGCGGCGGTGGTGGCGGCGGCGGTGGCGGCGGCGGCGCCCGCCGCGGCGGCGGTCGTCGGCTCCCCCCCCCCCCCGGCGCGCGCGGCGGTGGCGGCGGCGGCGGCGGCGGCGGTGGCCCCCCCTCTTGCTGCGGTTCCGCCGACGGGGGCGACCGACGCGTCCGCGGCGGCGGCGGCGGCGGCGGCGGCCGCCGCCCCCACCCCCGACGCGGACGCGGAGGAGGCGGCGGCGGCGGCGGCGGCGGCGGCGGCGGCGGCCAAGGCGGAAGCCGCGGCGGATCGGGCAACGTGGCACCTGGCGCTGCTGATGCTGCTGATGGCGGCGGTGCTCACCTGGTACACCCCGCCGCCGTCGCCGCCGCCGTCGCCGGGAACGGCGTACGGGGCGGTCGCGGAGGACACGTACGAGGGGCTCCTCGCGCTGGGCGACGCGGTCGGCAGCGTGCCGCGGGGGCTGTCGCCGACGCAGATCGCGGCGCTGCCGACGTGGGTGATGGGCGACGCTGGCGGCGACGGCGACGGCGACGGCAACGGCGACGGCGGTGGCGGCGGTGGGGGGGCCGCCGCCGCGTGGGGGGGGGGCGACGGCGGCGCGCCGTCGACGGCCGCCGCCGCCACCGGCGGCGGCGGGCGCCCCAAGTGTGCCATCTGCCTCGAGGCGGCGGCGGCGGGGGACGTCCTCCGCACCCTCCCGTGCGTGCACTCCTTCCACGCGGTGTGCGTGGACGTGTGGCTGGGCGTGCGTGACACGTGCCCGCTATGCAAGGCGCGCGTGCGGGGGGAGGGGTGAGGGGGGGAGGAGGCACCGGGGGGGGCGCGGGGGGGGCCGCCAGGTGGGCAGGGACCGCGCTAGTGGAGCGGCGGAAGGGCTGGCCCACTGGGGGGTGCGCGTCGGCGTCAGGGGGGGCGCTCGCCCCGGGCCGCGTACCGTCGCTCGTGCACCGGCGGGTGCGGGGCGCCGCCGCCGTTGCGGCCCCGCTCCCGCCGGGCTCCCCCGGCCCGGTCATCCCCCACCTCCCCCTTGCCCGCGTCGGCTGTGCTTGCCACGGCGCGGCCGTGGTCGGCGGTGGGCTGCCGGCGGCGGCAGCAGTAGCGAGCGTAGCCGACGCACGCTCGCCGACCGGGTGGGGGAGCACCGCCACAGCGGGCCGCGACGCCTGGCAGGCAGACGGGATGGCGGCCCGGCAGCGGTCGAGCGCGTGGTGCTTGTCTGGGGGGCACTCGACGAGGAACGTAGCAACAGTAGAAGCAGCAACAGCAGCAGCAGCAGTAGGGGCAGGCGCGCGGGAGCAAGCAGGCGGAAGCCATCGGTTGCCGGCGGGGACACGGCGGTTGCGCCGCGCGTGGCCCTGCCTCGCGGCCGGGCCTGTGCCGCTGGGTGCGTCCACGGCGCGGTGGCGGCTCGTCCAGTCGGACCGCGTGCGCCCACCGACGGCGGGGACGCTGGCGAGGGCGGTCACCCGCTTTGATTGGGCGGCCGCGCCGTCCGCGCCGTCCGCGCCGGTGCGGACGTGGTGGCGGCAATGAACAATGGCGGCGGGCGCCCATGTGGGGGCTCGGCACGCGGTGGGGGGCCAGCGGCACGCAACGACGACACGGCACGGCGCGGGTGCCCTCCGCCCTGACACGCCCCGCGTCGTGTGCCTGTGTAGGACTTGCCGCGGCGTGGCGTCGCTTGGGGTGGGGGGGGGAGGAGGGGAGTGGCCAGCGGCAGCCGTCCCGCTGGTTGTGTGGCCTGCCGCGCCGCCACCGCCACGCGCGGTCGCCGCGTTGGCACAGCACGCGGTGGCGGTCCCTGTGGTCTCTGCCCGCGTGACTGCGGCGCTCCTCCCCCCCCCCCCGTGCAGTGGCGCAGCGCCTCGCGCCACCGGCGCCGCCGGGTGGCGGTGGCGGGAGTGGCGCTCGGGGGCACGCGGCCGGCCGCGGCGGCCGGCCGCGGCGGCGGCCCGCCGCCGACGCACGTGCCGCCGTGCGCCGTCGCCGCGGCGGCCGCGTCTGCCCGGCCGGGCACGACCGGCGGCGGCGGCGGCGCGCCCGGCTGCGCGCTCGGCGCCTGTCTGCCGCGGGAGAGCGGGCGGGGGTGGAGGGGGCGGCGGGGGTGTACGGTCCAGGTGCCGCCGGGCGGGCGGTGTTGTGTTTGACCCCGAGCCCGACGCGGCTGCCGCCCCGGCAATGGCTGCGGCGTTTGTGGGCCGCGGCGCCGTGGTCCCCCCCGGGCCGTAGAGTACACGCCCGCACGCCCCGTCTGCGGGCGCGCGCGTCGGCCCGTCGGCCGGCGGCGCCGGCGCATCGATAGGCTATATAGGCTCGACGCGCGCACCGGCGCGCTGCCGCCGGCGCTCTGGTTCTCTCTCTTGCAATCTCGGTGCCGCGGCCACCTGGCCGTGCCGGTCCACGCCGTCGTGCGCATCCCCACGCGCGCGCGCGGCCCGCCGTGCCGGTGGGGCCGCCGCGGCGGCCGCGCCGCCGGTCGTGCCCCCCCCCCCGCGCGGCGGCACCCGACCCGTCGGGCGCGGCCGGCGACCCCCCCCCCCCCCCCGGCTGCGCCGCGCTTGGCTCGTGCTGGAACCACCCGCCGCGGGGGGGCCGCCCCGGCTTTTTGCACGCGCGCGGCGCGCCGCCGCCGCGGGCGGCGGCCAATCAGGTGCGTCCCGCCGCCGCCTCGTTGCCGCATTGCGCGCGCCGGCCGGCCGCGCGCGCGCCGGCCAGCCGCCGCTCGCACCCGCCCCCCCCCCCCCCCCCCCCGCGGCCGGGCGCGCGCCACCGCCCGTCTGCTGCTGCCACACCCACCACCGACGCCGTCCACGCCGTCCGGGCGGTCCCTTCCCCCCTCACCCCCCCCGCCCCACCCACCGGGCTCGCCCATCCCCCCCCCCCCCCCGCCCCGCCGCGGCGGCCATGCCCCCCCGCCCGCCCGCGTTTGTCGTCTCCCCCACCGCCACCGCCCTGCCGTGGCGTGCCGGCGGCGCCCGCCACGCGCGCCCGCCGTTGCCGCGGCCGCGGCGGCGGTCGACGCTCGCCGGCGGCGGCGGCGGCGGCGGCGGGCGGCCCGTGGCGGCTGCCACTGCGGTCACGGCCGGCAGCGGCGGCGCGGCGGCGGCGGCGGGGGCGGCGAGTATGGCCGGCCCGCCGGCGCCCCCCCCCCCCCCCCCCCACCCCCCCGCGGCGCTGACGGCGGCCTCCCCCCACGCCGCCATCCTCGACCACTTTCGCACCCGCGTCGTGCCGCCGCTCTCTGGCGCCGGCCACAAGGGCTCCCACGGCCGCCTCGCGGTGCTCGGCGGGAGCGGCTCGTACGCGGGCGCGCCCGCCCTCGCCGGCCTCGCCGCCGCCCGCTTTGGCGCCGACCTCGTCACCATCCTCACCCCCGCCGCGGGCGGCGCCGCCGCCGCCATCCAGGCCTTCTCCCCCGAGCTGATGGTCACCGCCGTGCCGACCGCCGCCGCCGCCGCGGACGTCCTCCCCCGCGTCCACGGGCTGCTCGTCGGCCCGGGGCTGGGCCGCGGGGAAGAGGCGCTCGACATGGCCGCCGCCGTCCTCACCGACGTTTTTGCGGGCGGGCCCGCCGCCCGCGGCGGCCACCGCGGCCACATCCCGGTCGTCCTCGACGCGGACGGGCTGTACCTGCTCGCCTCGCGGCCGGCGGTTTGGGAGGCGGCACGCGGCTACCGCGGCCGCCTGATTGCCACGCCAAACGCGGCCGAGGCGTCGCGGCTGGTCGCGGCCGCCGCCAAGCGGGGGGGGGGGGGGGGCGCCCGCCGGACCTGGCCGCGCTGCTGGGTCACCGGGGGGTGCTCGTCGCCAAGGGCGTGACCGACGTGGTCAGCTGGCGGGCCGCCGCCGCCGCCGCGGCCGACGGCGGGGCCGGCGGGGGTGGCGGCAGCGGCGGCGACTGGAAGGTGGACGTGGGCGGCTGCCCGCGGCGGGCGGGCGGGCAGGGCGACATCCTTGCCGGCTGCCTCGCGACGGCGGCCATCTGGGAGGGCCTCGCCGCGCCGCCGCCGCCGCCGCCACCGGCGGCGCACGCCGACGGGGACGCGCCGGCGGCGGCGGCGGCGCCGCCGCCGACGCCGCCCGCCGCCGCCTACGCGGCGTGCGTGGTCGTGCGCACCGCCTCGGCACGGGCGTTTGCCAAGCACCGCCGCGCGATGGGCGCGGCGGACGTGCTGGCCGAGGTGGGCGGGGCGTTTGAGGAGCTGTTTCCGTGCTGATGTCGGGCACACGCGGGGGGGTGGGGGGGTGGGGGGGTGGGGGGCGGGGTTGGGGTTGGGGTTGGGGCGGGCTTGGAGATTCGGGCTGGGGGGGGGGACGCACGGCGGCAGCAACCGCGGCTGTCGCCGCTGCGTCGCGGGTGGGGCGTGGCGGGCTGGTGCGGTGGCGGGGGGGTGTCCCACGGCTCCCCCGCTGTTGTCTCTGACCGCGTCGCGGGTGGGGGTGGCGGTTGGCCTGTGGTGCGGGCTGCAGGGGGTGGGCTGGTTGACCCACGCAGAGGTCTGGGGTCTCTGCGTACACGCCCCCCCCCTCTTTGACTATTATTTGTTGCGTCGGTATTTCTCTCCCGTGTGGCCTCTCGTTTGCTGGGCGTGGCGGACTGCCGCGTGCCACCACGCGCCGTCGCCACGCTTTTGTTGCGTGGGTGGCCGCCGTCGTGAGATGGGGCAGGCGGGTCAGCTGAGGGGGGCAGGGCAGGGGAGGGAACGGGGACGCGGACGCCTCGTCCCGTACGGACCCGGACAGAGGCGGGCCACCCGAGGTGCGTGACTCGCAGGCGCTGTGCTGGGACAGGGCTGGTGGCTCCTCAGTGGTAGTGGTAAGGGGGAGGGGACTGGGCAGCCTGCGTGTAGACAACGTGTACAACGGGTGGGCTGAAGAAGTGCCATACGAGCGCCATGGTTAACAGTCTGGCGCTAGCTGGTGGGCCACTGGCTCATTTGCCTGCCACGGCGCCACTACGGAGAGCGGCCGCCCCTCCCTTGCTCCCCCCGACGTGTCCCCACTCCCCTCTCCCTGACTCGGTGCGCCGTCAACAAAAGTTTGTCCCCTGGCCCGTGTTGGTCAGCCCCTCCGCGCTGTCCTCACACACCGGGTGCGCCGCCTCTGGGTACTCGGTGTTGAGGCTGCCAATGTCGGCGCAGCTGATGCCCATGCGGTTGAGGTTTGCCGCCCCAAACGCCGCCCGCACGACCGGCCACGCGACGCGCTTGGTGCCGGCCAGGTACGTCTCGGCGCGCACCGCCTCTGCCGCGGCCGCGTCGACGGCGGCGAGGCCCGGCAGGGCGGCCGCGCAAAACGCCCACGCCTCGGCCGACTCCTTGGCGAGCACCTCTTCCGGTGACACGTCCGGCGACGACACCTTGTACGCGTACCGGAGGCACCCCTGGATGGGCGCGACCGCCATCAGCCCGCGGGTGCAACGGACCGTGTCGGTGAGCGCGGTGCCGTCCGCGGCGGCGGCGACGAGCCCCTGGCCGGCGGTCATGGCCGCCAGCAGCCGCACGTTGACGCTGCTGCGCTCGCCGTCGACGGTGCCAAAGTTCTTGGCCCGCTTCTCTGGCAGGATGTACGCCGAGTAGCCCGTCGCGTTGCCCGCCTCGAGGGAGCCCGCGTAAAACGCCCACGCCTCGTCCCAGTGCTTGACCGCGGCGGGGTACTCGGCCTCCCCGTTCTCGGTGAGGGCCTCCTCCAGCTCGTGCTGCACGTACTGCGGGATGATGGAGAACTTGATGACCTTCTTGATGATCTGCAGCCGCGCCGCGGGGTCCGCCGCGAGCGCCCCCGTCCCGTACTCCCCGTACGTGGCAGAGTCGTTGCCGCCGAGGGCGGCCAGCACGTGGCGGTTGCCATAGTCCCAGTCCCCCCAAAACGCTTGCGCCGCGACCGCGAGCGGCTCCTCCTGCGCGGGGCCCGCCTCGAGGTACGATGTGGAAAAGCCCTGGAGGGTGCGGTTGGCGCCCCCGTCCTTGACCGAGTTGGCCCCCTCGGTGTAGATGGTCAGCGCGGTGGCGTAGTCGGTCTCGGCCTCCTCAATGGCGCGGATGTCCAGGTCGATGCGCGCGTGCTGTGACACGTCCGTGACAAACGTGTAGCCGGCAATCGGCTCGCCGGGCGAGCCGGGCGCACCCGCCACACGGGCGGCGGCGGCGGCGACGACGATGGCGACGGCAGCAACGGCCTGCCACTTGGAAGGCGCCATGGTGGGCAGCGGCGGCGAGTGGGGGGACGACGTCAGAGCTGAGAGAGCAGCGTACTTGGAGAGCCGCGGCGTCCACGGCGCGGGGCTCCACGGGGAGCGGAAACGGCCGCTGGCTTGGCGGGCGCTGCACGCGAGGCCTGCCCCACACAGGGACCCAGGCGAGCGTTTTTCTTATACCGCGCCCGTCGACATGGCGAGGCGCGGTCCCCGCCCCTGCTGAACCCCCGTCTCAGCCGAGCAGCCCCGCGGGCAGCCACAGCCGTCAGCATGCCTCGGCAATGGTGGCGGCAGGAGGGAGCGTGTTTCTGTGCCAGCCGCGTCTCATCCTTTCCCCCCCTCCCTCCGCGCCAACCCAGTACACCCGGCGGTCGCCCATCGGCGGCCGCCACCGCCTCCCGTCGAGCCCCGCCCCGCCGACCGCGGGAAGGCCGCACGGCCACCGCCGGGCGCCGCACGACGGCGGGCCGCGCCGGCCGCGTCGCCCGCCGCGGGGTGGTCCTCGCGGCGCGCGCAGAGCCGCGGGTGGGGACAGGCAGAGGCGGACGCCGCCACCACCCGCAGACACAACGAGGCGGCGGCGTCGTCTACCCCTCGAAAACGACACCCACGGGCGGCACCCGTGGCGGTCGTCGCGGGGAAAAGCGAGGCGGGGCTTGCCCCCCACTTGCCGTCACCGGAAATGGGTGTAACAGCAGAGGGGCGGCAGCGCGGCCGGCGCGGGGCCCCCAAACCGCGTCATCGCGACCGCAATACAGCGTGGGCGCGGCACCACCACGTTGTGGCCGCACCCGCCGCCGCGTGCGGCACTGGCCGCCCGTGCGGCACACCCCCCCCCGGGCGAGGCAGAGCTGCCCGGGCGGCACCGCACGCACGGTCAGCCACACAGACGGGGCACACCCCGCGGGAGAGCGCAGAGACGGCCGCGGGCGGGTGGCGGGGGAAGGGAGCCGACCCGCCGCCACGGCGGTCCCGGGGTGGAGGTGCCGGTCCCCTCGCCCACTCCCCCGTCTGGTCGCGCCCACCACCGCCGCGGCGCGCGCGCGCGCGTGACGTGACCCCGCCGGGGCTGACACCCGTTGACGCGCGCCCTGGGGAGGATGGATGCGGCGCCGAGGTGGGGGGGGGGGAGCCCGCCGGCCGCCGCTCGGAAAGCCGGGTTGCGACGCGCACGACGCTGCCGCCGCTGCCGCCGCTGCCGCCGCCGCCGCCGCTGCCGCCGCCGCCGCCGACGCCGCTGCCGCGGCGGCCGTGCGCACGAAGTCGGTCGCGTGCGGCGCGACGGCCGCACGACGGACGCGCTCGCGGCGGCCGCGGCGGCCGGCGGGCCTCGGTTGGTGCCGTCTCCCACGGGCGGGCGCTCGGCTTGTCCCACCAGCGGCGCCCGTGCACGACAGGTATCGCGAGTGTCTGTGTGAGATCTGATCTGATCTGTCTCGCCAAGCACCGCACGCGGGTCTCGGATGCGATTGAATCGACTCGACCAAAAACGCCTACGGACGATGGAGAAAGTGCACGCGGCCGCCAGATCCCACGTGTCCAGCAGGCCGCACCGGCACGGGTCACATGGGGTTTGTGACGGGTGGCCTCACCGCCACGGCGCCAAACCCGCCGCCGCCGCCACCACTGCCACTGCCACTACCGCTACCGCCGCCACCGCCACCGCCGCCACTGCCACTACCGCTACCGCCGCCACCGCCACCGCCGCCACCGCCGCCACCGCCGCCACCGCCGCCCGCCTTGACCATCTAGTCTCGCCAGTTGCGTACCACAGGGCCCGCGTCAAGAATGGATAGGGCATGGTCGACGTCACCACCAAAGGGCGCCAAGCGGCCGCGTACAGGGGCGGAGGGGGGGCGGGGGGGGGCCGGCCGCGGAAGCCGGCGCGGCGCGGGGTCGGCGGCGTGACACAGAACATGCCTCATCGGCTACAAGGATGGTCGCTCTACCATTGGCGGTGGCAAAAAAACAACTTGCTTGGAACGAGAGCTCATTGAGGCTGCAGAGGGAAGCCAGGGCGTCTCGAAGCTGCTCCGACAGCCGCGCAGCTGCTCTGGCGGATGCCCCGCTCCTGCGTCGTGCGCGGTCACCGTCAAAGTTCCAACAGCGCCGTCCCAACAAGGACCATGGAGTCACGCGCAGCGTAGAGGCAAACCCATCAAGAAAAAGACTGCCGCGAGGTCACAACCTCGTGCCCGACACAGACCGTGGCCGGGGGTGCTCGGCCACGCGGCCGCCGCCCCCGCGGCCACCCGTCACGGCCCGTCCACCGGGCCGCCGGCCACCCCCCCCGCCACCACGCCGCCTCCGCCGACGGGCTCGGTGGCGGCGGCAGCGGGTGCCGCCGCGCCCGGCGCGGTAGCGGCGACAGCGGGCGCCGCCGCACCGGGCGCGGCGACCTCGGCCGCCGCCTCGGCCGCCGCCGCAACCGCCAACGCCGCCGCCGCCTCGGGCCGCGGCGGCAGCGGCGGCAGCGCGGCGGCCACCGCCGCCGCGGCGGCGGCAGCGGCGGCCATGGACGCCAGCGCCGGCGGCGCGGGGGGCGGGGGCGGACCCCGCGCCGCCGCGCCGCCGCGCCGCCGCCCCCGCCCACGGCCGTGGCCGCGGCCGCGCCACGCCACGCCGCGGTCGCGGCCGCCGCCGCCACGCCCGCGACCACTACCGCCGCCACCGCCGCCGCTGCCGCCGCCGCCGCCGCCGTCGACGTCGCCATCGTCGTCGGCGTCGCTGCCACTGCCAGGCCACACGGGCGCCCGCCGGGGCCGTCCCGACCGGCGGGGCGCCCCGCCGCCGCGGCCGCCGCCAGCCGTCACCGCCGCGCGGCCGCCGCGGCGCGCGGCGGGCGCGCCGCCGGCAGCGACGGCAGCCGGCTTGCGCCGCTTGCGTGCCGGCCCGGGCGGGGGCTCACCGTCGTCGTCGGGGACGCGCGCCGCCGGCGGCCGCTTGCCGCGCAGCCGGTCGGGTGCCGCCGCCGCGGGGGTGGCGTCGGCGGCGGCGGCCGCCACGTCCGCCGCCGCTGCCGGCAAGGCAGAGCCGCCGTCGCCGCCGCCGTCGCCGCCGACGCCAGGCTCGACCACCGCCGCCGGCGGGCCGGCCGTCGCCCCAGCAGCCGTCGCCGCCGCCGCCGCCGGCACGGCCGGCAGCAGCTCCCCGTCCGCGGCGGCCGTCGGCGGCTGCCACAGCGGCTCGAGGCCCGCAAAGTCCGCGTCGCCCGGGTTCCCCTCGGGCGCCCAGTGCACACTCCCCCGCTCGTCCCGCGCGTAGTTGTAGTCAATGATCCAGCCCGCCGACACCAGCTCGCGGTAGTACTCCTTGCACTGCACGCCCGTGCGGGACGGCATGCCGCGGGCAAACGCGCCCCATGCGTACGTCTTGCCCGCCCCGAGGCCCACCGCCAGGACGCGGTCGACAAACTGCTGGTGCTCCGCCGCCGACCAGGGGCCGTCCAGCCACGTCTCGCCGGCGGGCTTGTGCCGCTCGTAAAAGGCGTCTGTCGGCGCTGCGGCAAACAACTTCTTCTCCACCTGGCTCATGTCCTCCACGCGGGCGAGGCGGACGGCCGTCCGCACGCCAGCGTCATCATAGGGGAGGTAGGTGGCCATGTCCGCGGGGAGGGGGGCGGCCGGTTTGCGGCGGCGCGGGGTCCCGGCTGGGGGGGGAAGCGCGTCACCGGGGAGGGGTGGCTCGCCGCGTGTGCCCGCCGCCGCCGCCGCCGCCCGCGCCCGCTGGGACGGCTGCTCGACGCGCGGCGCGGCCGCCGCGCGGCCACGCCGCGGGGCGGCGCCGCCGGCGGGCGCGGCGCCGCCCGGCGCTTCGCCGCCGTCGACCGCATTGGCGGCGGCGGCGGCGGCGGCGGCCGCATCGGCGGCGGCGGCAACGGCCGCATCGGCGGCGGCGGCGGCGGCAGCGGCGGCGGCGGTGGCAGCGGCAGCGGCGGCGGCGGCAGCGCCGCCGCCGCCGCCGCCGCCGTCGGCACGCCCCGCCGGCGGGGGCTCGCCATACGGCGCGGGCGCCTCGCGGGTGCGCTTGACGCGCGCCACGCCGGCGGCCTTGGCCACCCGCCCGCGGCTCACCCCGCGGGCGGCGGGCGGTGCGCGTGCGGCGGCGGCCGCCCGCCGCGGCGGCGACCGCGGCAGCGACCGCGGCGGCGACGGCGGCGGCGGCGGCAACGACGGTGGCAGCAGCGACGGCAGCGGCGGCGGCGGCGGCGGGTCTGCCGCCGGCGTCCCCGCGGGCGTCGGCGCCAGCCGCGGCGGCGGGCCGCCCAGGGCGGCGCCCGCCCGCCCCCCCCGCGGGGCGGGCCGCGCCCGCCCCCCCGCCGGCCGCCCCCCCCTGCGCGCCACGGCGACGCGCGTCGGCAGCCGGCGGCGCCCCCCCCCCCCCCCCTGCGCGCCACCGACGGCGGCACCCACACCTCCCGCCCGCTCCACGCGCTGCTGCTGCTGCTGGGCGACGATGGCGGCACGTCCGACGTGTACTGCACGCGGGGTGGGGGCGGCGTCGCCGCCCGCGGCGGCGGCGGCGGCGTCGCCACGGCGGGGCGGCGGTACCAGCACGGCGGCGGCGCGTCGTCGCCGCTGTCCGACGACGTCAGGCCAATGCCGCCGCGCGCGCCGGCGGCGCGGCGGCGCGGCGGCCGCGGCGGCGGCGGCGGCCGCGGCGGCGGCGATGGGGAACGCGGCGGCGACGGCGGCAGCCGCCCGCCGGGGGGGCTGCCGCCGCCACCGCGGCTGCCGCCGCCGCCCTCGCCAGCGGCGGCCGGCCCGACGCTGCCGCCGCCGCCGGTCGCGCCGTCGCCGCGAACCGGCACGCCGTCGCCGCCGACGGGCGCGCCGCCGCCGCCGCCGCCGGCAGCCGCGGTCGGGGCGCCCCCCCCCGGCGGTGGGGACGACGGCGACGCGGGCCGGCGCCCCGCCGGGCGGGCGCCCCCCCCCGCCGTCGCCGCCGCCGCGCCGCCGCGCCGCCCACACGGCTGGCACGCGTCGCGGCCGCCGGCCGCCACCGCGGCGCGCGAGGGCGACAGCCGCCCCGGCTCGCCCCGGCCATCGACGCCCGCGTCGACGCCGCCGCCGCCGCCGTCGCCACTGCCGCCGCCGCCGCCGCCGCCCCGCGCCGCCGCCGTGGCGGCGGCCGCCGCGGCGGCGACGGCCGCGACGGCGGCGTCTGGCAGCAGGGGCGCCCCCCCCCCCCCCCCCCCCCGGCGGCGGCCGGCGGCGCCTCCCCCCCCGGCACGGGCGGCGGCGGCGGCGAGATGCGGCCGCACGCGAGGACCTCCTCGTCGTCCTCCTCGTCGTCCTCGTCGTCGTCCTCGTCGTCGTCGTGGGCGGCGGCGTCGAGGCCGCCGGCGACGGGCGGCGGGGGGGGGGGGGGGCGCAGCGGCAGTGACGGCGGCGGCGGCGGCAGCGGTGGCGGCGGCGGCGGCGTCGGCGGCGGCGGCGTCGGCCACGTGGGAAGGGGGGCGGCGGGGGGGCCGACGCCACCGTCAGAGGGGGGAGACGGGGGCGGCCCCATCAGCGGGACCGGGTCGGCAAAAAAAAAAACAAGCCGCAGGCGGGACGGAACGAGGGCGGCACACGGGGCAGAGCGGCAGCGGCACCGCCACCACAGAGGCTGGCGGCGCGCACACGCAGCCGCCGCCGTAACCGCGGCGCGCGCGCGGCGCGGCCGCCGCCGCCGCCACGCGACGCGGCCGGCGGCGGCCGCGGCGGCCGCCACGACCGCCGCGCCGCCGCCGCCGCCGCGACGCTGCCGCCGCTGCCGCCGCCCGACGGCGTGCCGGCCGCGGTGTGGGCGCCGCCACCGCCGCCGCCGCCGCCGCGGGCGCGGCCGCGGCCGCCGCCGCGGGCCACGCGCGCGGACGACGCGGGCGCGGCCGCCGCCGCGGACCACGAGCGCGGACGCGGCGCTGTGGTGCTTAAAGGGAGGTTCAGGAAAAGCCTGTTTTGACCTGTTGCGGGGCCCGCAGACGAGTCCACAGACGGTGGCCAGGACGGCTGTGGAACGCGTTTTCTCTCGGATTTTGCGGATCCGCTGTGGGCCATGTGCAAAATTTTGCGGAACACAGCGCGGCACTCGAGTGCATCAGCCAATCACCACTCAGCACGCGTGGGTCCCTCGGTCACAAGCCAATCAGTACTCTTGAAGGCCCGGCGGCTTCCAGGGGGAATACGTGTTCTGAGGCCCCGTCCACAGGTTTTTTGTGGATTCCACAATTTTCTGGGGGGTGTTTTTGACAGCTGCTGTGGGGCGCACAGGACGGTAATGGTCGGGCGACATACACCCTGCTCTTTGACATGCTCTTGTAGCTCTGCTCACGGTCCTTCACGTAATGGTGGTACGCAGGGTGTATGTCGACCGACGGCACGACCACAGGAGATAGGCAAAAAAAATAGAGAAAATCGAGGCGCATCGTACCGTGAGAGGGGGTCCACAAACGAGTGCGCAACCCGCAAACACGATTTCGGGCCGATTCCTGAACCTCCCTTTAAGCACCACAGCGCGGGCGCCGCCGCGGCGCGCGGGCGCAGGCGCGGGACCGTAGGGGCGGCCACCGCGCGGGGCGGGCGGCGACGGCCACGTGGCCCGTCGGCGCCCACACCCGGACCAGTCCACCAAAATACGCCACCGGCACAGACTTGGTGCGGTGGCCGGCACGCCGCGGCGGTGGTCCGTGGACACTGACCGACCAAAGCACAGCACAGCACCCCGTTTCGAAACTAGCGGGGTATAAGAATACATGATTTTTCCAAATGAACGTCCATAAGGTTATGTTGCGACACTTTTCCCTCTTCACACGATAGATTCCACTCCGACTCAACATGCTGACCACCAACCGGCGACTGCGTGTGGTACAGGTGATGCACTCAATAATTGGCACCCCTCATTTTCTGAGAATCGACAATGCAGCGGTGCAAGTGGTCGCTGGCCCGTCTCTCCCCACCTCGGGTTGTCCCCGTGCGAGCAGACCTCCCCGAGTCCTCTCCCCTGCTGCCCTTGCCATCCTGCCCCCCCCCCTCCCGCCCCCTCTCGTGCGCCTCTCCACTGCCTCCCCCGTGCCTGCTCGCCATGGGCTCTGTCCCCCCACTCCCCCCCTTCTACTTCACCCCTCCCTCTGCATTGTGTGTTGCACTGTCCGCCCCGCTTGGACGCGTGTGGTGGGTTCGAAGGCGGCGAAGCATGACGCGGGCCGTTCGCCGCTCTTGGCGGTAAGTTGGGGTGGGACGGAGGCGAAGCGGGAGGGCCAGGAGGCGGGATGGGGGACGGACCAGGAGGGAAGGTGCAGGGTGCAGCGAGGGGTACTATTCTCTCGCGGCTCACCACCGCCGGTATCTCAGCCGCCGCCGTCGCCATCGACTCAGCCTATTTCTGTCGCCAATGCATCCACCGCCGACGCGAGCCCACTCCGCATGTATGTGAAGAGGGGCTCCCCGTGCGAGAAGGCCTGCGGACACCCAACGCGGCGATGCCGCTGACGCCTGCTCTGAAACTTACGTGTCTTATGGTTGCTGCGTGTCCACTTTCCCTGTTCCTCCTTTCCATAGCTCCCCTTCTCCTCTTGCGCCCTCCCCACCCCTCCCTCCCCCCCCCCTCCCTTCCCCTCCTCCCCCTTGCTTGACTCCCCCCACCTCACTCTTCACACTACCTTCTCACCGACCTCGGTGGGTACCCAGCTCTTATGCCGACCCTTCCCCATTCCCTTGTCTCGGGCGTCGTCTACTTGCAGCCGTTGCCGCCTCCCTCTGGCCGCCCTCTGGCTTTTGGGTCATCGTCCACCCGCAACGGGGGATTGGCCGCGAGGCCGCGGTGGTGGTCGTCACGTGCAGTGGTGGCGGCAGCGACATCGGTGGGGGCTGCGGCAGCGGCGGCCGCTGCGGCAGTGGCGGCGTGCCCGACTGGGTTGCTGCCCGCGCCGCGAGGGGTGCGTGGGCCGGGGTCTCCTCGCGGGCGCTAGCGGAAGGGGGAGGACAGCGAGGGGGGGACGATGCGGAAGGGGCGGGCGGCCATCGGGGGGGAAGAGGGTGGGCGCTCGTCGTAACGGTCGCCGTACCGTCGGCGATGCGGGGTGTGCTTGCTTGCTCATGCTGCGAGCATCCTCTGTGCTGAGATGCTGTGATGACACTGACTGACCTTGTCCATCCCTCTCGCGTCGCTTGGATGTATGCTCGCTCCATCTTGGTCTCGCTGCTGTTGTCACCTTGCCGTGTTCGTCTGCTTCCATTTTCTTTTGTTGCACCAGATGTGCTTGGCGGTCGGGGCGGGCAGGGCGATGCTGCAGATAGCAATAAAACACATCTTGCACGAAAAAACCATGAAAGACGTTTGAGACACAGCATCCGAAGTGTACTTGCGTGCATGTACCCGGATGGTCCATACCAAAGAGTATGGTTCATGCATAGTCACGACTACCCACACACGACATATGCTCAACTTTAATTTCTAGATCACAAAACGTCTACACAGAAAAAGTGTGCTTTCGACTACGGACTATATTTTTTCATGACTTGTATTTGGCTGCCCCGTCGGATAAACTGTTGGGGCGCTGTGAGGCCGGGCGGGCGGCGGTCGCCCGCAACGGCGGGCGCTGGTTGGCCCCCCCCCGCCGGCCTGCCGCGCAACGCGGCGGCCGCCCGCCGCGGCGGCGGCGGCCGCCCGCACCGCCGCGGCCGCCGCGACCGCGGCCGCGGCCCGGCGGGCGGCCGCGTCGGCGCGCGCGTCTGCCGCCGCGGCCGGCGCGGCCGTCGCGCCGCCGCGGCGGGCCGCCCCCGACCGCCCGCCCCGCCCGCCCCGCCCGCCCCGTCCCGTCCCGCCCGTCACGCGGCCGCGGCGGTGGCGGCGGCGGCGGCGGCGGCGGCGGGTGTTGCGGGTGGGTCGGTCGGCTGCGCCTGCGCCGGCGGCGGGGCGCCCGCGACGCCCTCTCCGCCGGGGGACGCTGCCCCCGCGGGGACGTCGTTCTCCCCCCTCCTGCCCCCCCCTTCTTCCCCCCCCCCTCCTGCCCCCCCCTTCTTCCCCCCCCCCCTCCTGCCCCCCCCTTCTTCCCCCCCCCCCTCCTTCCCCCCCCTCCTTCCCCCCCCCCTCGCGGCTCCCCCCCGCTCCCCCCCCCCCCTCCCCATCCCGCTCCCCTCCTCCCCTCTCCCCACCGACGCGTCTGCCTCTGGTCTCCCTCTCCTTCCTCCGCCCTCCTCTACCCAATGGGGGCCCCCCCCATCGCCCCCTGGGCGCGGGACCTCCTCGACGCGGCCACCCGCGTCGACCCCCCCCCCGCGGATATCGCCGCGGGCGTTGCCGCCGCGCTCGCGGCGGCCCCCCCCGGCGCCCTCCACCGCCGCCTCACCCCCGCCGGCGACACCGCGCTGCACGTGGCCGCCGCGGCGGGCTCCGCCCCCGCCGTCGCCACGCTCCTCGACCGCGCCGCGCGGGTGCGCGCGCGCAACGACGCGGGCGAGACGCCCCTCCACGCCGCCGCGGGGGGGTGGCACGTGGCCGTCGTCCGCTCGCTGCTCGTGCGCGGCGCGCCGGTGGGGTGCGTCGATGGGGGGGGGCGCTCGCCGCTGCACGCCGCCGCGGCGGGCGCGGCGGTGCGCGCGCGCGTCGCGGCGGCGGCGGCGGCGGCGGCGGCGAGGGGCGGCGGCGGCGGCGGCGGCGGTGGTGGTGGTGGTGGTGGTGCCGGTGGGAGTGGTGGTGGTGGTGGTGCCGCCGACGGGGGTGGTGGTGGTGGTGGTGGTGCCGCCGCCGCCGCCGCCGCCGTCGCGCCCGTGGAGCAGGGCGTGGCGGTCCTGCAGCTGCTCCTCCACACGGCGGGCCGGACGGCGGCGGCGGAGCTGGCCCGCCTCGCGCCGCCGCTGCCCGTCGTCGACGGCGAGACGCCCCTCCTCGCCGCCGCCCGTGCGGGCTGGCCGCCCCTGATGCGGGCGCTCCTCACCGCCGGCGCGTCGCCACGCGTCGGCGGCGACGGCGGCGGCGCGCTGCTCGCCGCGGCGGCAGGGGGGGGTGGCGGCGGCGGCCAGCCGCCGCTGCCGCCCGCGACCGACGAGGACCGCGTCGGCGCGGTGCGGCTGGTATCGCGGCTGGGCATCCCATTTGACACGCCCCACCGGGGCGTCACCGCCCTTGGCGTGGCGGTCGCGGCGCCGGCGGGCGTCACGCCCGCGGTCGTCGCGGCGCTCGCGCGCGGCGGCGCGCCCGCCGACCGGCGGGAGCCGCCCTATGGCTGGACGCCCCTCCACACCGTCGTCGCGCGGGGCGCCCCCCCCGCGCTCGTCCTCGCGCTCGTCCGCTGCGCGGGCGCGCCCGTCGACGCGGCGGCGGCCACGACGGGCGCAACGCCGCTGCACCTGGCCGCCGCGTCGGGGCGGCTGCCGCTCGTCGCGATGCTCCACCGCCTGCGCGCGACGGTCAGCACGGCGCAGGCCGACGGCGCGACGCCGCTGGCGCTCGCCGTCCGCGGCGGGCACGCGCCGGTCGTCAAGCTCCTCGCCGAGGCCGCCGCGGACGCGGACGTGGCCGCCGCCGAGGCCGACGCGGCGCGTCTGGGCGACGGCCGCTCCCCGCTGACCATCCTGTTTGCAGACCTGCGCGCGCGGCGGGCGCGGGAGCGGCAGGCGGCGGCTGGGGGGGGGGGGGGGGGGCGGGGGGGCCCGCCGGGGGGGGGGGGGGGGGTGCCCCACCCGCGGCAGCGGCAGCGGCAGCGGCGGCGGCGGCGGCGGCGGCAGCAGCCGCGGCGGCGGCGGCTACGCGCGGCGCCGTGGCCGTGCCGGCCGCCGCCGCGGGGCGCGCCACGGTCGTGGCGTCGCCCGGGCGCGCCGCCGCGGCACCACCGGCGGTGGCGGCGGCCGCGGTGCGGGCGTCGCCCGGGCGGCTCGCGGCGGCTCCACCGGCGGCGGCAGCCGCGGCGCCGCCGGCCGGGTCTCTCCCCCGGCCCGTCCCGGCGGGCCCCGCCCGGCAGGTGCACGCCGGCGGCCCCGCGGCGTGGCCGGCGGGCGCGGCCGCCGCGGCCGCCGCGGCGCCCTACCCGGCGCCCCCCGCCCCTCCCCCCCCCCTCCCCCACCGGCGGCGGTGGCGGCACACGCCGGCGCGGGGGCGGCCACCCCCCCCGCTCCCCTCCCCCCCCCCCCCCCCCCGCGGCGGCCACCCTCCCCCCCCGTGCGGCGGGCGGCACGCCCGCGCGTGCCGCGGCGGCGGCGGCGGCGCCCGCGCGCGCGGCCGCCGTCGCGCCCGTGCGCCGCGCCCTGCCTGCCGGCCTCACCCCGCTGCTGCCGCTGTCGCTGCCGCTGTCGCCGTCGTCGCCCTCGACGGCGGGCGGCCACGCGGCGTCGCCGCTGCGCGGTCGCGGGGGGGGGGTGGCGGTCGTGGCGGCGCGCGTGGCGGCGGCGGCGGCGGCGGCGGCGGCAACGGCCGCGGCGGTGGCGGCGTGGGTAGCACGCCCCAGCGGGGGACCCCGGCCGGCAGCGCCGCGGCGGGCGCCGCCGCCGCCGCCGCCGCCGCGTCCACCCTGTCGGGTGGGAGCGGCAGCACGTCTGGGGAGGAGATCCTCGCGGCGGGCGACGCGAGCCTCGCCGACGCGCCCGCCGCCGCCGGCGGAGGGCGGCGGCCGTCGCCGTCCCCGGCCGCGGGGGGGGGGGCGCAGCCGGCCGGGGGGGGGGGCAACGGCCTGCCCGCCACGCGGGACTTGCTCCACGTTGCTGGCGCGGCGGCGGGTGGCGCCGCTGCCGACAGGTGGCGCCCTGCGGCCGCAATGCCGCCACCGCCGCCGCAGCCGCCGCCGCCGCTGCCGCCGCCGCCGCCACCGCCACTTCCCGACGGCGGCAGCGACGGCGGCCGCGCAGCGGCGCCCGACGTGCAAGCGGCGCGCGCGCGTGCCCCCGCGGCGGGCGGCGGCGGCAGCGGCGGCAGCGGCGGTGGTGGCGGTGGTGGTGCCGCCCGGCCGCCACCGCCCGCGGCGGCGGCGGCGGCGACAGCGGCATCGCGGGCGGCGGCCGCGGCGGCGGCATCGCCGCCGCCGCCACCGCCGCCGGCGGGGGTGGCGCCCGCGGCGGCAGCGGGGACGGCAGCGGCCGCCACAGTCACGGCCGCCACGCCCGACTCGACCCGCCGCCGGCGCGGCAGGGCGCCGCCGTCGCGGTCGCCACCGTCGCGCCTCGTTGCCGTCATTGACCTGGCCGACAGCGACGGGGAGGCGGGGGTGGCGCCGGCGGCGGCTGCGCCGGCGGCGGCCGTTGCCTCTGCCGCCACCGCTCCTGCCGCCGCTGCGCCCGCGCCCGCGGCGACCGCCACGCCGCCGCGGCCACCCCCGCCACTGGCGGCACAACCACCCCCGGCAGCGACGGCGGCGGCACCCGCCGGCCAGCCGCCACCAGCCGCCGCGGGGTCGGCAGCGGCGCCCGCCGCAACCTCCACCGTTGCCAGCCGCCCCACCGTGGCGGTCGACGCCAAGCCCGCGACGGTGGCACGCGGCAGCGGGGCGGCCGGCGGCCCTGCCGCGACCAGCGCCGCCGCCGCGGCGCCCACCCCCGCTGGCGGCACGCCCACCCCGACAACCACGGCATCCTCCACGACCGCCGCGGCCGCCGCCACCGCCGCGGCGCTCGCGTCGCCGGCGCACAGTCCGGCGTCGTCGGGGACGACCGGCTCGGGCGCGTCGGAGCTCCTCCGCCCGAGCCCGTCCACGCGCAGCACGTCCGCGTCGGCCACCGACGCGGGCCGCGGTGATACCAGCGGCGGCGGTGGCGGGCCCGCCAGTGGTGCGGCGGCGGCTGGCGGCGGCGGCGGTGGCGGCGGCGGCGGCGGCGGCGGCGGCGGCGGCGGCGGCGGCGCGGCGGCGGCGGCGTGGCCGCGCCCGGCCGCTGTGGACGGCGGAGCCGCGTCGTCGAGCAGCACCGCCCGGCACAGCGCGAGCAGCGGCGTGGCGGCCGGTGCCGCCGGTGCCGCCGCCTCTGCCAGCCGCCCACACGCTGGCGTCGGCGGGGCGGCGGCGGCGCCACCGCCACCGCCGCCGCCACGGCCGTCGCCGCCCACCCCACCACCGCCACAACCACCCGTACGGCCCGTCGCTCTGGCCGCCTCCCCCACTCCCCCACCCGTCGCGGCCGCCCCTCCAACCGGTGCACCCACGCCCCCCCCCGCCGCCGCCCCTCCGCCACCCGCCGCGGTGGTGCGGCGGATGGCGCTGCTCGCCGCCCGCCTCGGCGGCGGCCGCGGCGGCGGCGGCCGGCTGACGGGGTGGGGCGCGCCGGGGGGGGGGGGCGCCGCCCCGGCCACCGCCCCGCCGGCTGTGGCCGTCCGCGCACGCCGCGGCGCGGCCGCGGCCGCGGCGGCCGCCGCCGCCGCGGTGACCCCCTCCGTTGGCGTGACGCCGGCGGCGGCGGCGGCAACGATGACGGCGACGGCGGCGGCAACGACGACGGCGACGGCGGCGGAAACGACGACGGCAACGGCGGCGGCGTCGCCACCCGCCGCCGCCAATCCCGCCGCCGCGGCGGCCGCCCCCCCACCGCCGCCACTGACAGGGGCGACGGCGGCGGCGGCTGCTCCGGCCGCGCTACCGGCGGCGGGTGCCGCGCCCGCCGCGGCGTCGGCGGTGGTGGCGGCCGACGGGCGGCCGGCGGCCGCGGCGGCCGCGCCACTGGCGGCGCCCCCCCCCCCTCCGCCACTAGCGGCGGTCCCGCCACGGGCGGCGCCGCGGACGCCCTCCCCCCCGGCGGCCGACGCGGCATCGCCCCACTCGGGGGAGGCCGTGTCGGCGGGCTACCCGGCCGGTGCCCCCCCCGGCGGCAGCGGCAGCGGCGGCGGCGGCGGCGGCGGTGCCTCTACGACGTGCAACCGCCGCACCGACACGCCGCCCCCGAGTGGCCGCAGCGCCGACGCGGTGTCGGCGGCGGGTGGCAGCAGCGGCGGCGGCGGCGGTGGGGGGCGCCGCCGCGCCGGGCGGGGCGTCAAGCGCGCCGCCGCGGACCCACCGTCGGCCGAGGATGGCGCCGCCGCCTCGGACGGCGCCGCCACCGCCGCCGCCGCCGCTGCCGTCGCCGCCGCCGCCACCGCCGCCGCCGCCGTCGCCGCGCGGGACGTCCGGCGGCGGACGACGACCACCGCCGCCGCCGGTCGCGTGGCGGGGCGGGCGCGCCCGGCGGGCGGCAGCGGCAGCGGCAGCGCGGCGGCCAGTGGCGCCACCCGGCGGACGGTGTCGGCCGGCGCGGCGGCGTCCCCTCCCGGCGCTGTGGCAGAGGCGGCGACGGGGGTGGCGGCGGCCGGCGCGGCGGCGGCGGCGACGGCGGCGGCGGCAGCGGCGGCGGCGGCGGCGGCGTGCGAGGTGAAACCCCCCCCCCCCCCCCGGCGTCCCCCCCCCTCGGCGCCATCGCCGCGGACCTGACGCCCGCCCAAGTGGGCGCGCGCCTCGCGGCGACGGCGCGGGGCCTCCCCCCCTCGCCGCCGCCGCGTTTGCCGCCGCCGTCACCCGCTCGGCGGTCGACCACGACCTGTCTGGGCACGTGCTGCTGGCGGTGCCCGCCGCCGAGGCGGCGGGCCTCGCCGACGCGCTCGTGTCGGGCCACAAGGGCGGCGCCTCTGCGGGCGCCCGCGCGCTCGCCCGCGCGTTTATCCGCGACCTCCGCGCCGCGGCCGCGGCGTTTGCGGCAGAGGGGGGGGGGGGGACGGAGGGGCCGGGTGAGCGGTGAGTGGGGGGGGTAGGGGGGGGGGGGGGGGGACTTGCTTGGGGCGGGGGGGGGGGCGAAGGGGGGGGGGGCTGGGGGAGACGCCCGCCCGTCGCCGCTGGTGTGGAGCGCACCGCGCCCGTCGTTTTTTTTTGTTTTTTTTTTTTCTCGCCGCGGCGGCGCCCGCGCGCGCGGCGGCGGCATCATGCGGCGGCCGCCGCCGCGACGCGCCCACGCGCACACGCGCACGGCGCCGCCGCACCCGCCACCTGCCCATCACCGCCGCCGCCGGCCGCGCCCGTCCACCGCCGCCGCACCCCTCTGCGTTGCGTTTCTCCCCGCCTACCCCCGCCGCCGCGCCGCGGCCACGCGCCGAGGCCGCCGCCGTGCGGCGGCCCGCGCCGGCGCGGCGCGCACCGGCGGCGGTGGCGGCGGCGGCCGCCGCCGCCGCGGCGCCCGTCCGCCCGTGGCGGCCGCGGCGGGCGGGCAGCGGGCGGCCGCGGCGGGCGGCCGCGGCCGCGGCCGCCGGCGCGGCGGCACGTGGCGTGGCGGTGGCGCGCACGGCGGCGGCGGCGGCGGCGGCGGCGGCGGCGGCGGCGGCGGCGGCGGCGGCGGGCGGCGGCGGCGGCGGGCGGCGGCGGCGGCGGCGGGCGGCGGCGGCGGCGGCGGGCGGGGCGGCGGTCGGTCAGCGCGGCGCAAACGCGGTGACCGCGTCGACGACGAGCGCCGCGTGCTCGCGGAAGGAGCCGACCGACTGCCGCAGCGCGCGCGCGTCGGTGGCACGGAAGAGCCTGTTGGGGGGGGGCGCGGGGGGGCGCGGGGGGCGCGGGGGGGGAGGGTGAGCGTGGAGAGGGGCGGTGGTGGGGGGGGGGAGATGCGGATGCGCCGCCGTGGTGGGCCAAGTGGTGTCGCCACGACGGGAAGAAGCGGGGCGCCGGGGGGGGGGAGCGGCAGGCAGGGGCACCCTTCAGAGCGGCGGGCGGGTATCACCGGCGGCGCGTCAGTACCTTGCGCCGGTCCCCGCGGGCGGGCGGGCGGGCGGGCGGGGAGGCCGCGGCGCTATGGCGGTCGCGCTCCCCCCCGCGGCTTCCCTCCGCCATGCCGTCCGCCGTCCGGCCCCCCCCCCCCCTGGGACCTCGTCAAAATGGCCTCCCCCCCACCTCCTCTTCTAGAAACAACCGCCCCGACGCTCTCCCTCTTCCCCCCCCACCCCCCACCGCCCCCGGCCCCCGCCCGCCCGCCCGCCCGCCCGCCCGCCCGCCCGTCGGCCCGCCCGCCCGCCCGTCCGCCACCATACACGTGGAGGGTGCACCCGTCGACGCGGAGCGCCTTGGTCACCCGCCGCGGCCGCAGCTCCGCGTCGGCGCCCAGCGCGGTCGCCGCGGCGGCGGCGCCGCGCGGGCACGGCAGCCGCACCACCACCTCCCTGCGGGGGCGGGCGCGGGCGGCGCGCGCGCAAGGAGGGCGAGGGGGGGGGGGGGGGGGGGGGGGAGCGGCGTGCCACGCCACGCCGGCAGCGGCGGCGGCGGCGGCGGCGGCGGCAGCGGGCGGCCGTGGCGGCAGCGGCAGCGCGCAGCAGCGGCGCGCGGCAGCGGCCGCGGCGGGCAGCAAAGAGGAGGGCAGCGCACAGCAGGGGTGGCAGTCCACAGCCGGCGCGTTAGCCGTCTGCGGCCAGTCCGCCATGCCGGGGGGGTTGGGCGCGGGACCGCCACGGCGCGTCCCCCCGACCCGCCCGCCCCTTCCTCTCTCTCCCCTTGGCCTCCACTCCCTCTCCCCTCTCAGGGACTGGCTGGCGCACCACGCACGCCACCGCCGGCCGGCGCGCCGCCGCCCAACCAAACCCCCCCCCCCCCACCGCAGGCCGACGCAGCCCGCCGCGCGCCGCCGGCGGTCCCCCCCCACGCCGCGGTGGCACCCCACCGCCCCCACGTCCCTTACTCTGTCACCACCGCCGCGGGGTTGGCCGCGTCGAGCGGCGTGCCGCCGCCCGCCGCCGCCGCGGCCGCCTCCTCATCGCTGCTGCGGGCCTCCTCGTCGTCCGCGTCGCTGCCGTCGGCGCCGCTGCCGCCGCCACCTGCCGACGCCGGCAGCGGGGACGGCGCCGTCACGTCCACCGCCGCCACCGCCGGTGCCGCCGCCGGTGCCGCCGCTGGTGCCGCGGCTGCTGCCGCCGACGGCGGTGCCGCTGCCGGTGTCGTCGCCGCCACCGGTGCAGCTGCTGCCGGTGCCGCCGCCGCTGGCGCGTCCACCTCATCCATGGCTGCCGCTGTGTGCAGGGGTACCCGCGCGGGGGGCGGTGCGAGCGGCGGACGGCCGCGTCGGCAGCGGCGGCGGGGCGGCCGGGGTAGGGCACGGCCGACGGCGGCGATGGCGGTGACCGCGAACGCGCCCTGCGTTGGAGCACACTCCGCGTGTCTCCTACACGATCCTACGATTGTGGAGGTGGCCGGAAAGCTTGATCGACCAATGGGAGAGCGCGGCGAGCCCGCGCCACTTCCAAACGGATACAATAGACTTGTTTAATAATAGTGGGGTGTATGGCAATTACAAGAAAAGAAACTCTTGACAGATGGCAGCGCGTGGCCGGCGCGCGGGCCCCCTCTCACCCACACTGACACTCCCAGCATGTCCCTTGCTCCCCTGCATCAACCACACCCACCCCCCGCGTCGATCTCGCGGCTGTCGCCGTGGCCGCTGCCACAGCTGTGCAGCCGCCCTTGCCGCCATTGCCGCGGCCGCCCGCCGTCGCTGGCGGCTGTGGATACGGACGGGCGGGCGGAATGGATCCGGCAGGCGCCGGGCGCGGACGGGTGATGGAGGGGCGGACGGGCACACCCGGGCCGCGGGGCGAGCACGCGTCGGTGGACACCCTACGGACCGGGATCGCCGTGCCAGGCGGGCGCCAGACAGTCCCCCCCCGCGACGACAGCCTTTCCCCCCGCTCCGGTTCGGCCTCTCTGACTGGTGGCCCCCTTCGTGTGGCACTTCCCCCCCCCACTTTGGGGCACCTCCCCGACGGTGGGCGGCGGTGGTCCCACACCGGTTCCACCGTCGCCATAGACGCAACGCGCATTCCTCGGGAGTACAACGGCGTGCGCCCCGTCGCTTGAAGAGGGATGGTTCTTTCCGGCCAGTGGTCCTTGAAGGGGTGCCGGGAGGCGAAAAACTGCCATTTCTGGTGCGAAAACTTGGCTCCTGATGAGCGCCGGCGGGCCGCCCGTGACTCGATTTCGCGTGTCACTAACGGCGTCCGTCTCGCTGAGCGCCTCCCCCCTATGTGGAGCAGCTCATCGAGTGAGCAGACGCGCACGCTCCGCCGCGCCACCGAGGTGACCTTCTCCCCGTCTTCGCATCGGTCGCTATAGAGACGGTTGACAGCACGCACGGCACCACCGATGTCGCGGGAGCGGCCTCTTCCAGCGGGGGTGTCCGCGAGCCACCAGGCCGGATGACGTTGGCTGCAAGCACATAGGTACAGGCCCGGGTTACGTGCCACGGCGGGCGGTGCCGCTCCTCCCCGCCTCTATGTCGGGCGTCCTCTCGTGGCCACCAGAACGTGGGCGCGCCGCCGCCTCCCCTGCCACAGACGGTGCCACTGCCGTGCTGCTGCGTGGCTATAGACATGAGCAGGAAGGGGTTTTGGGAGTTTGCTGGTCCCCGCCGCCCGTCTGGCTCGTTTCCCGACTCGGAACCTCCCTCAAAACGGTGTTTCTCCCTCTGCTCGCCTTGGGGCGGGTGGGATGGCCGGCCACGGGTGGCGGTCTCACCAGCGCGCGCTCGGCGACACCACCCGCTGACGGTCACCATCCTGCAGTCGCTGTGGCACCGCCGCAAGCGACGGTGGCGCGGGCGAGCGCTCGCCACCAGTGACATCAACACCGGGAGGCGTCATCGCTCCTATATCTGCGGTGGCCAGCCGCCCGCTATCATTCCCGTTCTCGTGCCATCCATCTCCACACACTCGCACCGCAGTCAAAGCAACCGCCCTTCTCCCCGCCCACTCTCTTCCTCCCAGACGTACACGGGCACCGATTATCAATCTCGATCGGGTCGACAACGCGTATCACGCATCACCTGTTTCGCCACCCCCCCCCCTACGCAGCCGCTTCGCTTCCCACCCTCATGATGCCTTCCAGCGGCATGCTCCGTACCGTCGTCGCCGCGGTTGCCGCAGCGGCGGCGGTCGCCACCGCTATCACTTCCACCACCGCCACCATCCTCACGGCCGCCGCCCTTCCCACCGTCCGCGAAGCCACTAGCGGGGTGTCCCGGTGGAATTTTGGGGGCCCCGCGCTCGGCACCACCTTCCTCGCCGGCATCCCAGTGGCGCCCGCGGGTGGGGTCCGCTTTTTTCAGGCCCGCCGCCCGGTCAACGCCGCAGACGGCACGCCCATTGCCGACGTGGACACCGCCGCAATGCTCTTTACCTGCATCTGGGCCGAGGAGGACATTGGGCTGTTCCTCCCAGCGCCGGCGCCCGCCGCCGCGGGCACGTACAACCTTACGCTTCACTTTGCCGAGCCGTGGTTCGACGCCGCGGGGAAGCGCCGCTTCCACGTCACCGCCGCCGCGGCCGCGGACGCGGCCGAGGTGACGGCGCCCGCCGGGGGGGACCTTGCGCTCAACGTCCAAGACCTGGACCTCTACGCCGCGGGCGGCGGACGCTCGCACGTGGAGGTGCAGCTGACCGCGTCGGTGACGGTGCCGGCGGGGGGGGGGTGGTCGTGTGGCTCCACGCGACCGACGCAAACAACCCGACCATCCAGGGCGCGACGCTGTTGATGGAGACACCGACGACGCCAACGCCTACGCCTGCGCCCTCGACCACGCCCATGTCCACGCCGACGCCCACGCCTGCGCCCACGACCACGCCTCCGCCCACGACCGCGCCAACGCCAACGCGCTCGCCGACGCCAACGCCAACGCGCTCGCCGACGCCCAGCGCGGACGCCACCCTTGCCTCGTGGTCGGCGCTCCCCGACGCGCCCGACGCGGCCAAGCGCCACGAAAACTGCTTTGTCAACCACCGCAACCGCTTCTACCTCATTGGCGGCCGCCAAAGCCGCGCCACGCTCGTCTACACCCCGTCGACGGGCGCGTGGACGACCGCCCAGTCGCCGCCACCCATGAGCGGCGGCCTCCACCACATGCAGTGCGTGTCGTACGGCCCGCACATTGTCGTTGTCGGTGCGTGGTCGGGTGGCTACCCGCGGGAGCGGCTGCTGCCACGGGTGCTCCTGTTTGACCCCGCCGCGGACACGTGGGCCGACGGCGACGCCATCCCCGACGCGTACAACCGCGGCTCCGCCGCGGTCGTCGTGCACGCCGGCGCCATGTACATTGCGGGCGGCAACGTTGGCGGTCACGGCGGCCACGCCACCAGCAGCACCCTCCTCACCCGCTACGTGCCGTCCACGCCCGGCCGGCCCGCGCAGTGGACGGCGCTCGCGTCGCTACCGCGGTCGCGGGACCACGTGTACGGCGTCGTGTGGCGGGGGCAGCTGGTCCTCGCCGGCGGCCGTGACGGCGGCAGCGACGACGACTTCAACGCCGTCCGCACCGCCATTGACGTCTACTCGTTTGCCGACAACGCGTGGCGGACGCTGCCCGCCGCGGCGCTCGCGACTGGCCGCGGCGCGCCGGCGGTCGCGGCGGTGGGCGACACGGTGGTGGTGGCGGGGGGGGAGGGCGGCGGCCGCGTGTGGCCCGCCACCGAGGTGCTGGACATGGCCACCGAGCGGATGGTCGCGCTGTCGCCCCCAGTGACGATGGTCCGCGGCCGCCACGCGTCGCCGGCGGTCGTGTGCAACGGCGTCGCGTACGTGGTGGCGGGGTCGGGCGGCCAGGGCGGCGGGCCAGAGCTCAACTCGTTTGAGCGGTTCTCGTACGGGCCGCCCGCGGCGTGCCCGGCGCTTTGATCAGCGAGCGCAGCAGCGCTGTACTGACTCTTGTAACAGACAGACACAGCCCTTGTACACACTTTCGACTTGGTAGTCAGTTTTGAGGCCTCACTTTTCAAGCGTGCCCCCAATGTCAGCTGATTCGTCAAGCAGCACCGGATCACGAGTGGCACCCAATCAGAGCGCTTCATTCCAGTTGATCGGCCTCTGCCGTTTCTGCAAACCCCGTTGGAATTTGGCGCGTCCTTCCTACTAGCCAGATCCCCCCGTCCGCGGCGATGCGCGTGCACGCCACACCTCCACAGCGCCCCAGAAGTTTACCCGACGGGGTAGCCAAATACATATTCCCAAAAGTCTATTCCTTGAATCGAAAGCACACTTCTTCTGTGTAGACGTTTGTGATCTAGAATTTAAAGCTGAGCATGTGTCGTGAGTGGGTAGTCGTGACTATGCATGAACAATACTGTTTGGCAAGGACAATGCGGGTACATGCACGCAAGTATACTTCCGATCCTGTGTCTCAAACGTCCGTCATGGTATTTTCCTGCAAGATGTGTTTTATTTGCTATCTGCAGCATCCCCCTGCCCTCCCCGACCGCCAAGCACATCTGGTGCAACAAAAGAAAAAGGAAGTAGACGAACACGGCAAGATGACAACAGCAGCCAGACCAAGATGGAGCGAGTATGTATCCAAGCGACGCGAGAGGGACGGACAAGGTCAGTCAGTGTCAGCACACCATCGCAGCACAGGGGATGCTCGCAGCATGAGCAAGTACGCACACCCCGCATCCCCGGCGGTGCGGCGACCGTTACACCGAGCGCCCACCCTCTCCCCCCCGATGGCCGCTCGCCCCTCCCGCGGCATTCCCCCCTCGCTGTCCTACCCCTTCCGCTAGCGTCCGCGAGCAGACCTGGGCCCACGCACCTCTCGCGGCGTGGGCTGCAGACCAGTCGGGCACGCCGCCAAAGCCGCTGCCGCCGCCACTGCCGCAGCCACCACCGATGTCTCTGCGGCCGCCGCTGCAGGTGAAGACCACCACCGCCGCCTTGCGGGTGCACCTGCGCGGGACAATCAATCCCCTTTTGCGGGTCAATGACCCACAACCCAGAGGTCGGCCAGAGGGAGGCGGCAACGGTGGCACGTAGACGGTGCCCGAGACAAGGGAATGGGGAAGGGCGGAAGTGAGAGCGGGGTACGCGCCGAGGTGGGTGAGAAGGTAGTGTGAAGAATGAGGTGCGGCGGGGTCAAGAGAGGGGGCGGAGGGGAAAGGGAGGGGGTGAGAAGGGTGGGATGGGGAGGGCGCGGGACAGGGAGGGGTGTGAAGAGAAGAAGAGACAGGGAAAGTGGGCCCGCAGGACCCATAAGACACGCAAGGCTCGAAGTAGGCGTCAGTATCATGGCCGCGTCGCATGTCCGCAGGCGCCCCCACACGGGGAGCCGCTCTCCACAGAGACGCGGAGTGGGCTCGCGGCGGCGGTGCAAGCAGCGGCAACGGAAACAGAGGCGGAGATGATGGCGACAGTGGCGGCAGAGACACCGGCGGTGGTGAGCCGCGAGAGGATAGTACACCTCGCCCGTCCCTATACCTTCCCTCCTGGCCCTTGCCCCATCCTGCCTCCTTCTCCTCTCCCACTCCCCCTCCGTCCCACCCCAACTTACCGCCAAGAGTGGCCTCGCCAGGTGATCGGCCCACGTCATGCACCGCCGCCTTGGATCCCGCCGCACGCGTCCAGGCGGGACGGACAGTGCAGCGCACAAAGCAGAGGGAGGGGTGAAGTAGAAGGGTGGGAGTGGTGGGACAGAGCCCGTGGCGAGCAGGCGAGGGAAAGGCAGTGGAGAGGCGCACGAGAGGGGGTGGGAGGCGGGGGGGCAGGATGGCAAGGGCGGGATGGGGGAGGATTCGGGGCGGTCGGCTTGCACTGGGACGACCCAAGGTGGGGAGAGACGTGCAAGCGACCACTTGCACCGCTGCATTCTCGATTCTCAGGAAATGAGGGGTGCCAATTATTGAGTGCGACTCAACGTGCTGACCACCTACCGGCGACTGCGTGTGATACCGGTGATGGAGTGGAATCTATCGTGTGAAGAGGAAAAAGCGTCGTAACACAATCCTATGGAGGTATATTTGTCAAAATCATGTATTCTTTTATCCCGCTAGTTTCGAAACGGGGTGCTGTGTCGCTGCTCGTAGGGCGAGTTCGTGCTCCTTTGGACAACCCCCCCCCCCCTGCCCGGCCGCCCGTCCGTCCCCCCGCCCGACCGCCCGTCCGTCCCCCCCCCCGACCCCGCCGCCACGCACGCACGCCTCGCCGCCCGTCGCGGCCGCCGTCACCGCGGCCGTCGTGGAATTTGGCGGCGCCGCCGCGCCGCCCGGCGGCTGGGCGGGCGCGGCGGCTGCCCGCGTGGCCACGCGCGGCGTCCGCGTTTCCTCCCCCCCCCCGCCCGCCTCTGCCCCTCCGCGCCGCGCGCCCACCCCCCCCGCGGCGGTCGTGCCGCCGCCGCCATCAGCATGGTTGCCGCCGCCGCCGCCGTCGCCGCCGCCGCCGCTGCCGCTGTTGCTGGCAGCTGCGGCTAGGGCCGGGCGGCGCGGCCTGGATTCGGCGGCCGCCGCCGGCGGCGGCGGCGGCGGCGGGGTGGCCGCGGCGGGCGGGCAGGCGCGGCGGCTCCCCTTCCCCCCCCCCCCCCCCCGCCGCGCCTGTATCCCGCCCGCCGCTGCGGCGGCCGCTGGCGGCCGCGCCACCCGCCCCGTTGGTGTGCACGCCCGCGGCGCGGCGCGGGCGACGCGGTGGTGGGGCGGCCGGCGACCGCGCGGGCGGGGCAGCCGCGCGGCGGCGGCCGCCAGACGGACCGGGAGCGCCCCGCCCCGCGGGCGGCGGGCGGCGGCCCCCCCCCGTCCCCCCCCCCCGCGGCGACCGCTCTTCCCCCCGCCGCGGTCCGCCGCGTCTCCGCGTGGGGGCCCCCCCCTCGAGGGGCACAACCCCCCCCCCCGCCCCCCCCTTCCCCCCCCCCCGCGCCCTCCTTGGGCACCCCCGCGCCAGTCGGCGGCGGCGGCGCCCTCGGCCGCCCGCGCCGTGGCGGTCATTGCAGGCGGGCGGGGCGGCCGCACGGCGCGGCGCGCGCGTGCGTGCGCGGGCGGGCGGCGGTCGCGGGCACTCGGCGCCGCGCCGCGGTTGGGCGCCGCCCACCCCCTTCCCCGCCATCCCGCTTGCCCCCCGCCGCTGCCGTGCCCGACCCCCCACCCCGCTTGTCACCGCCACCGCCTGTCTGGTCGGTGACTGGCCGGGACCGCCTGGGGCGCGCGATGGGGCCACCGGGACGGCCGCGACGGCCGCGGCGTGGGGCTGCTGGCGTCAACGTTGCCGGCGGCGGTGGCGGCGGCGGCGGCGGCGGCGGCGGCGGCAGCGGCGGCAGCGGTGGACGGGCGGTCGGCGGCGGTGGTGGCAGGGCTGGAGCGGGCGGCGGCGGTGGGGGTGGCAGCGGTGGCAAGGCGGCCGGCGACCGCGACGGCTGGCGGGGCCCGGCGCCCGCCGTGACGGCTGGCGGCGGCGGCGGCGGCGGCGGCAGCGACGGGAGTGGTGGCCATGGCGGCGGCGGCGGCACCCCTTGCAGGGCGGGGGCTGAGGGGCCGAGCTCGCGGCGGCCGCGGCGGCGGAGGCGTCGACGGCCGCTGCCGCGCGTGGGCGACGAGGGGGCGTGCCGCCGCGGTGACCGCGCCGCCCCGCGGCGGTGGCTCACGGCCGCCGCCACCGCGGCCGCCGCGGCGGTGCTGGCCGCCGCGGCGGCGGCGGTGGGGGTGGCGTCGCCCGTGGCAGCGCCCCGCCCCGCCGCCGCCGCCGCCGCCGCCGCCGCCGCCGCCGCCGCCGCCGCCGCGTCGGCCGCCCGTGCCGGTGGCGGCGGCGGCGGCGGCGGCGGTGGTGGCGCCAGCGCCGGCGGCTGGCCATTTTCCCAGACGGGGCCGCCACCACCGCCGTTGGCGGCGCCGCCGGCCAGCGCGCTGCCACCGTGGCGGCCGCTGCGGCGGCCGCTCACGGTGGCGGCGGCGGCGGCGGCGCCTGCCGTTGCCGTTGGCGGCGTCGCCGCCGCGGCGGGGCAGCCGCCGCGCGGTCCCCCCGCGGGGGGGCCGCCGCCCGTGGTGGGGGTGCTCCGCCGCCACGACGGCGGCGGCAGGCACGTGGCGGTTCGCGTTGGGGGTGGCCGGCCGGCGGCGCGGGTGCTCCCGTCGTCGGCTGCACGCCGCGTCCCCACCGCTGTCGGCGGGCGGGCATCGGCGGTCGTTCCTGGCCACGCCGCCACGGCGGTGCGGCTGGCAGCGCCGCCGCGGAGGGCGGTGGGGGGAGCCCCGCACGTGGCACTGGGGGAGGGTGCCGCCGCTCACGGTGGGGGTCGTCGGGGTGTCGGCGGCGGCGGTGGCGGCGGCGGCGGTGGCCCCTTGCCCGGTCAGCCACCGCCACGCGGGCCCGCGCACTACCGCCGCCTGGTGCCGCCGCTGCTGTCGAGCGCGGCCGCCACGATGGCCGGGCCGAGCGGGCCACACGGGCGCGGCAGCGGCCGCCGCGCGAGTGCCGCGCTCTCCCCTGCCGTTGCCATTGGCGGCGGCGCGCCCGCCGGCGCCCGCCGGCTGCTGACCGCGACGCGGCCGCCGCCCGTGGGTGGGGAGGGCGGCGGCGCCCGCGTGCGCGGCGGCACGCACGGTGGTGGTGGCGGCGAGGCCGGCGGCTGGGGTGGTGGCGCCCACACCGGCGGCGGCGGCGGCGGCGTCGGCGATGCCGGTGGCGGCCGCGCCAGCGGCGGCGGCGGCGGCGGCGGCGGCGGCGGCGGCGACCGCCGCGGCGCTCGTGGTGGCGGCTGGTCGCCGCCCGTGCGGGCCACCGCGTCCTCTCCGGGCCCTGTGGGTCCTGGGACTGGGCAGACAGGTGGCTGGCCGGCCAGCGGCGGGCGTGGTAGCGCTGGCGGGGGTGGGGTTGGCCCCATCGGCGGCCGCCGCGTGCTGACGACCCCCACCGCCGATGGCGGTGCTGGCGGTGCCGGCGGCAGCGGTGCCCCTGACGGCGGTGCCGACGGTGACGGCGGCGGTGGGGGTGTCGGCGGTGGGGATGGTGGTGCCGACGCGCCCAGCGGTGGGGACACTGGCGGCGACGGCGGCGACGGCGACGCGGCCAGCGGTGGGGACGGCGGCGGCGGCGGCGGCAGCGGTGGCGGCGCCGCCGCCGACGCGGGCGCCGCGGCGGCCGCCGCTTCCGCCAACGCGGAAGATGACCCCGAGGACGAGGCGGAGGCGCAGCCCGCCGCCGCGCTGTCCCCGTCGGATGGAGGCGGTGGCCGTCGGGGAGGGGGGGGGGCGGGGGAGCCGCCGGCCGTCGCGTGGACGCACACTGCCGAGGGGGGGGCACCCGCTGCGCGTGTGGCCGCACCTTTCGGGGGGGGCGCGCTCTCGCCGCGCGCGGTCGTCAGAGGCGGCGGCGGTGACGGCGGCGGTGGGTTGCGTGATGCACTGGGGGGGGGGGGCGACGGGGGTGTTCCGGCCAAAGGCCACCGCGGCTGGGGTGCCGGTGGTGGTGGCCGCGGCGGCGACGGCGGCGACGGCGGCAGCGGCGGCGGCAGTGGTGGCTACGGCATCGGCACCGGCGGCGACGGCGGCGGCGGCGGTGGAGGGTACGGCCTCGGCGGCGGCGGCGGCGGCGGTGCTGGCGAGGCGATTGGGCCGCCCCCCGGGCGTGACGACCGCCGCAGTGGTGCCGGCAGCAGCGGGCGGTGGGGCGCCGCCGCGGGTGCGTCAGACAGCGGCAGCGGCGGCAGTGGCGGGGGCGGCCCGGGGGCGACCGCCGGCGCGGGTGGCGGCGGTGGCTCCGGTGGCGGCGGCGGCGGCCTGCACGGCGGTCCTCGCGGTGGATGGGACGCTTCCACCAGTGCCAGCCGCGGCGGCGACGGCGGCGGCGGCGCGTACGGGTCCCCTGGCGAGGCGGGCGGTGACCGCGGCGGCGGCGGCGGCGGCGGCGGTGGCGGTGGCGGCGGCGGCGGCGGCGGCGGCGCGTACGGGTCTCTTGTCGGCGCAGGGGAGAATGGTGCGTTTGGGCCTGCGGGCGGTGGGGACGGCAGCGGCGTCGGTGGCCGTGGCGGTGGCAGCGGTGGTGGCGGGGGCGGCCCCGGCTCGCGCCGCTGGACTGGCGGTGGCGGCAGCGGTGGCGGCGTGTCCGGGTCGCGGCCTTGGACTGGCAATGCCAGCGGCGGTAGTGACGGCCGTCACTCGCGGCCTTGGCCTGCGGGTGGCGGCGGCGGCGTCGGTGGTGGCGGCGGCCCTAGCTCGCGGCATTGGGCGGAGGATGGCAGCGGCGGTGGCGCCGTCTCCGGAGGCATCTCCCCCACGCATGGCGGTGGCGTTGTGCACACGGGTGGCGGCCGGGACGCTGTCAACGGGCCTTCCCGCGGCCGCCCTTTTGGGGGACAGCCCGGTCGGGGCGACCGCCGTGGCTGGACGGAAGCGGGAGGCGTCGCTGCCTGGGTGGTGGGTGGCGGCCGTGGTGGTGGCGGCGGAGGGGGGGCCGGCGGTGGCGGCGGCGGCGGCGGGGAAAAACGCAGCCGCACGCTGCCCCCTGGGGCCGCCCGCGGCTCGTTCCTGGGTGGTGGTGGCGGCGGCCGTCGGGGTGGGGGTGGCGCGTACAGCGGTGGGGCCGTCGCCATGGTGGGGGGCGGCCCAGGCGGCGGCAATGGCGTTGCTGGCTGGGGTGCTGCGGCCGCCGCGGGTGGCGGTGGGGGGGGCGTCTCGGGGGAACCCCGCCGGGCGGGGGGGGGGTTGTCACCCCGACGGGGATTGAGCGGGAGTGCGCATGCTGGCGGTGGCGGCGTTGGTGGCGGCGGCCATGGTGGTGGTGGCGTTGGTGGTGGTGGCGTTGGTGGTGGCGACGGCGGCGGCGACGGGGGCGGCGGTGGCCGTGGTGGCTGGGCGGGTGGGGCCTCGCCCGTGCGTCCTGGCGGCCACGGCGGCCGCGGCGGACGCGGCGGCAGCCGCGCCGGCGGGCCGGCGGGCCGGCCCACGTGGGTGCGCCCTCCCCCCCCGCGGCGACCTACGCTGGCGGCCGGCTGTCGCCCGCTCGGGACGTTGCCGGGGACCCCGCTGGCAGCAGGGGGGGCGCCGCCGACGCGGCCGACACGGAGCCATCGGCCGAGCCCGACGACGGGGACCTATCGGCCGTGTCGCGCACCGCGCCGCGCGGCGACGCCGGGCCGGGGCTCGGGTCGGGGACGCGCGGCCGCCGCCGCGGCGGCCGGGGTGGCCGCCGTCGTCGACGGCGAGCGGCGGATGAGGGTAGCGGTGGGGATGGTGGTGGTGGTGGTGGTGACGGCGACGGTGGCGGCAGCAGCGGCGATGGTGTCGGCGGCGACGCGGACGAGGCGGACGGCGGGGTGCAGCCGGCGTTTGCCGGGGACTTTCGCGGCGTCGACGCGGGCGTCGTGGACGGCGTCAACGTCACGCACCTCTCGTACATGGTGTACAAGCTCATCAAGACCAACGCGGTCGCGTCGCTGGTGGACATGCCCTGCCGCACCACCGTCGGGTGGATGCCGGCGGTCGTGCAGCGGCTGCAGTTTGAGCTCGCCACCGGCTTCAAGTACTTTTGCGTCGACGCGGACCAGCGGAGCCACGGGGACCTACAGCGCGCGTACGCGCACGCGGATGGCGTCGAGTTTCTCCATTTCACGCCCGCCGAGGAGGGCAAGATGCCCACCGCGGACATGGTGTTTAGCTACCGCGGCCTGCAGCGGTGGGGCGTCAAGAACAGCTGGGCGTTCTTCAAGACCGTCCGTGAGAGCGCGCCGCGGCTGGTGCTCTTCACCAACAGCCCGGGGCTGGAGAACCTCAGCCAGACGCCCAACGTGCTCAACGTGCGCAAGGCGCCGTTCCACTTTGGCCTATCCAAGCGCGTCATCTCGTCGCTCACCGCGGCCGGCGCCGACCCGCTGCAGCTGCTGCTCTACGACGCGAACCTCGGCCGCCGCTGGGCGGGCGTGCCCGCTGACGGCGCCGACACGGCCGCGTCGTCGTCGCCGTCGCCAACGCCGACGCCGTCGGCGGGGGAGGGGGGGGGGGGGGGGGGCGGAGGGGGGGGGGGACGCCGCCGACGCGGCGGGGTTGCCAGAGGAGCGGTGACCGCCGCGTGTGCGGCGTGTTCCTAAGGGGTCTGCCGCTGCGGTGGGGGGGTGGGGAGAGCTGGCGGCCCCACTCTTTCCCCCCCCCCCCCCCCCGCCCTACCCCCCACTGCCCCGCCGGTGCCGCGCGCTGGCGTAGTCGGCCGGTGCCGCGGCGTGCCCCGCTGCGCCGGCGGCCGCTGGTCCTCAGCTCCATCCTCCCCCGGCGGCGGCTGCCGCGGCGTCGGCGCGGCCGCGCTCCCGCGTCCCACCGCAACAGCGGGGCGACGGCGGCGGCGCCGGCGCCGGCGGTGGCGGCGGTGGCGGTGGCGGCGCCTTCCCCCCCCCTGCGCCCCCTGCCGTCGTGCCACCGCCGCGGCGGCGGGTGGCGACCGCACGACCTCCTCGAGCCGCCGCCGCGGGCGGCGGTGGAGGCGGCGGTGGAGGCGGCGGTGGTGGTGGCGGTGGCGGCGGCGGTGGCGGCGGCGGCAACGGCAGCGGCAGCGGCGCCGCGCGCACCAACCCCTCGGCGGTACTTGCAAGCGAGGGGCGCAAGGGAGGAGGGAGGGAGAGGGGGGAGAGAGGGGGGGAGGGCGGCGGTGCGCCGAGAGGGGGGAGACGGCGCCGCTCGCGCCGCGCGGGCGACGGCGCGGTTTTTTTTTGGGTGGCGGCGCGCCGCCGCGGCTACCGCCCCGGCGGCCGCCAGCGTGGACAGACAGGCGATCACTTTGCAGCCGCCGCCGCCTCCCCCGCCCGCTCCACTCCCCGGCACCGTACGGTGCACGGTGCAGCGCCGCCAACGCCCCCGCCAAGCACCGTCCCCCCTCCCACCCTCTGCCCGCCCCGCCCGCCCCGCGGTGCAGAGGAAAACACAACACAAGCAACACGCCCCCTCAGCAACCTCGCCGTCATCCCGCCTCCCCCTTCCCCCCCCCCCCATCCTTGCGGCACCCGCCCGCAGTGCCTCTCCCCCCCCCCCCCCCCCGCCTCAGCCGCACCCCACCTCACTCGCCCCCCGCCGCCCGGGCGGCGGCGGCCGCGCGCTCGTCCAGCATTGCAAACACGCTCTTGTCCCCCAGGTCCGCCACCACCTCCTGCCCCCACACCTTGCGCGCGGCGAAAAACACAAACAGCGCCGCCCACGCGGCGGCCGCCGGGCCCTCCCACGCCGGCACCCCCCCCCCCCCCCCCCCGCCGCAATGCCGCTGAGAAAGTGCCCGCCCGTCAGGAGCGGCAGGCCCACCGCCAGGCCCACCGCCTCGGGGCGGCCAAAGCAGAGCGCCTCCTTAAAAAATAGCCCCGTCGCGCCCACAAACAGCCACCCCCAGCCGAGCAGCAGCGCCGGCGTGGCCGCCGTCGCCGCGAGCAGCCCGCCGTCGGCCCACGTGGCGGCGCCGAGCACCGCGCCGCCGGCGGCGCCGACCACCCACAGCGCCTTGAGGAGGGTGTGCGCGGGCTTTAGGTACACGTGGATGGTCCAAAACGCGACGCCGAGGCCCGCCACCGCCGCCGCCGCGGCCGCGTCGAGCAGGTGCGGGTCGAGCCCGCCGAGGCCGCCCGCAACGGCCGCGGCGGTGGCGGCGGCGGTCACGAGCAGCGCCGCCCGGTACGTCTGCACGCCGCGCACGTCACGCGTCGTCAGGCTCCACTGGCCGTACGCGCCGTCAAAGGGGCCCGCCACCACCTCATCGTCGGCCGACGCGGGCGGGCCGTCGGCGGCGGCCATGGCCGGCGTGGCGCGGTGGGGGGGGGGGGGGGGGCGGCCGGCGTTTGCCGCAGCAGCCCACCGCGGTCGACGCGGCGGAACACCACCGCCGGCGCAGCGTGCGGGGCGGGGCGAGCGGCCAAGCAGGGGTGGGCGGCGCCATGCCAGAGGCGCCGCCCGACGGGCGCGCCGCCGACAAACGCCGACATCCTGCGCAAGGAGAAGGGGAGAGGAGAGGGAGGGGGCGGAGGCGGGTGACGGAAGGAGGCGGAAGAGGGAAGAGACGGGAGCAAAAGAGGGGGAGGGCCGCCAGAAACAGAGCGTCGGGTAGAGGCCAGCGCGCGAACGGGATCGGACGCGCCGCACAGGCGTGCTGCACTGCAGGTGTCGCACGCCCTTGCCTCCACAGCGCGGCGCGTGTCCCGAGCTCCGACGCACGCGCGTGAAACAAGGGGGCGTACTGTACAGTATACAGCGGGATCTGGTGGTCCACTTTTCTGTCTCGGTTCACTACTAGCGGGCTGGTCTGGCGCGGCAGACGACGACAGCCGCGCCGCGCCGCCCTCGCACCACCCGCGGCCGTCTTGCCCCCGCCGTGTCCCCGTGCGCGGTCCCCGCTGGCCAGCACCCCTGCCCTTGTGGCGCCCCCCCCCCTCTTCTTCTTTTTTCCACACCAATCGCCCTCCCGCCTATTTTTCTCCTTCTTCCCTCCCCCCCCCCCCCCCCCCCCGCGGCCGCACCATGTTGTCGAGCAAAGGCGCGACGCTGGCGGCGACGCTCGCCGGCGTCGGCGTCGTCTTTGCCGCGCCCTACCTCCTCCTCCGCTACTCGGCGGCGGGGGCGGTGACGACCGCCACGCCGGGTCCGCTGGCCAACCAGGCCGTCCGCCGGGGGGCGTACATCAACTCGGGCTCCCGTGACGCGGGCGTCGAGTACGTGCGGGGGGGGGGGGGCGGGGGGGGGGGCAGGGGGGTGGGCGGGCGCGGCGCCGCGGGGGCGTGTGGGTGAAGGGCGGCTGGGGGGGGGGCGCCGGCGGGGGTTTTTGGTACGTGCCGCCGGTGCTGACGGACCCTGTCGCCCGTTCCCTCGCGCTGCCTTTTTTTTGGTTGGTTCCCCCTGCGATGGTGGTGGTGCTGTCGTTCCCCCCCCTCCACCTTTTTCCACCCCTCTCGCTCCCCCTTCCTGCTTTCTGTTTTTCTCGACTCGTTCCCTTTCTCCTCGTACCCCCCCCCCACCCCCCTCCTCTGCCCCCCCGCCTTTCCCCTGGACCCTCATCCACCCCCGCCACCCACAGCCCCGACTGGGTAGACGGCGCGTACCAGCCACGGCGGCAGCGGCGCGCGGCGCGGCGGCAAGCGTCGGCCGAGGCCGCGGTGGCCACCCCGGCGGCGGCATTGGCAGCGCCCGCTGACGGGGCAGGGGGGAGCGCTGCGGCGGGGGGGGGGGTACGCCGCCGCCGGCGGACCCCGCCCCGGGGGGGGCGCCGCGTGAGCCGCCCGCCGCTGGCCGCGCGGGTCCTGCCCGCACGGGGGTGGCCCTCGGCTCCGCCGCCGCCGCCGCCGCCGCCGCCGCCGCCGCCGCCGCCGCCGTCACCGCCGCCCCCACCGCCGCCCCCACCGCCGCCACTGCCGCCGTCTCTGCCGCTGGTACTTCGCTGGTCGCCCCCCCCCCCCCCCACCCCTCCCTTGCACGCGCGAGGGCGGCGCTCGATCGGCAGAGGGGATGCCGCCGGGGGGGGCGGCGGGGGGGGGGTGGGGTAGCAGAGCCGCTGCGCCGCACCTTCGGCGCCCCCTCTCATGCGCCACCTCCCCCTTCCCCCCCCCCCACACGCCTGCGCGCGGCGCGCCGCCTCCCCGCTCCAAAAGACGACGCGTGATGGGCGGTGGGTGGCCGGTTGGTGGTGGCGGCAGGCGGCCGGACGGCGGGCGGCGGGCTGCGGAGCGGGCGTGGCGTGGGCCCACGGGCGGCGGCCTACCGCAGGCGCTGCGGTGGTCGCCGCGCGGCGCGCGCCCGCGGGCGGCGCTGTGGCCCCGCGGGCGGCGAGCCGCGCCACGCTGCTCCCCCGGCGGCCGGCACGCAAGTGCGGTGGTCGGATTGCCTGGGGGGTGAGGACGAACAAAGAGGCCGGTGGCCATACGGCAGGCTTTGGCCATACTGTACCGCCCCCCCTCTCTGCAGCTGCAGCTGCGTGAGAGTCCCTCAACCATGTCTTTGCGTGGCTGCGGGAGGCAGCCGTCTCCCTTCCGGTCGGGAGAGTCGCCCCCCTTTCCTCGCCCCCAACTACAATTCATTCCCGGTGGGAGGGAGCAGCCGCGATCGCGCCAGCGAGGAGCCGGTCGCGAGGATCGGCGCGGGCGGTGGCACCAGTTGGGACGGCTTTGAGGTGGGCAGCGCGTAACTGTACGCCACCCGCGTTGACCACTTGGCTCAACTGCTGTCATGCGCGCTCACGGGGTGGGGCGTGGGCGGTGCTGTCTCCCTGTTGTCCGTTCGCTGTCTGGTTATTTGGGCTGGTCGGGAGGGGCGCACATCCGCCACCCGAAATTTTAAAGTGAGTTCATTGACCTCGTATTGCAGTCCTCCCAATTTTGTCCGATGTGATCAAAGTCAAGACTGGGTCTGGTCAACTTCCTATTGGTCGATCGGTTTTATCCGGCTGCATGGATGGCTGAGACGCAGTGGGCCTGCTCTGGACCCGGCTCTTGACTTCGACCAGATCGGACAAAATTGAGAAGACAGCAATAGCAACCCTGCCTGGATGGGTGTTGGGGAGTCGCTCGCCACGTGTGGCCGGCCGGCCGCCGCGCCCCGCGTCCTTCGCGACCAGGCGGCTGCACCCAGCAGGGCGTCAGTGCTGGCGCGATTGAAAAGGGGGTCGCACCTCCGCCAGCGACGTGCTTGTGCTTTTCTCCCCAGCCTTTTGTGCTTTTCCCCCTGCGCCTTCCATCGGGCGCGTCCCCTCCCCGGCACATCTCTTCTGCCCCACATACACCTTGTTGCAACTCGTGGCTGGGTCGTGTGGCGACGACCACGCCCGTTGAGCAGATCATCCGACGTGGTTCCCCCCCCCCCCCCCGTCCCCCGCACGTCCCGCACGGATCCCCCCTCGCGCCATTGCCCGCCCCTATCTTCCCTCCCCCCCCCCATCATTTTCGGGCCCCCACTGGTGGCGGGGTGGTCCCCCCCCCACGCACCATGAGCGACCTCCCCCCTCCCCCTGTCGTCACCGCCCGCCGCTCATGGCGGGCGAGCCGCAAAGGCGGCGGCGGCGGCGGCGGCGGCGGTGGTGGTGCCGGGCGCGGCGGCCGCCGCGGTGGCCACCTCCTTGGCGGCACCATCCTCGCTGCCGCCGCGGGGCTGTCGGCGGGGCTGCTGCTGCTGACGGGCCTGCGGGCGCTGGGGGGGTGGTCGCGGCCGGCCGGGCCGTTGGGGGTGACGAAGGGGGGGGGCGCCGCCAGCGATGAAGGGGTACAGGCGGCGGCTGCGGCGATGGTGACCTCCGCGTTGGCCGAGGCATCGACGAGGAAGAAGGGCGGACGGGGGGGGGGGGGGGGGGTGGCAGTGGCGGCGTTCCGGTGGGTAATGTGCCGGATGGCGGCGACGGATGGGGCGGGGAGGTGGGAGGGGGGGGTGGGGCGCCGGCAGAGGGGGCGGGTGAGCAAGAGGAGGGCGACAAGGAGGAGGAGGAGGAGGACGGGGGTGGGGAGGCCAGCGGGCCTGGCACCTTGACCGGCCGACGGCTGGACCCTCCTGGCTGGGACGTTTCTAGCGGCGCCGCCGTTGCCGGCGTCGCCCCCGCCGCCGGGGACACGCCGGGCACGGCCGGCACGGCCGCCGGGGAACCGCCCCCCCCCGATGATGACGACCTCGACGACGTGACCGCGGCGGCCGCCGAGGCCGCCGCCGCTGCCGCGGACCGCGAGGCCGTCGCCGCCGAGGCTGCCGCCGAGGCCGCCGCCGAGGCCGCTGCCGAGGCGGCCGACCCGTGCTTTGCCGCCGCGGCGGCCGGCCGCCTCGGCGCGTCGCCGCTCTTTGACACCCCCGGCGTCGTCTCGTCCGAGCTGACCGCCCGCATCTCGGCGGCGGCGCTCAGCCCGGCCATCCTCGACCGCGTCTGGTCCACCGCCATGAACGGCTACACGGTCGTGCCCACCGCGGACCACCCGCTGACGCTCGACGCGCACGCGCGGGGGCTGTCCACCGACGTACAGCGGCTGCGGCTGCTGGGCGGGGTGGCGCTCGCGTCGCGGTGGACGGTCGAGGCCGCCGCCGCGGCGGTGGGCGCGTCGGCGGGGGGGCGGGGGGGTGGCCGCCGGCAGTGGCGGCGGTGGTGTGGGTGGGGGGGCGGTGGGCGGCGGGGTGGGGGGGGTCGCCCGCGGCGTCATTGACCGGATCGCAACGGTGTATCATCGGCTCGACCGGGTGCACGGGCTGCAGTACGTGATGCACGCGACCGGCCGGGTGTGGGCCGACGTGCCGCCGCCGGCGGCGCCGCCGCCGCCGGTGGCGGCGGCCGCGGGGGGGGCGCCCGCCGCTTCCGGCGGCTGGCGGCGGGTGCTCTCCCACACCGCCCGCGACTCGGCCGCCGCCCCCGCCGCGGGCGGGGTGGCGGCAGCGGCGGCGGCGGCGGGGGCGGCGGCGGCGCCTCCGCGGCCGCCACCGCGCGTGCGGGATGCCTCCGCGGCCGGCGCCCCTGGGTGGTCGCCCCCCGCGGACGCGGTGGCGGTCAATCTGACGCTGACGCTCACCAGCCTCCTCGACGGCTCCTGCCGCGTGTCGCTCATCGCGCCGCGTCTCGTTGCGCCCGCACCGGCGGCGGTAGCCGCCGTGGCGGCGGCGGTGGCTCCAGGGGGGAACCCCGCCGCGGCGGCGGCGGCACCAGGAGCGGAACCGCCGCTGACGCCGCCGGGCAGCGGCGGCGACGGCGTCCTCACCCCCGCCCCAGGAGCTTCCCGTGGGGAGCCCCTGACGCTCATCATCCCCTACGCGGACCGGCCACACCGGCTGGCCACCTTCCTTACCCAGTACGCGCGGGTGGCGGCGTCGGGGATGGCGGTGCGGCTGGTGGTGGCGGCGCACGTGCCGCCACACGGGGGCGCCCACGCGCGGCGGCGGCAGCAGCGGGAGCGGCAGCGGCGGCGGCGGCGGCGACCAGCCGACGCGGACGACAACGACGATGGCGGCGACGACGCGGGCGGGCCGCCGCGGCCGGCCGACGCGGCCGCCGACCGGGAGGCGTTGCTCGCCTCCCTCCGCTCGGCGGTCGCGGCGGCCATCCCCGACGCCGCCACCGCCGCGAGCGTGACGCTGCTGGCCGTCCGCGGCGACGCGGGCGGCGCCTTCTCCCGCGCCGTTGCGCTGCGCGAGGCGGCGCGCCTCGTGCCCGTCACGGGCCTGATGCTGTTTGCAGACGTGGACATCCCGCCGTCGGTGACGGCGCTGGCCAACTGCGCGCGCAACGCGGTGCTCGGGCGGCAGGTGTACTTTCCAGTGTTTTACAGCCTCTACGCGGGGCGGTCGGGGCTGGGGGCGGGCTCGGGCACGTGGCGGATGTACAGCTACGGGGTGGCGTGCCTGTTCCGGTGGGACTTTGAGCGGGTGGGCGGCTGGGCGGGGGCGGAGCGCAAGTACCGGGGGTGGGGGAAGGGTACGTTGGCTGGGCACAGGCGGCGAGAGGGAGGTGGGAGGGAGGGCAGGGGGGTACTGTCCTACCCGAAACGGGTGGCACAAGCTGAGTGGGTCGTGCGCAGAGGAACTCTGTGGTGTGGACGACGGCCGTTGGGGGTCGGCGCGGTCACCCCTCGGGCCGACATGGCCTATCGCGACCCTCTGCTGGTCCAGGCTATTTGCCATCTGTGTGGCAACGGCTGCCTGCCTCTGTGCGATTCTAACGCGGCTCCTGTGTGCAATCCCCCCCGGCTGCCTTGTTCTCTCCCTCTCCCTCCCTATTTTTTTTGTGCCTGTGCTCGCCGCCCCCTGCCGCTCCCTTCATGCGACCGTTCCCGCCATGCAACCACCCACAGAGGACGTGGCGCTCTACTGGTCGTTCAAGAGCGGCGGCCACTACAGCGTGTTCCGCGCGCTGGAGCCCGGCCTCCGCCACACCTGGCACGAGCGCACCTGCGACCCGCTGTCGGCTCACTACCGCGACTGCCGCCGGTCGCGGTACGAGAACTATGGCAGTGGCGCGTTCCTGGGGCAGGCCCTTGAGGAAGCGGGCGTTGACCTGGGGCGCGTCATTGGCCACCGGGGAGCGCCGCTGTAGCGACAACGCGGTGCGGCGGCGGCGGCGGTGGCGGCTGCAGCGGCGGCGACGGCGGTGGTGGCGGCGGCTCCGGTGGCAGCGGCGGCGGTAGGGAAAGGAGGGGCGCGTCCGCACGGGCGGGCTGGGCCGGCCGCGGCGCCGGCTGCAGGGGCCCCCCCTGCGCTACCCGTTGCCCCGGCTGCTGCGGCCGACCGCTGGCCAGTCTGGTGCGCCCCGTCTGGGTGGCGGCGCGGGAGGGGATGGGGCCGGAAGGCGATCTCTTTGTGGTGTGGTGGGCTGACGGTATCCCACCCCCCCCCCTCCCGACCGCCCGCTTGCCGTCGGTGCCGCGCGTGCGGGTGTGGTCCGCGCACGCCGTTGCCGGCGGGTGCGGCAGGCGCCCGCGCGTCGCGGCCCGCACGACGTGGCCGAGGTAGCGGGGCAGTTGTCAAACCGCAGGGGGCCCGCCAAGGCTGGGCGGTACCTGCCCCTTCCTTCCACGAGCGCCCCTGGCGGGCCACCGGGCCACCGGGCAGCGCCGCCGCGAGGGAGGAAGCGTCGCCCATGCGGGGGTCAGCCGCGACCGCGATAGCCGGCTGCATTGCCAGTGATGCAGCAGCGGCAAACGCGGGGCGACATAAGGCGCAGCAGTGGGGGATGGCTGGGGCGTTGGCGGCAGGCCGCGGGGTAGGGGGGGGAGACGGACGGGCGGGCGGGCGGGGGGGGGTTGTCCAAAGGAGCACTAACTCGCCCCACGAGAGCGAGGTGTGGCGTGCACTCGCATCGCCGCGGGGGGGGGGATGGGAAAGCAGCGGTGATTTTCATCGGGGTTTGTAGAAACGGCAGAGGGCGATCAACTGGAATGAAGCGCTCTGATTGGGTGTCACTCGTGATCCGGTGCTGCTTGACGAATCAGCTGACATTGGGGGCACGCTTGAAAAGTGAGGCCTCAAAACTGACTACCAAGTCGAAAGTGTGTACAAGGGCTGTGTCTGTCTGTTACAAGAGTCAGTACAGCGCTGCTGCGCTCGCTGATCAAAGCGCCGGGCACGCCGCGGGCGGCCCGTACGAGAACCGCTCAAACGAGTTGAGCTCTGGCCCGCCGCCCTGGCCGCCCGACCCCGCCACCACGTACGCGACGCCGTTGCACACGACCGCCGGCGACGCGTGGCGGCCGCGGACCATCGTCACTGGGGGCGACAGCGCGACCATCCGCTCGGTGGCCATGTCCAGCACCTCGGTGGCGGGCCACACGCGGCCGCCGCCCTCCCCCCCCGCCACCACCACCGTGTCGCCCACCGCCGCGACCGCCGGCGCGCCGCGGCCAGTCGCGAGCGCCGCGGCGGGCAGCGTCCGCCACGCGTTGTCGGCAAACGAGTAGACGTCAATGGCGGTGCGGACGGCGTTGAAGTCGTCGTCGCTGCCGCCGTCACGGCCGCCGGCGAGGACCAGCTGCCCCCGCCACACGACGCCGTACACGTGGTCCCGCGACCGCGGTAGCGACGCGAGCGCCGTCCACTGCGCGGGCCGGCCGGGCGTGGACGGCACGTAGCGGGTGAGGAGGGTGCTGCTGGTGGCGTGGCCGCCGTGACCGCCAACGTTGCCGCCCGCAATGTACATGGCGCCGGCGTGCACGACGACCGCGGCGGAGCCGCGGTTGTACGCGTCGGGGATGGCGTCGCCGTCGGCCCACGTGTCCGCGGCGGGGTCAAACAGGAGCACCCGTGGCAGCAGCCGCTCCCGCGGGTAGCCACCCGACCACGCACCGACAACGACAATGTGCGGGCCGTACGACACGCACTGCATGTGGTGGAGGCCGCCGCTCATGGGTGGCGGCGACTGGGCGGTCGTCCACGCGCCCGTCGACGGGGTGTAGACGAGCGTGGCGCGGCTTTGGCGGCCGCCAATGAGGTAGAAGCGGTTGCGGTGGTTGACAAAGCAGTTTTCGTGGCGCTTGGCCGCGTCGGGCGCGTCGGGGAGCGCCGACCACGAGGCAAGGGTGGCGTCCGCGCTGGGCGTCGGCGAGCGCGTTGGCGTTGGCGTCGGCGAGCGCGTTGGCGTTGGCGCGGTCGTGGGCGGAGGCGTGGTCGTGGGCGCAGGCGTGGGCGTCGGCGTGGACATGGGCGTGGTCGAGGGCGCAGGCGTAGGCGTTGGCGTCGTCGGTGTCTCCATCAACAGCGTCGCGCCCTGGATGGTCGGGTTGTTTGCGTCGGTCGCGTGGAGCCACATGACCACCCCCCCCCCGCCGGCACCGTCACCGACGCGGTCAGCTGCACCTCCACGTGCGAGCGTCCGCCGCCCGCGGCGTAGAGGTCCAGGTCTTGGACGTTGAGCGCAAGGTCCCCCCCGGCGGGCGCCGTCACCTCGGCCGCGTCCGCGGCCGCGGCGGCGGTGACGTGGAAGCGGCGCTTCCCCGCGGCGTTGAACCACGGCTCGGCAAAGTGAAGCGTAAGGTTGTACGTGCCCGCGGCGGCGGGCGCCGGCGCTGGGAGGAACAGCCCAATGTCCTCCTCGGCCCAGATGCAGGTAAAGAGCATTGCCGCGGTGTCCGCGTCCGCAATGGGGAATGATTGTGGGTGGCTGGCCACCACAGAGATAGCAGCGATGGCTCCTCCTGAGATAGAGGCGGGGAGGAGCGGCACCGCCCGCCGTGGCACGTAACCCGGGCCTGTACCTATGTGCTTGCAGCCAACGTCATCCGGCCTGGTGGCTCGCGGACACCCCCGCTGGAAGAGGCCGCTCCCGCGACATCGGTGGTGCCGTGCGTGCTGTCAACCGTCTCTATAGCGACCGATGCGAAGACGGGGAGAAGGTCACCTCGGTGGCGCGGCGGAGCGTGCGCGTCTGCTCACTCGATGAGCTGCTCCACATAGGGGGGAGGCGCTCAGCGAGACGGACGCCGTTTGTGACACGCGAAATCGAGTCACGGGCGGCCCGCCGGCGCTCATCAGGAGCCAAGTTTTCGTACCAGAAATGGCAGTTTTTCGCCTCCCGGCACCCCTTCAAGGACCACTGGCCGGAAAGAACCATCCCTCTTCAAGCGACGGGGCGCACGCCGTTGTACTCCCGAGGAATGCGCGTTGCGTCTATGGCGACGGTGGAACCGGTGTGGGACCACCGCCGCCCACCGTCGGGGAGGTGCCCCAAAGTGGGGGGGGGAAGTGCCACACGAAGGGGGCCACCAGTCAGAGAGGCCGAACCGGAGCGGGGGGAAAGGCTGTCGTCGCGGGGGGGGACTGTCTGGCGCCCGCCTGGCACGGCGATCCCGGTCCGTAGGGTGTCCACCGACGCGTGCTCGCCCCGCGGCCCGGGTGTGCCCGTCCGCCCCTCCATCACCCGTCCGCGCCCGGCGCCTGCCGGATCCATTCCGCCCGCCCGTCCGTATCCACAGCCGCCAGCGACGGCGGGCGGCCGCGGCAATGGCGGCAAGGGCGGCTGCACAGCTGTGGCAGCGGCCACGGCGACAGCCGCGAGATCGACGCGGGGGGTGGGTGTGGTTGATGCAGGGGAGCAAGGGACATGCTGGGAGTGTCAGTGTGGGTGAGAGGGGGCCCGCGCGCCGGCCACGTGCTGCCATCTGTCACGAATATCTTTTTTTGTAATTGCCATGCGCCCCACTTTTAGTGAACAAGTCTATTGTATCCGTTTGGAAGTGGCGCGGGCTCGCCGCGCTCTCCCATTGGTCGATCAAGCTTTCCGGCCACCTCCACAATCGTAGGATCGTGTAGGAGACACGCGGAGTGTGCTCCAACGCAGGGCGCGTTCGCGGTCACCGCCATCGCCGCCGTCGGCCGTGCCCTACCCCGGCCGCCCCGCCGCCGCTGCCGACGCGGCCGTCCGCCGCTCGCACCGCCCCCCGCGCGGGTACCCCTGCACACAGCGGCAGCCATGGATGAGGTGGACGCGCCAGCGGCGGCGGCACCGACAGCAGCTGCACCGGCGGCGGCGATGACACCGGCAGCGGCACCGCCGTCGGCGGCAGCAGCCGCGGCACCAGCGGCGGCACCGGCGGCGGCACCGGCGGTGGCGGCGGTGGACGTGACGGCGCCGTCCCCGCTGCCGGCGTCGGCAGGTGGCGGCGGCAGCGGCGCCGACGGCAGCGACGCGGACGACGAGGAGGCCCGCAGCAGCGATGAGGAGGCGGCCGCGGCGGCGGCGGGCGGCGGCACGCCGCTCGACGCGGCCAACCCCGCGGCGGTGGTGACAGAGTAAGGGACGTGGGGGCGGTGGGGTGCCACCGCGGCGTGGGGCGGGACCGCCGGCGGCGCGCGGCGGCCTGCGTCGGCCTGCGGTGGGGGGGGGGGGGTTTGGTTGGGCGGCGGCGCGCCGGCCGGCGGTGGCGTGCGTGGTGCGCCAGCCAGTCCCTGAGAGGGGAGAGGGAGTGGAGGCCAAGGGGAGAGAGAGGAAGGGGCGGGCGGGTCGGGGGGACGCGCCGTGGCGGTCCCGCGCCCAACCCCCCCGGCATGGCGGACTGGCCGCAGACGGCTAACGCGCCGGCTGTGGACTGCCACCCCTGCTGTGTGCTGCCCTCCTCTTTGCTGCCCGCCGCGGCCGCTGCCGCCCGCCGCTGCTGCGCGCTGCCGCTGCCGCCACGGCCGCTCGCTGCCGCCGCCGCCGCCGCCGCTACCGGCCTGGCGCATCATTACTATAATTGATGTTAGTTACGTCTTAATTGACTGTCGCGAAGAAGTTGGAAGGTCAGAGTTTTGTCACCTGCGGGAAGAAGTGTTCTCGCCTCAGGCGCACCTGCTTGACTTGCAGTTTACAGCACGCGAAGCAAGTCCAACAGTCGCGTATGTTGACAATTGTCTGCCGTACAGGCTTGGCCAGCCAGTGGCGGCGGGCCTGTCCCCCTCTCTGATGACCGGCTGCGACACTGCCAGCGCCACCCCCTTTTTTTGCTCCCCCAGGGGCGCGTTATTGGCAAGCCAAAGTCCCCCCCGCGCTCCCCGCGTTCGCCGATTGTGTCCTCCGCACCGCAGTCTTGGTCGCGTCCGCGGTCCTTCGCGGCGGCGGCTCGCCCCCCGTCGCGTCCGCGTCATCCACGCGTGCGCCCGCTGCGCGCGCGCAAGCGCTGCACCGCCTCCGCTGCGCGGCGCGGGAGCCCCCCCCCGCGGCTGCCGGTGGAATTTAGTGGATCCGCCGGCTGGGTGTGGCGGTGGGCGAGCCGAGGGGGGCGCGGCGGCCGCGGTTGGGTCTCGGCTGTGTCTCTCGATCCGTCGCTGACACACACACGAGCTGCGTGGCCCTTGTGTGTGCGCCGAGCTGGGGCTGGGGTCGTCCATTTGCTTGTGAGCACGACGGCTCCCCCTGTTTAGTGTGGGCGGTGGCTGGGCGGCCCTGTTCTGGTGCTGCGACCGCCACGATGGCGGCCGGCGTCACTGCAGACGCTGGGGGCGGCGACGGCACCGCCGCTGCTACGTCGGGGGTGTCGACGGCGACGACGGAGAGCGCGGCGTCTTCCCCAGCGGTGGCAACCGCCAACGGGAGCAATGGACCCGACCGGGCGGCGGCACCTGCGGCGGGGGGTGCGGGGACAGTGTCGTTGACAAATGGGGACCTCGACCGCTTCCTCGACCAACTCATGTCGGAGAACTGCAAGCCGCTGTCCGAGGATGAGGTCAAGACGCTGTGTGATAAGGCCCGGGAGATCTTGATGGAAGAGTCCAACGTGCAAGGGGTTGCCTGTCCTGTGACCGTGTGTGGCGACATTCATGGCCAGTTTCACGACCTCTTGGAGCTGTTTCGCATTGGTGGCACCTGCCCCGACACCAACTATCTCTTCATGGGCGACTATGTGGACCGCGGGTACTACTCGGTGGAAACAGTGACGGCGCTGGTGTGCCTCAAGGTGCGGTACCCGCATCGTGTGACCATCCTGCGTGGCAACCACGAGTCGCGGCAAATCACCCAGGTGTACGGCTTCTACGACGAGTGCCTGCGCAAGTATGGCAACGCGAACGTGTGGAAGAACTTCACCGACATGTTTGACTACCTGCCCCTGACGGCGTTGGTGGAGAACACCATCTTTTGTCTCCATGGCGGACTGTCGCCGTCGATTGACACGCTGGACCAGATTCGGGCGCTGGATCGTGTCCAGGAGGTGCCGCACGAGGGCCCCATGTGCGACCTGCTTTGGTCGGACCCCGACGACCGGTGCGGCTGGGGCATCTCCCCACGCGGGGCTGGCTACACCTTTGGCAACGACATCTCTGACCAGTTCAACCACACGAACAACGTGACTCTGATCGCCAGAGCACATCAACTCGTCATGGAGGGGTACAACTGGTGTCATGACCGGAATGTGGTCACCATTTTTTCTGCACCCAACTACGTACGTTTACTGATCTTTTGTCTGGCACGGTCTTCTCTCTTGCTCGTTCTCCGGTCCTGCCGCCATTTTGTTTGTCTTTTCCTCCTCGTCACCTATGACTATTTTGTTCAGCTGCTAGTTGACATCGACGCCTCTTCATCCTGTGTGTGAGCGCCTATTGACGGGAGACGGGGGTCGTGTATCGTACGCGTGGTCTGTCTGTGTCTACTGATGATTGCATGTTGACGTCTGTTGTTGCTCGTCTTCGTCCCTCTACTCTGTATCCTCTTGTTCTTCTCTTTGCAGTGCTACCGGTGCGGAAACCAAGCTGCCATCATGGAGTTGGACGAGCAGCGGAACTACACCTTCTTGCAGTTTGACCCCGCCCCCCGCCGCGGCGAAGACCATGTCACAAAGAAGACGCCAGATTACTTCTTGTGAGCCGTTGCTCTTGCGTGCATAGTCGGCTGGTCGTGTTGGATTTGCTGGTTGCGCTGTGTCTGTGTCTTGTCCTGTCGTACGTAAGAAAGGGGTCCTCTTTTCCTCGCTTCCCACTCTATTGTTTTCCTTCCCTATTCCCATCTTTTTTCTCCTCGCGCTTGTTTTTCTTCTGCTGTGTCTTTCCTTCAACTGTTGGTTTGGTGTGAAGCGTGTGGGTGTCCATGGTATGCGGACCGCTCGAGTACATGTGGGTGTACTCTGCAGACTTGCTGCTGCCTTGCACACTTATGGCACGACACTGGACACCTCCGCTGCCTCGCATGTATGCGTGAGCCGCGATTGGCGCGCGAGCGCCCAGTGCGCGAGCGCCCGTCGTTCACCGAAGTGGCTTGGCTGGCTGTCTGCGGGTGGTACGGTTCCTTCTTTAGATCATCGCATTTTTGTTCCTTTCTCCAGTTGAGTAATCGCGGCTGCACACGGCTTTACATGCTGACGAGGCCAGCTGCCACTGGATGCTGTGCCGTTGCCTTTGTACAGCAAACAGTACCACGCGTCTGACAAGTGTGTTCGTCATTGGAGCCACCTGCGGCTCTTTTCCTACCGCATGCCCTCTGGCCGGCGACGGGCATCATCGTGGCTCTGAACTGCGTGTACAGTTGAGGATAGAACGGGGAGCACGAAACTTGGCACGTGAGCACGGAGCACCACCAGAAACGGCGAAGAAGCAACACAACCATAACGCCCTCATCACACCCAACAGTGCGCAAAAAAAAAACGCCCCGCGCCACAGCCATGCCTCCCAAGAACAAGACATGTCCAAAGCAACCGTCCCTGCAAGCGCGCCGCAGTTGCGGACGGCTGTCTCGCTCACTCTACCACCGCCCTGCCAGCCCCTCAAAGCCAGATGGATTTCTTCCGCGACCGACGACGCGCGCGACGGGCTGCCGCCTTAGGAGACGCCCCCGCCTCCGCCGCTCCCCCCGCGGACCCCTTCGCGGCGGTGCCCCCCCCAGACGATGGACCCGCCGCTGCCGCCGACGGGCTCGCAGCGACGGCCGCCGCCGTCGCGGCGGCGCCCGCCCGGTGACGGGTACCCCGGCCGGCGGCCGCAGCGGCGGCGCCCGGCGACGGCGTTGCTGTCGACGGCGCCGCGGCGACGCTGCTGGCGCCAGAGGACCGGCGGGACGTGCGCCGTGGGGGCGGCCGCGGGCTATCCCCGGCGCCCCCGCGGCGCGGCGATGAGACTGGCACCGCCGTGGGTCGCGGGGTGGGAGACGGCGGCGCCACCGGCGCCGAGCCCTTACCATCGTCAGCAGCAGAGGGGGCGGCGCCGCCCTCCCAAGCGTCTGCGGCGTCACCGCAGTGGTCCGCGACGTCATTGCCATCCTCGTCACGACCGTCGTCGTTTCTGCCAGTCGACGCGGCGGTGAGGGCACCGTGCTCCGCCACCGCACGGGCGGCGGCGGCCATTGCAGCGACAGCCGCTGCCGTGTCTGCCGCTGAGGACGTGAGGCCCACGGCGGCGGCGTCCGCGCCACTGGTCGACTCGGTGGGACCGCCAGACCCGGCAGATACACCAACGTCCGTCGGCAACGACTGCGCCGCGTCGGGCGGCGGCGCCACACTGACGCCAAGGCCACGATCCACCGTCGTCGACACCGCCGCGGCACCAGCCGCTGGGACAGTGCCCAGAGGAACGCGGCGGCCGGCCAACCCACCCACGCGCACCGCCTCGGTCGGGAGCGCCGGACTCAACACGCCTCCGCCAACGCCAACCACTTCACCCTCGCTGGCCTCGCTGCTGCTAGCACCCGCCGCAGAGACCCCAGGGGCGTCAGCACCAGACAGGTCCCCCGTGTCCGCCCAGTCCGGCACCACTTCCCCATCGCTCATCGAGGCCACAGCCGAGGCTACCGAGTTGCTGCGCCGCCGCGGCCGCCGCACGTCGAGAGATTCCTCTTCGTCTCCACCGCCGCCGCCGCCACGCGTCGGCCCGACGACTGCGTCGGCTAGCAGCAGCACGGAAGGGGCCCTGTCGGTGAGAGCACCCGAGGTGTCGACGTTCCGGTTGCGGGAGAAGCCTTCAGCAATTTCCCCACTCTCCACCTCCGACACCTCGCCTTCGCTTAGGTCAGGATTGGTGGTACGCCGGGGGGAAGCGGGCGTGGCGCCCCGGTCCGCCGCGTCGCCAGAGACATCCCCAACCGCTGGCGGCCGGGCTGACCCACCCGTGGCATCAGGGCACGTCGCGAGGTCGCCGCCGGCGCTGTGGGTGGCGCGGGAGTCCACCTCGCCCTCACTTGGCTGCGGGGCATCTGCATCAGACGCCACCTCCCCCGAGCTCACTACCCGCCCAGGTTGAGCGGCGCTATTGGCCAGCCCGCCACTGCCATCCGAACCGTCCCCGTAACTTGGTCCTCCAGCGTTGTGCTCTCCCGCCAACACGTGCTTATCCGCCTCCTCGTCCGTTCCAACCTTTGCAGACTTGCTACGCACCGCACCGCTGCGCGCCATCTCCAGGGCCGGCAGCCCGAAAGACACAGACCCCGATCGCCGACGGCCACTCCCACTCCCGCTGCGCGCTTGCAATGGCCGGCAGGTCACGTCGGCCTCGTCCTGGGACCGTCGGCGTCCGCGACGCCGCTTGGTGCCGACCCGCACAACAACACCATCCGAATCGCTGGTACCGCCGCTGCCAACCCACTCGGCACCCTTTCCGGCGTCCCCATCTCCCTGGTCACTCTCATCAAGGCCATAGTTACGGAGGCGAATTGCAGCAGCAATAGCTGCCTGCGTGGAGTCGTCCATCCCAGGTGCAGCACGCGGAGGTCCCCCGGTTTCCTTGGCTGCTTTGCTGCCCGTTGTCCGTCCACTCGCTGAGCCGGCGACACCAGCTGCGGCAGCAGACAAAGACTTGCGACCTCGGCCGGCTGCCTTGTCTTTGCCACCGCGGCCACGGCGGTGATCCTTAAAGTCGAGATCCCGCTCGTCGTCTCGAGGCGCGTCATCACTCGATGATGACAAGTCTGCTTGAACACGGAGACTTGCGTGCACGTCTGGCGCTGACTCACTCTCCGACCGGGACGGCGACGGCGACGGACTGGCCTCGTACTGCAGCCGCCGAGACTTGGCACGTCGCTGCTTACGGGCCAGCACCTCGGAGGGGTCACCACCGCGCTCAATGGCCGACGTCCACTCTCGCTCTGTAACCCCGTCCGAGTACACCACGGGCTTCCGCTTGCGCCGACCCCGGCCATGCGATTGCATAAACTGGTCGTCCAGCTCGCTCACCGACTTGCGCGCCGTGTCCGGTGCCATCACCCACTCTGGGAGCTCGTGCTCATCCCGCATCAAGCGCGTCGTCGACGATGGGGACTTGCCCGCATCGACTGCCGCGATGGCGGCCGCCGAGCGCGCCACAAGGTCATCCGCGTCCATCTTTTGGAAGAGCGCAAACTCCTCCTCGGACCGGCACAGAAGCCGGTTGATGTCCTCGTCATCGGGCACGTCCCCCGCGTCGTTGAGGTCGTCGTCGGCGTCTCGGGGCGCCCGGAGCACCTGCTTCAGCATTCGCGTGCGGTCTGTTTCAGAGCTCTTGTTATTGAACTGCCCGGCCTGGATAATCTGTGAGTCCATCTGCAGCTTCCGGCTGGCTGCTTCCAGGATCTTCACCTCAATCGTCCCCGAGCATATGAGCCGGAAGACGCGCACGACCTTGGTCTGTCCAATTCTGTGGGCGCGGTCTTGTGCTTGTAGGTCCATCTGAACAACAGTCACCAACACTCGCTCCGGGAAAAAGCCGGTCAGGTGCACCACCATCGGCGAGTAAGGCGTCGTACTTCATCTCAAGGCAGAGAGATACGCGCATGCTACCGAATATCGACATGACATACACATGAGTAGGAACAATGAAAAGCACTCAAGAGCAACGACAGCCAACGTACCTGCGGGTTCCAGTCACTGTCAAAAATAACCACCGTATCCGCTGTCTGCAGGTTGAGGCCCAGCCCACCCGCGCGGGTGGACAGCAGGAAGCACGAGTAGGGAGACGTCGCCGAGTTGAAATCCTCGAGCATCTCCTGCCGGTCATCGCACTTGGTCATCCCGTCCAGACGCAGATAGCGGATGCCAACCGACTCAAGAAAGGTCTCCAAGTAGTCGAGCGCCGACGTCATTTGCGAAAAGATTAACGTCCGGTGGCCCGTCGCCTGCAGCTTGCGCAGGGTGCGGTGGAGGAGCTCAAACTTACCCGACGCCCGGATGAGCGCCTCTTCGGGCAGTGCCTGCAGAGACTCCTGATCATAGAACAAAAAGGGGTGGTTGCAAATCTTCTTCAGCTGCATGACCGTGTTGTTGAAAGAGCGGACGGGTACGCCATCACCCGCCGCGATGCCCAACCGGTTCAGCACCTGCCGGTACAGCACCTTCTGCCACACGGAAATCTCGCAGCGTAGAACTGACTCAACCTTCTCGGGGAGCTGCTTCTCCACATCAGTCTTAAGCCGCCGCAGCAGAAAGGGGCGAAGCACCTGGTGCAGCCGGTTGATCACAAGCAGCGTCTCCTCCTCGTTCAGCTCCGCGTTGCTGCCCAGAGATGACGCCTGGAAGGGGGCAGAAAACCACGTCTCGAAGTTGTCCGACGACGAGAAGATGGTCGGCAGCAGGAAGTTGAGCAGCGCCCACAGCTCAGTTAGGTTGTTCTGCAACGGCGTACCAGTCAGCAGCAACCGCTGGCGCGACGTGTACTTGACGCCGAGAGTCATGGCCAGCTTGCAGTCGGCATTCTTCATCCGGTGACCCTCGTCAATGATAATGTACCGCCAGTGAATGCGGCCAAGCACGTTCTTGTCTCGCACCACGAATTCATAGGTGGTAAGAACAACCTGAAAGGAGCCAGGTGCCATCTCCGTCGCAGCCTTGCGCCGACGAGTCGCTGGGTCACCTCGGTACACCACCTTCCGCAAGGCGGGAGCCCACCGCTCCAGCTCTCGCACCCAGTTCGACATGGTAGACAACGGCACAATAACCAGAAAGGGCCCGTTGATGCGCTTGACCTCAACGAGGTAGGTGATCAGCGCAAGCGTCTGGATGGTCTTACCGAGACCCATCTCGTCTGCAAGGATGCCGTTGAGATTGTTGTTGTACAGCGACACCAGCCAAGAAAGGCCTTCGAGCTGGTACGGCTTGAGCGTCCCCCCAACCAGGCACTTGGGCTGGTGCACAGTCTCCTTGATGGAGTGAGAGATGGTGTAATATCGCTCCCGCCGCCGCTTGAGCGCACCCAGCGAGTCGTCCTCATGGTCTGCATCGCCGCCCGCGCCGACAGACTCCGCGTCATCCCCGCCCGCGGCGCCGTCCTCCTCTTGAGCCGTCCGCTTTTGACGCTCCACCTGCGCCCCAATGTTGCGCAAGTACTCGTCAGTCTGCCGCAACAACTGCATGAGGCGGGTGTTCTTCGTGTCCTGCAACAGCTGTAGGTACTCCTCCTCGTCGTTGTTGCGTAGCGCACGCAGACGCTCCTGCTGCATCCGCTTTCGACGGCGCTCCTCCTCCCGCGCTCGATCCCGGTGCCACCGCTCCATGTCCTTGAGCAGCCGCCGCTGGTGCGCCCGCTTGGCGTCTTGGTGGTCCCGGAACTCGATGTAGTGCTCTCCCACGAGCCGCGAGAGAAAGGACGAGATTTGCTGGCGGTGTACCACCTGGTGCTCCCGCCGGAGACGCTGATGCGAATCGGCTCCTACCACCAGCTGGCGGCACCCAAACGCAGCTTCGTGTGAGTGGCTAGCAGACAGCCCCAAAGCGGGACCAAAGTGGGACGGCTCTGAATGATGGGAGTTGCCTACGCCAGCTGGCACTCCACCCTTAACCCACAGAACGGATGGCAGTGGCACTAACGCCGCGGCGGGTGCAATAGCCGCCAAAAGCTCCGTTTGCGTCGGCCCATAGGATGCGTGTTGAGACAGCACCAGCCGCTTCGCCTGGGAGGTCACCGACGCCCGCACGGACCGCTGCAGTGCAATCAACTGGAGCTGTTTCAGCTCCATGACTGCTCGCCGGCGAATGTGTTCAGGGAGCTCGACGGAGAGATGCTGGAGCTCGGCCATACGAAGAAAGATGCGCTCCAGCACTTGCTGTTCCCGCTCCGCCAGCAGCAACTGGAAGTTGGGTGTCTTCTCTGCCTCGGCAATCAATGCCGCAATTTGCGACAGCGTCAACTGTGGAGGCGTAGGCCGCACCTCCTTCAACGCCTCTGGCATCCCGTGAGGGGGGGTGCCTAGAGGATCCTTGCCACGCGCCTGTCCCATCGCGGCGGGGGGTGCACCGGCCGCTAGCGACGACTCGGGACGCGGTCGAGCACCCAGAGCAGCCACAGGCAGCTGTCCAGACGCGGCCGGCCGGCCAGCTAATCTGTCATGGGCAGCAGGCGGACGTCGCGAAGCGACACCCGCGCGTTTCTTGGACTGTGACGGTTGAGAAGGGGGGACCCCACGGCGGGCATCTCCAGAAGCCGCAGTCGGCGGCCGTGCCGACGACACTGGCCGCGCGGAAGTAGCCTGCAGAGGCACAAACCGCTGCTGCTGAGAAGCACCGTCAGAGCCCCCTTGTGACGCAGGATGCGGCTGCATGGCCAGCGACGGGGACAGAGGAGCAGTCGACTCCCCACCGTCCCACTGTCGAGGCTGGCCTGACTGGGGCGCAGAGCCAGGCAGCGCGACGCCATCTGGTTGCTGACGAGCGCCTGCAGTCGCCTCCTCCCGCTGTCCTACGTCGAGCAGCAGAGCGGTCTCCCGCTCCCGCAGCGGCTGCGCGCCACGCTGCTCATACTGTTCGGCCAAATGGCGCTCCTCATCGCGCAGTCGCTGCTGCTCACGTTGTTGTTGCAGATGCTGCCGCTGACGTTCCGCATTGCTCTGCACGCGCTCCTCCTCCAACATCCGCTTCCGCTGCTCGTCCAGACGGGCGCGCTGCTGCTGTAGACGCAGCGGCTCCTGTCGCAGCTGAGCATCGGCCGCATCTCGAGTCCGGGTCGGCGCAGCGTAGGCCCCAGTTGCTTGATCTCGTGGTCGGTCCTGCATCGACAACTGTACACCGCCGGAGAGAGCTTGCTGCTGCTGCATGAAGAGAGCAAACTGCTGCTGCTGCTGCGGCTGCTGCTGCTGCTGCTGCTGTTGCTGATGCTGATGCTGTTGCTGTTGCGGCAGCGGCTGCGGCTTCTGCTGCTGCATCTGTCCCTGATGCGGCTGCTGCGGCTGCGGTTGATCCTCGTGCTGGTGCACCTGCTGCTGTGGCTGCACCCGCTGGTGCTGTTCCGCGCCCCGCGACTCATGCGGCGGCTTGGCATCCAAAGGCGGATGGTCCGCTTGCGACGACGACTGCGTGCCCAAGGCCGCCAACTGCTCCATGTGCCCCATCGTTCCGTCTGATGGGGGAGCGCCCCCCCCCACGTCAACCTGCATCCGCTGCTCCCGCTGCCGTAATTGCTGCTGCAGTGCCTGCTGCTGCTGGATTTGGCGCAGCATCTCCAGCTGCTGCTGCCGCACACGCTGCTGCTCATGGCCGCCAGTCGTTAACAAAGGTGGGGTAACGGGGAAAACCAACGGACGTTCCCCCTGTGACGGAGCTCGGGACGCGCCCGAAGCACTGCCCCCAAACGGGAGCGTAGCAAGGGACCCTGTCGCCGCCTGCTGTGCAACGGTAGAACGGGTCTCCACCCGAGGTTGACGCTGAGATGCACCCAGTTGCGCCGACGCCACGGCGGCTTGTTGTTGCTGCTGGGATAGCAGCAGCTGCTGTTGCCGCCGATGAAGATCGTACTGCTGCAGCAAGAATAGCTGCTGATAGTGCCGTTGCTCGGGCGTGAGGCCGTCCTGGGTGGCCATGGTAGCCGCGTTAGGCGCCGTCACAGCAAACTGTTGTTGCACCGGTGCAGCAACAGAGTCACGCTTGCCCATGCCGCCAAGCCCAGCCTGATGTCCAGGGTAGGCCCCCAAAAAAGCCACACCCTGCGCCGCTTGATGCGCTGCCGTCGCGGGCGGCCCTTGGAGAAAAGAGTCCAGTGGTGCCGAAAATGGAGGCGCCACGCCCTGCCCTGTTCCAGGAGACATGGCGAGCGAAGTCTGTAGATGCGCAGCAGGGTCAGAACCCTGATCAGCCGGTGGCGCAGGCGCCAGAGGCCGCAGCCCCCCGCTTTGGTCGCGAGACGCCCCAACAGCCAGCTGCTGACGAGACAACGGCGACTTGGACGCCGTGTCCGCCGGTTTGGAAGCCTCCATAGGCTGGTCAGCCTTACGCGGCGCAGGCTGTTGAGGTGCCGACACCTTGGCCTGCTTCGAATGCTTGGCAGGCTTCGATGATTTCGCTTTGGATGGCCTCGCTTGCTTGCCGTCCTTTGATGGCAAAGCCCGCGCAGCCTGAGCTCCAGCTTTTGGGCCACCGGACTGCTTTCCCGCCTTGGACGACTTGGTAGTCTTCAGGGGCCTCGACGGCGGCCCCGACGGCGGCTCCGGCTGCTGCTCCGATGCCACGGCAGCTGCAGAGGGCTGCGGCAGAGGAGGTGCGCGGCTTCCAGGCGATGGGTTTCCAAACGGCAGTTGGTCCGCAAAGGTCATCGCATGAGAGGACGGACCGCCGTCTTGCGTAAAAGCGGGCTCTGCTCGCACCTGTTCCAAAGGCGGCTGCAGGCGCTCCTGACCCGGGTACAGGCCGCCATGATGCTGGTCGTATGACGCGACCCCAGGTGGCTGTTGCGGCCGCCACTGTTGCTGGCCTTGGTCCTGCCGCATCAGCCGCAGCGGTTCCGACAAGTCCAGAGCCGAGCTTGCGGGAAGCCCTTGCGACCCAGCTGGCTCTTCGTGAAGAGCACTCGATACTGCTCGCTGCTGCTGCTGCGGTTGAGCAAGAACAGACAAGTGCCCTCCGTCGGCGTCCTGCCCGTGCATAAACTGCTGCTGCGGGTCGTGTGACCAGGAGGGGGGCAATTCACTACCTCTGTTGACGGGCGCGTGTCCCGCAGGTGGCAGCGAGCTCGGTTGATCCCTACGCCGACCGTCATCCCCCAGGTGATCGTGCGCTGGCGCATCAGGCGCCGCACCAAGCGCTTGAGGCCGCGGCGAACCAGACGGTGGCGGCGGCAACACCTGTCCGTAAGTCGCAGTGCGCAACTGGTCCACTTGACCTGTAACAAAACCAGCAGATGCCGGTGCGCCCAGCGATCTAGGTCGAGCTTCGCTGCCTTGGCTGGGCTCCCTAGCATGCGGTGGTGGCTGGCCCAGGGATCGCTCTGGTTGCGCCTGCAGCACCGTGGCCGCGGCCGACTTCTTGATCGCCGCCTTGGCGCGGCTTGCCCTCAGCCGCCGAGCCCGCGACAGCAGCGCCGACCGTGACACGTCCGTCCGCAGCTCCCCTTCTCGAAGGATTTCGCTAATGTGAATGCCACCAAAGGAGGTCGCCGTATTGGGTGGCAGCGCAGGCTTCGACGTAGCCGCCACAGGCAGCGAGTCGCCACCACTCCCGACCGACGGGCTGCTGGGGCCGGGTGGCCGTCTGGCCGCTGACGGGGTGCCCGACCGGGGTGTAGCACCACCACCGCCGCCACCGCCAACAGCACCCTGTCTTACAGGTCTTGGTGTCTCAGCTATAGTGGCAGCAGGGCTTGCGGCCTCCAGCCCACGGGACATCTCCGAGGGCGTCGCCGAGCGCGGCGCGATGGTGGGCGGCTTCGAAGGGAAGTTACTCTGCAATGACGGTGGCAGTGCATGTGCCGGAGCGGACGACGCTGGCGGCATGCGTGGTGCGTCGGACGGCGAGCGCCACGACTGTTGGAAGGTAGCGTCCAGCTGCGTCGTGGACGACGCAGCAAGCGGTTGAGCCCACGGCTGAGTACCTTGCTGCTGGGGATTGCCCTGCTGCTTTGCTTGCTGTTGAAACTGCTGGTGCTGGCGCTGTTCCTGGTAGTGTTGCTGTTGCTGTTCCAGTCGCTGTTGTTGCCGCTGGTGTGCCAGCTCCATCCGCTGCTGCTGCTGTTCCCGCTGCAGTTGTTCCTGCTGCTGATTCAATTCTTGTCGCTGCTGCTGCTGCTGCTGCCGCTGCAACTGGAGCTGCAAGTGCTGTTGCTGCCGCCGCTGCTGTTCTTGTTGATGCTCCTGCTGTTGCACCTGATGCGACGGGTACGCAACACACTGCTGAGGCGCATAACCGCTGGCCGGAGGTCTGCTCAAGTTGATACGCCCATCAGCCTCGTACCCCGTCGCTGCCTGCCCAGCGGAGCCACCCATCGGGGCCGAGAAGCCGCCACTGTGACTGGGCGTCCACGCATCGCCTCCCGTAGCACCGCTGCCGTCACCGCCGCCGCGGCCGCTGCCGCCACCACTGATACCACCATACCTGGTGTCGGAATAATCGGGGTACAGCTCCCCGCCGAGCGGAAGACCCATCGACGACCGAGGTGGAGGCACGTAGTGTGCAGCCGAGGACTCCTTCCGTTGCTCCTGCTGCTGCTGCTGCTGCACGGGCTGCGCTTGTTGTACTTGCTGCGCATGCTGTGCTGGCGGCTGCTGCGCCCAGCCGACGCCAAAAGGCGTGTCCGCCGCCTCCGTCAGGCTGCCACCCCCACCAGACGCAGGCGCATCCAGTCCAAAGGCATGGCCTCCCTGTATGGATGCCCCTCCCGCGCCGCCGTCAGCAGGCTCGCTGCCACCGACGTAGCCCTGAGATGCCGCCGGGTAGCCATCCCCACTGGCTGCATAGGCCGGCGCCGACGCGTAACCGCCTCTCCCGCCAGCCGCGCCCATCCCCGCAGATTGGGTAGAGACGGGTGGGAGGAAGGCAAGGCCGTCCGACGACGGCAGCGCCAGGGACATGGCGCCCCAAAAATCCGCCGCCACCCCGCCGCCGCTGCCGCTGCCACCGCCACCACCAGAAACGTCTGGCGGCATGCCCAGCGGGGCCGCAGCACCGGCGCCGTCCTCACCACCACCATAGGCCCCCGCACCGCCAAAAGACGGCGACGGGTCCCGCGACGATGGGCCCGCCGGGTGGGGCAAAAACTGGGGATGGACGGCCGGTGCCGATGGGGTAGTCGTGGCCACCGCCGGGGACACGCCCCGCAGGTACCGTAGGAGCTCCTCGCAGCGGGGGTCCGAGAACGGCACGCCCGCAGCGGTGAGCTCATGGATCCGGCGGGTGGCCTCCTGCGGGCCCGTGCTCATCGTGGGACCGCCAGGGCGGGCAGTCTGCGGGGGAGGAGAGGAAAGGGAGTAGGGGGGCAGAGGCGGAATCCGGAAAAAGGCGGGGGCCACGACCGGGCTCGTCGGGGCTGTCGCAGCGGCCAACAGCGTCCGCGGCGCCTGCACGCCAGGGCCGGGTCAACGGCCAACACCAATCAGTGCCGACGACAGCGGTATTGAACTCACACAGGGATGCGCTCAAGGGGCAGCGGGCGACGACCGGAAGTGCGGTCGAGCGGTCGAGTGACGTCGCCACGGGGAGGAACACTGGACGGGCATGTCCACTGCGAACGGCAGACGCCGCTTGGGCGTGCTGGCACCAGTTCGGCGTTTGGCGTTTGGCGCGCGCTCTGCCGATGGCTTCGTCATGCAGATGCAGGACTTGAACAACCCTTAAAGCTCTGCGGCGACTATTTAATTACATTACTGATACAAAATACGGTGCATCCCATCTCGTTGGGTAGCGTTTAGGTACGTACATGTACAGTACGCGGGCTCTTCCCACGTTGCACGCCCCCCACCGCTGCGTCCTCCGCAGTCCGACTCTTTTTCTGTCACGGGGCATAGCTTCATAGCGCGAGGACTCGTGACGCTATCGACGGCGGCCGCGCAATGGAAGATAGCAACGGTGTCGCCGCCGACAGCGCTCTGGCGCGTCTTCTTTTCTCCGTCGCTGTAGCCAGACGCTGGGGGACGAGTGCCGCTGCTACAGGGACTGCAGATACCCCTTGCGGCACGGTCGACCTCATTGAGAAGACCTAGATGCGACTGCGGCTGGGTGATCACCGACCACCAGCGCCAGAAAAGGCCCCCCCCCCCACAGCCCGCAGCCGGGCCGCCGCAGACGCCGCCTGCCGCCGTCGCTGCCGCCGCGCGTACCGGGGAGGCGGCGATGAACCCACCGACAAGGGGGGTCGGCGGCCGCTCGGCTGCGGCCCAAGGCATCCCCGGCGCCTCGGGTAACTCATCGACGGGCGTCGCCGTCCCCGTTCAGTCCACCCGCCAGGGCGTCGGTGGCGGCTGCATCCGCGTCTGAAAACCACGAAGCCGTACGCTCTCTTGCCAGAGGGGGGCACCCCTGCTTGTATCTTCTTCCGCCATCACACGGGGGGAGCCCGCGGGTGCGATGGGGACGGGCGCGTGGGGGGGGGTCGCGTCGGGGGTGGGGCGTGGGAACACGACCGGCTGGCGGACGCTGGCATGACCGTGGATCGATGACGGCGCCGGGCGTGCACCGGCCGCGCCGCGGCGCCTTCCCGCCGGCGACGACCAGGCGTTCGGGCACACCCCACGAGCGGCAGAAAGCGCGGCGGCCCCCTCGCAGCTACGGCCCGCGAAGGCCAGCACGCCGGCAACGCGCGGCGCCCGCTCAGGCTGACACCCACAGTTGCCGCTGGGCAACGCGGACCGCCGCGAGCGGGGGGGAGGGGACCCCACCGGGCGGTCCGCGCGGCCGGCGGCGGCGGCGGCGTCGTGGCCACCCACTGCCGCCGCCGCCGCTGCCGCTGCCGCTGATGCCGCTGCCGTCAGCGACCGGCTGGGGTGGCACGCACCGGCAACGGCGCGGCGGTGGCGGTGGGCGCGTCCTCACCAGCCCGGCGTGCCACGGTGCAGCGGTCGAGACGCTTGGCCAAGGGGGGAAGCTGCGGGCGCGGAGAAACTCCTACAGAGCTGACGGTGGGCTGCAGTGCCCGCCGCCGCGCGCACGCGCGCCGCCCCCAGCCGCCCACCAACCACATCCATGATGGCCGTGATGGCCGCCACAGCCAAAGCGCCGCCCTCCCCTTGCGCGCCTAACGGCGCCCGCCCCCAACGCCGTCCCCGCCGCCGTCGGCACCCCCCACGCGGGTCGCCGCCGCGCCGCGCCCAAGAAACGTGGACGGCGGCCGTATGACGTGGGCGGTGGTCGCCGGTGGGGGCCCCCACGCCCTACGCAAGCGCGGCGCCGGCGGGCCGCCAGCCGCCGGCTCGCATCCACGGGGGGCTCTGGGGTGGAGGGGTGGCGCGAGCGCGCCCTGCCGCCCTTGGTGCCCGCCCCCCCCCCCCTGCTGGCAACACGGGGAAACACTCCGCTCCGACTCGAGACATTTACGCTCCGCATCGAGAGCTTTACGCTCCGGGTCCGTCCTGGGGCACGGTGAGGGCTTCCATCCTGCGGCTGGGGCGGACCCTCTCCGCCTCGAGTCTTAACCGTGGACCTATAGGATGCGCGCAATCTACCCGGGACCACACGGTGGGGGTCGAATTTGAGGCTCTCATTCACTCTGTGCGACGACCTGAACCGCAGATTCACGCCACCGTCGCCCGCTGGCCTATAACTCGCGCGTCCCATTCTCGACAGAATCAGGCCGCACACATGCCACGTTGCGCGCTTTTCCAAAAGTCATGCGTGCCGGATCTCGAAACCTTTCGTCTGAAAAACGCCCCCGCCCCGCGCCCCCGGGGCCCCCCGCGCGCCCGCGGGGCGCCCGCGCCGCCCGCGCCGCCCGCGCCGCCCGCGCCGCCCGCGCCGCCGCCCGCGCCGCCCGCGCCGCCCGCGCCGCCCGCGCCGCCCGCGCCGCCCGCGCCGCCCGCGTCGCCCGCGCCGGCGCCGCCGGCGCCCGCGTCGCACCCGCGCCGGCCGCGCCCGCGCGGCCCCCGCGCCGCTCCCGCGCCAGCGCCGCCCGCGCCGCGCCAGCGACGCCCGTGCGAGCGCGCCCGCTCGTGAAATGCCTGGGCGCGCGTCCGCGCACACGTCGTCCGCACCCGCGCCGTCCGCGTCCGCGCCGCTGGCGCCCGCGCCGCGCCGCGCCACGAGCGCCGCTACGAAAAATCCCGGCCTCGCGGACCTGGCCCATCTCTCTTCACTTCCGTCAATTACAGTACTCTCCATGGACTCTCTCACCCAGTACAGGCAACCTTAACCCCTCCCTATTTTTCATTAACCCACCCTTAAGTGGCTCTAACCACCCCCTAACCGGCCCTAAGTGGCCTGAGCAACCTTAACCCCCCACTACTTTTTCAATAACCCACCCCTAAGTGGCCCTAACCACCCCCTAAACGGCCCTAAGTGGCCTTAGCAACCTTAACCCCCCACTAATGTTCATTAACCCACCCTTAAGTGGCCCTAACCACCCCCTAAACGGCCCTAAGTGGACTTGGCAACCTTAACCCCTCCCTAATTTTCATTAACCCACCCCCAAGTGCCCCTAACCACCCCCTAAACGGCCTCAAGTGGCCTTAGCAACCTGAACCCGTCCCTAATTTTCATTAACCACCCCCTAAACGGCCTAATAACCCTTAATTTCAGGAAAAAAGAGGAAAAGTCGCTTCAAAAGTGCTCCAAAACACGTCCCAAGTCATATTTTCTGGACATAACATTATCCTCATTTAGCGGCGCGTCTGATGCACGCACTCCTGTGTCGAACGGTTATCATGACCTCTAGTACTTGGCGTGCAAGCGTCGATTTGGCCCGTTTGCGGGACATCTCCACCCACAGTGACTCGGGATCGTGTCCGTTTCTGGATCTAATGCCTGTACCCTCTGCGCATGACCCGGACGGGTCTCCATGCCAGGTCCGGTCATCATTGGACATCATGCGGCGACGCAAGGCCCGTACAGGTGCCAAAATCGGGGGTACACGTCTTTACGGTGCCATAACGGGCGTCTCCGACCTTTGCACACCGATTTTCTTGCTTTCCCAGTGGATGCGCACCATCGACTTGCCCTGACCAAGTTTTGGTTTGAATATTGTAAATTGGTCACTCCTGAGCCCTGACATGGTGCCTTGTGGTGTCTTATTGCAAAAGACAGGCAGACAGCTGAGCGTCAAGTGGCGTATCCGTACAACCCATCAAGTCGGATTCGACAAAATCGATGGAGGGCTTCTCAGTGGGATGCAAGATGGCGGAAACCCCGATGGAACCGGTCCCCCGGTCATTTGGGGGTCCCTGGGGACCCCCTCTAAAACCCCCCCAGGAGGGTCTTTCCGCGCAGGTGGCCAAGTGCCACGCTGCGGGAACGACTGTCAGACGTCCTGAACGGGGTCTGTGAGGTTATAGAGCTCGAGAAATGACCTCAGGAGTGTCTCGAACGTCTAATTCTACGCAAAACACCCCCGAATGGGCCTTAGTACGCGCGCAAGTCGGGTTAAGTCGCCCATATTACGGCTAAGTCCCCCTCATAAGCTTAATATTAGGCCTAATAGGCCCTTGATCCTCCTTAGTGATCTTTATACCACATTCATATGTTTTATTTCACCTAGTGCACCCCTGATGACGCCTAATGAGGCCTAAGTCACGTTAACCCAGACAAATATTTCCCTAATGACCTCAAGTTCAGCCTAACCCACCTGGAGTGACCCCTAATGCGAATTTAACAAGTTCCAAATCCCACTTAAACCAGGAAAACGACTTAAGGTTAGCCTTCATGGGCTCTGGATCCTCCCTAATGATCTTTATACCACATACATTTCACCTAATCGACCTTAACCCACGCCTAATCCACCCTTAACCCACCAAACCATCCCCTAATCTCCCTAATGTACCCCTACTCACCTTAACTTTAATCAAACCACCCCCTAAGTGGCCAAATGTAGCCCGAATGGTGCCAAAATGACCCTAAATGGGCACACAGTTGTGGATTTGGACTTATAATGCGCCCTAATAGGCCTCTGATTCTCCTTAGTGATCCTCATACCACATTCATTTTACCGAATCGAACTTAACCCACGCCTAATCCACCTTCAACCCACCTAACCACCCCCGAACCACCCTAATGTACCCCTAATGTGCTAAAGTTAAGCCTAATCACCCCTTAAGTGGCCACATGTAGCCCTAATGGGGCCTTAATGGCCTGAAAGTCGCACTCAGTTGGGTATTCGGACTTAAAGTGGGCCCTAATTGGCCTCTGATCCTCCCTAGTGATCCTTATACCACATTCATTTCACCTAATCGACCTTAACCCACGCCTCGTCGACGGCATCCCCCAGCCGCTGCCGAGGCCGCCTGTAGCCAGTCTGGTTCAAATGTCGACCAATCTGACAACCAGCTCCGCGCCCAGGCGTCGCCCGGAGACCCACTGCGCACCAAAAAGAAGGGCATGGTGAGTACGCCCTGCCTACGAAGTTTGGTGCACAGGGAGTAAGAACTCAGTCGTGGAGGAGGCTATGAAAATTATTGCATTATTTTATTGTGTTTTTAATGTTGACCACTTTACAGTTGCAGGGATCTGGCAGCGCACCTTCACCGTGCAGAGGTATTATTGCGACTAGAGCACGCTACCATCATCTTGGTCTGCCGTCACCCATCACACACACACTTTCGACTACACGGCCATCTAATGACGTGCGCGCTTGCGGCGCGGCTCGGTCTCCAGCTCTTCGCGAGCTGCGGCCAGCTTGTCACGCATCACCGAGGACAGCCGAGTGCCCCACTTGCGGCGGGTCGGGCCATCCTCATTGAGCGTCGTGGTCGTCTCTTTCGCGGAAGACATGCTTCTTGCGCGACGGAAAAAAAAGGGTGGTAAGGTGACGGAGTGTGCAATGGCAGTGGAGGTGTGGCGGGTAGCACAAGTCAGGTGAGTGTCAATGGTAAATCTTGGAAGGCGCTCGTATGCGGGATCCGGCCGACGGATGAGCCGACGGTAAAGTCAAACGCGCTTTCTTGCAGCCGTCCTTGCAGCCCTCCTTTACTGTAATTTGGTCGACATTTCCGGCGGTGGCGGACATTTGACACCGGAGTGCTACTGGGTGAGAGCGTCCATGAAGAGTACTGTAATTGACGGAAGTGAAGAGAGATGGGCCAGGTCCGCGAGGCCGGGATTTTTCGTAGCGGCGCTCGTGACGCGGCGCGGCGCGGGCGCCAGCGGCGCGGACGCGGACGGCGCGGGTGCGGACGGCGTGTGCGCGGACGCACGCCCAGGCATTGCACGAGCGGGCGCGCGCGCACGGGCGTCGCTGGCGCGGCGCGGGCGGCGCTGGCGCGGGAGCGGCGCGGGGGCCGCGCGGGCGCGGCCGGCGCGGGTGCGACGCGGGCGCCGGCGGCGCCGGCGCGGGCGACGCGGGCGGCGCGGGCGGCGCGGGCGGCGGCGCGGGCGGCGCGGGCGGCGCGGGCGGCGCGGGCGGCGCGGGCGCCCCGCGGGCGCGCGGGGGGCCCCGGGGGCGCGGGGCGGGGGCGTTTTTCAGACGAAAGGTTTCGAGATCCGGCACGCATGACTTTTGGAAAAGCGCGCAACGTGGCATGTGTGCGGCCTGATTCTGTCGAGAATGGGACGCGCGAGATATAGGCCAGCGGGCGACGGTGGCGTGAATCTGCGGTTCAGGTCGTCGCACAGAGTGAATGAGAGCCTCAAATTCGACCCCCACCGTGTGGTCCCGGGTAGATTGCGCGCATCCTATAGGTCCACGGTTAAGACTCGAGGCGGAGAGGGTCCGCCCCAGCCGCAGGCTGGAGGCCTTCACTGCGCACCCCGACGCCCCCGGAGTACAAAACACTCGATGCGGAGCGTAGATGTCTCGTGTCGGAGCGGAGTGTTTCCTTGTGCTCCTGCTGGACGCGGCAGCCGCCGGCGGCTCGCGCAGGCCAGAGGCACCAGCGTGCGGTCATGGGGAGGGGAGGTGGTGGCTGACAGGGCGGTTTTTTTACCCGCGACCAGGTGGCGCCCGCGCCACGCTCGCGCGCGCCGGCCCGGCCGATCGCCCCCCCCCTGTCGCGCCCAATCGTGCGGCCAGGAGTCTGTCAGGGGGGCGCCCGGGCGGGAGCGGGGAGCGGCCACCCATTGGCGCGCGCTCGTGGCGGAGGGTGGCCGCACTCTGCTGTCCGACACCTCCCCCCCCCCCCCTCCGCCTCCGCGTCGCCCCCTCATCGTCGTTCAAACATCCCGCCCAGGCGCCCTCCCCACCACCCCGCCCTCCTCGCTGCCTGCACGTCAGAGGCGGAACGCGCGCCGCCCGCGTCGCGCAGTGACGGGCGGTGGGGACGCATCTACGCCCACACCGTCGCGACGGGCGCCGCCGCCGCTGCCGCGTGCGCAGCTGCGGCCGAGGCGGGTCGTCCAGCCGTTGCCGGCTGCCGCTGCCGAGCCGCCCGCCCCTGGCCGCCGCCTTGCCACTTCCCCCCGCTTGCATCCTCGGTCGCGGGAAGGGGGACTGCCGCTGCGGGCGGTGGGCGTTACTGCCTGCGGTTTGGCGATCGCTGCCGACGCGGCACGGGGTGACCACGATGAGTGGCTGCAGCTGCGACGGTGGTGGTGGCGGCGGCGGCGGCGGCGGCGGCAGCGGCGGCGGCGGCGGCGGCGGCGGCGGTGGCAGCAGCAGCGGCGGCGGCGGCAGCGGCGGCGGCAGCGGCGGCGGCGGCGGCGGTGGAGGCAGCGGCGGCAGCGGCGGCGGCGGCGGCGGAGGCAGGCGAAGCGGGGCGCCGCCGGCCAGCCCTCGCCAGGGCTGTTCTCCCCTGTCGGCCGCGGACGCGGCAGCGCTGACGGCGGTATGGACGGGCACGTCGTGCGGGGAGCTGGTGGCGGGCCAGGTCCCCGTCGTCATCCCGTCGGACGCGACCGTCCACGACGCGTGCGAGCTGCTCGCCGCCCACTCCATCCTCTCCGCTCCCGTCCGGTCGGCCGACGGCACCGGCTACGCCGGCGTGTGCACGTACCGGAGCCTCGTCAAGTACGTGCTGGAGGTGTTTCCCAGCCGCAGCGCGGGCGGCCGCGAGTCCCCCCGTGGGGGGGTCCTGGGGGGGGGGGGGGCAGTGTGGGCGGCGTGGGGGGGGCCTCCCCACGCGCCTCCCCCGTGCCGGGATCGAGCCCGCGGGGCGGATCCCCGCGGGCTTCCAGCCCGCTCCAGGTGCGCCGCGTCTTGCCGGCGGGCACCCGCACGCCGCCAACGGGGCTCGCGTTGCCCCCGTCTGTCCTGTCGGGGGGCTCGTTGACGCCGCCAACGTCGGCGGCTGCTACCTCGGCGATGGGCGCGGGAGCGGGCACGGTCGCGGGCACGTCGTCGGCGGCGGCGGCGGGGGCGGCGGCGGCGGTGGGGACGGCGGCGGCTTCGGATGCGGCGGCAGCCGCTGCCGGCGCCGCGCCCGCCCGCCTGTCGGCGCAGCTGCGGTCGCTGCGGCTGTCCCGGGATGGGAGCGACTCGACGGGGGCGGATAGCGTCGACGGCGGCACGGCGAGTGACAGCAGCGGCGGGGGGCGAAGGCGATCCGCTGCGAGCGCCGCCGCCGCCGCCGCGCCCGCCGCCGCGCCCGCCGCCGCCGCGGCGGCCTCGGCCGGCACTCCCCCCGGCGGCGGGACGGCCGTCGGTGGGGCGGCCGTGCCCACCGCTGGCGCCGCGGCGGCGGCACTCAACAGCCTCACCACCCCCCCCCCGGACGCGGCGGCGGCGGCGACGCCGCCGCTGACGGGCGAGAACTTTAACCTCCGGTCGGTGCTGCTAAAGGCGCACGCGCCCGGGGTGCTGGCGGTCAAGTACGCGCGGGCCAAGCGGCTGCTCGCGCTGCCGAGCGACGCGCCGCTGCTGTCGGCGGTGCGGATCTTTGCGACCGGCATCCACCGGCTGAGTGTCGTCGACGCGGCGTCTGGGGAGCTTCTCGGCGTGCTGTCGCAGAGCGTGGCGGTGCGGCACCTGTGGTCGCGCGTGCCGGAGGTGGCCGCGCTGATGGACCGGCCGGTGCGGTCGCTGGGCCTGGGCGTGGAACCGGTCGTGTCGGTCCGCGACAGCCAGACGGTGATCAGCGCGCTCGCCACGATGCATCGGGACCGGCTGTCGTCGGTGGCGATCCTGGACCGGCAGGGGGGCATCCTCGGCACCTTGTCACTGACCGATATCAAGGTACGGTTTCTTTTTTTTTGTGGTGGGCCTCGGGGTGGTGGTGCGATCACACGCGTGCGTACGAGAACCTCTCGGACGCGTGGGACGTGGGTGTGACTGTGGATGGCGCTGTTTTGTTTCCCGCGTCTTTTGCCCACTTGCTCACTCACATGTATTGTCGCGTTTTCTGCTGTTCCACTCAGCTGTTCTGTTCCCCCTGTTTGATGCGCCTCTCTGCCCTGCTGTTCTTGTTCCCGCGCTGTTCTCCCTATCCTCCCACAGTACATCTTTGCCAAACGGGAGCACTCCCTCCTGTGGTCGAGCTGCATCGCGTTTGTGCGGTACGTGCGGGAGCAGGACGTGCCGGTTCCATTGCCGCCGACCAGCAGCAGTAGCAGCGGCAGCGGCACCCCTCCCCCCCCCCCCCCGATGGAAGACATGTTCCCGTACGTGTCCATTCACGCGGGCACGCCGCTGCGGATCGCGCTCGAAAAGTTTGTGGCCACCCGCGTGCACCGGCTGTGGCTGCTGCAGGGCGGGCGCACGCCCACAGGCGTGCTGTCGCTGACCGACCTCCTCCGCGCGACCGTTCCCGGCGGGGGGCTGTCACCCGCCGACCTCGCGGCCGCGACCGCCGCCACGTCGCCTTGCGCCGACACCGCGGGCTTTGCCCAGGACTGAGCGGAGGGGGGCCCCCCAGGGGGTCGGGGCTTGAGGCGGACCACAGTCCCTCCCCTCCCCTCCCCCCCCCCAACTGCGCAGGGGGAGGCCACCCGGGACCCGCTCTTTATGCAATCGCCTTTTTTATGCGTGGGCCCGCCCGCCGCTGTGCGGCGCAGCGGTGCTGCGATGAGGTTGCGTGGCGCGCTGGTGCCACCCGCCGGTTTGGCTGGCCAGCTCGCCTTGTCATGTAAACCCTTTTCAGGCCTGTTTGTGTGGGTACTGGTGCATGGGCGGGCGCTGGTCTCACTTGAACTCTGGACTCACTTGAACGCGGCCCGTGACAAACGTACAGGACATGCTCACTGGCCGGCGTGCCCCTCAGGGCAACGGTCGTCCAAAGACAGAGGATGAAGAAAGGGCGGGAATCAAACGTGCCTCAAGCAAGCGGGAATCAAGAACACGCCGACGCACCCCCACCGAGACGCCACAAAACAATAACCCAAGAGATGACGATGCGAGCAACAAACAAAACAAAAAAAAGGACACGACCACAGCAGCGAGCTTCGCCCCGAGCCGCCGCCTCAGCAGATCGCGCTACGCACAGGCCGGCTCTTGCGGCGCGAAGGCCCGCGCTCGGTCGCCGTGGCCGCCGCGGTGGCGGCCGCCTCGGCCGCCGCCGCGGCCGCCGCCTCGGCCGCCGCGGCCGCCCGCTTGGCGCGACTGCTCGCCGCGGCCGACGGGGCGGGCTTGCCGCCGCCGCCACGGCCGCCCTTGGCCACAAACCGCCCGTTGACCGACCCGCCGCCGCCCGCTCGGCCCGCCGGCGGCGCCGCGCCCGCCGCGCCGCCGCCGCCGCCACCGGAGCCACCGCCGCCGCCGCCGCCGCCGCCGCCGCCGCCGCCGCCGCCGCCGCCGCCGCCGCCGCCACCGCCGCCGCCGCCGCCGCCGCCGCCGCCGCCGCCACCGCCGCCGGCCACCCCCATCATGGCGGCACCTCCCCCCCGGGGCCGCCCAAACCGCCCGCGGACCCCGCCGCGGCACGCGCGCGCGCCACCTCCTCCTCCAACCGCACAAGCGTGGCGGTAAGCAGCCGGCACCGCCGTGCCTCCTCCGTCGCGTGCGCGCCCCAGTCCGCCACCTCGGACGTGAGCATGGCAGCGAGGGAGCGAAGTTGCGACAGCTCCGTCGGCTCTTGCAGCAGCTCGTCGGCGGCCAGCTCATCATCCGTGTCGGCAGCGGCGGCCCCTGCGGCGGCCCCGCCGCCGTCGGCCGGGCCGCCGTCCCCGCCCATCGCCAGCGCGTCCACAGTGGCCACGTCCACGTGGCCGCGCATGGCCGCCAGCTTGAGCCGCGCCCGGTCTAGCCGCCGGCGCGCGTCGAGCTCGTGGAACCGCGCGGCGCGAAGCTCGTCCTCCACCCCGTCGCACGCGGCCGCCTCCCGCTCGCCCGCCGCGCGCGCGGATCGAAGCGCCCCGTCGGCGCGCTCCCGCTCCGCGTCGAGGGTGGACATCTCGGCGGCCTCCGCGGCCAGGCGGGCGCGCACGTCGGACAGATCCTGCTGCCACGCGCTGCGGGCGCTGGCCACGTCGCGGGCGACAAGGACTTCGGCCTGCCGCTCCACGTGCAGCCGTACCGTATCCACCTCGACGCGGGGAACAACAACGGTACCGCCGCTGCCGCCAACGCCCACAGGAATCCGCACGCCCGGGAGAACGTTGGCCGCGGCGGCGCGGCGACCTCGTCGCCGCCCGCGCCGACGATCTGTGCCACTATCGCTGCCGCTGCCACCGCCAGAGTCATTGCCACCGCCGCCGCCGCCGCCGCCGCCGCCGCCGCCGCCGCCCCTTCGCCTGCGACCTCCGTCGCTACCACTGCCGCCGCTGCCACGGCCGCGGGTGGTTGCCCGACCCCCTCGACCACCGCTGCCACTGCCACTGCCGCGGCCGCGGTCGCGGCCGCGGTAGCCGGGGCTGCCCCCACCCGAGCCGGCACCGCTGCCGCCGCCGCCGCCACCACTGTCACTGTCGGTACGCCCCGTAACCCTGGTTAATCGGCGGTCTCGGCGTGGCCGACGTGCGCCCTGCCCCCGCTCGTCGCCACCGCTACCGTCGCTGTTATCGCTGGGTGCACATGAAGCATCCGCAGCGGCAGCGCGGGCAGCACCCCCTCTACTGTCAGCGCCACCATCAAAGAAGTCTCCGTCTTCGCCGCTGCGCACTTCCTCTGCACTCTCTGCACTGTCGGGGAGCGCCAGTATCGCCGCCGCTGCGGCTGCCCGTCGGAGGCGGGCGTGAAACAGGTCGGCCGCCACGTACGCCGCCAGGCGGGACGCCCCAGGCCGCACAGGCGCGACGCCACTGCTTGGCGCGGCTAGAGCGGCCAGCTCGGCGGCTGCGGCCGCCAGGTAAGCGCCAACCACGTCGGCGGGGAAGCCCGTGGCCGCTGCCGCTGACGCAACCCACCGCGGCGGGACGTCGGTTTGGTGCTTGGGCAGCTTCCGCAGCAGTGCCAGCAGCCGACGCAAGGCCTCTACCGAGTGCAAAATGCCATCTCCGTCTAATCTGTCCGGGCTGCCGCCAGCCCTCCTCCCATCGGGAGGGCCCTTGCGGCCGCGGCTTGATCGCACAGCAGCTGTGTCCGCGCGGCCACCCGTAGCGGTAGCGGCTGACGTTCGGTGCTCACGGCGACGGGCGACGCGACGGCTCTCATCGCGCAAGCGCTTGCCACTCTTGGGCGCCGCCGCCCCAAAATGGCCATTGGCCTGCGTCATTGGGGTGGTGGTACGGCGACCGCCGTCGGCCGCCGCTGCCTCAGCTCCCGACTCACCACCGTCCCCGTTACCCAGGTCCCCACCAACAGTGGCTGGATAGGAGCTGCTTCGTCGACGAGCGGTGCGTGCACGCTTGCTCGACGGCTTTCCGCTCGCCACTGGGGGTGATGGCGGCTGATCCCGCGTGGTCGGACTGCCCCTGCTGCCGGCTTCACCATCTCTGCCGTCGCCGTCGTCGTCGTCGCCGCCGCCGCCGTCGCCGCCGCCGTCGCCGCCACCGCCACCGCCACCGTCGCCGTCGATAGCAACAACTTCATCGCCATCGTCGCCCTCATCGTCTGCGTCAGACGTGACGCTGCCTGCAGAGAAGTGGTGCTCATCGGCGAAGAAAGGGTCGCTGACATCCCCCCCAAACTCACCCTCAGAGGAGCCCAGCTCATCCATTTCCCTCTGGACGCTGCTGTCGTCACTGTCCGCCGGCACCCCAGACACGGGTGAAGGGGACGCCGTGCCACTTAGGGTGCCGCTCATGCCCCCGCCTGCCACCGGCTGCTCATCGCCAACGGGCGGGCGGGAGGAGGCCACCAGCGGGCTACCAGAGCCTGCACCCGCAGCACCCCCCCCGGCGACGCCCGCAGCGCCCGCGGCGCCTGCCCCCGTCACGCCCATCGGGTGGCCGTCCCTGCCGGTCGAGCCAGCACCTCGAAAGCCGCCCGGTACCTCCCCCGAGACCCCCCCAGGGCCGCTGCCGCCGCCAGCGGCCGCGCCAGCACTGCCAGGCGAGCCCGCGGCCTTGGAGCCCGATGAGGAGCCAAACACGGCCGACAGGTTGTGCTCTCGGTTGTAGATCACGAGCGGGGCCCCGGCTGAGTCGTCGCCCGCAACACCATCACGACCGTCGGGAGGTGGCGGCTGGTCGCCCGCCGCCACGCGGCCAGTGGTGCCTGGCGGAGCAGTGCCGCCACCCGCGGTGGCGGTCGCGGCGGTCGCACCACCGACGGGCCCTCCATCGGGGGTGGTGGACACACCAAGGAGAGTCGCTGAAGCAGGTGACGGTCCGTTGGCAGTCGCGGCGCCGGCCACACCCCCGCCGCCGTCTGCGGCACCGCCATCGTCACCACTGGCGGTCGTGGCTAGAGGCTTGGACCTCTTGGGCGCCCGCACAGGCGCGTCAGCGCCGACACCGTCGCCCCGTGTGGCCGCACCACCCGCAGGGCCCGCTTCCGAAAGAGTGCCAGCCGAGACGACGGAACGTTCCGCGGCAATGGCAGATGCGCGGCCACCAGCACTGGGACTCGCAGAGGGCGGCGACGATGGTGCCTTGTCGGCAGAAATGACCCCGTCTGTCGCGTCGACAGGTCGGGGACGCTTGCGGCGGGCACCTAGGAGCCGGGGGTCGCTTCCCGACTCGGACAGGGTGACTGCAGGTACACGCGCGGACACAGCCTTTCCGTCTGCCTCTGAAGGGGCATCTGGCACAACGGAAACGAGGAAACAGACAAAAAACAACAACAGAGAAACCACAAGGGATGCAAGAAAGAGTGCCGAACAGAACAAACAGTCAGCATAAAACCCAAGACGTGCGAATACACAACCAGAAAACGGCACAAACGCCGCGCGCGCACAAACTGTCCACACACTCGTTCGCGCAAGGACAAAACGAAAAGCAAGAAAGCCAGGTGCCAAGATGAGCGGAAGCCATGCACGCGTACCTGCTGTGGAAGCACCCGCCTGAGCCGGAGCAGCCCCCCTAGCCCCCGCTCGCGGTGACACGCCCGTAGCGTCCATTGGCGCGGGCGCCGCCACGTCGTCCGGCGCGCCGTTGGTCTTGAGCTGAGGCGCCGCCGGCGGAGCCGTCGCTGCCGTCGGTCCCATCGGCGGAGGCCCCATGCTCAACAAAACCGCTCCCAGGCCGACGCCTGCTGGAAACAGGGGCAGGGGGGGAGGGAACACGGGCGCAGACAGGGCGGCAGCGCGGGCGGCGGGTTGATGCAGCGGCCAAGGAGCGCGCCCCCACCACCCGCTCCCCAGACCAGTTCAACTTGGCCCCTGCTGCGAGTCGATAGCCGCAGGCAGTGAATGAAGCGGAGCGGCGAGGCGCAGCGGCAGCGCGCGCAGGCTGTAGCGGTGTTGGCGAGCGTCGACCAACTCTGGGGCGGAGAGGGAAGAGCGTGTGGCGAGCCGGGTTTGTGCCGTTGCGGCGCCGCACACCAGAGGGGCGCGCCAGGTGCGCATCGTGGACTGGCACGGATCCGCCAATTCCGAGCCTCACAAGTTCACAGCTTCAATCACCACAATGGATGTCTCCAACTAGTAGTACTTATTTTACAGTCAACACCAATTCAGCAGCGCGACACGAAAGTTCTAAACTATTGACAACAGCAATGAAAAATCAGGTCGGGTCATGCGGCGCTGGGTGGCGCGTCTGCTGGGCAAACCCTCGCGGCCGCGGCACAGCCGTTGTCACGCCATGAACGGCAAAGGAAGCGTCCAGAGCCGGTGAGCAGGTAGAGGCCGCCGCGTTAGCCGCTGAGACGCTGCTATTTCTGTTAAGCTCTCCTCCTTGGTGTTTTGGGTGTAGGTGGAGACGGCAAGACGATGTGTACGTACTCGACCAGGCAGCGGTGAAATGCTCCATTCATGTTCAGCTTGATCTTGCACAGCTATGTGGCGCTCAGCGCGGGAATTTCAACTTGTCAAGAGCCAGACAGCTACATTCTCACCAGGCTGCCAACCAGTCCACGTGCGTTTCCCGCTGCGCCTTACCTCATGCCATTCGCGACGTACTCACCGTTGTCGCTTCAGACACTACCGCCCGTATCTCTAGCGCCGCATGCCGCAGACACTCTGTATCATCGCGGTCGGCACGCAGGCGGCGATTGCGGAGCCACTGCGGCACAGAAGAGGGATCTGAAGGGAAAGACTTCGCTGAACTCCTGCCGCTTTGGACATCAGCGTGCAACGCAGCACGAGCCAACACAGACATGAAAAAAATAAAAGGCACACCGCTTTCCGCGTCCGGGAATTGAACCCGGGCCACCTGTGCACTTTACCTCAGGCTGAGAGACAGGTATCCTAACCACTAGACTAACGCGGATTGCTGGTCGCGTTGCGTCACTAAATATTTTCTCACTTATTTTCACATATTGAACAAGCTTACTGACCAGAGGTCTTCGTCGCCCGCCGCGCCCGTCACCAACGCCGCCTCGATACAACCTTGCACGAGTCAGTGCCGCACGTCGTATCTCCGCCGCGCCGCCGCCACCGTCGTCGACCTGTGGTCACCGCCCACCGTTGCGGGGGCGCGTGCCCTCCGTGTCGATTCCCCAATGGCAGCCGCTGTCATCCCGCCACCAGACCGACACGGCGCCTGCGGCTACCGGCCGGTGGCGGCCGCTGCCATGACGCAGGCCACGCCTGGCATCCTCCACGGTACGAGGCGACGTTCACGGGTTGATGCGAGAGGAGAGCGGAAACGGAGATTGCGATGCGCGGACCGTTGATCACGCGGGAGAAGAGAATGAGGAGGATGAGCTGAACGGTGTGGTAAGTGGTGAGGCGGCAACCTGGACGAGTGCTGTTGCATCTGGTGGTGTTTTTGGTGAGTCGGTCGATGTACTTTTTTGGATGAACTTTGCTATTTTGGCTCTGATCCTGAACCTCTCTCACCCCATGCCTCCGTCGCTGTACCTGTTGCTGGTCTGGAAAGCAAACGCTGTTTTTCTGGTTGACCTTTCTTGTTCAGGAGCAGTATGAACAAGCTGACGAAGAAGAACCATGAAGACGACGGCACGAGAGATATGTTATTTGTGTGGGGGCTTGATGAGGGGGGCAGCGATGAGGGGGGCAGCGATGAGGGGGTGGAGGGGGTGGGAGCTGGGCAGACGTGGAGACGAAGTCCGCTCTGTGAGCTGGGCCTCTTGAATGGTGGGGTCGTGGGTGGATGGATAGGCTAGGGCATGTTGTGTAGGGTGGTGGCTACGTGTAGGAACAGCGCTGGCTGAAGTGCGCGTCATGCAGAAAAAAAATGCGACCGTCCCACATACGCGAGTCCCCGAGTCCCTGAGCAGCCGCTTCGCACCTGGGGTGTCTGCCACTCTGCGTGAATGAACTTTGCTTTTCTGGCTCTGATCCTGAACCTCATTCACCCCATGCCTCCGTCACTGTAGGATGGAGCCGACGGCGGTGGCGGCGTTGAGGCCATTGTGCAGCGCGTCTGAGCGCGCCTGCAGCACCTCAAACGGCTCCTCCTCGGGGGGAGGGAGGGGACGGCGAGGGGGGGGGGAGGCAGGAGGGTGGCACACCCCCGCTGCGGGGGGGGGAAGACGACGGATGATAGGGCGGACCGACCACTGGGTGCGCGTCGAGCACCCGATAGGGCGGAGACAAGGCTTCAAATTTGTAGTTGATCCTAACGCCAACTGAATTCAAAAGGGGTTCAGCGCCGTCAAACCCGATCAAGTCGTCTATGGCCTAGCAGCCGCGTCCAGTCTATCCTCACCCAACCCCCCCCCCCCCCCTCCCCCGCTCGTCCCCACCGCAGCCGGCCTTATCTCGCCACGTCCACGGTGACGTCCGGGTCCACGCCGAGACAGGCAGCAACAGCAACCAGACCTGGCCGCCCCGCCACGGACGCCAGGGTGACCCGCGTTCCGCGCCCCGGCGCCGCCCGCTCCGCGTGCTTGCCCAGTGGGCTGCCCAGCCCTTGTTCCGCGCGGTCCTCTTGCGCGGCCGCACGCTCCTGCTGCAGCAGCACTTCCGCCTGCGACGATGAACACGCCCATCTCGCTTGCGTGCCGGCCGTGAAGGCGCAGCACCTCCTCCTGCTCGTGTGCAAACAAGTCAGAGTTCAACGTGTGCAACCTGCGGTCGGCCGAGTCGTTGGGCGGCAGCGCCTCCCCCACCAGCTGCACAGTCTGGGCCTTGAGAATCTCATCCACGCCCACGTCCAGCATGTCCCGGTGGTAGAAAACGTACGTCTTGCCGCCCACCTCAATCCGCATGGAGTGCCAGCGACGGGCAGCCAGCATGCCAGCGACGGACAGCCAGCACGTGGTGTTGCTCGACGCGGATTGCTTTCACCAAACTGTACGGGGTGGAACACAGTGGTCCGCTACGTCGCGTACGCCATGGGGCCCGGCGGCGGCCCGCGGGTCGGGGTCGGGCTGTCTGGGCACGTGCAGAGGGCGGTGGGGACGCGGAGCGGCGCGGCGTCGGGCAGGTGCTGCGCGCGCAGGCAGCGGCGTGTGGGGCGGTGAAACGCCACGCGGCCAGGGGTGGTGTTGCTGCTCGGGGCGTGGTGAGGCTCACGGCTGGAGTGGGGCATCGCTCGGCGGCAGAGGCAGCGGCGATCGCGTCGGCGCGCACCCGCCGCGGCGGTGCGCACGCCAGATGATGAATTCCTTTCATTGTTGCTCTTGCCGCTACGAGCGGTGTGGCGGCCGACAGAAGTGCTCCCGCCCGGCTTCCACGTCGAGGTCCCCGCCCATCCCCCGCTCCGCTACGCGCCCCCCCTCGCCATCCCCCTCTACGTCTGACAGCACGTCCGTGGCTTCTACGTACGCTCGCCAGTCCTGCGCTTCACCCCCTCCCCCTCTTGTTACCTGCGCAGCCTCCTCGCCCGCCCTTCCACGTCCAGTAGAGAGGTCCTCCTGGCCCGCCGCGCCCAACACAAACGCCGCCTCCTCAGAGCCACCCACGCCCCACCGCCACGCGTCATAACGCCGCCGCGCCGCCGCCACGGTAGTCGACCGCGGGGTGTCGCGGACCGCCGCGCCGACCGCAACGCGGAGACACAGCAAGAGGTGCTCGGCGGCAAGCGCCACCACCACCGCCGTCAATGCGGGCGTGCGCGGCAGGGACGCAGTGGCGCCAGGCGACGGCGCGGGTGGCGAGTCGTACGCGTCCCGATACAGCAGCGGCGCGAGCCCGTCGTTCGTCAGCAGCACGACGGCAAGGTTGGCCGGCACCGCCACCAGCGCAAGCGCCTGCAGCACCCCTGCCCACGCGCCAATGCCGCCCCCCCCGCCGGTGCTGTCGTCGACTTCCGGCCGCCGGTAGAGGGTGAGCAGCTTGAACGCGTCGGAGCGGGTCTCCACTGTTGCATTGACCGCGGCGATGAGAGCGACGGCGGGGGAAGCGAGGCCAAAGAGCGCCACGTACGCGTACTGGATGATCTGCTCGGCGTAGTCTTCGACGCTCACCGCGGCCTCGTGGGCGGGCAGGGCCAGCTCCAAGACGTAGCGGCTCACCGTTCCGTCCCCTCGTCGCCGGGCGAGTTCGCGTCGCACGGCGGCCATAGCCCACGGGAGGGCCACCTCGAGCAGCTGCTGGAGCGTCGCCTTGGTAATCGCCGTGCTCAGCAACTGCGTTTGGAGCTGGCTCAAACAGCTGCCAGGCACCGCCCGCCCACGGCCACCATCGACGGCCACCACGACCCACCCGCGCTCGCAGCCGCCACCGACCACGTCTGCGCCGAGCAGCGGCCGCACAAAGGCGAGATAAAAAACGGTTGCAAAGTTGGTCACCACCATAAACAGGAAGCGCTTGAGCACGAGGGAGTCCTGGAAGCCCTGCACGGTGCGGTGGTTCTCAAAGCGCGTCAGCGCGCCCGCGGCCACCCGCCACAGCGGGTCGGTAATGGCAATCAGGATGCCCTGCGCAATACCGGGAACGAAGCGGGCGACGGCGCTGCCGCCGAGGCCGGCCGCAATCGACGCGCGATAAAAGGCCAAGAGGAACGCGCACGTGCCAACAGCCAGCGTCACAGAGGCGGTGATGGAGATGGACAGGACGGCGGCGCGGGTGGTGGACGACCGCTCGCGGTAAGGGTTGAGAGGCACCACAGGTGGCACCCCCCGCGCGGCTGCCGCCGGCGGCTGCTGCGCCGCCGCCGACCGCGGCGCCGTCGGTCGCGGCGGCCGCCGCCAGCGCGACGGGCTCCGCCAGCACCGGCACGGGCGCCCTCGTCATCACCGCCCTCGTCGGTGCTATCCCCCCCACGACCGTCCCGGTCCGTGCTGTCCCCCCTCCCGTCAGCCAGCTGCCGCTTGGCGTCGACGACCACGTCGCGCAGGTCAACCCACCCCCCCGCACAATAGAAGCCCGGCCGGGTGCGGCCGCGGAGCCCCGGCCGGACGTCGTCCCCCGGCGACGCGTGCGCGTCGGCAATCCCCCACCGGTAGCGCAGCCGCGCGACGCGGCGCTTCCACCCCTCCAGCACCCCCACCGCCCAAGCGACCAGCGCGGGCGCGGCGGCGAGACGCAACGCCGCGACCGTCGCGGGGCGGTCGCGCGAGCGGGACGCGGCGAGCAGCAGCGGCGCCGCGACCGCCGCGGCCACCCAAAACGCCCGCCCCGCCGCCGACGCAAACGCAAAGTAGATGGCCGGCCGGGCGCCGAGGTACGCGCGGAGGCCGTCGACGGGGGTGGGCCGCCACGGCCGCCACAGCCGGTCCGTGACGGCGGCGCGGGCGAGCGCCGCCGCGACGGGCGGGTCGTGCAGCGGCGTCGCGGCGCGGAGGGCGCCCGCCGCGACCGCCCGGCCGGGCGGCACCCCCGCCGCCCGCAGCGCGGCGGCCGTAATCTGCGCGCGCGCCGCGGGGGACCAGTACGCGCCCGCGGCGGCGGGCGCGGCGGCGGCGCCCAGCGCCGCCGCCGGCCGCCGGTACGCGCGCGGGCGGGACGGGTCAAACGGGACGGCGGCGCCGCCGTAGCGCCGGCGCAGGCGGACGACCACGCCCGCGGCGGGGGCGGCGGCGTCGAGGGCGGCGGCGGGCAGCGCCAGCCGCACCAGCACCGACCGGGAGGGGGGGTGCGGCGCCTGGGAGACGGCAAAGCCGGCCGCCACCAGCGCCGCCACCGTCTGCGCGCGGTACAGCGTCGCGGCGGCCCGCGCCGCGGCCGCCCGTTCGGCGGCCGCCACAGACCGCGGGCGGCCGGCGGCCGCCGCATCGGCGGCGGTCTCGCCAGTGGGGAACTGGAGGAGGTAGTCCCAGCCCCAGGGGGGCTTTTGTGCACGGCCACCGCCGCCACCGATGCCGCCGCTGCCGCTGCCACCGATGCCGCCGCTGCCGCTGCCACCGATGCCGCCGCTGCCGCTGCCGCCGCTGCCGCCGCCGCCGCTGCTGCCGCTGCCGCCGCCGCCGCCACCCCCACCGCCGCCGCCACCACCGTCGACGCCAGCCGCGGTGGCGCCCAAGGCGGGCGCCACACCCGCCGCCGTTGCGCCAGGTAGCCCGCCCCCCCCCCCCCCACGCCCCCAACGGCGCCCCCCGGACCGCCTCCCCCCTCCGAGTCGCCTCTGGCGGGCGGCCCAACCGCCTCCGCCCCGGCGACGGCCCCCCCCCCCCCAGCGCGCCCCGCCGCCGCCGCCACGAGCCGCCCAGCCGCCGCGGCGGGCAGGTCCCCCCCCGGTGCGCCCCCCCCCCCCCCCCGCCTACGCCGAGCCCCCCTCCCAGCACGTGTCCCCCCCCCCCAGCGCGGCGGCGGCGACCCCCCCCAGGCGCGCCCCCCCCGCCGCGGCGGCCGCCCCCCCCGCCGCGGCCGCGACGGCCGCCGCAACGGGCAGCGGCACCAGCCCCGCGGCGGCGGCCACGGCCGCCGCCGCCGCCGCCACGTCCGCCACGTCCTGCGCGGTGCCGCGGTCCAGGCGGCCCGGCGCGTCGCCGCGGCGGGCGCGGCCGCCGCCGTCGTCGCCGCCGCCCCCGTCGGCGCCAGTGGCTCGCCCGCGGCCGCGGCTGACCGCCGCCACCGCCCGCCACACCGCGTCGGCCGCGTCTGGGGCGGCGTCGGGGAGACCCCGGGAGGTGGTGGGGGGGGCCGCGTCGGCCGGCTGGCCGCCGCCGAGTGCGCGGGCAACGGGGCGGGACGCGGCCACCCCGGGCGGTACGGCCGCCTCGCCGACGCCGCCGCCGCCGCCGCCGCCACTGCCACCACCGTCGCCGCCATCCGTGTCATCGCCGCGGCGGCCGCCGACACTCGCGGCGCCCGCCCAGCCCCACCCCCCCGGCGGGGGGCCCCGCCGCCCGCCGCCGCCGCCGCCGCCGCCGCCGCCGCCACCGCCGCCGCCGTCCCCCTCCCCCACACCCCCCCGGGCTGCCGCTTCCGGCGGGCCGACGCCCGCCGGGGGCAGCCCCGCCGGCCCACCGCCGACTCGGGTGCCGCCGCGGGCGTCGCCGTCCCCACCAGCAGCCCGATCGCGGCGGCGGTGGCCGTCGCGCCCGCCGCCGCCACCCCGTCCGCCCGCGGCGGCGCTGCCCGCCCCCGGCGGCGGCGGCTGCGGCAGCAGCACCGATCGCAGCGACGACGGCGATGGCGGCGGCGACGGCAGCAGCGGGGGCAGCGCGCCGCCGCCCGCGGGCGGCAGCGCCGCCACTGCCGCCGCCATCGCCGCCGCCGCCGCGCCGGCACTGCCGCTGGCGGCCGGCGCGATGGGCTGTGGCCATGGGTGAACGGGCGGCGGCCGCGGCGGCGGCGGCGGCAGCGGCGGCGGCGGCGGTGGCGCCGCCGCCGCCGCCGCCACCGCCGCCGCGTCGTCGCCGCCGCCACCGCCGCCGGGCGTCGTCAGGTCCAGGACTGCGTCGACGGCGGCGGCGGCGGCGGGCGGCGGCGGCGGCGCGCCCCACCGGCGGTCCATGCCCGCGGAACGGTTGGTCAGCCGCGGGCGGGCAGGGGTGGCGGGGGGTGTTGGGGGGGCCGGCGTCGCCGCGGCGGAGCGGGGGGGGGGGCGGGTGGGGTGGGCGCCGCCCGGCGGCGGCCGCGCCAGCGGCGCGACGGCGACGGCGCCGCCGGCGGCAGCGCGGGGCGGGGGGCGGCCACGGCGCGGCGCGGCGTGGGCCGCAACGGGCGGCGGCGGACGCGGCCGGGCGGCACGGGCGGGCCGGTGGCGGCGGCGAGGGGTTGTGGGCGGACGCGGGGCGGGGGGGGGGAGGGAGGGGAGGGCGCCGGCAGCCGGCCGGCCACCGGGTGGGGGCGCGACGGGGGCCCGCCGCGGGGTGGGGGACGGGCGGGACGGGATGGCCACCCCCGCCGCCGCCCGCCGCCGCCGCCGCCGCCGCCGCCACCGCCGCCACGGCGGCGGCGTGGCACGCTGCCGCGACGGCGTGGCACGCCGCCGCGGCGCACGGCGGCGCCGGCCAGCCGGCGGCGACCGCCGCCGCGCGCGCCGCCGCCGCCGCCTGCCGCGGGCGGCCGCCGCGACGGCGCGCGCGGCAGAGTGGGGCCGCCGCGACTGGCGGCCGCCCCATCCGCCGCGCGCGCCGCGCCGCGCCGCACCGCCCCGCAAAGGGCGGTGTGGGCCGCGTGCAACGCGGGTGGGCTGTAATCGGCGGCTACGGACGGCGGCGGCGGCGGCGGCGGCGGCGGCGGCGGCGGCGGCGGCGGCGGTGGTGGTGGTGGTGGTGGTGGCAGCGGCAGCGGGCGGCAGCAGCGGCGGCGGCGGCGGCGGCGCGAGGCGGCCGCGGCGTGGCGTGCCGCGGCGCGGCGAAAATCCCGTCTGCGCGGGACGCGCGCGTCGCCGCCGCCAGCCGCCAGACCAAAGTGGCCCGAGGCGGAAGAAGGTGGGGGGGGGGGGGGGGGGGGGGTGTGGCGGCGCGGCGGCCGTGCCGTGCCAAGCGGGGGCATTGCGCGGCGGCCGCTTGGCAAAGCAAAAATAGCAACCAAAAAAACACACCGGCGCGGTGATTGGGCGCGCGCGCGCGCGCGCGCGCGCCCGCCGCCGCCGCCGACGCGTCGCGGGGGCGCGGGGTGGGCGGGACCGCCGGCGGCGGCGGCGGCCTCGGCCGCCGCCCCCCCGCACACCCCCCTCCCCGCCCGCCCGGCCGCCGCCCCACCATTGGCGCCGCCGCCGCCGGGGGGGTGGCCGCCACCGCGGTGTGGTCGCCGCGAGCCGCCCGCGCCGCCGCCGCTGCCGCCGCCGCCGCGGCCGTCGCCGCCGCGGCCGCCGCCGCCGCCGCCGCCGCCGTCCCCGCCGCCCGCGGCGGGGCGGGGCGGCCGGCGCGGCCGGCCGCACGGTCGCCTTGTTTCTCCCCCCGGGGAGGCCGGCCGGCCGCGGCCGGCGGCGGCGGCGGCGGCAACGCCGTGAGACTTTGGGTGGGGGGGGTGGGGGGGGGGAAGGGGGGGGGGGGGGGGGGGGAAGCGGCCCGCCGGCCGCGGCGCCGCCGCCGACCGCGGCGGCGGCGGCGGCGGCGGCGGCGGCGGCGGCGGCGGCGGCGGCGGTGGCGTCCCTGGGCTGTGGGGGAGCGGCGGTCGCCGCCGCCGCGGCGGAAAAAAACGAGGTGGGGCACGGACGGCCGTGACGCTGGCGCCGAGGTGCCGGCGGTGGCTGCCGCCGCGGCCGGCCGCCGTTGACCGGCCCCATCCCGTGTGGACGGTCGTCGCCAGAGCGGCGGGAGGGGGGCCGCGCGCCCGCCGCGGTGGCCGCCGCCGCCACCGTTGTGGCACGCCACAGCGGGCGCGCGCCGCGGTCGTAGCGTGCACGCCCGCCGTGGCGGCGGCGGCGGCGGCGGCGGCGGCGGCTGCGGCGGCGGCGGCGGCGGTGGCAGTGGCCACGGCGGTGGTCGGGTACCATCCGCCGCGGCGGGGGTGGGGATGGGGGCGCCCGCGCCGGCCGGTGCCGGCGGCGCCCACCGCGGCCGCCGCGCGCGCGTGCCGCGGCGGTGGCCAGCCGCACCGCGGCCGCCGCGGCGGCGACACGATGGGCGCGCCCTCGCCGCGGCGGCACGGACGCGGTGCCGCCTGCCCGGCCGTGGACCACCGCCGCGGCGCGCCGCCAACGCCGGCCGTCGGTGGCTGGCAGCGCCGTGTCGCCCGTCGCTGGACGTGGCGCCGTCGCGGGGCCGCCCGGGGCGTGCGCTCGCGGCGGCGCCTCGTCCCTTTCGGCGTCCCACCGAGACGCGCGCGGCGAGGTCAGCTCCGCGCGCGTGCTGGCGGCCGCGGCTGGCGTGGTGTTCCGTCGAGGAGGGAGCTCCACTTGTCGGGACGCGGCCGCGGTGACGGCGGCAGTGGCATTTGGTCGCAGTGGCTGCAGCCAGCAGCCGTCGCGGCGGCCGTCGGGAGCTGCCGGTAGCGATGGATGCAATTGCGCGTGGCTGCAACGCAGCCACGTCTTGTGTGGCAACTGAACGCAGTCTACTCTGGTCAGATGCCCTCTCCATGGATTCATGAGCTGCGTGGACGTGGTGACACTACCGCAGAGAGTGCATGGCTGAGAAACACCAAAGCAGCGCGACAGTGGGCAGCACGTCACTCTCCCGAGAGACTATAACATTCCATATGTCTATGCGGTCTTTTATGAGGTTGGCGACTGCCCAACACCATCGATGCAATAAGAAAGAACCAGCAACAGATGCAGAGATGCAGCAGTGTGTGAACGAACCGCCCACAACCCATCGGCCACCGCCCAGAGAGAGAATAGAGAATGATACACGTCCCCTGCCCCTATGTACACGCCCTCCCCCAAGAGGTGCTCACAATGCTGCTCCTACGACCAAGGCACACAGCACGTGCGTCGGCTCGACGCCGGCGGCGCTGCATCCGGCGCCGTGCCAGCACGCCCAAGTCCCAGTGCGCAGCCGCGGGGGCGCCTACACTGGCGGCACCGCCCCCGGCGTCAGGATAATCTGCAGCGCGTGCAGGTTGGCAGGCACGTTGAGCAGGTGCTGCGCCTGCGTCAGGATGGGCGGGTGCGCCGGGTTGATCGTCTCAATGAGCAGGCCGATGAAGAAGCCGAGCATCGCCGAGCGCCCCACCTGCCGCTCCGCGTAGGGGGTGAAGCCAATGTTGGACCAAAACGACTTGGGGCTAATCTCCGCCTTGAAGTCGTCCACGGTGGCGGGCTCCCGCTTCAGCCGCTCCATGTCCGCGCCCTTGCCGTCGCGCGGGTCCGACTTCATCACCGGCGCCGCCACCCGACGGGGCGACGCGGCCACGACGGAGCGGCCGCCGCGGGCGGCGGTGCCGTGGAAGCGGGAGGAGGTGGTAGACGACAGGGTCGGCGCCGACCGGGGGGCGACCGCCACGCCGGCGGCAAACGCCATTGTCGACATGGTAGGAAGGGCGGTGGGGTGGATGAGCAAAGGGAGCGGTTCAGGTGTAGGTAAGACGACAACGGGACAGGTACTCGTGCGTGAGGAAGGGATGAGGAGGTGGTGCTGCTGACGAGGATGTGATGACGTTGAGAGCGGGGGGCCGTAGAGCACAGCCCAGCGCCTATAAAGCTGGTGGGCCCAGCAAGCGGCCCAGCCGAGGAAGCAGCCGCCGCGACGGCCGGCGTGCAGCTCACCCGCCAGCCAGCGGCGACTGCATGCCGGCTGCAACAAAACTAGCACGCCCGGGGCGACTGGCACGCCAGCAGGACGGGCACGATGCAAAAAACAGTCAGCTCAACGGCCGCCCTTCGTGCAGCGACGAGGGAGCAAAGGTTCCGGGCGGGCGCCGGTGGGCATCCTCCCCCCTTCCTTCGCACCCCCCCTCTCCTTCCACGGCAGTCGCCGCCCGCCGCGCAACGTCGCAACGTCGGGGCGGGGTGTGGCGGTGGAGGGGGGGAGAGGCGTTTGATGCAGTCTGCATGGGAGCGAGGCCGCCGGCTGTGGCGGCGGCGCACGGCGTCATCCGTGACCCGCGGCGTTCTGATCCAAGAGAGATTCGAGCCACCACATGGCAACGGGGGGGGGCCACTGACGAGCGTATGCGAACACGTGAAACATATCCGATCGTGGCTGCAACCGTCGATCGAGGCGGTTGCCTCCCTTGTCATGCACACACGACTTACACAAAATACAATTTTAAACGGGGAATGTGGCAGCGGTCTGTGGATCTGCCGTAAGCGAACTCCCCAAGTCCTCACCCCCGGGCCACTTTTGCGCTCAATCCCCCTCCAACCCGCCCTACGACGACGGCCGCGGCCCAACCGCCGCCCCCCAAGCACCTGCGCGTCCCCGTCGTCGCCGTCCCTCCCAACGCCGTCCGTACGCCCATCCCGCCCGCCCCCCCCTCCCCCCCCCGTCGCGCCGCCCCCCCGTCGTGGTCACCGTACCACCGACGCGGGGACGCCATCGGACCGGGACGTTGTCTCTGTCCACGCAGTGCGGCCGGCCATCCCCCTTCCCCCCCTTTCATCCCCCCCATCCCGTCCCGCTTTGCTTCCTTGGAGTAGCGGCGCACGCCGCGGCGGCGGTCGCGTTCCCCGCCCCCCCACCCGAGCCGACCCGCCCCGCCTCGCCCCCCCTCCCCCCGCCCGCCGCCCCCTCCCCCAATGGTGGGCGTTCGGACGCGGCGGATGCCGCTGACGCCCACCCCCGCCGGCGGCGGCTCGAGCCCGCCGGCGGAGCCCGCGGCGCCGCCCCCCACCCCCGTCACCGCCGCGGGCCGCAAACGGCGGCGGGCCGACGGCGGTGGCGGCGGCGCCGCCGCCACGGTGGCGCCGGCCGCTACGCCCAACGGCCATGTGCCACGGATGAATGGGAACGCCACCCCCGCCGCCGCCACCCCCGCCGCCGCCGCTGCCGCCGCCACCCCCACCGCCGCCGCCGCCGCCGCGGCCGACGCGGCGGCGGCGGCGGCGGTCGGCAAGACACCCGCCCGGCGCCCCCCCCCCGCGGACGCCACGTCCACCTCCCCCGCGATGACCCGCTCGATGACCCGCTCCAAGACGCTGTCCAAGCTCGCGGCGGGGGCGGGGGTGGCCAAGCCGCCGGCCGCCGCCCAGACGCTGGCGCGCACGCCGGCGCGGCGGGCGGCCAAGACGCCGGCGGCCAAGGCGCGGGCGGCCAAGACGCCGGCGGCCACGGCGCGGCCGCCGTCCGCGGCGGAAACGGCATCGGCCGTGGCGACAGAGGCGGCGACGTTGGCGGCGTCGGCTGCCACCGCCGCCGCGTCGGTCGCTCATATGAATGACGACCGCGTGGCGGAGGTGGCGGTGGCGGCGCGGAACGCGGCGGTGGCGGTGGCGGATGTTGCCACCTGGACTGCGGGGGTCGCCGCCGCCGAGACAGACGAGGCGGGCGTGGCGGCGCCGTCGACGCCGGCCGCTGCCAAGACGCGGGCCAAGCTGCGGGCCAAGACGCCCGCGCGGGCGGCTGCCAAGGCGCCCGCCCCCGCCGCCGCCGCCGCCGCCGCCCCCGCCGCCGCGGCGACGCCCTCCCCCGTGCGCGCCACGCCGGCCGCCGCGGCCACCCCGCCGCACCCCGCGGCGGCCGCCACGCCCGCAGCCGGCGTTGGTAACGGGACCGCGGCGGCGGCGGCCAAGACGACGCGGCGGGCGGCGCGGCGGGCGTCGCGGCGGGCGGCGGCGGCGGCGGCCGCCGCGGCCGCGGCGGGTGCGGCCGCCGCCGTGCCGCTGCCCGCGTCCCCCGCAGCGGCCGCCGTCGACTCCCCAGCGGGCGCGCGGCCGCGCGCGGCGGCGGCGGCGGTGGCGGTGGCGGCGGCGCCGCGGGGTGCCCGCCGCGGCGGCACCGCGTCTGTCGCTCGCGCGCCCGCGCTGCGGCCGCCGTCTACGCCGGGCGGCGGCGGCGGCGGCGGCGGCGGCGGCGGCGGCGGGCCCCCCCCTCCCCCCCGAGCGACGTGGCCCGTCAAGCCCGTCCGCCGCGTGGCGGTGATGCCCCCCCTGGACGGCGGCACCGCGGGGAACCCCCCCCCCCCCCGACGCGGTCCCCCGTGGCCGCCACGGCCGTGGCGGCGGCCGCCCCCCCTCGCCGCCGCCCACGTCCCGGACGCTCGCGTTTGCCGACACCGAGTCGACACCCATCACGCCGCCGTCGCCGGCGGCGGCGTGCCCGCCGCCGCCCCCGCCGGCCGCCGCCGTTGTCGTGGTCGCGGGGGGCGGAGGGGGGGTGCCGCCGCCGTCGCCGCCACGGGCGGCGGCGGTGCCGGCGGTGGCGGCCGCGCCGGTGCCGGTGGCGGTGCCGCCGCCGCCATCTCCATCCCGGTCGCCGTCGCCGTCGGCGCCGCCGCCGCCGCCGCCGCCGCCATCGCCGACGCCGCCATCGTTGGCGTCGGCGGCGGCGGCGGCGGCGGCGGCAGAGGCGGCGGCGGTGGCAACGGCGGCGGCGCCGGCGGCGCCGGCCGACGGCGCCGCCCCGACGGCGCCGCGGCCGAGGAAGAAGCGGCGCCAGGCGCGGCGGGCGACGGCTGCGGCCGGCCGCGCTGCTCTGGCGGCGGCGGCCAATGGCGCCGCTTCTTTGACAGTGGCGGCCGATGCCGCCGCTTCGACGGCGGCGGCCGACGCCGCCGCTCCGACAGCGGCGGCCGACGCCGCCGCTCTGGCGCCGGCGGCCGACGCCGCCGCTCTGGCGCCGGCGGCCGACGCCGCCGCTCTGGCGGCGCCGCGGCCGAAAAAGAAGAGCCGCGTGGCGCGCCGGGTGGCGGTGCGGACGGCCGCGCCGCCGGGCGCCCCTGTGCTGATGCCGTCGGCGTCGGCGGCGGCGCCCGCCGTGGCGGACGGCCTGACAGCGGCGCCCGCCGTTGCGGACGGCCTGACAGCGGCGCCCGCCGTCGCGGCCGGCGCAGCCGACCCGGCAGCGGCGCCCGCCGTTGCCGACGGCGCGGCTGACGGCGCGGCGGCGGCCGTGGACGCGTCGCCGTTGGCGGCGAGGCGGCGGCGGAAGAAGGGCCGTGCCGCCCGGCGCGACGCGGCGGCCGCGCCAGCCGAAAGGGCCGCTGCCAGGGCCGCCACCGAGGCCGCCGCCGAGGCCGCCAAGGCCGCCAAGGCCGCCCGGGCCGCCAAGGCCACCGAGGCTGTTGAGGCCGCCAAGGCTGCCAAGGCCGCCCGGGCCGCCAAGGCCGCCGAGGCGTCCGAGGCCGCCAAGGCCGCCAAGGCCGCCCGGGCCGCCGAGGCTGCCGAGGCCGCCAAGGCCGCCAAGGCCGCCAAGGCCGCCCGGGCCGCCCGGGCCGCCGAGGCTGCCGAGGCCGCCAAGGCGGCTAAGCGCGCCAAGCTCGCGGCCGACGCCGCCCTCCGCAAGGCGCGCCCGCCCCCCCCCCTCTCCCACGACAAGTCCTCCCCAGAGATGGCCGCGGCGGCGCTCGCCGACGCCCTCGACACGCCCGGTGCCGACCTGGCCGCGAGGGTCATCCTCGCCGCCGCGGCGCGGCGGGGCCCCGGCCGCGTCGCGGCGCTCGTCGCGGCCACCCCCGCCGTCACCCTCCGGGGCCCGCTGTGGGCGACGCTCACCGCCCGCGCCCGGACCGATCCGGCGGCCTGGACGGTGTGGGCGCCGTGGACGCGGGCGGTGCTGCTCGCCGTCGGTTCCGGGGCGGTGCCGGCCCGCCGCGGCGATGAGCCGCCGCTGGCCGTTGCGCCGCTGCTGTGGCTGGGGGGGGGGCGGGGGCGGGGCGGGCTCGCGCCCGCGCTGGGGCGCCTCGAGGGCAAGCTCCGCCTTGTCGTTGGCGTGTCGGGGGGGTAGGAGGCCGCGCGGGCCGCCGCGCGCCGGCGCTGCACCGGCCGCTGCGCGTGGCACGTGGCGGCGGGGCGCCGCCGCCTCTTTTGCCGTGGGGGATTGGGGCTGCAGGCGGAGGGGAGGGCGGAGGTGGAAGGGTGGGGAGCGGGCGGTGGGTGTGTGTCGTGCCATACCCGCCGTAGGGGCAGAGGCTTCTCCAAGGTGGGCCGTACGGTCTGGCAGGGGGCCGTCCCCTCACTACGGGTGGCCGGATTGGCGAGCGCGCCACGCCCGCCACTACCAGCTCCCCCCGGTGAGGCGCCGCGCGCGGCGACTGGCCGACACGGGCGGCACCCTCCCTTCGCTGGCCGGCTGGCGCTGTCGCCGCCATTGGGACGTGGGCGGGCCGCTCCGTGGCCAGCGGCGGTGGCGGCGGTGGCGGCGGTGGCGGCGTTGCGTTTTGCCGCGGCACACCCGCCACCGGCAGGGAGATTGCTGCCGTGAGGGAGGGGCGGGAGGTAGGGGGGGAAGCGGGCGGCCTGCGGCAGGGAGGGAGCCCGTGACGTGTGTTTTTTTTTCTTCTCGCTTGGAGCTCCCCCTGTATGGACGTGTGCGGGTGGTTCCTCTCACGGCCCACCGCGCGGGGAGTGGAGGCGAACGGCGTCGTGGCGGCTGCCGAGGGGGTACAGCTGCACGCCGTGTACGTCTTTTTTTTTTTTTTTGACGGGGGGATGGGCAAAGGAGTAGGGGGTGACGGGCGCACGCACGCCCAGACGGCGCCCACGCCGCCGATTCCACGAGCCTGTCTCATCCTTTTCCTTACGCGCTGGACAGAGACCCCAACGCCGACGCCGTGGCCCACCGCGACCGCCGCGCCCAGCGTGGACGCGCACCGCGGTGGCGGCTGCCGCCCGCCCCCCCCCGTTGCGGGTATAGGACGCGCCGCCAGGGGCGGCCGCCCGACCGCGGCGGCCGCCAGCCCGACCCGACGGCCGCGGCCGCGGCGCCGCCGCGGACGCGGCCGCCGCGGGCCGCCCGCGGCGGGCCGCGGCCGGCGCATCCGCCGGCCGTGGAGCGGCGGCGGCGGCCGCCTACCCCCCCCGCGCAGCGCGTGCAGACCGGCTCATGCAAACCGCCACGCCCCTGCCCCCGTCCCCCCTCCCCCCCCTCCCTGCCACCCTCCCACCCTCGCCGCTTCCGCCTCCAGCACACCCTCGCGTCGCCACTACCTGCCGCTTACCAGTACATGTCTGGGGGCGGCGGGGACTCGAGGTCGGGGTGGATGCCGCCCGCCCCCCCCCCCCCCGCCCCCCCCCTCGGCCGGCGGCGCCTCCCCCCCGCCCCCCCCCCCGCCCCCCCCCGCGCGGCGGCGGCCCGTGGCGCGCCACGTCCCACCCGCCACCCGGGAGCCCCTCCGCGCCGCCCAGGCCCGGCACGTCACCAGGGCCAATCGGGTCGTACCGCGCGCCGCGGGGCACCGAGCCCGGCGCCACGCCGTACGCGCCGCCGGGGAAGCCGCCGCCGCCGCCGCCGCCGGGGAAGCCGCCGCCGCCAAAGCCGGGTCCGCCGCGCAGCCCCCCACCAAACGCCGGGTGGCCGGGGCCCATCAGGTTGCCGCCGCCCCCGCCAGGCCCAAACGGCCCGCCGCCAGGCGCGCCCGGCAGGCGCAGGCCGCCGCCGCCGAGGCCCGCGGGCGCCAGGTCGTCGCCGCCAACGCCAACGCCAATGCCGCCGCCGCCGCCGCCACCATACGGGAAGCCGCCGCCGCCGCGCATCGGCGGGCCCACCCGCAGCGGGTCGTCGGGGTAGGCCGGCGGGTCGCGCGGGCGCGGGCGCGGCGCCGGCTCCGCGGCGGGCCGCGGCGCGGCGGCCGCCTCGGCCCGCGGGTGCTCGTAGCCGTCCTTGGCCGCGTCGGGGATGAGGACGTACACGACGCCGGTTGCGAGGCGCGCCGCGACGTCGGCAACGTTGCGGAGGACCGCGTTCCACGCGCCCCCGTCATTCTCACGCGCGGGGGCCGCAGCATCCCCAGTCGAGCCTCCGCCTCCCCCCTTTGCCTCCGCCGCCGCCCCCCTCCCCCCCTCCGCCGCCCCCGCCGCCCCCTTCTTCTCTTCCGCCTCGGCGGCCAGGCGTGGCACCGCCTCCGCCACCACACACTCGTCAATCGTGAACTCGACGCGGGCGGGCGTGGCCTCCTCCCCCACCGCCACGCCCACCACGGACAGCACCCCCCCCAGGCGGACCGACCGGATCTCATACTCGCGCGCAGAGCGGGTGTGTTTGTACCGCCCGCCCCAGCCGCCCACCCCCCAGTCGGTCGGCAGCACCGCCGCGGGCGCCGCGCCGTCGCCCGCCGCCGGCGGCGCCGTCTGCGCCGCCCGGAAGCCGTGGTGCACGAGCAGCGCGTGGACGAGCAGCGCCAGCGCCCCGTCGGCGGTGGTGGGGGGGGGGAGCAGCGCCAGGTGCGGGACCGCCAGCGCCGCGGCCAGCGCCGTGTCGTTCTTGCGGGCTGTCATGGCGGGCCAGCAGAGGGGTCGCCGGGGGGAAGAGGCTGGCAGCGTGGTGCACGCGACGGTGGCGTCGACGACCAGGGTCAGGTGCGGCAGCAGCGTCGCGGCAGCGGCGGTGGTGGCGCTGCAGACTCGGGGTAACGCCGCGGCAGCGACCCCGTGGGGCGCCGCGGAGGCGGCGCGCGGGGCGGGGTGGTGCAGCACAGGGCACGCACCGCGTCCGGGACAGCGAGGCGCGCCGGCCCACGCCACACCCGTGGGCGTGCCACCAGAAGGGGGCCGAGCGACCCCCCAACGAGTCCATCCGGGGGGGGTGCTGGGCAGCGGATCACGCCTGGCGTTCCCGCTGTGCAAAGGACACGCGCAGCCGCACCGCTCTTGAAAACTCAGTGCAACTGTCTCGGTGTACTGAGGTTGGAGCTCGGGCTGTTTGTGTACACACAGTACGGTACAACTGGACTTCCAGACCACGATTGAGGTGATAAATACACAAGGACAACAGAGAGGAAACAAGCCGATACCATTTGTTGGTATCTGGGACATTCTTGCGTTGACATCGGGGGATTGTTGCCCTCGACGCGGCTTGCCACCTCTGTTGCCATTTGTCCCTCTTGCGCGGACGCCCTCGGTCTTCGCCCGTGCAAGGGATGGCACGGTGCGAGGCCCTGGCCACGGTCCCGACCCGAACGCAGCTGTCGACCTTGCACCCGTGTGGCCGCCTGTCATCCATCGATGACTTCGGCCACGCTGGTGGCTCCTACTCGCACGGCGCGCCGGTGTCGTGCTGCCCCGCGGCCGGCGCGAGTGCAAGGCGGCTCCTGCTTCGGTGGCGCCGAGGTCGGAACCACCGATGCACCCCACGCACCCGTAGCGGCTGCTGGCCCGTGGCCAACCGCGGGCGCGCCCCAGGGCTTTCATCGCCGCCATCGACGCGAACGCTCAACACGGAGACGGCCGACTGGGGGTCACGGGTACGATGCCCACCGCCCGCATCCCCTCCCCTTTACCCTCACGCCGCGGCGTGCTCGTACCGGCTGTGCTGCCGTCTACACAGAGGTGTTTACTCGCGGCTGCGCCGCCACCCCCTCCTCCCTTTATCGCGCTGGATCCTCCCCTCTGACCTGCGGCGGAGTCGGCGTCAACGGGGCCGTCGGCACTTGAACCTTCCCGCTGCGTTGCCCCTCACCGGCTGCGGGGGAGAACAAGAGCCCCTCCGCCGCCCAGCTCCCGGTCAGGCTTGTTGCTCCCCGGTTTATTTGACGTCGGCCGCCCCCCGCCCGTCCGCGCGGTATGGCGCCCTCCGCCACGCCGCCCCTCGGCCTGCTGGACCTCCCCGCAGACGTGCTAGAGCTGATCCTCGTCGCCGTCGCCGACCCGTGGTCCCTGCGCTCCGTGTCGCTCACGTGCCGCCGCATGGCGGCGGCCACCGCGCCAGCCTCCCCCCTCTGGCGCACCCTGCTGGCCGCCAACGTCGACCTGACGCCCCTGCCCGCGTGGCCCACCGAGTGGGAGACGGATTTCTACTGCTACTGGGACGGCACGTACGGGGACGAGACGGACCAGGCGGCGTTTGATCCGCCGCTCGCCCGCGTGGCGGGCTGGACGGGGGGGGCGCTGCCGGCCGTGCCGGCGGCGGCCGTCGAGCGGGCGCTCGCCGAGCACGAGGCCGCGCCGGTGGCGCCGGGCGAGGCGAAAGAGTTTGGCGACCTGACCCGCGACGGGGGCATGATCAGCTGGGGGCGCCCGTCGCGGGACGACGAGCCGCCCGAGCCGGAAGCCGCCGCCGTGGAGCGCCCGCCGGTCGGCTCGTTTCTGTACGTGGACAACCGGTCGCGCGGGGCGGGGGTGGCCGCGGCGGGTGCCCCGGGTGGCCCCGGCGCCGCGTCGGCGGACGACGCCGGGGCGCCGCCCCGGGAGGACGACCCGCGCACCCTCTACACCGGCCTGGCCACCCTCTCCCGCGCCGCCGCGGCGGTCCAAGCCGCCGACCAGTTCAAGCCCGACTGTGGGTGGGGCTCGGAAGGCTCTGACGAGTGGCACCTGCTCGCCGTGCGGGTCCACCCGGGCTCCCTGCCGTGGCCGTCGGCGGGCGCCCCCGACGCGGCGGCCGTTGCCGCCGCGGACGCGCTCATGGCCGCCGCGGGCGCCGACGCGCACGCGCGGGCGACGATCGACGCGCGGGGCGGGGGCGTCCACGCCAACCTCGCCGCGGGCGGCGGCTGGAGCGGCCGCCCGGCGGGCGAGACGGTCCGCCGGCTCATCGCGGGGCCGTGGCTCCGCCACCTGATGGGCCTCGCGCGCAACCGCTACCTGCTGAGCCGGTGGCAGTGGTCGCCGCGCATGCGGCCGACGCACGCGGCGGCGTTTGCCGCGCTCGACGCGCTCCTTGGCGAGCGGCCGCTGCTGGCGTTTCATTTTGGGCACGACGTGATGAACCCGACGGGGGGGGTGCTCGCCGTGCAGTGGTCGCCGAGCCTCGTGCTGGGCGTCCTCGTGCCCGTCATCCATACGTAGGGATGGCGTGGGGTGCGGGGGGGGGGGGAGCCAGTGGGAAACCCAAGCGGTTCGTTGGGTGGGGTGGCGGGTATGGGAGGGAAACCGCGCTGTCCACCAGGGCGCGTTGTCCACCTCTTTCTTGTGAGGGGGGGCAACACGCTCCCCGGCCGCCCCACCGCGTGGTGCACACAGAGTGCCGGCCCGCCAGGCGATACCAGGCGATACTAGGGCGCGGCCACAAGGAATGAGCGGACAAAAGCAGGGCAACAGCGGCCGCCGCGGCGGCGGCGGCCGCGACGGCGGCCGTCGCCCCATTCCCCACGGGCGGGCAGACGGGCGGCGCCGCCGCCGGCGACGGGCGGCAGCCTGGCGCGGCGGCCGGGCACCCCGCCCGCCACGACCACCCGGGGGGCCCCCCGCCGCCGCTCGCGCCGCCGGCTAGACGCCGCTGGCGGGCCGGCGGCCGCGCCGCCGCCGCGGCGCCACGGCCGGCGCGCCCCGCCGGGCGCGCCGCCCAGCCGGGGCGGCCGGCTGGGATGGCCGCCGCCGCCGCCGCCGCCGCCGCCGCTGCCGCCGCCACCGCCACCGCCGCCGCCGCCGCGCCGCGCCGCGTGCCGCCGCGTGCCGCCGTGTGCCGCCGCGGACGGCGGTGGCGTCCGCACCCGCGGCGGCGGCGCGGCCGCCGCGGCCGCGCCGCGCCGCCGCCGCCGTCGACGGCAGCGGCCGGCGCGGCCGGCCGCGGCGGCGGCGGCGCTTCCCCCCCCCCCCCCGGCGGCGCGGCGGCGGCGCCCCCTCCCCCCGGCCGCCGCGGCCGACGCGGCGGCGGCGCGACGCGGCGGCGGTGGCGGTGGCGGCGGCGGCGGCGGCGGCGGCCGCCGCGGCGGCGTGGCGCCCCCGCCCAGACCCGCCCGCCGCCGCGGCGACGCCGGCGGGGGGGGGGCGGCGACGCCCGCCGCCGCCGCCGCCCGCCGCCCGCCGCGCCGCGGCGGCCGGCCGCGCGGCCGCGGCGGCGGGCGGGGCGGCCGCGGGCGGCCGCGGCGGCGCGCCAGCCGGGGGTCCCACCACCCCCCCCCCCCCCCCCCCCACCCCCCCGCGCGCCACCGCCGCCACCGCCGGTGGGGACCCCCGCCGCTGCTCCCGGCGGTGCCAGCGGCGGCGGCGGCAACGACGGCGCCGCGACGGCGACGGCGGCGGCGGCGGCGGCGGCGGCGGCGGCGGCGGCGTCGCCGCGGCGCCGCGGCGGCGGCGGGCGCCGCGGCGCCGCGGCGACGCGGCGGCGGCGGCGGCGGCCGCGACTGCGCACAAACAGAAAGCAACCGCCCAGATGCAAACCGGCGCGGCCGCCGCGCCGCGGCCGCCGGCGACGGCGTCAGCGGGCGCTCCCGCTCCCCCTCCCCCCCCCCCCCCCCCCCCTCCCTCAACCCCCCCCCCGGGGCGGCCCAGCCTGGACGGGGCGGACCCCGCGGGCGGCGGCGGCCGACCAAACCAATGCGCCGCGGCCGCGGCGGCGGCCGCGGCGGCCGCCCCGCCAGCAACCACCACGCTGCAACCGCGGCCGGCGGCGGCCGCCGCGCAGACCGCCGCCGCGGCGGGCGGCGCGCCCCCCCGCTGCACGGCCGCGGCCGCCGCGGCGGGCGGCCGGCGGGGCGGCCGCCGCGGCGCGGGGCGCGCCGGCCGCCGCGGCGGCGGGTTGCAGCCGCGCCGCGCGCGCGGGCGCGCACCCCCTCCCCCCCCCCCCCCCCGCCGCCCCCCGCCCCGACGCGGCCGCGGGCGCGCACGCACCCCCCCCCTCCACGCGCATCCCCCCCCCCCCGCTCGTCTCTGCCTGCCGGCACTGGCGCGCGCGTGGCCATTGCCGCCGCGCGTGCAGGTGGTGTGGCCACGCCCCGGGCGGCGGCGGCGGCGGCGGCGGCGGCGGCGGCGGCGGCGGTGGCGGCGGCGGCGGTGGCGGCGGTGGCGGCGGGTGTGGAAGGAGGGAGGCGGCGGGCCGGCGCGGTTTTGCAACGTCGACGGCGGTGGGGGGCGTGGTGGGTGGCTCCACCGCTGGAGGGGGGGGCGGGGGGGGGGGGGGGGTGGCGGCGTTGGGGGGGGGGGGGGGGTGGCGGCGTTGGGGGGGGGGGGGGGGGTGGCGGCGGACACGCCCGCGGCGGGGCTGGAAGATGCACCCGCCCGCGCCGCCGCGTGCGATGGGGGGGGGGGGTAGCGGGCGTGGAGGGTGTGTGGCGGGTGCTGCTTGGGGGGGGGGGGGTGACTGGGGGGAGGGGTGGGGGGGGGGAAGGGGGGGGGGGGGGAGTCGCCGGCCGCCGCGGGTACATTAGCGCGCCGCCCCGGCCGGCACGGTGGCGGCCGTCGGTGACAGCAGTGACCGTGTGACCTGTGCAGCTCCCCCCCGCGCCCCCTGCCCGCCCCCGCCCCCGCCCCGGCCGCGCCCACCGCTCGCCCGCCTGTGCGCCCGCCACCCGTGGCGTCTGCCGTGCGCACCACCCCCGACGCCGCCTCCCCTCCACCGTCGACACCATGGGCGACCGCGTCGCGACGGGCGGCGGCTTTGCCAACACGGCCGGCGACGCGGCCGGCACGATGACCACCGAGTGGGGCGCCCCCGTCGGGGACAAGGACCACTCGCTCGTCGCGACGCCGTCGGGCGGGCTGCTGCTGCAGGATACCGTGTCGCTCAACAAGCTCAGCCGCTTCAACCGGGAGCGCATCCCGGAGCGCGTCGTCCACGCGCGGGGGACCGGCGCGTATGGCTACTTTGAGGCGTACGGCGACGAGTCGGCGCTGACGCGCGCGGCCTTCCTGTCGTCTGCCGCCGCGGAGCGGGTGCCCCTGTTTTGCCGCTTTAGCCTGGTCACGCTGTCCAAGTCGGTGGCCGAGACGACCCGCGACGTGCGCGGCTTTGCGGTCAAGATGAAGACGTCAGAGGGCATTTGGGATATGGTACGTTGGGCGGCGGCCGACGAGGCCGTGGGAGGCGAGGGGCGGGGGGGGGGTGGGGTGGAGCGGCAAGGGGAGGGGGAGGCGGCTTGTGGGAGGTGGGACTGCGCTGCTGGTGCTGGTGGTTTTTCCTGCTGCATGGAACTGACCCGGCTTGTTCCCATTGTTGTTTTTCTTCTGTGTTCCCGTCCCCCCCATCCCCTGTTTGTCTCGTCCTGTCGCTTGCTCCCATGACGCCACTGGGTGACGTCGTAGGTCTTCAATAACATCCCGGTGTTCTTTGTGCGGGACCAGCGGCACTTTGTTGACGTCATCCACGCGTTTAAGCCGGACCCCGTGACGAACCTGCAAGACTTTGACCGCGTCTTTGACCTGATGGGCGCGCTCGGCGGCGAAGCGACGCACATCCTCACCTACCTGTTTTCCGACTATGGCATTCCCGCCGACTACCAGCACATGGACGGGAACAGCGTGCACGCGTACAAGTTTATCAACGCGGCGGGCGAGGTGACGTACGTCAAGCTGCGGTGGCGGGCGATGGCGGGCGTGAAGAACCTGACGGAGGAGGAGGCGCACGCGCTGCAGGCGGACGACCTCAACCACGCGACGCGGTCGCTGTACACGGACATTCAGGCGGGCAAGTTTCCCGAGTGGGAGCTGCAGGTGCAGGAGATGAAGCCGGAGCAGCTGGATGACTTTGAGTTTCACCCTCTCGGTACGTTGTCCGGCGCCGCGTTCCCACTACCGCCCATTACTGTTTCTTCCGCTGCTGGGTACTGGCAGGATGTGCGTGGTCTTTGTGGGAAGGAGGGTTGATGCAAGGCAGTGAACTAACGCCACGCCCTTGCACCCGTCCATGCCACTGCCTCTGTATTGGCTCGTGTACGGAACTGATCTTGGTCGTGGTGCCACCGTTGCTGTTGCCCACCCCGCAGACTCTACCAAGCACTGGCCAGAGGACCAGTTCCCGTACCGGCCGATTGGCAAGATGGTGCTGAATGAGGTGCCCAGCAACTTTTTTGAGCACACGGAGCAGGTGGCGTTTTCGCCTGGCAACATGCTTGCTGGCGCTATCGAGGCCAGGTACGTGAGCGGGATGGGATGGTTGGCTCGTGGCCATGTGAAAGTGGTTGTCTGGGTGGTCAGTTGACGGACGTTGATTTTGTGTGCGAGTGGGGTCGAGCGCTGGCGCTGTCCGACTCGTGGCTCTCTGTGTCTGACACACCCGCTTTCCCTCGTTGTCCGTCTGGTGTTTGCGTTTTGGATGGCATCCTTTTCACTATCTGAATGCCTTGTCGGTGGTGTCGTTATTAGTGAGGACCGGCTGCTGCAGAGCCGCCTCATCTCGTACTTTTCTGCCCACGAGTACCGGGTGGGCACGAACCACTACAAGCTGCCGGTCAACCGGCCGCTCAATGCGGATGGCGGCACGCACAACTACAGCGTGGACGGGCAGATGAACATGGGGGAGAACAAGGGGACCCTCAACTATGAGCCGAGCCTCGTCCACAAGACCTACTCGGACGATCCGAAGGCGCGTTTCCATGCGCAGCCGTTGCCCAAGGGCACGTACGTGCAGGAGGAGATTAAGAAGACGCTCAACTTTAAGCAAGCTGGCGACTTGTACCGCTCCTTCTCTGAGGAGATGCAGGCGAACCTGGTGAGCAACCTGGCGGCCAAGCTCGCCGACTCGCAGTCGGAGCTGATCAAGAACACGATGTCGGCGCACTTTTACAAGGCAGACCCGGATTATGGGCGGCGGGTGGCTGAGGCGATTGGCGCCGACAAGGCGGAGATGGTCATGATTGCTGCCAAGCTCCGCGAGTGATGGTCATAATAGTAGACTGAGTGACAAGTCGCTGTGTGCGGCGTGCACGTGTTTATATGTTTAAACGTTTTCTTTCTGTCCCATTGGTGGTCCGGCGGATGGGCGAGTAACGCCGCCGTTTGCCAGCGCCACCGCCCCACGACGCGGTGGCCGAGCGGCGCGCGGCGCGCTGCCGCCGCGCTGCCGCCGGCCAATCCAAGCCCGCGCCGCGGTGTCACGGGCGGCGAGCCGTCGCGCGCCGTCGCCGCCAGCGGCGACAGCGGCGGCGGCGCCGCGGCGGTGAAGCCGCGCCGCCGACGGCGGGTGGCCGCCTCCTTGCTGGGACGGGCCCCGACGGCGGGTGGCCATGACGGCAGCGGCGGTGGGAGGGGACGGCGCGGCGGCGGCTGCTGCCGGGCGCGGGCGGGAGGCGCCGTCGCGACCGCAACCGAGGCTACCGTCACCGACGGTAACGGCCGACGCCGCCGTAGCCACCGTGGCTGCCGCCACAACCGAGACGAGAGCAGGCAATGCTGCGCGGTCCAAACACTCACTCGACCAGCCTCGTGGCGAAGAGGAGCCGTTGCACCAGAGGCAAGCAGTATACACAGGGCGAGAAACACAAAGGCAGATAAAGCAAAAATGGGAATTAGGTGTGCATTTATAAATGTGATTGTGGGTCCGTCTCGCATGAATTCGCGTTAGTCTAGTGGTTAGGATACCTGTCTCTCAACGGTTGCGTCTTTGGACAGTTCACAGGTGGCCCGGGTTCAATTCCCGGACGCGGAAATCTTTTTGCATGTTTGTCAACCGTCGGGCCACCAGCGTTTGTGGACGTTTCAGTACCGCTACGCATTGGGGGCGCATCTGCATGGGTCTGGCAATCCACCATCTTGGAGCGCGCGTCCTGCCCAGTCCCCGACCGCTTGACGTTGCCGCCCTCTGACGGTCGTCTTCCTGTCGGCCCCCACCTCAACCAAGCTACCCTCCCCATTGTCCCCTGCTGTCATCCTGTCCCTGACGTTGTCCTCTCAATGGCCGCCACGTCCGGTGGCACTGGCCGCCCCCGCCGCGTCCACCCCCCCCCCCCGGCACGCCCGCCCCCACGGCGGGCGCCCCCCCCGCCGCCGCTGTCCCCCCACCGCCCGCCCCCACCCCCCCCACCGCCACCACCACCACCACCACCACCACCATCACCACCACCATTCTTACCTCCCAGCTGCCACCCCCCCCGCCCCCCCCCCCCCCGCTCGACGGCGCCGCCCTCCAGGCCCTCCTGGCGGCCGCCGCCGCCACCACCGGCGGCGCCCTCCCCGACGCGCTCGCCGCCGCCCGCCGCGCCGCCGACGCGCGCCGCTGGGCGGCCGAGGCGGCCGCCGCCGCGGCGACCGCCGCGCGCCTCGACGGCGTCGCGCGGCTGGGGCGGAGCCTCGCGACGGGCGCACACCTGTGGGGGATTGTCGCCGCGGCGGCACGCGCGGATGGGGGGGGGGGGACATCACCGCCGCCGCCAGCGGCAGCGGCAGCGGCAGCGGCAGCGGCAGTGGCGGCGGCGGGGACAGCGGCAGCGGCGACGCCCCCCGTACCGCCGCGGAGATGGCGGTGGCAGACGCGCGGACGCGCGCCGCCGCCGCCGCCGCGCGCTCGTCGGCGCACACGCTCGCGTATCTGGCCTTCCTCGCCGCCGCGCCCGGCGAGATGGCGGCGCTCCAGGCCGAACTGACCGCCGCGCTCGCCGCCGCGGGTGCCAGCGGCGGCGGCGGCGGTGGCGGCGGCGGCGGTGGCGGCGGTGGCGGCGGCGGTGGCGTCACCCCCCCCCCCCCCCGCCCCCCACCGGCACGGGCGGCGGCAAGGCGAGTGCGCCCCCCCCCCCGGGCCGCCCGCCCGCCTCCACGACGCCCACCGGCGGCTGCTCGCGCTCGAGCGCCTCCGCGACGTGGTCGCCCTCGACGCGCGCGGCGACGCGGCGGCGGCGGCGCGGCTCGGCGCCCTCTTTGCGCCGCTCCCCCCCCTGCGCGCCGCCCTCGGCGCGTGGCTCTTCCGCCGCGTCCTCGCCGCCGTCGCGGACGTGGCGCGGACGGACCCGCGGTCGCTCGTCGCGGCGCTCCGCATCGTCGACGCGGCCGACGCGGACGACGCGTGGTGGGGGGCGCACGCCGCCGCGGCGGGCGCGCCGCCGGCGGCGGCCGCGGCGGTCCGGCCGGGGGGGGAGCGCGGCTATGGGGCCGCGGCCGTCGCGGCGATCCGGGGGGGGATTGAGCGGCTGTTTGTGGCGACGCTGGGGGGGGGGAGGGGGGGGGGGGGGGGGGTGGGATGGGGGGGGCGGACCCGGGAGGGAGCATCGACGCTGCCGTGGGGGGGTTGGGCTCGTTGGGGGGGGGGGGGGGGGGGGGGGCTCCTCGCTACCGACGGCGGCGGCGGCGGCGGCGGCGGTGGCGGCGGCGGCGGCGGTGGTGGCGGTGGCGGTGGCGGTGGCGGTGGCGGTGGCGGCAGCGGTCTCACCGCCGCGGGCGGCGGCAGCGGCAGCGGCAGCGGCATCAGCGGCGGCATTGGCGGCGGCGGCGGCGGCGGCGGCGGCGGGGGCGCCCCCCCGCCCCCCCCCCCCCCGGCGCGTCCCGTGCGGCCCGCCGCGCGGCGCGCGAGGCCGAGCGCGTCGGCCGCGTCCTCGCGTCGGCGTCGGCGCGCGCGGCGGACCTCGTCACCGTCCGCCGGTACGTGGTGCCGTGCTTCCCCCCCGCCTACCGCGTCGCGGCGCTCTACATCCGCGAGTACTCGCTGCGGCTGCTGGCGATCCTCGGCGCCCTCGCGGGCGGCGCCGCGTCGGGCGGCCGCCCCCCCGCGCCGCCCGCCGCCGCCGCGATCGTCCGCTGGTACGTTGGCTACGTTGCCGCGCTGGGCGACTTTGAGGGGGGGGGGGGGGGGGGGGTGGTCCCCGGCGACGCTGCCCGAGCTCCGCTTCCCAGCCGCGGAGGGGGACGTCCTGGCCGCCGCCTACGCCGCGGCGGTGGGGGAGGCGGCCGCCGCCGAGGCGGCGGCGCTTGGCGAAGGTGGGGGCGGAGGGGGGGGGGGGGGGGGAGCCGCCGCCGCCGCCGCCGCCGTCCGCCCGGCGCCGCCGCCGGTGCGCGCCGCGGCGGTGGCGGCCGCCGCGGCGGCGGCGGCGGAGGACGCGGCGGCGGCGGCGGTGGCGGCCGCCGCCGCGGCGCCGGGGGGGGCCGGCGCGGGCGCGGCGGGCGCGGCGGCGGCGGCGGCGGCGGCGGCGGCGACCGCCGCGGCGGCCGAGGTGGCCGCCGCCGCCGACGCGGGCGCGCCGCTGCCGACGTATGGGGGCGGGGGGGGGGGGGTGCCGCCGCCGGTGGGGGGGGTGCCGCCAGCGACAGTGGGAGTGGCAGCGACGGCGGTGGTGGGGGTGGCGGCGGCGGCGGCGGCGGCGGCGGCGGCGGCGGCGGCGGCGGCGGCGGGCGGCCGCCTCCCCTGGTGGGCGTCGCGGCGGTCGAGACCGCCGCCCCCGAGGTGCTCTACGCGGCGCTCCGCGCGCGCCTCGCCGAGGCCGCCTCCGTGTCGTCGGGGCCGCTGCTCGCGCGCACCGCCGCCGCCGTTGGCGACGCGGTGGGCGTGTACCTCGACGCGGCGGCCGCGCGGCTGCGGGCGGGGGGGGGGGGGGCGGCGGGCGGCTGGCTCCCGCCGCTCGCCGCCGCCGCCAATGACGCCGAGCGGGGGGCCGTCTACTCGGCCGACGTCCACGCGTGGGTGGTGGGGGTGCTCGCCGCGCCGCCGGCGGGCGGCGCGGCCGCCCCTCCGCCTGGGCCCGCCACGGCGGCCGCTGCCGGCGACGACGGCGGCGGCGGCGGCGGCGGCGGCGGCGGCGGCGGCGGCGACAACAGCGGCACCCCCCCCCCCCCCCCCACCCCCCCCGCCCCCCCCCCTCTGCGAGCTCCTCGCCCGCACCAGCGCCTACCCCGCCGCGACGCGCGGCTGGCGCGCGCACGGCGCCGCCGCCGCCGCCGCCGTGGCGGCGCGCCTCGCGGCGCCCGCGGTGGCGGGCCTCGCCGCGCGCCTCTACACCCCCCACAGCGGCACGGAGGTGCTGCTCGACGCGCTCGCCGACCTCGCCGCCGCCGTCGACGCTGCCGCGCCGCTGCTCTGCCGTGCCGCGTGGGAGGCGGTCCTCGCCGGCGCCGCCACCCGCCTCGCCGCCGCGTACGTTGCGCCCTTCCTCGCGCTCCGGCCGCCGCGGGGGGGGGGGGCGCCGCCGCCGCCGCCGCCGCCGCCGCGGCGCCGCTGCGCAACGCCCGGGCGGTGGCGGCGCAGCTGGCGGCCGACGCGGCGGCGGCGGCGGCGTTTTTCCGCGCCCGCGCCGCGCCGCCGGCGCGCGCCGCGCTCGTCGCGCGCGTCGCGGCGCCGCTCGCGGCGGTGCGGTCGCTCTACACCGCCGCCGGGGGGGGCGCCGCGCTCGCCGCCGCCGCCGCCGCCGCGGCGGCGACGCTCGGCCGCCTCGGCGACGCGGCCGCCGCCGCCGCCGCCGCCGCCGCCGCCGCCACCGCCGCCGTCGGCGACGGCGGGGGGGGGGTGGTGCCGGCGGCGCCGCAGGGGTGGGGGGGGGGGCGGGGGGGGGGGGGGGGGTTGCCGCCGCTGCGCTCGCGGGCGGTGGCGGCCATCTGGGCGGGCCGCCCCGAGCTGGACGCCCGCGACGTGGCCGCGGCGGTCGCGGCGGTGGCGGCGGCGGAGGGGGGGGCGGCGCCCGCCGCGGCGGCGATTGCCGCGGCGGGGGGCGGGGGGGGGGTGGGGGGGGGGGGGGGGGGGGGGGCTGCGCTGGACCCCGCCCCCGTTTCGTGGGTAACCAAGGGGGGGGGGGGGGGAGGCGTCCGACGGGGGTGGGGGGGGGGGGGAGTGGGGATAGAAGAGTGGAGGGGGGAGGGTGTGCGTTGTGGCCACGCGCGCCGCTCGGGGCGGCGCGTGGCGGGGGGGGGGAAGCCGCGACGGGGCGGCGCGCGGCGGGGGGGGCGGCCGCGCCGGGGCGCGCGCGACGCCGCCGCCACGCGGTGTGCCTCTTGTTGCCGCGGAAAGGGAACGGGCGCCCCGCACGAGCTTGCTTCAAGCACTCTACAAGAGATACCGGCCGAGGAGCGGAGCGCGGTGTGGCGTGCTGCCCTCCGCCCCCCATGCCTACCGGTGGGAGGCAAGGACAGCAACAGCCAGAAAAAGCAAAAAACAAACAAAAAAAAAAAAACAGAGAGTGCTCGTCCCCCCCCTATGCGCACGTCGTCTCCCCCCCGTACTTCTCCATAAAGCCCATGTGGAAGTCGCGCATCCTGCAGACCATCCGGTCCATCGCGTCCTCGGTGGGCAGGAAGGTGGTGCGGATGTGAAAGGTGCCCTCCGCCTGGCCAAAGCCCGACCCCGGCACCACGCACACGCCCGTCGCGTCGAGCAGCTCATTCGCGTACAGCCCGTCGGGCTTCATCCCCGCGTCGGCAGCGGCGGCGACCGCGGCGGGCGGCAGCACCACCCGCGGGAAGAGGTACATGGACCCCTCCGACGGGTTGCACGACACGCCGGGGAGGGCGTTGAGGGCGGTCGACAGCTTGGCCGCCTTGCGGCGGAGGCTGTCAAACGTCGCCTCCATCTCGCGCGCGTAGAGGGGGTAGGACGGCTCGCCGTCGACGGGCGGCTTGACCATCACGTCCATCGCCACCTGGCCGGGGATGTTGGAGCACAGCGACACGGAGGCGAGCTTGTACAGCACGTCCATGGCGTGCGGGTGAAAGTTGACCACCTCCATGTAGCCGCCGCGGAGGCCACACTCCCCAATCATGCCCTTGGACGTGGAGTGGAACGAGACCAGCTCGACAGAGGACTGCAGCGACCGCACCACCTTCTTAAAGGACGTAAACTTCTTGCCTTCGGCGTACACATTCACCTGGTACACCTCGTCCGCCATGAGCACCAGCGTGTGGCGCTCGCAAAAGCGCACCAGCTCCGCCATCCCCTCCTCCGATAGCACCTGGCCCGTCGGGTTGCCCGGGTTGATCACCACCAGCGCGCGGACGGTGGTGCCGGCCTCGACGGCGGCGGCGTAGGCGGCCTCCAGGTCCTCCACCCCCACGCCCCAGCCCGCGTCCTCGAGCAGCCCATAGCTCACCCGCCGGGCACCCATCTTGGTCAGCGCCGCCGAGTAGAGCGGGTACTGCGGCGTCGGCACCATGACGCCGTCGGTGGGGCCGCGGATGAGCATCTCGAGGATGCTCTTGACGCTATCCGACGCGCCATTCGTGAGAAAGATGGCGTCCGCGTCGGCGGGCTCCCCGCCGTCGCGGCGCGCAATGTAGTCGGCCACGTTGGCGCGCACCGACGGGAGGCCCTTGGACTCAGAGTACGCGCCGAGGCCGTGGGAGGTGGCGAGGAACGCCTCGGCGCGGGACACCACGTCCGCCGGCAGCTCCGCGCGGACGGTCGGGTTGGACAGCAGCCACGGGCACGCAATCGCCGCGAGCACCTGCCGCAGGTACGTCATGGGCGCCTGGCCAACCGACTGGGGGTTGCCAATGTTGCACAGGACGACCGAGTCAAAGGGGAGGTCCGCCGCCTTGCCGCCGCCGGCCGCCGCCTTGAGCGCCGCCGCGTAGCGGCCGGCCTTGAGCACCAGCGGCCCGCGGACGGCGTACTCCATCGCCTCGAGGGCGGGGTTGATGCCGTCGGGCGGGCACAGCACCTGCCGGGGGGGGGCGCCGGCGTCGCCATTGGCGGGGGGGGCGTCCGCCGCCGCCTTGGTCGCCGTCGCCGTCGACATGGTGAGGAGGGGGGAGGAGGTGGGGGGAGAGGGGGGGGGGGGGGTGGAAGACAAGGGAAAGGAAACGCAGGGAGGAGAACACCACCGTGACGGGGGGCGGAAGGGGTGTTGCTACAGAGAGGGGCGGCAGATGAAGGTGCGAGAGCCGTGCAAGCCACGTCGCACAGGTCCACGCTCGTGCCGCAACGCAAGGCACCCCCCCCGCGCTATTTAATGCTGGACGGGGCGAGGCGGACGGGGACGGCTGCTGCTCTGTGCGCAGCGCGGGGCGGCCGCCGTCGGGGGGCCGGCACGAAGGCAAAAAGCTTCAGGCGGCTCCTGGGAGACAAGGGGGGTGGGGGGGCGGGGGGGGGGGGGGGGTGGCCCACGCGTGCTCGTGTGCGCGTTTTCCTGGCCACGCACGTGCAGCGGATCAAGGGGGCGGCCGCCGCCGCCAATTGTGCGACGATCTGTCGCCGCCAATCTCGTTTGGTTGGCCGCTGGCCTGCCGCGCGCGACGCGATTGGTCGGCCGGTGGCACCCTCCCACGGTGGCACACGCACATAGGGGGAACACGCACGGCACACATGACAGGGAAACGTCACGGCGGCCGACCAACCAGCGGCGACGGTGGGGTGCGTCAGCGGCCGCGGCTCGAATGCCACGCTGGGCCGCCGTCTGGTGCTGCCCCCTCCCCCCGCCCCCACCCTGGCCACCCGCGCTCGCCTGCCGCTTGGCCGCGGCGGGCCCAACGTGCCTGGCGGGTGGCGCTGGGTGATGGTGATCGCCGACGCCTGGCCGCCTCAGGTGCTACACGACAACCTCCCGTAGCTGTGACAGGCGCGGCAGACAAAAGGCACCGCAGACGATGCCGCGGCTGCGCAGAGAGCAGGAGCAGGAAACCACGGACACAAGACGAGGCAACACTGCAGGCGGATCCTACGGAATCGAGGCGGGACTGCGAAGCGCACAAGCAACCCAAAAAGAGAGGATAGAGAAAATGGCGAGCGAAAAGACCAGCAGGCAGGCAGGCAGGCAGGCACTCAGGCAGGCAGGCAGGCATGCTGGCAACCGCCCCCCCTCCCCCCCCCGCGTCACTGTTGGTTTTCCAACGCCTTGACGACGAGCGTGCGGGCCTCGAGGAAGCGGTCCATGCACTTGGCAAGGCACGCGCTCTCCCCCCCCGTCAGTGACGCGCCCGGCTTGGTGATGCACTTGGCAAAGCACTTGTCCGCGACCGTCTGGATCAGCTCCTGCAGCAGCTGGTCCGACGCCTCGGCCCGGGCGGCGCGGAAGAACTGGGCGGGAGGGGACAGGGGGCGGCAGAGGGGGGGGCGATAGGACCGGTGAGGGCCAGGACGGGAGGACAGGGCAGGGGAGGGGTGGGGATGAGTGGCGGAGGGGGGAACGGAAAACCGGTGGAGCGTAGCGCCAGCGGACACGGAAAGGGAAAAGGGCAAGACGTAGGGGAACAAGCACGTCGGGATAGCCCAGGGACAACGACCAGACGGTAGCCAGCACGAGGACAAGAACACACCCACAGCAACGGCCAACACGCGCACGTCAGGGTCAGCCACCCCACCCACGCCGCGCATGTGCGAGGCTCGCCCGTCGCCACCAGCCACCACCCGGGCAGCCGCCGGCGTACACCTACACCTACACCCATAATAGGGTGCCACCCACCAAACGCCACGCCCGTGGCCACACCCCACCGCGCCGCCCACCGAGCGCCCCCGCCCCCCCTGGTCGCCATCGTACCTCTTCCCGGTCCCGGGGCGTGGCCAGCGACGGGTTCATCGTGCCGGCCGGCGCGCGGCGGGGTCCCGGCGGCGGCGCACGCGGCCGGTCGACACGGATCCGCAGGCCAGGTGCGTCCTGCCGCTAGTTTGTCAGGGTGGGGGGGGGGGGGCGGGGGGGGGGGGGCAGGCGGGGTCCGAGAGACCGTGCCGACGCACGTGTGGCCGGTGGGGGGGGGGGGGGGGGGGGGGGGGGGGGGGAGGCGGGAGCGCGTTGCCGTTGCCGCCGCCCCGCCCCGCGGCGCGACCGGGAATGGGCGGCGTCAATTGGGTGGACAAGTCTCCACCGCACGCCGCCAAGTCGTCCATCCAGCAATGCCTCGCGCATGGGGCCACACCGCTTTACACGAGCGCGCTGCGTTCCGAGTGGCGCTGCGGCCGGCGCGCAGCGCAGCGCACACCGTGGGCGGGGGAGCGCGGCCGCCACGCGCGGCGGACGGGCGGCTCGCCACCGCGTGGGCGGCCCCGCCACCGACGCGACGACGCGCCGCGCCGCCGGCTGGCGGCGGAGACCGCGGCGGCGGTAACCGCGGTGCGCTGCCACCCGCCCGCCCCGCTCGTTGCGACCTTGTCAATACCCTTGTCAACGCCGCGTGCCCGCCGACCGCCCGCCCGGTGCGGCCCGGCGCGGCCCGTGGCGTGTCCGTGGACGGTGGTCGTCCATCTGGCGACGGGCTCGCCACCTGTCCCCCCCCCCCCCGTCCCCCACCCGCCGCCGTCCTCCCCCCGCGACGGCCGCTTTCATTCGCGGCGTTTTGTGTTCACGTCCACGGCCCGTTACCCACGCCGGGGCCTCTTCCACTTCCTGCCCTCGTTGCCGTACTTGCGCCTTGCTACCCCCCGCTTGCTGCCGCCGTCGCGCCGCCGCACGGGGTGGCGTGCCTGGCGCTGCCGCTGACGGTGTGGGGCCGCTGCTGCGGACGCGGCGGTGGCCCGTGCCGCGGGGGTCTCCTTCCCCCCCATCTTTTTTTTTTGTGGGGGGCTTGCGCCGGCCGGCGGCGGCGGCGTCATGGCGCACAGCCACAGCACCGCGTTTTCGTCGACGAGCATGGGCGTCGAGTCGCTGACCGAGTACGCGTCGGCGCAGCCCGACCTGACCAACCCCGCCGTCCTGTCGTGGGACAACACGCCCGAGTCGCTGCTCGGCAAGGGCACCTTTGGTGAGGTCTACCGCTGCCAGCTGATTGGCACCGACGCGGCGGTCAAGATTGTCAAGGAGGTGCCCCGGCGGTACGGGGAGACCCAGACGAGCACGCAGGCGGCCAAGGCCAAGATGCAGCTGGAGCGGGAGGTCCGCCGCCTGTCCCAGTTCCGATTCCCGCACATCACCCAGTACCTCGGCGCCGCGTACGATGAGCGCCGCGGGTGTACGCTGCTCGTGACGGAGCTGATGGCGGGTGGCAGTCTGCAGGCGTCGCTCGCGCGGGCGCGGGCGGCCAACGCGCCGCTCGAGCCCAAGACGTTTTTCCAAATCGCCATCCACATCGCGTCGGGCCTCCGCTACCTGCACCTGCTCAACATCTCGCACGGGGATATCAAGCCCGCCAACATCCTCCTCACCGACCCGCTGACCATCCAGACGGGGCAAAAGCTCGAGGGCCGCGCCGTCCTCTCGCGCAACGCCAAGGTGAAGCTGGCCGACTTTGGCATGAGCCTCTCCCTTCACGCCGAGCCCACCGGGCCCATCAACGCGACCGTGGACGGGCCTGTGGAGCGGGGTATTCAGGGCACGCTGGCGTACCTCGCGCCCGAGGGCTTTGCGGGTGGCAAGCCGGCCAGCAGCGCCGCGGCCAAGGCGCTGGACATTTACGCGATGGGCATCGTTTTGTATGACCTGCTCAGTGGCTGTGAGCCGTGGGCGGGCTACACCTCCCACGCCCTGCTCGGTGCCATGAACAGGAAGGACGAGGTGACGCGGCCAAAGTGGCCCACCCGGGCCAGCATGCGCGCCGCGTCGGCCGCGTCGGCGGCGTCCCCCTCCAACCCGCCGCCGTGGTCGGTAGGCGACAGCACCAGCGACGCCTTTATCCAGTCAGTCGACTCGACCTACTCGGAGGACGCTGGCACCGAAGGCCGGACAGAGTACCACCGCTGCCTGCTCAGCTTTGAGCTCGTCAACGCGGTGGAGATGACCGAGCGCTGCTGGGCGCAGAACCCCGCGGACCGCCCATCTGCGGACCAGCTGGTCGACTTCTTTTCCAAGCAGGACAAGGAGTTTGACGAGCAGGACTATGAGTTTGGCGGCGGCGGCGGTGCGGGCCCCTTCGTTCGAGTGGATACGCAGCGGGAGAAGGAGAACCCGTCGCTGCCGGCGGGCGTTGGCGCCGGGAGGCCCGCGCCCCCACGGCTGCAGGTGAATGTGGATACCGGCGGGCCCGCGACGATGGCGGCGACGGGCACGGCGCCGGGCGGTGCCACCTACTACCGCCAGTTTTTCGAGTCCGCGCAGCCGCCGACGGTGGATCAGGTCAACGCCGGCATGAGCCGCATGAACGTCGCGCCCACCGCAAGCGCTGCTGGCATGCCTCCGGCGGGGATGCACTCGCTACCAGGCGCGGGCATGCAGGGCGGGGTGCCCCCGGGGTGGCCCACGTCGGTTGGCGGTGCCCAGCCGCAGGGCGCGCCTGTGCAGGCTGGCCACCCCGCAGCGGGTCCGGCTGGTGGCTATTCGCATGCATCCTTGGGGCCTCCTCCCGGCGCGTACGGCCACCACGGGAGTTCGTATGGCCCTGGGCAGCTACCCGGGGCACCACACCATGCGCTTCCCCCGCACCCCGGCGTCCACGCTGGGGCGTACGCCGGGCCCCAGCCGTACAACTCGTACACGCAGCCGCCGCAACCCCCTCCCAGCGGAACCAGTCTGCCCGACGGTCTGGCCGCGTCTGGCTCGGGCGGCGTCTTTCCGTTCCACAACAGCGGCCCTGGCGGGCGGTCGTTGGTGCCCAACATGCGCGTGCCGCCCGCGTGGCAAGCACTGCCAACGTCGTCGAGCGCGGAGGACTCGGGCGATATGACGAACCGGTGCCGCCGCCTCGCGCGGGCCATCTACCAGACCGACCCGGTGCACGCGCACGACGCCATTGCGGGCCTTGCGGACGTGACCGAGGACAAGGAGAAGGCGCTGTGGCTGGTCTCTTCCGCGCCAGCCGTCGTCAAGCGTCTGTGCTGGGCGCTCAACTGGGACCTGCGCGCCGAGACGCGCTCCCCGGCGCTCGCACATGACGTGTGTGCGGTGCTGAGCAACATGGCGGGCGTGTGCGCGATGCAGCCGGCAACGTCCCGGCTCGCGTCGGTGCTGACCGCCCCCGAGCACGCGTCTGCGATTGTGGGTGCGTGCCTCAACGCGCTGTCCACCTACTCGGGCGGTGGCTGCAGCGGGCCGGCCAACTCGGTGGCGGGCCGCCCGGAAGCGGGCAATGAGCGGGTGTGCGCGGCGGCGGCAGACGCTCTCGGGTCTGCGTTTCAGCGGCGGGACGTGAGCACCGAGGCCCACGCCGGGGAGGCGCGGGTGGTGGAAATTTCCCGGGTGCTGCGGGACGTGCTCAGCCTGGCTGTTGCCCGGCGGGACCCAGACCTGACCCGCGCCGCGGTCGGCGCGACGTGCGCGTTTGTGCGGCTGTTTGAACCTGCCGCGCGGGAGGTGTCGCCGCTGGGCGGGCACGCCGAGCCGGTGACGCTGACGCTCGCCTTCACGGCCGTCACGGAGCTGGGCGGCGAGCCCGGCGGCAGCTCTGGGGGCGCCTCTGCCGGTGGGGGGAGCGGGGCGCCGCCGTCTGCCATCGCGCGGGTGGACCTCGAGGGCTTTGCGCTGCTCGCGTCGGTGGCATTTTTCCCCGTCCTCCGCCCTGGGGTGCTATTTGCGGGCGGCACGGTCATGCTGCGGACGCTCCTCGGCCGCCACCGGGGGTCGCCGACGTGGCGGTCGGCGATTGTCACGGCGCTGTCCACCCTCCTCGGCGGGTGGGGGCAGCTGCAGCTCCGTGATGCGGTGCGGCAGCGGGCGTTGTCCCGGTTTGCCACCGACGGCGGGTGTGAGGCGGCGGTCCTTGCCGTGCGGTTGTGCGTGGACACCAAGGAGGGCGGTAGCGGCGGCACCGACGGGAGCGGGCCGTACGGGCTCACTACCGGCTCGCGGGGGAGCTCCCTCTCCGCTTCGGGTAGTGGCGGCGGCGGCGGCGGCGGCGGCGGTGGCTGCGGTGGCGGCGGCGGTGGCGGCGGTGGCACCGCTATCCCCGCCGGCGGCGCCGCTGCTGCCGCCGCGCAGCGGCCGGTGCTGGTGCGGCGGCTGGAGCTGCTCTCCCTTCAGGTGCTGCGGATGCTGTACCGGCGGGACCCGGGGCTGCTGCAGGCGCGAGTGATCGAGGCGGGCGGCGGCGAGGCGGTGCTGCTGCTGCTGCGGTCGCGGGGAGGCGGGCTGGTGCCCGACGCGGCGCTGGAGGGGGTCCTCATCGTCAAGGAGCTGACCAGCTTTGGCTGGCGCGGCGACGGCGTCGCGCCCATCCTCCGCGAGCTGGGTGTCGCGCACGGGTCCACGGGGGGGGTTGCCGACGCGTGCGCCGATGCGCTCAAGGTCGTCGCCGCGGCGGGGCGGCGGCTGTCAGATAGCCACGCGAGCAAGTGAGCGGGTGGAGCGGCCGCCCGTCGGGCGGGTGCTGCCGGTTTCTGTGGCCTGTCTCGTCGGGCACCGCGACGGGGTGCTGGATTTGTGTGTGCACAGGGCGTGTCGTCGCTGGTTGGAGCGCGCTGGCTGGGGCGCGGGGCAGGTGTGGAGGGGGCGTGGGCGGGCGTGGTCTCCGCTGGAGCGCGCGCGCCCGCGCGCGTGCCTATCCCTGGTGCGTTGGCCGCGTTCCCGGCGGCGGGGCTGGTGTCCTTCCCCCCCCCTCCCGCGCCGAGTCGCCCGTATTGCCGTGGGCGCCGCCTGCGGGACCGGCGGGGGGAGTGGTGAGGCGCGCGCGCACGCGTGCCACGCGGCTGCATGCGCGGCGGGCGGCGCGCGCGGCCTAGCGCGGCCCCCCCCCGACCGCGCAGCAGGTGGACGCGGCTGGTGCGGCTAGGCCGCGGCGGCTGGCGGACCCGTGTGTGCTGTGGCCGCTGACGCTGACGGGTGGGGGGGCGGGCGGCTGGCGGTGGCGGCGGTGTCGGCGGCTTGCGGCGGCGGCGGCGGCGGCGGCGGCGGCGGCGGCGGCGGCGGCGGCGGCGGCGGCGGCGGCGGCGGCGGCGGCGGCGGCGGCGGCGGCGGCGGCGGCGGCGGCGACGCGAGGGGGTGGCACTGCGGCGGCGGCACGCGCACGGCCCCTGAGGGAGGCGCGGTCATCCCCGCGGCCCCCCCCTCCCGCCCACGACACCGTGTCGGGACGGGGTGGAGGGTGGCCAAGCGGTTCTTCCCCCCGTCCCCTCTCCCCCGCATGAGCAGCAGCCCACGCGCGGAGCCGGGCAGCACACGGCCGCTGCCTGTGGGGTCGCGGCCACAGGCCGTGACGGGGGCGGGGCGGCCGCCGTGGTGGCCATGACGGTGTTGTTTTCCGGCCGGCACTGTCGGTGGCGCTATCTCAAGAGGGAAATGGCGGCACCGGCGCGGCCTGCCTCAAAGGTGGATGGCGGGGCGGCGGTGTGGCGCGTCCGGCAAGCAGAGAAGTACAGGAAGGAAAAAGAGAGAAAGAAAAAATTAAAAAAGAGAAGCGAGACGGCAAAGACAGGCAATCACGGGTAGTGCAACAGCAGTGGCGTCGTGAGGGAAAGCGGGCACACATAGGGGTGGGTCGTGGGGCGCGTGGGCGGGGAAATGAGGTGGACCCGGCTGAAGGAAGGCCGCCGCCCTGGACCCCCAGCAAACGCTATGTACTCGCCCGATGTCGCCGCCGCGCAGCCCACGCGCAGCCAGGCCACCGTCCGGCGCCAGACCCCTCGTCTGTGGCCGACGCCACGGCCGTCGGCGCGCATCCCCCCGCCTTGCCCTCCCCAACCCACTTCCGTCTAGCGCGCAGCCACAGAGGGACAGCCAGGCTGTCACGTCTCGACGCGTGGCCAGCCGCACCGGCGGCGGCCGCAAGCGCACCCGCTGAGCGGGGGGGGGGGGGAGGCGCCCCCGCGCCCGCCGCGACCACACCGCAACCTGGACACCGCCGGCAGGAGCCACCGCTGCCGTCGCTGCCGAGTCCACAGGGTCGGCCGCAACGTCCTCCCGCGCACGGCGCGGGAGGGGGCGCACGACGTGGAGGGGCGCCCGTGAGGGCTCGTCCATGCCTCCCCACAGGGGCGACGTCGGTCCGCCACCGCCGCGTCGCCGCCAACGCGGCGGCGGCGGCGGCGACGCCACGCCGCGGCCCGGCGGCGGCGGCGGCCGGGTCAAGTTGCGGCGCAGCCCCCACAGCGGCGGCGGCGGCGGCGGCGGCGGCGGGTACGGCCAGGCACAGGCGGCCCGTCCGCCGCGACGGCTAGCCACCTGCCGCCCACGCCCACCGCGAGCGGCACGAAAACGGCACCCGCTGCGTACGCGGGGCTACTGCACCCCTGGGGCCACCCCCCCCGCCGCCGTCGCGGCCTCGGCCGCCGCGGCCCGTTTGGCCGCCCGCTTGGCCTCCCGCTTGGCCTCCCGCTTGGCCTCCTTCTTGGCCTCCTTGCGCGCACGCTTGCGCGCCACCCGCGCAGCGTCCTCGCCGCCGTCGCCGTCGGCGCCGCCGTTGCTGTTGCCGTTGCCGTCGCCGTTGCCGTCTCCGTCGCCGTCGGTATCCGGCAGCCCCGCAGCCGCCGCCGCGCGTTTCCGGTTGGCCACCGCGATGCGGCGGGTGAGGTCCGCGTCCGCCGCCGCGGCGGCCGCGGCGCCCGCCGCACCGAGGCACACGGACCGCCGGATGGACTGGCCGCAGCACGCGTACGTCCACGTGTGGGTGGCGGCAATGTAGCCGCTGCCCCACACAGACGTGTGGTTGCCTTCCAGGACGTCGTCGCCATAGATGGACGACGGCACGCCGTTCGCGTCAAGCGGCCGGGACGGTGCGGGGGGCGCCGGGGGGGGGGCGCCGGCGTCAAGGTCCAGACCCGGGGTCGCTGCCGCCACCACCAAGGAGCCTTCCAGTTCCGTAGGTGCGCCGACCCCGCCGAGTGGCTCCACCGCCGCGTCACCGCCGACCGGCGCAGCCGGCAAGGTGCCAGGGACGACGGCGGGCACAGCAACGTCGTCCGACGCGGCCAGCCCGGCGGCGGGAATGGCGGCATCCGCTGCTGCCGCCCCCCCAAGCGACACGGCCACGTCCGCCGCGGTCGGCACGCCGTATCGCTCCGCAATCACCGCCTGCTTCTTTTCGTGCAACGCCGCGGCGGCGGCTTCATAGTCGCGGTACGCCCGCTCCGCCAGGCTGGGGTCCGCCTGCAAGTGGGGCAGGTCCCGCCCAGCCGCCGACGCCTTGAGGGCGTGGAGCTCCAGCCCGCCCAGCCGCTGCACGTCGCCCGAGAAGCGCACAAAGTTGTCGCCCGCAAAGTCCTTGTCCAGCGCCGACACGTCGGGCGTCGGGTCGGCACGCATGGCGCGGGTTTTGGGGTCATAATAGGCCGAGTTGACATCCAGGTTCCGCAGGTACTTGGCCGTGTCCTCCCGGATCCGCAGGTTCCGGATGGTCGCCCGCGTGCCGCCACTGTCCTTGGTCTGCATAATCACCTCACCGGCGTCCGACTGGCGAAAGCCCTTGTCCTCCTCCTCTGCATCCTCTTCGTCCCCGTCCTCGTCGCTACCGTCACCGCGGTGGCGGCGACGGGGTAGGCAGGGCAGGCGTGCCAGGTCGTCGTCCGAGTCCGAGTCACCGCCGGACCCACCCCCGCCTCCCGCGGCAGCCACGTCCTTTTCACCGGCGGCAGCCCCGTCCTTTTCACCGGCGCCAGCCGCGTCGGCGCCAGCCGCAACCGCACCGGCGAGTTTGGCGTTGGCCGCCGCCGCCGCCGCTTCCATCCGCAGCCGCCGGCGCTCCGCCTCAATCTTGGCGTGCCGCTCAATGACCCGGTTGTACTCGGTCGGGTCATAGCCGTTCCACCGGTCACGCTTGGCCTCAAAGCCCAGCTTGGCCGTCACCAGCACGTCGTCCCGGGGTGCAGGCACCGCCACACGCGTCCCCGCGCCGACGTCGCCACCCGACGCAGACGCCCCCGCGGGTGGCAGCGCGTCTAGGCGGCGGGCGCGGGGTCGTTCCAGACACTCCCGCCGCTTGTGCGTCAGGGAACCACAGTTCTCGCACGCCCCCTTGCGCAGCGCCGGCCGCCGCGACAGACCGGCCGACGCCGCTGGCGGGCCCGCCGCCGCCGCCGCTGCCGGCGCCGCCACTCCCCGCACGTGCCACGTATCTAGGGAAGACACAGGTGCCGGTGCGCGCGTGTCCCGCTGGTGCTTGAGCGACACCCCCGCACCCGGGCGGGTCACGTACCAGGGCGCGTCGGCAATGTACTGGGGGATGTGGGGGTTGATGTCCTTGCCATCCTCGTCGAGGGCGGGCGCCGCACGGCCAGCCTTACGGGCCTCTTCAAGCTCTTTTTGACGCTTGTACTCCTCGCGGGAGCGAAAGGTCGTCGTCGCCATGGCAGCAGCGGGGAGGACACGAGGATGTGGGACAAGAGTGGGGGGGAGCGGTCAAGTGGATAGCTCCTTGACGTGGATAGGTGGACGCTCGCAGCCCGCACGACAAGACAAACAAACTCTGACGGGCAGCCGACAGGGAAGCCTTGGTCCACAGACCACGGCGCAGTCAAAAGAGGAAGGCGCGCCGGTACAGCGCGCCGGCTGTCTCTCCACCTCTCGGACGGGCAAGAGGGAAGCAAGGGAGAAGACGTGACGGGCCCAAGGACAGCAGGCAACAAGTACCACCGAATGGAAGAAGTAGTGTAAATTACTTCGTGCTTATGCTCTTGTAGATGGCAACCGCGGAACACGTGACAAAGGTCCAATTCCCGAATGCTGATTTTCCTACAAGTTTCTTCGACCGACGGGACCAATAGGCCTAATTCTCCATCATCGCAGTCTGCAGGGACCCGTCCGCTGGCCTTCAAGCCGCGCTCAAGCACCACGCATGCGCCCGATAATAGGCTGAACAGCGACGTGGAAAAGCCGCCGCTGCCTCCTCTGCGATCCTTACTACACGTGAGTGGCACACGCCAAGGCCACATGCGCAATATCTGCGCCGCATACGCCAATGTATGGGCGTGCGAGATCGCGTCACCCTCGGGCGAGATCCACAACCAGCATCAGCTGGACCCCATCACCGCCACACCTGATTCTCCAGCGGTCGCCGCCGCCGTCTTGCGCTGACAGCAGTGTCTTCTCCCATGAGAGCTTCGGCGCAGCCAGGAGTGTGGGAGCGTCGATCTCCCGTTCCCCACCGCCGTGCGTGCCCGCATCGAGGTCCCATTTGTCGCTCTCTGCCTCACCGCGGGGCATCGTCTTCAGCAAACCACTCCCACTTTAGTCAACAGGGCGGAACAACGCAGGAGGGTCGACAGCTCGCCGCAAAGCTCCACACAGAGAAGGATGGGACAGATAGGAAGAAGTCAGTGGCGACAAACTGACGCGCACGCCCACGAGCAAGAGGCATGAGCAAGAGGCATGAATAAAGTGCAACACTGTCATGAGTGCATCACTCGTCTGAACCTACTTACGTACGTGAATATATACACTCCATTTCCGCGTGCATGCAGCGAGGTCGAATGGTCTAGTGGTACGATTCTTCCTTTGGGTGGAAGAGGTCCCGGGTTCAAATGATACGATCATATCCGTGTGCCCCGGTTCGACCCTCATTTTGCTGCTTATTACCTTCAGTGCTATTGTTGCATTTTCCAACGGTTCTGCAATGCAAGCACACTGAGTCGCCAAAGCTGCAAAGTTGACAGAGACAGCTCGCGGTTGGACCAAAATTCAGACCTTCTTGGTGGAAAAATCACTGTGGTGCGTCAAAATTGTGCCTCTGGCTGTCTCGTTGGTTATTGCATAAGACAAGAGAAAGACAAAGCGAACAAATGTTGACTACAGGGACTTACCACCAACATACGTGTTACGGTGCCTCCTTCATCAAGCGAGGTTGTGTCGGATCTCCGTGTCTGTCAGCGAGTGGGTGCCCCCATTCATGAGAGCAGTAGACCGCTCGGGCGGGCCGAGCGCCTGCTGGGGAGAGGACTCTTGTAGTCGTTCTCGGTTTGAAGGGGGGGGGGGGGGTGCTCGCCAGGCCGCTCGCGCGGGGAGGGGATGACAGCGCCTGCACGTACTTTTGGTGTTGGGAGAGCTCCCGCGGGTGTGGCGGCTTCGTGGCGCCAAGCGTCGGCGCTTCTGCGTCGGCCACAGCCCCCCCGCGTCGCGGAGTGTGCCTCTCCTCGCCCCGCCACGGTCGGGTCCGCCTATATCAAGCCAGCGGCGGCGGACGGGGGCGGCGGCGAGCTACACCTTCCTTCCCCCGAGCGCCCAGGTAGCGTGGGTGCGGTGCGGGTGGCGTGTGTGGGCCGGACCGTCCCCCTCCCAAGCGCTGGGTGCGCCCCAGCGTCTTGCTGCTCGCCCCAAAGCGCGTCGGCGCAAACCGCCCGGGGAGATGGTGACGGCTCCGGGCAGATCGCCCCCCCCACGGCCTCTCCGCAAGCGGTCGGCCCCGTTCGAGTCTGTCGGGACTGGCGCGTCCACCCAGCCTAAGCGGTATGCGGTGGACCGTGGCGGTCGTACCACGGACGGTAAGGTCCCCCCGGCGGCGAAGGGGCGTGGGGGCTCCCCCACGCGCGGCCAAGCGCTGCGGGTGGCCCCCAACGGGCAGTGCGCGGCGGCAGACGCGAGTCCCCCCACGGCATCTCCGCGGCCGTCTGGGCCGTCCCCTTCCATGGCCGGGTACAAGGGTGACGCCGCGCCGCACCCGCGGCGGACGCGCAGTGGCAAACGACCCCGCTGCACGAGGCGGCGGCTGCCGGCCACGCCCCCGTCGTGGGAGTCTTTGTTCAAGCCGGCGCCAATGTGGACGCGCCCGACGCGGCGGGCGCCACGCCACTGCACAAGGCAGCCGCCGCGGGGCATGTGGCCGCAGTGGAGGCGCTGCTAAAGGCGGGCGCTTCTGCTAAAGGCGGGCGCTTCTACGCGGGTATCGTGCGGCAGGGCGTGGACGGCGCTGCACCGGGCGGCGCAGCGCGGCCACGCGGCGGTCGTGGCGGCGCTCCTCGGTGCGGGGTCGCCCGTCGGCGCGCCCGACGCGGGGCAGCCGAGCCCACTGCACGAGGCGGCGTACGTGGGGAGCGTGGAGGTGACGCGCCTGCTCCTCGGCGCGGGCGCGCGGGTGGGAGCGACGGACGGGGGCGGCCTGACGCCGCTGCACGAGGCGGCGCACCACGGGCACGCGGGGGTGGTGGCGGCGCTGCTCGACGCGGGCGCGCCGGTCCATGCAAAGGACAAGGACCTGAGCACGCCCCTCCATGACGCGGCCGCTCTAGGCCACCGCCGGGTGGTGCACGCGCTGCTCAACGCGGGCGCCGAGGCGGGCGCCGAGGACCGGTGGCGCAGCACACCGCTGCACCGGGCGGCCGAGGCGGGCCGCCTCGCCGCGACGCGGGCGCTCCTCTCTGGCGGCGCGCGGGTGGACGCGCACAACCAGTGGCGGTCGACGCCCCTCCACCGGGCGGCCGAGGCGGACCCCGCGGACGTGGTGGCGGCGCTCCTCGACGCGGCCGCCGCCGTCGACGCCCGCGACGACCGCCACCGCCCGCCACTCCACGCGGCCGCGCACGGCGGGCGCGAGGCGGCCGTCCCGGGCACTCTTGTCTCGCGGTGCACCGGCGGGCGCGGCCGACGCGGCCGGCGTGACGCCGCTCCACGCTGCCGCCGCGGCCGGCCACGCGGTGGTTGTGCGCGTGCGTGCTCGCCGCGCGTGCGCCGGTGGCGGCGGCCGCCGCGGCGGGCGCCACGCCGCTGCACGCCGCCGCCCCGGGCGGGGCACGTGGAGGTGGCGCGCGCGCTGCTCGCGGCGGGCGCGCCGCTCAATGGGATGGCCGGCGGCCGGCGCGAGGCGGGGGAAGCCCCGCCGGCGGCGGCGGCGGCGGCGGTCGGCACGCGGCCGCCGCCGCCCGCCCGCCCGCCGGGTGGATGCGCGGCCTGTGGCCGCCCGCGGCGGGCGGGGTCGTCGCCTTGTGCGTGTCTGGGGTGAGCGGCGACGCTCGACGAGGGCGGCAGCTGGCGGCCGCGGCGTGCCCGACGGTGGGGAGAGCTGCGCGTGTGGGGGGGGCCGCGGCGCGCCCACGCGCCGCGTATCGGGTGTGGCGTCGAGGGGGACGCCCGCGCCGGCGGCAGCGGTCACCCCAGCACGAGCGTAGGACGACGGACCCGCGGGCAGGGGTAGAGGTGGCGAGGGAAAGACCCGCGCGGCGGAGGGGCGGGGGGCGGCCGTACGCGGCCGCGGAGAAAAAAAAAAAAAAAAAAAAAAAAAAAAAAAAAAAAAAAAAAAAAAAAAGCGGCCGCCGCGCGCCGCCGGCCCCGCGCGGCGCGCCGCGGCGGCCGCGGCCCGGTCGAGCCATCCCGCCGCGGCGGCGGTGACCCGCCCGCCGCGGCGCGGCGACGCCCGCGCAGCGGCGGGCCCACGCCGGCCGGCCGGCGGGCCGGCGGCAGCGCGGGCGGCTGCCGCGGCGGCGGCGGCGGCGGCGGCGGCGGCGGCGGCGGCGGCGCGGCGCGGGTGGCGGCGGCCGGCGCGGCCGCCGGCGGGCGCGGGGGGGGTGGGGGGGGTGGGGAGGGAATGCGCCCGCCGGGGGGGGGCGCCGCCAAAGCCGCCGCGGCGGACGGCCGCGGCGGTGACCCGCGGCCGCCGCGGTTGGAGGGGGGGGAGGGGGGCCGCGGCGGCCAGGCGGCGGGGCGGTGGTGACAAAGGCGGGGGGGTGGCGGGGGGGGGGGGGGGGAAGGGAGGGGGGAGCGTGTCGGTGTGCCGCCGGCGCTGCCGCTGCCGAGCAGCGCCGGTCGGTCGCGGATCCCCGCGGATCAAAGGGGGGGGGGGCGCCGTCGTCGTCGGCGACCGTGACGCGCGCGGGCGTGTCCCGTCGGGCGGACCGCGCCACGACCGCCCCACGCCACCTTGCCGCCACCCCCTGTGCAAACCCCCCCCAGCCGCGCTCCCACGGTATGGCTCCCCCCTCGGCCGCGGGCTTGCCCGCAAGCGCGGCGCAGCCTCCCCCCCCCCCCCCCCCACCCCCATCTCCTCCCCGCCCGACGACGCCCATGACTGCCCAGCCGCCCGACGCGGCGGCGGCCGCCCCCCCGCCGACGCCACTGCCGGCGGGCGGCCCCCCCCCCCCCCCCCCCCCCGCCCCCCCTCCCCCACCCCCCTCCTCCTCCGCCCCGCCATTGACGCCCTCACCGCCGCCGCCACCCGCCGCACCCCCCCCCCCCCCTGCTGGCCGTCTCCCCCCCCGCCGGTGGCGGCGGCGGCGACCCCGCCGGCGGCGGCGGCGACGGCGGCAGCAGCAGCAGCAGCAGCAGCAGCGGCGGCGGCAGCGGCGGCAGCGGCGCGACGGCGGCGGTCCTTGCCGCCGCCGCGGCGGTGCTCCCCGCCCCCTTGACGGTCGTGCGGCTGCCGTCGGCGGCGGCGGTGGCGGCGCCGGCCGCCGCGGGGTGGGCGACCGCCCTCGCCCGCGCCCGGTGGGTCGCGTCGACGCGGGGGGGGGGGCGTGCCGCCGGTGGCGGCGGCTGGCTGGTGCTGGTGGAGGACGTGGACTGGCTGGGGGGGGACGCCGCCGCCACGCACGCCGCGGCGGTGGCGGACGTGGAGGGGCTGCTGGGCGTCGCGGCGGCGGCGGCGGCCACGGCGGCGGCGGCGGCGGCCGACGCGGCGGGCGGCGTGGCGGATGCCACCGGCGGTGGCGGCGGCGGTGGTGGTGGTGGCGGTGGCGGCGGTGGTGGCGGGGGGGCGGGCGGTGGTGGCGGCGGTGTCGGTGGGGGGGGGGGGGGGGGGGGGGCGGCGCCCCGGGCTGGCTCGTACTCACCGCCGCCACCGAGGCGGCCGTCCCGCCACGCCTCCGCCGCCCCGCGGCGGGCGTGGTGGCGGTGCGGCTGCCGCCGCCGGCCGCCGCCGACCGCCGCGCCTGGTTCCGCCACCTCCTCTCGCCGGCCGCCGCCTCGGCGGACGCCGCCGCCGCCGCCGCCGCCGCCACCGCCGCCGCCGACGCGGCCGCCGCGGACCTGGCCGCCGCGACGCCCGCGTATGGCGTGCTGGCGCTGCGGCGGGTGCGGCTGGCCGCCGCCGCCGCGGCGGGCGCGCCCGCCGCCGCCGCCGCCGTTGCCGCGGCGGTGGCGGCGGTGGCGCCGCCGCCGCCGCCGCCGCCGCCCGCGGTGGGCGCGGGCGGCGGCCCGGCGGCGGCGGTGGCGCCGCCACCGCCGCCCCCCGCCGCCGCCGCCGCGGTGACCGCCGCGGACCTGGCGGCGGCGGTTGGCGGGACCCCCCCCCAGGCGGGGACCCCCCACCTGCGCGTCGGCCCGCCGCGGGCGGGCGGCGGCACCCCCCTCGGCGGCTACACGCGGGCGGCGGCGGCGCTGGCCGTGGCGCTCGCGGTGGGCGGCGCGCCCGCCGGGGCGGTCGCCGCGGCGGTGCCGCCGCCGCGTGGGGTGCTCCTCGTCGGCCCGCCGGGGGTGGGCAAGAGCACCCTCCTCGCCGCCGTCGCGCGCGGGGACGCGCCGGCCGGCGCCGCCGGCCGGTGCCTCAACTGGCTGTGGCTGTCGGCGGCCGCGCTGTACGGCCGCTACCTGGGCGTGTCCGAGGCACGCCTCCGCGGCGCGTTTGCGGCGGCGCGGGCGCTCGCGCCGGCGGTGCTGGTGGTGGAGGGGGTGGAGGCGGTGGCGGCCGCGCGCGGCGGCGGCCGCGCGGGGGGGGGGAGGGGGGGGGGGGTGCCGCCTCGGTCGAGGCGCGCGTCCTCGCCACCTTTCTCGCCGAGCTGGACGGCGTGTCGTCGGCGGCGGGCGGCGGGGGGGTGGTGGTCGTCGCGACGACCAGCCGGCTGGGGGGGGTCGACGCCGCCGCGCGGCGGCCGGGGCGGCTGGGCGAGGTCATCCGCCTGCGGCTGCCGGGGTGGGCCGACCGGCGGGCCATCCTCGGCGTGCACTGGGGGGACGCCGCCGCGGCCGCGGGTGGTGGCGAGGAGGTTGGGGGGGGGGCGGCGGACGGGCGTGGCGGGGGGGGGGGGGCGCCCGCGGGGGGGCTCGGGACGGCCGCGGCGGCGGACGCCCTCCCTCCCAAGGGGGGGGGGGGGGGGGGACGGCAGCGTCGGCAGCGTCCTGGACGCGGTCGCGGGCTGGACGGGCGGGTGGACGGGCGCGGACCTGGCCGCGCTGTGCGCGGCGGTGCGGTCGCGGGGGGGCCCGCCGCGCCCGCCAGCGTGTGGCGCGCCGAGGTTGACGCGTGGTGGCGGCGGCGGCGGCTGCCGCCCGACGCGGGGACGGGGGGGTGAGCCGCCGCGGCGTGGTGCGCGGCGCCGCCTCCACGTCTCGCCCCGCCGCCGGCCCGTCTGCAGGGGGGGCGGCCAATGTCTCGCCCGGCGTGGCCGCTGCCGCGGCCATTCATCCTCCCCCCCTGCGGCGGCGGTGGCTGACGGCGCAGCAGCCGGCACACCGCAGCGACTGCTCGCAGCGGCGGTGGTGGCACGCCGCCAGCGTGCCGGCGTCGCCCGCGGCGGCGGCCCCTCGACGGCACGCGGGGTGGGCCATACACGGGCGACTCCCTTCACAGCCGCGCTGCCGTCCTCCTGCCTCCGCCCTCCCCCCCCCCCCCTTTTGCCCCACCAGCCCTCCCCCCCCCCCCTATCTCCCCCCCCCCCCCCCTCACCCGCGCAGCAGCAGCTGGAGCACAAACGGCGCCGCCCCCCCCACCGCCGTCACCGCCGCCACCGCCACCGCCGCCCCCGCAATCGCCGACCGCACCGGCGCGACCGCCGCGGCCGCCGCCTGCGCGGCAACGACGCGCGCGGCGAGCGCGGGCGACAGCGGCACGCCGAGGCCGCCGGGGACAGACGCGGCCAGCCGCGACCGCGTCGCGCCAACGACCGCGGTGACGGCCAGGCGGGCCACGCCCCGCGCGACGCGCCCGCCGGGCGCCGCCCACCCACCGCCGCCGCCGCCGCCGCCGCCGCCGCCACCGCCGGCCACGCCACTGCTGGCACTGCCGGCGCTGCCGTCGGCGGCGGCGGCGGCGGCGGCGGCGGCGGCGGCGGTGGGGGGCGCGGCCGTGCCGGCTGCCCCCCCCCCCACCGCCGCCACCGCCGCCACCGCCGACGCTTGGACACGGTCGAGGGCGGCGGCGAGCGTCAACCCCCCCCCCCCCCCCGGCGGGCGCGCCCAGCACCCGCCGCGTCGCGGCGGCAACGACGCGCACCGCCCCCCCCGCGACGGCGCCGACGGCGGCGGCCGCGGCGGCCACGACCGCCGCCGCCAGCCCCGCGCCGCCGCCCAGCACGAGCAGGTAGGGGAGGGACAGCGCCAGCGCGACGCGCGCCGCCACCACCGACGGCACGGACGGCGACGCGGCGTCCGCGGCGTCCGCGGCGGCGGCGGCGGCGGCGGCGGCGTCGCGGTGGGCCGCCCACCGGACGAGCGCGAGCCACGTGCCGCCGCCGGCGGCAGTGCCGGCGGCGGCGTAGCGGGCGCCGGTGAGGAGGGACGGGAGGGCGACGGAGGCGAGGGTGCCCCGCGCCGCGCGGGGCATGTCGTCCGCGTCGGTCGTGGCGGGCGAGGCGGGGGTGGTGGTGGTCGTGGGGGGGGCGGGGGGGGGGGGGGAGCCCCGCCGGGGGGGGAGGGAGCCCCCGGGGGGGGGGGGGGGCGCTCATGGCAGAGGGGTCGACGCGAACAAACGCAAGGAGGGGAAACGAGGGACACCGCGTCGGCAGGCAGAGGGGGGACTGGCGGTGCAGGCGTGGAGCGGAGGCAACCCCAAGGCCAAGCGGAGGATGACCCGCACCGACGTTCGCGGCGGGGTCAGGGACAGACAGTCGTGGTGAGCCAATGGCCAACGGTCTTGGACAAGTCAGGCCGATCCCGCTGTTCAGTACAATTCGTGCACACTTCGTTCCATTGGTGGTCGGGAGCGAGCTCGGTTTGCACTCACGAGAAGCGCTGCAAGGGAGCACCAAGCCGACGGCTCTGTGGACTCCCCAAGTGACCTCAGAGCCACAGGCTTTGTGGTCAGCGCTGGTGCGTACTACCTTGCAGCCTCTGATGCGGGCGCGCAGCGGGTCGGGGTTGCCGAACGCGCTTGGCCGCAGCGCCATGACTGCCGCCTTTCGGGGAATCACGACTGTTCGGGGAGCAGCTCTTTGGGAGTTTCTCCTCGGAGGTGGTCGTGGCCAGCTCGCTCCAAAGGGAGCGGTGATGGGCGAGCCGAGGGGAAAAAAGGAGGAACGCACTGCGCGCGCCGCCGCGCTGGCCGCTGCGCTGGCGCGGAGCGGAGTGACCGAGCCACCGCTGGCGGTGAGACTACCGAGGACAAGACGAAGGGGGCAACCGAGGGGGGAGAGCTGCCGCCCCTGCCCGCAACCTCGACGAATGGTTGGCTTGAACATCCGGTTCCCCGTGCACGCCATTGATGACCGCGCGAAGAAAGCGGTAGCAGCGTGCATGGCGCCGCTGCTGCAGTCATCGCCGCTGTCGTTGCCGCCGTGCCACCGCCACCGCCCGCGGGTTGCACCGAGTGGACCGCACGCTGCGCGGGCGGAGCTGCGGCCGGTGGCGGCACGGGCCGCAGGATGTGAGCAAGACGGGCGGCTGTGCGCGGCGCGGTGGGGATCCCTCGCAGGCGGTTCTCGTCGCATGCCGCCGCGGGCGGCGTCGCGTGGCCGGGACGGCAACAGTTGGAAAGACCCGCGCGGCGCGACGCGCGTTGGCCCCAATGAACACAGATCAATTGGATCTGTTGCGGCGCTTCTCGCGTCCCGAATGTACTCGTCCTTCGCGATCGTCGAAAACTCAACAAAGGGAACGGGCGCCACCCACCATCCAGTCGGATATACCTCAGATCGTCCGGCCGTCGCGGAGGGTGGAGCCGCGGCTCGCCCCTCCCCCCCGCCGCACAGTTCCAGGTCGTTCAAAAGGTTTCAAAAGGTGTAATGACAGTACTCGGGACGCACACCTCACCTATGGACGTGCCCGTCGACCACCCTGCCGCCGGCGCCGCAGCTGCGCCATCGCGCCTCCGCCACCGCCGCCTCCCGCCGCGGGCGTCAAACCCCGTGGCGCCCGCCGCGGCGCGCCACGACCACCACCCCGCCGCGCGGCGGCCACGGCGGACGCTCCCGCCAGCGGCACGCCAGGTGAATCAGCGGACGGGCGGGCCCCCCCCTCCCTCCGCTATCCCTCCTCGCGCGCCGATGGAGGGAGGGCGTAGGGGCGTGGAGAGGACGCTTCCCATCGCGCCGCCGCGCCGCGACGAGCCACCCATTCGACGCGCAGGTCCAATTCCCCGCCAGCCGCCGGCCGCGGGTGTAGCGTGGGGGGGGGGGACGGCCGGCAGGTACAGCGGCCGGCCGCCCACGTTGGCATGGTGAAGGGGGGCCCAAGGACACTGCCGCACCGCTGGGGGTGGCGGCAATAGCCGGGGCGCCGCGCCGCCGCGTCTTGCCAACCCGCTCCCACGCCGCGCGCCGCGCCACCCGTGCGATTTCTGCCCGGTCGGTGGCTGAGGCGCGCCGCTCCAACGTGCAGCGCGTCCCGCGCGCGGGCCATCAGCGGCGCGGGGTGAGCGGCGGGGCGTCCCCGCGACCGTCGACGGCCCTTGGGTGGCACGAGGCCGCATGGAATGGCACCAGACGAGAGACCTTGACAGAGGTCCACGGCTGGTGCACGAGGCGAAATGACAGAACACGTGACACACTGATTGAAAACGGATCAAAGTCCACGTGCCTATTCTGGCCATGTCAAGAAACGCCGCTACGTTTTTCACTGGACAGCACGCGTGCGCAGCACGAGTGATCAGACGCGGCCTTGTTGGCTGTTGGCTAACGAGGAGGGATGTCGAACGAGCGCGACAGGGGCAGACGACTCCACGCCCGCGGCCGCCTCCCTTGGCCACCGCACGCCGCATCCAGCGATCGTGACGATCATCGTGGATGATCCCGGGAGGTTGTGGCGCGCACACCCACCGCGCACGACCCGGTCGCACGAGACCACCGCGCACGTGCGGCGGCGCGCACGCCCGCCGCGCCAACCGCCGCCGCGCGCGGTGCCGGCGTCGACCGTCCCCGCCTCCCTCCCCCCCACCTCCGCGTTTCCCGTCGCCCGACCCGCAGTTACCCCCTTCCCCCGCTGCGGCCGCCCCGCCAGGCCCCCCATCCCTTTGGGCGTCGGCGAGGCCGGCCCGTGCCTGATCCGGGCGGTGGCAGCCGGCCGCCGTGGCTGCCGCCGCCGCCGCCAACCTTCCGCGGCGAGGTGGGGAGAGACCACCCGCCATCAGGGCCATGATGCTCATGGCGGGCCGGCTCCTCGCCCCCCCCTTCCAACGAGACCGCTCTCCCACTAGCAGGTCCACCCACGCGGCCGCCGCGATCGCCCTCCTGGCGCGGAATGCACCTACGGGACCTGTCTGGGGGGCCGCCTCGTGCGCCCGCGGATGGCGGCGGGGTCGCCTGCCGCCGCCACACCCTGTGGGGGGGTAGGGGGAGGAGAAAGGGGGAACAGATGGCCAGCGCACCAGCTGGCAGCCGCCGTCCCCGCGCGGCCCCCCTCCGCCTCCCCGCGGCGGCTGGTGGGTCTGGCGGAAGAGCGGCGGCAGCAGCGGGCGCGCGCGCCACCCCGCCCTCGCTCCCGCCGCGGCGTGACCCCCCCCTCGGCTGGACGCTCTTGCTGTAAAGGTGCACCCGCCGCCGTCCGTCAACGGGGACGGGCTCGCGGGTGGTCGCGCAGCGGGTGTCGTCGGCGTGCCGTCGCCGCTGACGTCGTCCGCACGTCCACGTCGTGTGCTGCCCCCCTCCCCCGGCGGTCACGGGTGGACGGGTGACGCCCCCGCCGCCGGCTCATTCTTCTTGCTCCCCTCTACCCCCGCGCCCGCCCCCCCCTCCCCCCCCGTCGTCCCCTTTCTGCTGCGCTTAGAGCTTTAGGCGGCCGCCGCGATGGCGTCCCGCTTTCGGCGGATGCGCGACGCGCTGCTCGACGCGGCGGCGCTCAGCGACCTACCCCCGCCCACACCCGGGCGGTCGTGGACGCCACCCGACGAGGTTGCCGCCGCCGAGGCCGCCGCAGCCGCCGCCGCGGCCGCCACAGACAATGGCAACGACGATGGCAACGCTGCCGCCGCCGACACGGTCCGCCCCCGCACCTCTGCCGCGGCACGCCTCGTCCGTGCCGCGTCGGCGGTGATGCGGCGGGGGGGGCGGCGGCAGGGCCAGCCGTCCACCACCGACGCGGCGGGCGGGCCATCCCGCGGTCCCGCGCGGCAGCCAGCGGTAGCGGCGACGGCGGCGACAACGACGGCGGCGACGACAACGACTACCGTGGCGGCGGCGGCGGCGGCGCCCCCGCCGCCGCGGTCGCAGCGGCCGCCGTGCAACTGCTACCGCGGCAGCCACGGGGCCGACCTCCCCCCTGCCGCGGCCGACTCGACGCTGTACCCAAACCACCCGCTCGAGTACCCGATCGTGGGTATCAGCGTCGCGCCGCCCGACGAGACCGATTGGCCACGGTGCCCGCGGCACCCGGACCAGTACTCGATCATTGGAGTCGACCACGAGGAGGTGCACGCGCTACAGCCACCGCCGTGGGAGCGGCCGCCACCGCGCGCGCTGACAATGACGACGCCGGCGGCCGCGGTGGCGAGTCGGCCGGCAGGGCAGTCACCAGGTCGGCGGCACCGCCGCCAGGGCGGGGCGCTGGTCGAGACAGAGAGGGCGGCCTCGACGGCCGCGACGGTGCCGCGACCGACGACGCGGCTGGCAGAGCAGCCGCCGCGGCCAACGACGCCGCCGGTAGAGCGGCAGCCACACCGACACCAGACGGCAGGTGCGGCCGAGTCGACCCGCCCCGGCGGATGGCCGGCCGGGGAGGCGGCGGCGGCGGCCACCACCGTGCCCCCCCGGGCGGCGTCGCCGCCGGCACGTGGCAGCGTCAGCCAGTGTTTGACGGGTGAGGCGGCATCGGAGGCGTTGGCGGAAGCGGCGGCGGTGGCTGCGGCAGAGGCGGTGGTGGCGAGGGCGACGGCGAGGGCACCCTCTCCGGCATTGTCGACGACCTCGTCTGGGCCGTCGGGGGACCGCCTCAGCTGGTACAGCAATCCGTCGGTTCCGACTATGCGCGCCGGGCCACTGCTCGTCTACCCGCCGCTGGTCGTACCGGTGCCGCGCCGCTCCGACGTGTCTGCAGCGCCCACCATCAATGCGCGGCTGCTGGCCGTCATGGGCGGGCCGTCCATGGTGACCACCCCCGCCTTCCTGGCGAACGTGGTCCTCGGCGCGCCGCCAGCCGCCGGGACGTCGACGGCAACGACGGCCGGCCGCGCCGGCACCCGTGACGCCGGCGTCGACGCCGAAGAGCGGGGTCAGTGGGTGGTGGTGCGCGCGTGGGAAGTGCCGCGCAACGCCCTGGCGGCCGCGCCCGCCGACGTCAATGGCTACACGTGGGAGTGTCCCCTGTGTGTCGCGACGTGGTGGTTTGGGAGCGCCGCCTCGCTGCGCGTGCACGTGCAGCGGCGGCACGGTCGGGCGGGCGTGCTGGCGTGTGGCGGCTGCAGCGGCGGGGAGCTGTTTGCATCGTACGGCCAACTGGTGGCGCACGCGGTGGCGGTGCATGGGGAGGACCCGCGGTGGCGGGTTGAGGGGGAGGAGGAGGGGGAGGAGGCGGGGGGGTGGGGGGGGTCGCCGCTGGCGGTCTAACGGCTCGGCCGCGACGGAGAAGAGGGGGGGGGGGTGGCCCGCTCAGGTGCCGGATCTGCTGGGCACGCTGCCGGCGAGCGCGGCGGGGCTCCGGGTGGGCGCGACCGGCGGTGCGCGCGCCGGCGGTGTTGCGCGCGCCCGGCGGGTGGGGATCGCCCCTGCGTACGACGCGTGCTGGACACCCTTTGTTGGTGGCGGCATCATGCCGTGATGGGCGTCTTCTGGCTGCGCCGCGCCCTCGGTCGTGTGGCGCGAGGGGTGGTGGTTGTGGGTCCAGGCCGCGGGAGGGCGGGCGGGTTGGCCTCGGGGCGCGGTCTGCGTCGACGCCACCGGCGGTGGGGCAGGTGACGGTGGGTTTGTGGCGAACATCGGCTGTGCGGGTTAACGGCAGACGGGCAATCCGCCGCCTCTTCTGAAACAGGCCATCACCTACTCTCAATCAACAACATTCAATGAAAAATTCTTCTCGCAGTTCGGTGCTCCAGTGTTGTGTCGTTCGGCCAAACCTCGACGGCGTTCGTCGATACGCCGTAATCCGGTTTCTGAAACCGAACTCGCCTCGGATGGATTGAATCGGTCACTTAAATTGTTACAAAAGAGTTTCTTTGACAAACAATAAAAATAGTTCAGAGATCATCTCCAAGAATGAGGTCCCGTTCCTCCCTTCCTCTCCTTGCTAGTACTCTCTGAGGACAGCTCTCAGTGAATGAAGCCACGGCGCGGCACTCCCCACGAATATCTTACCGGGACCCAGAGCGTGCTGACTCCAGCAACGTATCCCCCGCGCGTTGCTGCGGCAAGCACGTGACAGGCCCTGCAGAGCCAGGCAGATCACCGACCGCCGTCGACACGCCCGCTCAACAGCTGCCCCGTCCTCCGCGGCATCCTGTCCCTCGACAAGCACGCTTTGCCGTCGCCGCTTCCCGGTTGTCGTGGAGGGTAGCGGCCTACCCGCTGTGGTCGAGTCGCTGGGGGGAGACGCACTGGTTCCCCCTCGTGAATGACCTTGCTCCTGAGTCGTCAAAAGCACATACACGTGGTCAACTTTTGGCCACGTTTCTACACTGCACGTATCGTTCTGGCGAACACTTCCAGAGTTCTGGCATGTACGCCGTATTCGCCAAACAGAACTCAAACCGAATCGCCATTCCGCCAACCCTGCTCTAATCTGATGCACGGAGACGTCTATTTTCCTTGTGGTTCTCATCCAACCAGTTGTGGTATCGCATTGGATCGTCACACGCCCCTCCAATGCGATCTCACGTCCAGTCCCTGAAACGGCTGTCTCGTAGCTGGCTCTTGGCCGATCACCGTTTTGGACGAGATTCTTCGAGTGGTGCAGAGTCCAATTGTTTTGGCGTCTGACATTGAGCGGGGTCAACGGCATTCGCATGTTTCCTCCAACGTGCGCGTTCCGCCGCTCCGTGCCGCCGGACCGCCCACGGCCGCCGGCCACGTGTGGCCCGCCGACGCCGCCGGCGGATGGGCGCGTGCTACACCCGCTCGCCGCCCCCGCGGGCGGCGCCCGTCTACGCCTGCCGGACGGAGCGGCGGCAGCCAGACGCGGCGCTGGGGGCGACGGCGGCTCGGGTGGGGGCGGCGGAGGTGCGGCGGGGACCCCCGCGCAGTGCCTGCTAAACCGTCTCAAAAAAATTCTTGCTTTTCCTTTGCTTGGGCCGGCCCGCAAGCAGTTGTCACCGTCTGTTTCGACAGTGTGAGCCCCGATTTTTCTCAGTTTTTTTGTTTTTCATTTACATGGGTGCCTTTCGGTCCATCGACGGAGTTCATCTCATACGGACAGAAGCGCATGGAGCTCAGCTGTCTGGCCATAGAAAATCACCGATGGCGACGGACCGAAACGCTTCACTGCAGGGCTCCATGCAATCCGCACCTTGGGACGTTTGCAATGACCGCAAGGTGGCTTGTGGTCGCCGCAAACCATCTTGCGGAGTCGCCTCTGCATGGGCCATTGCGGCGAAAATCTCCCGCACTCTGCGGGGCCCGGTGGTAAGAAAAGTGACGTCGAGGGAGACGCCTTGACGAGGCGCTTGACGACCCGGCTTGGGCGGATGGCGTAGCGCGAAGGGGTGGCACCCTCTTCCTCCCCCCCCCCCCTCCACTCCGCTCAACCGCTTCTCTGCCCGCAGGTAGCCCCCTTACCTTCACTCCCCCACGCCCGTCCGCTCTCCCTCCGTTCTCGTCCGTGGGGGTCGCAGTGATGACGGCTCTTTGGGGCGCTGCGGAGCGGCAGCCACTGCAGGCTGTGGTAACTGGTAACGGTGGCGCGGTGCGGGGATGGTGCCCGCCGTCAACTTCGCTTCAGCCGATAGTAGCTCCCTCTCCCGCCTCCCCCTTCCCTCAGCACGCCTCCGCTTCCCCCTCGCTCTCGACGGTAGGTATCGCCATGGAAGCGGCATCCACTGAGGCGTAGAAGCCGGACCCTGATTGCCTGCGGCAGGAGGTGGAAATACTCCGCCTTGAGGTGTGCGGCTCGACTGCGGTGCTGTTGCAGGTAAACGAGCAGCTACTGTCTCAGCGGAAGAGCGAGAACCCGGCGCTGGTCCAGGTAGCCAGGACGGCCCAGGGCTTCGAACACCTGTTCCGTCCTGGTCTCTGATTGGGTACGCTGCGACGGTCGTTGACCGTCGCGGCGTGGGAGATTTCCGCAAAGGGTCGCGCAAGAATGGCTGACTTGCGGAACAAGCAGACTCCACAGAAAAATCTTGCTTGTCCCCCAGACTGGCTTGCGTGAAAGCAAGATCCGACGCAAGCCCGCAAGGGGCACCGCAACCGAAAAAGCAGGTTTTTTTTGAGACGGTTTAGCAGGCACTGCGCCGCGGGTGGGGCGGCGGTCGCGGTGGGTGGACGCCGCGAAAGTGGCGGTCGGTCCGGAGAGGGGGGGAGGTTGCCGCCTCGGTTATCCAGAGGGCGAAGCGGAGGGACCGCCCCCGTGCGCGACAGCCTGGCGTTGATGCCAAAGGCTCTTGGCGGTGGGCGCGACGGCCGACTGCAGCGGGCGGCGGCAAATGCTGGAAGAGGACAGACTCCTTGTCGGCGCCCTCCGCAGCGTCGTGCTGGCGGGGCGGTCATCGCGGACTGGTCAAGTGCGGGACAGTGCCTTGGCGGACTGTAGTCCTCACCCATCCCGGCCACCGCCGCTCGCGGGCGCCCGGCCGGGCCCCGCCCCGCGCCGCTGCCTCCCTCGCTGCGCCCTCCTTCACCGCTTCCCCCACCGCTGCCGCTACCTCCGCCGCCGTCTGGCCGCAGCTTTGCCCCCTCCCTGCCTCCCTCCCGCTCCTGCCGTTACGACTGCCTCCGCGCCTGCCACCGCTGGCTGGCCGCTTCGCCGCAGCGGCCCGCGTCCCGACGCCCCGCCTACCCGCCCCCCGACGGCGTGCCTTGAGAGGGGCGGTGCGTGACGCCGCTGAGCTCGCTCGACAGCAGCGGGCCGAGTCGCGGAAGCGGCGCCGTCGGTGCGGCCGGCGTCCCCTGCTCGCCAGTGCACGCGTCGACCGTGTCGGCCGCGTCGGCCGCGTCGGCCGCGGCGGCGGAGGCCGCGTCGACCGACGCGTCGCGGGGGGGGGCGGCCGCGGCGATCGCCGCGCCGTGGCGGGCCGCGACGGCCGTGTCCCACCGCGAGCGGCAGGCGATCCTGGCGGGGTGGCGGGTATCCCGGCCGGGGCGCGCTGCTTTAGCCACCCGCCGCGTGGACGGGGCGCGTCCCGCTGGCGTCGCCCCGCCGTCGACGCCGACGCCCGTCCGCGTCCACGTCCGCGTCGACGACGACGACTGGCGCGTCCTGGCCCGCCGCCCCTTCCTCGCCAGCCTTTCCCACTCTGTCAGCGGTGGAAAGCTAGGTTCCCCGCGGCGTCGCCGGCGTGGCGCCAGCGGCCACGGCGCGCGCGCCGCACCAGGTACCTCCACCACCCCCGCCGGTGGCGCGTCCATCCCGTCCGCAGCGTCGACGGCGGCGGTGCCGTCGGCCGCGTCGTCGCCGTCGACAGTGAGGACGCTGTCAGCGACCGCGCCGGCACCGCCACCCGCCGCGCCGTCGGCACCGTCGACGGTGGCACCGGCGGCCGCCGCGTCGTCACCGCCGTCGCTCACGTCACGCCCCTCCTCCTCCTCCCCCTCCTCCTCCTCTTCGGCACAACCGTCCCCCTCTCGGAACGCCAACGCCGCCGCCGCCGACGCTGACAGCGCGGCCCACAGCGGCGCCCACGCGCTCGACCGCACGCCCACCAAGGCGACCGCCCACAGGACGCCCGCAAGGGGCCGCAGGCTAGCCAGCCGCACGTGGAAGACACCCACCGCGTAGTGGCACACCGCGTCGACGACGGGCGGCGGCAGCAGCGCCACCGATGTCGATAGACGCGACGGGGGGGCGGGGTCACCAGCGGTTGTCGACCCCGCCCGCCCACCTTCCGACCACCGCGGCCGGCGCCGCTGCCATGCCGGCCAGCGGCGCTGGCGCGGCGGCGGCGGCGGCCGCCCCTCTGAGCAGCGGCCGGGCGGCGGCTGGTGGCCTCGGCGCGTGGGCCGCTGGTCCAGCGCGGCGGCCGACGCGGACGGGCCGCGCTGCCTGCCGGCGGGACGGCGGCGGCGGCACCCGGCGACCGCGGCGGGTCGCCCGTGGGGAGCGCCGGCGGGGTGGCCGCCGTGGCCCGGCGCGCCGCGGCGGCGGCCGGCGCCCGCGCGTGCGGCGGCGCCGCCGGCAGGCGCGGGTGGCCGCGGCGGCGCCGCCGGCGGGGCGGCGCCGGCGACGGCGACCGACGAAAAGACGGTGGCGGGCGGCACGGGCGTGCCGGCGGGCGGCGCGCCGGCGAGGGCGACCCGGCTGGCGGGCGAGCGGCCGGCCGCGACCGCGAGCGACGGCAGCACCCGCATCGGCGGCTCTGGCCGGCAGGAGACGGGCGGCGGGGAGAGGGGGGCTGAGCTCCTCCCGCCCCCCACCCCGAGGGCGCACCCCGAAAGCCCCGACGCGGCCGGAGCGGTGGCGACACGGCACGGCGGTGGCGATGCTAGGGGGCACGGCCCCCGAGCAACGCCGCCGCCGGGAGCCGCAGTGGGAGTTTGGGGGGGTCGTGCGAAGGCGGGGGGGGAGGCGGCTTGCCGCTCCCCCCTTCAGGCCCCTCTGGTTCCTTCGCCTGGGAGTGCGGGGCGCGGCGGCTGATGCCGCCGCGCCACCGACAGCAGCACCCCCGCCACCGGGGGGCACCGCCGGCACCGCTGGTCGGCTGTCGCAGACCTGGGGGGGGGCACATGCCCGCTTCGCTCGCCGTCCTCGCCCGTCGTTGACGTGGCGGTCGCCGGCGAGCCCCCCTCAATCGCCACGATGAAGTGACGGGAGGCTGTGCGGAGGCGGCAGTCAACGACGACAGCGGCGGCGGCGATGCCGTCGCCCCGGTGGCGGCCACCCCCACCCGGCCATAACGCCCTCGCTGTCGAAGCGGGTGGCGTCCATGACCGGATGGCCGCTGTTTGGCGTCGGGGCCACGCTCGCCGCCGACAGAGTCCGCCGGTGGCTGCTTGCGTGTGCGGGGGGCTTGCGCTCGCTGCCGGATCCGTCGTGAGGGGGCGGTCGGGTGTTTCAGGCGGCGGCTGCTGTTGGACGAGGCGGTGACGCTTGCAGCCGGCGTGTTCGAGCTGCTGGCTGCTGACGATTGTGGGGGGCGTGGTGCCGTCTGCCGCTGGCGGCGGACGTGAGCAGCTACTGGCGCTGTCAATTTACGGCCACTGTTTGTGGTGGACTGCTGTTCGCCGCTGGCGTCGGCGGTAGGCAGCGGCTGGCATTGCCAGCATCGTGGCGCTTGCCGCTCGCTTTGGCGGCAGACAGCGTCTGGCCATTGTGGCGGGGTGGCGCTTGGCGCGGGTGTGGACGCTCGGCGGCCGCGGTTCGCGGCGGGCCGGCTCTCGCCGCGGGCATTGGCGGCTGGCGGCTGGGGGGGGGGCGCCCCGTGCTGGAAGCGGGCTGCAAGGGAGCGCGAGGGGGGTGGGGGCAGATGCCGCCGCCGCCGCCCCGCCGCAACCGCAGTCACCACCGCCAATGCCGCCGCCGACAGGGACGGGGGGGGCGGGGGGGCGCCAATGTCGCTCGCGTGCATCGGGATGACCACCGCGGCCGCCGCGGCGTCCGCCGCCGGCGGGCCGGCCAGGGTGGTCGCCCATCCCGAGCGCCGCGGCGGCGCTGCTCCCCGAGGGGCGCACCCCCACCGCTGCCACCGCCGCCGCCGCCGCCCGACCGTTGGGTAGAGCGGCCGCCACACGCCCGGCGGCCACGTCGGCGGGGCGGGTCGCCGCTGCTGCCGCGGCGGCCATTGCGGCAGCCGCCGCCACCGCCGCCGCCGTCAATGCCGCCACAGCCGGCGCTGGCCCCCCCGCCCGCCCGCCGCCAGTGCCGTGCCGCGACGACGACCGCCGCGGCTGACGGCCGCCCGTGCGGGAACTGGCCGCCGCGGACGCTACGGCCGCCACCGCCGGCGTGGCGGCCACACCGCCCCCCCTGCCGCCGCCGCCGCCGCCGCCACTGTTGCAGGCCGCCCCCGCGCCCGCTCCCCCTTCTACGACCACCAGGGCGGTGGCGACCCCGTCGCCTCCCCCCCCCCCCTAAAGACACCATCCCCGCCGACGCTTCTCGCCCGCCTCCACGAGGTCATAACCGTCCTCTTCTCCCGCTTCCCAAACGTCATCGCCGTCCTTCCGCTCCTTCACCCAATCGCTTCCCGCCGACGACGCCCCCCCACCCCCCCGAAAACCGTCGCAGTGGCCGCCACCGTGGTGCACCCCCCCCCCCCCCCCACATGATAGCCGCCTCAGACACACAGTCGTCGTCGTCGTCGTCGTCGTCGTCAAAGTACTCGATGCCAACGGTCGCCGTCGCCGTCGCCAAAGCCGTCGCTGTCGCCGTCGCAGTCGCCGTCGCCGTCGCCGTCGCCGCCGCTGCTGTCGCCGTCATCACCACCGCCGCGGTCGTCGCCATCGTCGCTGGATTCGCCGTCTCTACCGTCGTAGTCCGCGCTGCCGCCACAAACCCGACCCCGACACACCACCACCCGCGCCGCCACTTCCGACTCGACACCCAGCCATCCAAACAAGCAGCGTCCTCCTCCCCCCCCCCCACCACGAATGCAGTCGCTGCCAAGCAGGTGGGCAGGCGGGACGATGGGCAGGCGGAAATGTGGGCGAGTGGGCGGGCGGTCGGACAGAGAGGCGGGCGGGCGGTCGGACAGAGAGGCAAGCGGGCGAGCGGGGAGAGACGGGTCAGGAGAATGGATGGCATGGAGGGGTGCGTCGGGCGCTTGCCTTCGAACGACTCCCCCTGGATGCGCCTGCAGAGGCTGTTTCTTGCAGATACATGACAAGTATCGGTCGTCGCCCACGTCGGATGCACAAGTGCTTTCGATGGATTGTAAATTACGGATGGCGACATGACGCTGGAAGATCGAGCCGAGCGACATCGCTGATCCCCATGATCGGGAGATCGTCTCTAAACCCTGTCGCCGCGTCCTCGACGCCGCGTTCCAGCCACGCCGCTTCCGCATCGCGCTCGCACGACGCCCACGCGGCGCCCACGTCGTCCGTCCCCGAGCGCCGCGCCGTCTACCCCGGCGCCTGCTCTCCCCCGACCGCGAGCACCGCCTGCCTGCATCCCCCCCTCCCCTCACCGGCTGTCCGCAATCCTCTCTCCCTTGTTCGCCATGGCAGCGAGGCGTGCTACCCCCGCGCCTGTCCTCGCGGCGGCCACCAACTGCGCTGCGGCCGCCGCGGTCGGCGCCCCCCTTCCCCCATGGACGGCCGCGGGCGTGGCGTTTGCGCCCGCCGCCTGTTTACCTGCCGTCGCTTCTCCAGCTGCCGCTGCGTTTCCTCGCCGCTGCGCCTGCACCTGCACCGCGGGGCCGCCGTCGGCGCCGCGTCCGCGCGCGCCGCCGCCGCCGCCGCCGCCGTCGCCGCCGCCGCCGTCGCCGCCGGCAACGGCGGCCGCCCTCACCCGTCGGTCGCTGCTGCGTTTGGCGACGGCCGCCGCCGCCGCTGCCGCCGCCGCCGCTGTCACCGCCGGCGGCGCCCCCCGCCCCGCGGCGGCCGAGACGACCGCGGCGCCCGCGGGCGTCGCCCCCACCCCCCCCCCCCTGGCGGCGGGTGCAAAAACTGCCGCGGCGGCGGCAAGGTCGCGTGCGAGCTGTGCTCGGGGACGGGCTTTTGGCGAGCGATTGCCAACAATGACGCCAACCAAAAGTACAAGGGCGTCGTGTGCCCGCAGTGCGAGGGCGCCGGCTCCCTCGTGTGCCCGGTGTGCCTCGGGACGGGCGAGGGCAACGTCCGCGGGCTGCTGCGGCGGCGCAAGGTGGCCCCAGGGCCGGGGCGTATCCTGCAGACCAACGAGCTGGAGGAGACGTAGGGGGTGGGGGGGGGGCGTCTGGGGACGACTGAATATCTTCTCTTTTTCTTTTGGGGGGGGGGGGGGTGCACGGGGGGGAGCGTAGCTGGCAGACTGCGTGACGCACGGGTGTGTGCGACGGCACTCTACGTCGGTCTGGTGGTGCCGTGCATGGCGAGAGTAGGTGGCTTCTATTGTCTGATGGGCACCCTTGTTCGCACGACCTGCAGCGATCAGGCATTGGCCCCCACCCGCTCTCCACCCGAGCAATCGAATATCTACCCGTCTTGGCGCTCATTGCGATGTACGTGTCCAGCGCACCGCCAGCCCGCTCTGGCCGTTGTACCCGGACTGTGCCCGCCACGATTTCTCGGCGGTAAGAGAACGGTGTGGAGCAGACACCCGCGAGTACGCGTGCGGTGCGGTCTCACCCCTGCCTGGCTTCGCCCAGTCCCGCCCACCGGGCAGTCTGGTCAAAAACCGGGCTGCCTTCCGAGGAACACGAGCGCACAGTACCCGTTCAAACGGATCCCCCTCGTCTGTTCCAGACCAGCCGCTCACCCAAGCACCTCGGCCTTCGCCGCCCCCACAAACGCCTCGGCCCGCCCGTGGGGCGCGTCGAGCTGCAAGTCCGGCGCGACGGGGATGATGCCGCCCGGGTTGAGCGGAAAGAGCGACCCAAAGTAGTCGGCGCCCATGCCGTCCAGCTCGCACGTGGCCGCCACCCCCGGCAGCTGGTATACGTCCCGCATCCAGCCGGCGACGTGGCGCAGGCCGTCGCCGCGCACAGACCGGCCGGCGAGCTTGAAGAGCGGCCCGTACACCGCGTCATAGCGGAGGACGGTCGGGAAGAGCACCACGTCCGCCTCGGTGAGGACGGTCGACGAGGCGAGGAAGCGGCTGTGTGCGAGGCGGGCGTCCAGCTCGTCGAGGCAGCCAAACACGTCCGCCGCGGCGCGCTCGTACGCGGCCTGCGTGCGGGCAAAGCCCGCGCGGTAGACCCCCTGGTTCAGCCGCCACCCGATATCCGCGACGAGCGCGTCGACGGCATCCGCGAGCGCTGGCGGCCGCAGCTCCACCCGCACCCCGCCGCCGCCGCCGCCGCCACCGCCGCCGCCGCCGCCACCGCCGCTGCCCGGCACCGCCAACGACGGCGGCGGCGGCGCGTACGGGACGAGCAGCGGCAGCATGCGGAGGATGTCGGCGCTCTCGTTGCTCACCACCCGCCGCGTCACCGTGTCGAGCAGCATCGGCGCGGTCGCGCGCCCCCGCCAGCGCCCGCCGTGCGACCGCGCCGCCCAGCCATACACGTCGCGGAGGGTGCGGTGGGCCGTGCCGGGCGCCTCGGCGGCGGGCTCGTCCAGCTGCCACAGCCCCGACGCGCCGGGCGTCAACCACCGGACGGGCAGGACGGGGTCGCGCCCACCGGCGTCGGCCGCGTCGAGCCGCAACAACGACCGCGCCAGCAGCACCCGGTGACACCAAGGGCACGCGGCGCCGACGTAAAGGGCGTAGCGGCCCGGCGCGGCGGGAAAGACCGGCTCCTCGGCGGCGGCCGCCGCCGTCGCAGACGCCGCGCCCGTCGCGGCACCGTCGCCCTCCTCCTCTGGTACCGCCGCCGCCGGGGACAGCGTGTACCGCACCTTGGACGGTGGCCGCAGGTAGTCCCCGTCGGGCCCCGTCGGCGCCAGCTCCGCCATCATCAGCCGGTAAAAGGTAAAGTAGAGGAAGCGGGCGGTGGAGACGAGCGCGGCAAAGGGGGTGGCCGACTCGAGCAGCCGCATACCGCCGCGAGAGGGAGGAGCCGACGCCGTCGAGGGGAGGTGCGGCGCCCCGCCGCCGCCGCCGCTGCCGACGCCGCCGGCGTTGCCATCCCCACCGCCTCGGCCCGAGCCGCCCGGCGGTGGCGACGCGGCCGCCACCACCGCCCCGCGCGGACGCTTGACGACCACCCCGCCAGCAGGTTGCGAGGGAAACGCCCGCCGGACGGGGTGGGGGCGGCCCAGCCGCCGGGCAGATGGCGGCCACGTCCCACCGCCAGTCGCCCAGCCAGTGCAAAAGGCGGGCTGGACGGCCCGGGCCATCCCGGCGCCGGGTCAGAGTCACAGCGCGGGTTGTAGCGAGGTGAGAAGGGGATGGAACGCAAGGGGGGGATGACAGCAAGGGGAAGTGGCGGCGAGAGAGGTAAACGCGGATGCGGTGGACGTCAAGCGCAGACGCGCGTGTCTTGACGAAGCGCACAGCGGGACCGTGGAGATGAGTCAGCTGGGCGGACCACGTGCGTGAGAGCGGAGGTCTGCGTCGGGGATCATGGGCCAAAGCACTGCCCATGGTTGCCTTCACGAATTGGCAGACATCCCAACTGTGATCGCGATTCGACCCGACCGGGACGCCCAGAACGTCACATGTGAAAAGAAACCATGTTACAAAATAACACGTGCCGCTGTCGGTCGGCCGGCCGCCAGCGCGGGTCCGGACCCGCCCAGCTCTGCCACGCCTTGTTCCGCGACGCATGCGCCGCGACCGCCACCGCGGCGGTCGCTGCGGCGGTTGGCGACAGCGCCGCTGCCACGCGCCGCCCCACGCACGCTGCAGCGGCGGCTGCCGGCCGGCAGCGCGCCGTGGGGGCGTCCCGCCGGCCCCCCTGCCGGCGTCGTCCCCCGGACTTGCCCGCGGTCGCTGCGGGCGGGCGTGGTGCCGCGCGGTCGCGGTCGCGGCGGCAAGGCTGCGGCGCGGGCCGCGGCAACGGGCGGTGGGGGTACCCCGCCACCAGGGCGGGACGCGGCGGTATCCGCGGTGCTTCCTTCCCTCGCTTTTTGTTTTCGTTTGGCTGGCCAGCCAGCCGGTGGCTCACTTTTTTTGGTGCTGCGACGCGCTCCGCGGGTGTGCCTTCTTGCCCCCCCCCCCCCACGCTCCCCCCCAACCCTTTTCCCAGCATCCTTCCCTCAACGACGCCGCCGCCGCCGTACTGTCGCTGCTGTGCGCGGCCGGGGCGTCTTTGGCGCGCTCCTCCGCCCCCCCTGCCGTCGCCGACCGCCGTCTCTTGCGCGTGAGGCTCCCGGGACGGCGGCACTGCGGCAGCGGTCGGCATGGCTGGCGGGGCGAGCGGTGGGGGGGGGGGCGACGGAGAGGGGGGCACAGGGGGGGACGTGCCGCTCGGCGACGCGGCCGCCTGGGCGCACCGTGCGGGTGGTAGCGGCGGCGGCGGCGGCAGCGGCGGCGGCGGCCGTGTGGTGCCCAATGGGGGTGGCGCGGCGGCGGCGGCTGTGGGCGGCGGCAGCGTCGATGGGGACGACGCGCTCGCGTCGGCGGGCGCGCCGGCCCCCCCTTCCCGCCGGTGCCGGTCCCCCCCCCCCCCCTTCCACAACCCTTCCCCCCGCCGCCATCGACGCGGTCTCCCCCGGGCGGCTGGCCGCCGCGGGGGCCATCCCCCGCGGCCCCGCCGACCCCGACGTCCGCATCCTCCTCCTGATCAGCGACACGGGCGGCGGCCACCGGGCGTCGGCGCAGGCGCTCGAGGCGGCCTTCCGCTCCCTCTACGGCGCCCGCGCGGTGGTGACGACGGTGGACTTTTGGGTGGAGATTGCGGGGCCCCCCTGGCACCGGTTCCCCCAGCAGTACGCGTTTGCCGCGGCGTATCCGCTCGTGTGGCGCTTCCTCTGGTACTGGGCGCTCTTCCCGCCGACGCGGGCGCTCACCGAGGCGGCCTTTGCGCTGACCGCGTCGGGCCGGGTGCGCGCCGCGTTTGTGGCGGCCGCGCCGACGGTGGTGGTGTCGGTGCACCCGATGGTCCAGAGCCTCAGCTTGCGGGTGCTGCGGCAGCTGGCCGCGGCGGAGGACGCGGCGCTCGCCGCGTGCCTGCCTGGGGGAGGGGCGGGCGTACCGGGAGGGGGGGAGGTGGAGCTGTCGCGGCTGCCGCTGTCTGTAGATGCGGCGGGGGGGCAGATGGACGCCGCCGTCGCCACCGCTGCCGCCGCCCCAGACGGCGCCGCGCCAGTGGTGCTGTCCGTATCGGGCGGCGACGGGGTGGCGAGGGATGCCGGCGGTGGGACGAGCCACATTGGGGTGACCCCCCCCTACGTGACCGTCGTCACAGACCTGGGCGGCGCGCACCCCATGTGGTTCTCCCCCGCCGCTGACCGGCTGTACGTGCCGTCGCCGCGGCTGGCCGCCGCGGGTGAGGCGGCGGGCGTCGCTCCCGAGCGGATACGCCGGTTTGGGCTGCCCGTGCGCCCGGCGTTTTGGGCAGCCGGCGGCGGCAGCGTCGCGGCGGGCGGCGGCGGCGGCACGGGTGGCGGGGGTGCCGCGTCGGCGGCGGACAAGGCGGCGGTGAGGGCGGCGGTGGGCCTGCCCACCCACCTCCCCGCGGTGCTGTTGGTGGGCGGCGGGGACGGGGTGGGGAACCTCGGCCCCGTCGCCAAGGCGGTGGCTGCCCGCCTCGCGGCCGACTGGGGCCACGACGGCGCCCAGCTGGCGATCGTGTGTGGGAAGAACGCGGCGCTGGAGCGGCAGCTGGCCGCCCACTCGTGGCCGCTATCCGCGGTGGCCGTCCGTGGCTTCGTCACCAACATGTCCGAGTATATGGCGGCGTGCGATATGCTGGTGACCAAGGCGGGACCTGGGACCATTGCAGAGGCGCTCATCCGCGGGCTGCCGCTGGTCATTTCGGGCTTCCTACCCGGCCAGGAAGAAGGCAACGTGTCGCTGGTGGTCGAGGCGGGGGTGGGCGAGTCGGGGGGGACCCCCGCCGAGGTTGCCTCGATTGTTAGCCGCTTCATTGGCGACCCGGAGCGGCTCGCCGCCATGGCGGGCCGCGCGCGCGACCTCGGCCGCCCCGACGCGGCGCGGCAGATCGCGGCGGACATTTGGGAGGTGGCCACGGACCATCTAGCCGCCACGGGCGGCGGCGGTAGCGGCGGCGGCGGCGACGGCGCGGGCACTGGCGGCGGGTCGTTGGCGGCGCGCCTCGCCGCGGTGGCCCGTCGGCGGCGGCTGCTGGAAGGGTGGGACGCCGACGCGGCGGCTGGCGGCGCGCCGTTTGCGCTGCCCCGGTCGGGGTCGGGGGCGGGGGGCGGCGGCCGCGTGGCGGGCTTTTGGGCGGCCACGCGCGCGACGCTGTCGTACGCGTGGGCGCGCTTGGGGCGGGCCCTCTGGTGGGGGACCTCCGCCCCGTACGCACGCGTGCAGAGTGGGGGAGTGGCTGACGGCGCCGCCGGTGCGGACGTCCTCAGCGTGGGCGCATCGGGTGGGGGGGGGGTGGGAGGCGAGATGACGCAGAGACTATAGCGCTGGCCTGGGGGGGGGGGGGGGGGCGGCAAGCGGGGGGGCACGTCCTATCGTCAATGCCCTTGGGGTGCGACGCGCCACCAGCCGCGGGCGCGGCGGCGGTGGCCATTTACTAGTGCGATGGCGCTTGCATGCGTTGTCGCCCGGAAGGAGGCAGCGCAGCTGCCAACGGCGGCGACCCTGCGTACCGTGGGGTTCGACAGGGGAGTGGGTGAGCGGATGGGACAAGGACAAGCGCGATACCGTTCGCTTGTGGTGCCAGCCGCCGGCCAGGCTCTGGCGCGACGCGCAGGCGCACTGGGTTGTGCCGTGCCCGCCCCCTTGAGGGCTGCGGCTTGCCGGGGCGGCAGCCGCACCCACCGCCCCGACGCGCCTTTCTCCCGCCAACCAGCTCGCCTTCCAGACAATGGAGGAAGGGGTAGGCCAGCGGCCCGCCACCCCGCCACCCCTCTCCACCCCCTCCTTCGTCTAAGTCGTCCGTGGATCCCGGCTTCAGGTTGTCTTCTTCCTCGGCCTCTCGGCCGCCGCCTCCCCCCACACCTCGTAGAATTGTCGGCAGTCGAGCGCCCGACCGCCCGCCGCCGTGAACGCCACTGTCCGCGGTGGCGCCGCCCCGTTGCGGCGCGCGGCGCCCCATCGACACCGCGGCCGTGGCGGCCGGCGGCGGCGGTCGTGGGGGTCGCAGCGGTGCGGGTGAGGGCGCCCCCTCCCCCGACGGTTTTCTCCCCCGGCACCTCCCCCTCTGCGTGCTGCGGCGGCGGGCTCCCCAGCGTCGCGGCGGAGGCAACCTCGTCGACAGGACCGGGGACGTGCCCGCTCCGCTCCCCAAACGCCCATGGCGCAGTCGCGGCCGCGCGCGTCCTCGTCACCGGGGGGTGGCGGGGTGGCGGCCGCCCGAGGACGGGCCACACGGGCGGGGACGTGGGAGGCTGCCGCAGCCCGAGCCGGGGCGGCGGCCGCCCGTGCGTGGCCCGCCGGTTGTGGGGCACGCAGACACGTCACAGCGGCTGGTCGGCACCTGGTGTCTGCCGCGCGGCCGCGGCCGCGGGAGCGAGAGCGGCGGGGCGCCGGATGGCTCGCGGCCCCCCGGCGGAGACCTCGCGGGGGCCTCCCACCACCGGCGCACGCACCAACCAGACGCCGCGCCTTGGAAGACAGCGCGCCACTGCCGCGGCGGCGGCGCGGCGGGCGGGCCCGTCGCGGGGCAGCGCGGGGCTCCCCCCCCCAACCCCCCCCCCCCTCTCCCGGCCCGGGTGACCATGCCTCATTTGGGGTTCAATCTGGTGACCGGATACGCCGCCGCCGCCGCCGCCTCCGCTGGGAGGGGGGGTCCTTGTCAGCGCGCGGCCGCCGTCCATCCACTCACGCGGGGCGGCCATGCCCACCCGGGCCTGGTGATAGGGGGGGGAAGCAGGGGAGCCCCCCGCCGCCGCGGCCGCCGTGAGTCATCAAGAATCCCTGCGGCCGCTGGCGACGGGAGGGCTGCCGCTCCCGGCGCTCCCCCTCCCGGTGAGATGGCAAGCCCCGCGAACCGCACGCGGCCGCCCTCCCACTCCTGCCGTCTCCCCTTGCTACCCCATCTGGTGGCGCCCGCGACAGCTCGCGGCACAGATCGTGCGGCGCGGCGATGCGTCCCCCCCGACGCCACCGCGGCGACGACGGTGGCGGCCGTATTCCCCCCCCCCGCGGGACGACAACAAGTAGCGCCAGCGTACCGCGGACTCTGCCCGTCCCCTCCTCCCCTGAACCTCCCCACTACGCCACCGCCCCGTCGCGCCGCTGCCGCAGCGGCATCGAGGCCGGCCGCCGGCTGGCGGCGGCCAAGGTTTCCGTTCCCCTCCCCGACGCTGCCTCCCCACCACGATGGCGGACAAGAAACAGAAAAGGAAAGCGGCGGGCGCTGCCGCCGCAAGTCATGGGCGCGCGCCACACCCCTCGTCCTTCTTTCCAGCGCACGGGGTACGTGGGGTTGCGCTGCGCACAACCCCCCCCTCCTCCACCTCCCCCTCCCCCCCCCCACCCCCCACGTCCGGCACAGCCTCCCCTCCCCCACAGGCCTCCCTCTCCCCACTACGGGCAGCGCCCCTCACACGCGCCCGGCTCGCGCCCGTGAAACACAAAGTGCAGGAACACCTCCTTGTCCGCCTCGGTCACGGACAAGGGCGGCCGCGCAGCGCCGCCGTTGCCTGGCCGCCGGTCGCCGTCCGCGTCGCCGCCGCCCGGCCGCCAGTCACCGCCCGCGTCGCCGCCGCCGCCACCACCGCGCCCGCCGCCGCCGCCGCTGTCGCCGCTGCCGCCGCCGCTGCTGGTGCCGCCGCCGCGTGGCGGATCGGGCACGGGCGGCGGCGGCACGGGCGGCCCCGCCGACGGCCGCGGCGCGGTGGGCAGGATGTCGGCCGCCGGCGCCATCGGCCGTGGCACCCCCCCCCGGCGGGCGCCGCCGCGTCGCCGCCGCCGCCGACGCCGCTGCCGCCACCGCCGCCACTGCCGCCACCGCCGCCACCGCCGTCACCGCCGCCACCACCGCCACCGCTGCCACCGCCAACGGCACCGCCATCCAGCGCCCCCCCCCCCCGCCACCCACGCCCACGCCCGCCGCCGCGAGCGCGGCCTGCAGCTCCGAGACAATCGTCGCGGCGTAGACGAGCGCCTTGCGCGCGCTCCGCTGGTTCCGCAGCAGCTTCACCTCCTCCCGTAGCGGGTGGCGCGCGCCGGCGGCGCCGCCGGCGGGTCCGCCGTCGCGGGGCACCCACGCGGCCGCCGCGGCGGCTTTACGCGCGAGGCAGGCGCCCTTGGTCTCCGCCACGCCGCCCCCGCCGCCCGCCAACAGCCCCTCACGCCCACCTCCACCGCCACCCCCACCGCCGCCGCCGATATAGTGGTCGGCTACCTCCGTGGGCGCCGCAGGCGACGCGTTCCACACCGCCACCGCCTCGGCTGCGGCGGCTTCGGCGGCGGCGGCGGCGGCGGCGAGGACCGCCTCGCCGTTGGGGAGCGCCCGCGCCTGCGCGACGAGCGACTGGCGGAGGCTACGCTGCCGGAGCCGCTTGCGCTGCGACGCGCCGCGGTTGCGCTCGCGGCGGCTCGACGGCGCCAGCGCGCCGCCCGACCCGCACGACAGCGGCTCGGACAGGGGTGGCGGTGGCGGCGCCGCCGCGGGCGTGCCGTCGACGCCGTCGACGCCGCCACCGACGCCGCCGCCGCCGCCGCCGCTCGCCGACCCCGTCAACCGCGGCCGACACGACGGCTGCCCCCCGTCGACGGCCGCCGCGGCGCCCAACAGCAGCGGCAAGCTGCCGCGGGCCGCCCCGGCCGGCGCCGCGCCGGCGGCGGCCGGCGGCGGCGGCGGCGGCGGCGCCTCGGCGGGCGCCCGCAACGCCTCGTCGACGCCCCGAAAGGACCACCCCTCGCCGCTCCCCGCCCGCGGCGGCGGCCACCCCGTCGGCCCCGCAATGACGGCGGGACCACCCCACGGGCCGCCGCCGCCACGAGCGGCCGCCGCCCGGGGCGGCGGCTCTTCCGCCGCCGCCGCCGCCGCCGCCGCCGGTGGGGGCGGCAGCGGCCCGCCAGGCCCGACGGGCGCCCACACCCACACCCCGCGGGCTGCGCCGGCAGTCGCGGATCCGCCCCCCCTGCCGCCGACCCCGCCGGCCGCCGCGGCGGGCAGCGCCGCGGCGGCGGGCACCCACACAGCGGGCGCGCCGTCGGCGCCGGCGCGGGCGGCCCCGCCGGCCGCCGTGGCCGCGGCCGCGGCCGCCACCGGCGCGACCGGCGGTGGCGCAGCCGCGGCAGCCACTGGCGGCGGTAACGCCGCCGTGCCGGGCGCGGCGGCTGCCGCCGTCGTTGGCGGCGGCGGCGCCGCTGCCGGCGGCAGCGGCGGCGGCCGAGGCACGCGGAACGCGGGCGGCGTGCGGCGGAGCGCGGGCGGCGTCACGCCCGTCGGCGGGGGCGTGAGGGGCGAGCGGCCTCGCCGGCGGCCCGGTGGGACTGACGAGGGCGTCGGGGAGCCGCCGCCGGCGGTGCCGTCGGCGGCGGCCGCTCCCCCCTCCGCCCTCCCCCCCTCGGTGGGGGCGGCGCCGCCGGGGGTGGAACCCCACGGCGCCCACCCGGCGGGCGCGACCGGCGGCGGCGGCTGCATCCGCCGTGCCGCCGCGTCGGCGCCCACCCCGGGAATGGGCCGCGGCGCGGCGGGCACCGCCGCGCCGGCGGGCCACCAGCGGGCCGCGTCGGCCGGTGGCGGCGGCGGCGGAGGCGGCGCGGCACCCCCCCGGCCCGCCTTTAGCGGCGCGGGGGCCCACGTGTCGGACCCGCCCGCAGCAGACACAGCAGCCGGGGTGAGGGCGGCCGGCGCCGCCGCGACAGCGGTCGACCAGCCCGGCGGCGGCGGCGGCAGCGGCGGCGGCGGCAGCGGTGGCGGCGGCAGCGGCGGCGGCCGCCGCGTCGTCAGCAGGGGCACGAGCGGCGCCCAGCCGCCGACAGCACCGACGGCCGCATCCGCCCGCGGGGCCGGCGTCCACCCAAGGGCGGCCGCCGGTGCCGCGGTGGCGGCGACGGCGGCGGCGGCGGGCGCCGCGGCAGAGAGGGTGGCCGCCGCGGCGGCGGGCGGCGGCAGCAGCGGCGGCGGCAGCGGCCACGCGTAGGCGTGGGAGGGGGGGTGCGCGGCGGCGGGGAGGGGCGGCTCCCGCTTGGCCGTCGAGACCGCCGGCGCGACCGCGGGGGACGCCGCGGACGGCGAGCGGTGCCGCCGGGGGGCCGCGGGAGGGGAGCCCCCGACCGGTGCACCCACCGTGCTCGCCGCCGCGGGGGGGGCGCTCGTCGCCATGGCGCCCGCTGCCGCCGCCGCTGCCGCCGCCGCCGCCACCGCCACACCGTTGGCGGTGGTGGCGGGTGGGACCGCCAACGCCCTCCCTCTCGTCCGTCCCCCCCCTCCCCCCCCCTCCCCCCCCACCTCCCCCCGCCGCCCTCCACCACGGCGGGAGAGAGCCGATTCCCAACCCCCCTTCCGGCGGCCGCGCCCGAGTTGCGTTCAAGCGGCGGCCGGGGAAGGCGTGGTAGACGGGGGGCGGGGGGGTCGAGATAACACGTCGACGCCCATACACGAGACGCCGAGGAAAAGGGGGAGAGATGGAAGGGGGGAGGGCGGGGGGGACGGACGCTCGTGGTGGGGGAGAGGATAGTAGGGTGGGAAAGAGAGCAAGATGCAGTTCGGGGGAGAAGCAGGGGGGGGGGGGGGGGGGGGGGGGGGAGGGGGGATGGCAAGGTCGGGCCGAACACGCCGGGGGGGGGGGGGGGGGTGCGGCCGCGGCGTGGGGGAGTTGGCCGCGGCCACGACAGCGGGGCGACCACGTGTGCGACGGGCGGGTGGGGGGGGGTGGGTCGGGGGGGGGTGCGCGCCCCCGCCGCGCGCGACGCGGGGCGCCCCAAACCCGCGGCCGCGGCGGCTGGCCGGATACGTGGGTCATGGTCAGCAATCGGGCCGGCGTGGCGTGGCCCGTCCCGCCGGGCGGCGGGCAACGACGCCGCGGTGGAGGGGGGAGCGCGGATGGCTCCGCACCGGCGGGCTGCTGTGGCGCGCGGGCGGTGGTGGCGACGAGGCGTAGGCGGGCGGCCCCGCCGCGCCGGCGGCGACCCCGCGCGCTACAGGTGGCCGCGGCACGGGGCTGTGGGGGGGGGGGCCGCTCGGGCGGGGCCGCGGCTGCGGCGGGGTGGGCCTGCTGGAGCGGGGTGCCCCTGTTCTATGTGTCCGTACATACACCGCGTGTGGGCGCGCGGTCGGGAGGGTATGGGCGGAAAGGGGTGTATCCGCGGATGCTGTGGTTGCGCTACCCGCATGGGGGGGCACTCCCCGGTTGCCACCGGTGCACCGCCGTGCCCGATCATCAGTCCAGGCGGTGTAGGGCCTGTGTCAGCGGCGGCGGCGGCGGCGCACGCGCCGCGTGCGCGCGCGGGCGGTGGGGTAGGGAAGAGGAGAGCGGAGCGCGAGGCGGCGGCGGGTGGCGGCCGCACCCCGCCGCGTGATGCGGCTGCGCGCTGCCGGCCGGTGGGCCCGCCGCTTCGCCCCCCCCGCCGGCCCGCGATGACCAGGTGCGCGCCGCTGTGGCCAGGTGCGCGTGCGCTGACCAGGCGCGTGCGGCTTGTGACCAGGTGCGCCAGCGCCGTCGCGGCGGTGCGGGCGTGGGGGCGGGGAGGCGGGCGGGCGACGTGGCGGGCGGTGACCACGGGCGCCCCTGTTCCATACGCCTGGTCGTCGCACGGGTGGTGACCCTGTTTTAATGGGGGGGGCGGCGTGGGAGCGACTGCCCACGCCGCCACGGGGACGCGGCGGGGGATGGCTCCCCGTGGAAAACGGACGAGGGGCGGGAAGGACGGAAGGACTGCAGCAAGAAAAAAGTGCAAGAAAAAAAGGGAGGTCTCGGTAGGAAAGGGTGGAGCGCGGGTGGGTACGCCCACGAACACGCAACAACAAAAAAAAGAACAAGGGAATCAGAATGAGCTTGGGTACATGCACACACACGCCCGCACCCCGCCCTCAGCTATCCGTCGTCAGGGATGGCCATCGGCCGGGACTTGGCCACCACCGCCTTGCCCTGGTCCATCGCGCCGACCTCCATCCGCACCGCCTCGGCCGTCGACGACGGGTAGGCGCGGGAGCGGGGCAGCAGCGCCAACGCCTCGGTGCCCGCGGGGACGGCCTTGCCGCCGCCGCTGGCGCCCGCGGCGGCCTTGGCCGCCGTGCGGGCGGGCGCGTCTTCCACGTCGCCGCGGTCCTCGCTTTCCTGGGACTCGATGCACGAGCGGAGGAAGACCATGAGGATGGGGGAGAGGAGGGAGGTGGCGCCGACGATCGACCACAGGTGCCCCCCGTCGCAGTCACCGTACGAGGGGCAATAGTCGCTGAGGAGGACGCCTGACATGGCGCCCACCACCAGCTTGACGGAAAAGAGGGGGGCGGAGGCGAGGGAAGAAAAGAGGCCCTCGGAGCCACGACTCGACACGTTCATCGTGTACTGGACGGCAAAGAGAGGGAGCACGACAGTAGGCAGTAGCGAGGAGTGGGCCAATCGGACAAGAGGGAAGGTGTACACACGGGAACAAAGACACACGTGCTTGGGGGAACCAGAACAGGCGGACGGTTAGCGTCGCCCAACAGACAAGCAAGCACACAGCACCCCCACCCCAACTCGTCCTAGGCTGACACGACAGGCGAGGCTCAGAGCAAAAACGCAGGACCTGGCAACCACGCAGAGTCCACCACTTACTTCGTAGACTCGAGGGGAATAGATAGCCTGTTATACAGAGCACACCGAACAACAGGGTGCAAACAGTAGACACAACACATTGAACATGGCGGAACCAGAGCAAGAGCGAAACAGTGAGTCAGTCGCAATCCGAAAAGGCACTCACAAACGCCCACTCCCCCAGCACGCAAGCGGCGGTGCGCGACATGCCCGTACATGGACCGAGGAAGAAGAAGAGAAAACTCAGGAGGGCCCAACGTACTTCGCCCACCGACAAGGTGACCATAAAGAGGATCATGAACCAGTACGAGGCGCCGAGCGCCATCCAAAATGGGGACACCCCCGAGATGGCCGCCCCAATCAGGATCATCGTGTACGAGTCAACGTGGCGGGTGAGGAGCCCTACGATGGGCACCAAAAAGATGATGAGGAAGGGGTTGATGGAGTACACCAGCCCAAACGGCGCCGACGGCCCAAACGTGCGCACCATGTACTTGGGCATCGTCGCGTCCATATGGCGAAACACCAGCCGCACGCCGACGAGGAGGAAGGTGAACAGGCTCAGCCGCCAAAACGCCTCGGACTGCAGCACCGCCATCGTCTGCTCCATCGGCGTGTCCCGGTTGGGCACAAACTCCCGCACCTCCCCGTCGTCCCCCACCTCCACCTCGCGGATGCCCATGAACACGACCGTGAGCATCAGCAGGGTGGCGATGCCGCCGGAAAAGACGACCAGCCGCAGCGCCGACAGGTGGATGTCCACGTTGTGCCACCACAAGATGCTCCCCGTGTACGACAAGCCGTCGCCCGCCAGCGTACGGGCCGCGTCCACAAGCGGCCCCGCCGTCAGTGCCGCCAGGTTCATCATCGAGTAAAAGAAGGAAAACGCATACGTGCGGTTAGCCGAGTTTGTGAACCGCTTCACCCCAATGGTCATGATGGGGATGCCGCACGCGTCGCTCATGGGGAGGAGCGTGTACAGGACGAGCATGGCCACCCGGCGGGAGCCCGAAAAGGCCAGCAAGAACCGCGCCGCCGAGCCGAGGACGGCGCCCAACACCAGCGACAGCCGCACGCCGAGGAAGTCAATGGCCCAGCCGCCAATGAGGCCAAAAAAGGTCGACATAACCCCGTACGCGCCGTATGTCCACCCCGCCGCCGTGTCCGACACGCCATGCTCCTGGGAGAGGAAGAGGGTGAGAACGAGCGCAAACGAAAAGTAGCTGTAGCTCTGCGCAAACTTGAGCGCAAAGATAATCCACAGCTCCCGCGGCGCCTTGGCCAGCGTCTTCCACTGGCGGGTGGTCTTGCCGAGCTTTTGCCAAAACGTGCGCTTCTTCTTGGCCGCAGCCGCGGCGGCCGCCGCCGCCGTCGCCGCCGCCGCCGCCGCCGCCCGCGCCTTGGCCCGGCGGCCGCCGCCGTGCTTGCGCCGGCCGCCCACCGCAAAGTCCCCCGCCGACGCCGCCGCCGCCGCCGCCGCGACCATGGCCGACGCGTCGCCGCGGCTGGCGGCGTCCCCCCCCCCGCCCCGCCCGCCGCGCAGCGACGACTGCCACGCCGCCGCCTCGCCGTCATAGTCTGACCCGCCCGACGCGTACACGCCGGGCGGCGCCGCGCCGGGCCGCGACGCCGCGCGGCCACCGTCGTCCTCGTCCGCCGCCAGCGGGGGCTTGCGGCTGCTCCTGCCACGGTGCGCGGCCGGCGGCGCTCGCGGCGCGCCCGGCGACGATGACGGCCGCGGCAGCAGCGCCGCGGCGGGCGGCGACACGTGGTGCTGCGCCGCCCGCTCCATCCGTCGCGCGGGCGACAGCGCCGGCGCGTCGGCGGCGTGGAGGGTGCCCGCCGCGTCGGCCAGCGGCGATGGCAGCGGCGGGGTGGACAGCGGGCCCACCCGGCGCCCGCGGCTGCGCTTGCCGCGGTGCAGGCGGGGAACGCCCGGCGCCCCCCCCCCCCGCCCCGCGCGGCGGCGGCGGCAGGTGGCGGCGGTGGCGGCGGCGGCGGCTCCCGCCGTCCCACCGGCGCGCGGTTCCGCCAGTCGAGCGACGACGCCAGCTGCGGCGGCGGTAGGCCAAACCACGACAGCCCCGAGCCACCCGACGACGCGACCGACGCGGTCGGCTGGGTGTCGGCGTCGGTTAAATCCGACTCGGACGCGGACTCGGCGCCGTCGTCTGCGTCCTCCTCCTCCCCAGACGACGGCTCGTCGTCGGTCGAGTCGCCATCGTCGACGTCGTCGTCGGCGGCGGCGACGGCGCCGTAGCGGCCGACGCTGCCGACCGAGCGGCTGAGGGAGCCCGTCTCGGCGGCGGCGGGGGAGGTGCCCAGCGGGATGCGCCGCGACCGGGGGGGGGGGGCATGTGCGACCGCCGGCGGGGGGTAGTGCCGGTCACTGCGTCGCGGCCCACGCCGGGCATGGACTGGCCCGCCGCGGCGGCAGCCGAGGACGGCGCCACCTCGTCCTCGTCCTCTGAGTTGCCGCGGCGAGGCATTGTGACGATGGGGGGAGGGGGGACTGCGGGCAGAGGGGTGCGGGGGAAGGGGACGCAGAATGAGGCAAGCAGCACCACACCAGAGGGGGATGACGTTACGTCAAGCCGCAGTGGCGGCGGACGCTCGAGCGGGGCCGCTGCAGTGGTGGCGACGAAGGCGCCGACGGTTGGCTCTGTCACCGCCGTCGGCGACGGCGAGCGGGACAGAGCCCCCGCAGAGGACGCCCGGGCCACAAGTGATCAGCGAGGGCCATCCGCGCAGCGGGCGAGAAAGTGCAGCAGCCGCGCACACGCGAGGTCGTGGCCGCACCGGATTGGCCCGTCGAGACTCCGCCGCCCCCGACAGATGGCCCAGATTCAAACCAATGGTGCAGTGTCTTCCACACAAGCCCCACGGAATGGAAACGCCGCCTCGTTGGACGCTCCCTCCGCAGGCAACCTAAGTTCGGGTTTGATAACAAAGGGGGTGTTATCCAGCTATCAAACCCCCCACAGCACCTCTGGGGGGGGTTGGATAACCTGTTATCCGACCCCCTCCCAGAGGTCGTGAGGGGGGTTTGATAACAGGGGGGGTGTTATCCTGTTATCAAACCATGCTCGGCACCCTGAGGCTTGTAATTACAAAAGTACAACTTAATGCGAGCGATACACGTCAAAAAGAGGGCTGACAGCAAGAACGCGAACCGCCTTAACGCATCGGCTGACAGCATCGAGGCGGGACTGGTGGCCAACGGGGACCGACGGCGTCCTCAATTTCCGTCAAATTTCGTCTGGGTTGGACGCCGCCGGCGCCGCCGGCTCGCCCCGCTCCCGCGCCCCTGCTGGCAGTGGCTGCCCGTGGCCCTCCGCAGCGCGCGCTTTGACCGTCGCAGGCCAGCGTCGCGCCAGCGGGGCCGCCGCCCCACACCCCTTCGTCGCCCTCGTTGCAAGCCCGTCTGTGTGGGCGGGACGTGTTTGCGGCCAGCATCACTGTGTACGGCATCCTGTCAGTGAGTGTGGCTGTGGGTGTGGGGTGTGGCTGCGGTCCCGTTCTCTCTCGGTGCCGCGACTGCGCCAAGACGACGACGACGACGACGGCCTTTGCGGGCGGCGGCGGCGGCTTGTGCTGGTGTGGCAGCCTGCCGCGGCGACGAGCATGGAGGGCGTGACGCCCGCGCAGTTGGGTGGTGCTGGGGGTGGCGGCGGGGGTGGGGCCCCTGCGGTCGGCGGTGACGGCGGTGCGCCCGGCGCGGGGCGGACGCGGCGTCCGCGCAACCGGCGTCGCCGTGGCGGCGGCGGTGGCGGCGGCGGCGGTGCGGGCGGCGGCGGGGGTGGGGCTCCTGGTGGGCAGCAGGGTGCCGGCAATGGCAGCGGCGGCGGCGGCGGCGGCGGCGGCGGCGGCGGCGGCGGCGGCGGCGGCGACGATGGCCGGGCGCGCAAGCGCGTCGCTGGCGACCTGAATGGCCATAACGGTTTCCCGGTCCTGGGGGGCACCCCCCTGGGGACGTCCGCGGTGGGGCCCCCACCGGGCATGGGTGTCAGCGGCATGGAGGGGGTGGTGGCCCCGGCGGACGCGGCGCCTGGCGGCCGCCTGCCCTCGTTCAATTCCGCCGGTGGGCGTGGCGGCGGGGGCGGTGGCGGCGGTGGCGGTGGCGGCGGCCTTGCCGCGGCCGCCCGGCTGCACGCTGGCGCGCGGACGAGCAAGACGACGCTCTCCCAGATGACCGACGTGCCGTTTGCGAGCCTGCCCGTCGTGGCCCCGCTGCTCACCGCGGTGCGCCAAAAGATGGGCTACGAGTCCATGACGCTCGTGCAGAAGGAGTCCATCCCCGTCTCCCTCCGTGGCGGCGACGTGTTGTGCAAGGCCAAGACAGGTAGCGGCAAGACGCTTGCCTTCCTCATCCCCGCCCTCCACCGGGTACTGGGGAACGGGCCGCCGCCGACGGCGGGGCGGTCGCTGCCCATCCTGGTCATCTCGCCGACGCGGGAGCTGGCGCAGCAGATTGCCGACGAGGCGGTGCTGCTGTTGTCGGCGTTTGGGGGCGCCCCCAACAAGGTGCAGTGCGTGGTGGGCGGCACCAACGTGCGGAGTGACGTGGCGTCGTTCCGGCGGGGCTTCCCCACTGTCCTAGTGGGCACCCCCGGGCGGCTCAACGACCACTTGCAGACGAGGGAAACGGGGCTCGCCGACGCGCTCCGCAGCCTGCAAGTGCTCATTTTTGACGAAGCGGACCAGCTGCTGGACATGGGCTTCCGCCCTGCCATTGAGCAGCTGCTGTCGGCGCTGCCGCCCAAGGCGACGCGCCAGACGTTCCTCTTCTCGGCGACCATGCCCCGCGACGTGCGCTCTATGGTCACCCTCGCCCTCCGGCCCGACCACTCGATTGTGGACTGCGTGGGGGAGGAGGAGGCTACCAACACGCACGTGTCGCAGGGCTACTTTGTGACGCCCGTCGCGCACCAGTTCCCGGCGCTGCTGCACGTGCTCGAGTCGGCTCGCCAGGCCTACCCGAGCAACTTTAAGGTGATTGCGTTCTTTGCGACCGCCCGCATGACGCAGCTGGCAGCGGAGCTGTTCCTTGCGATGGGCGTGCCGGTCCTCGAGATCCACTCCCGCAAGTCGCAGCCACACCGGGCGTCGGTGGCGGCCAAGTTTGCCAACGGCACCGGCCTGGTCCTCTTCACCTCGGACGTGTCGGCTCGGGGCGTGGACTACGATGACGTCACGCACGTTGTGCAGGTGGGTTTCCCGTCGGACAAGGCGCAGTACGTGCACCGGCTCGGCCGCACCGGCCGGGCAGGCAAGGCGGGCCAGGGCGTGCTGTTATTGTCAGACTTTGAGTCGTCGTTCCTCCGCCTGGTGTCGGACCTGCCGCTGGTGCAGATGCCGGCGCCGGCGCCGCCGGCGCAGCTGTCGGAGGAAGCCGAGCGGGTGGCCGGCTACCTCGCGCGGCTACCGGGGAGCTCCACTACGTCGGCCTACCAGGCGTGGCTGGGCTTTTACAACTCCCACTTGAAGCGGCTCAACTGGTCCAAGGAGCAGCTGGTCGCGCAGGCCAACAGCTGGTACTCGACGGTGTGTGGGCGTGCCGAGCCGCCGGCGCTGCAGGCGCAGACGGTCGGCAAGATGGGCCTCCGCGGCACGCCCGGCCTGCGCGTTGAGCCGGGCGGCAGTGGGGGTGGCCGCGGCGGCGGCCGCCGTGGTGGTGGTGGCGGTGGCCGTGGTGGTGGCGGCGCGGGGGGCGGTGGTGGCGGCGGCGGTGGCGGCGGCGGCGGATATGGCGGCGGCGGGTATGGTGGCGGCGGGTATGGTGGCGGCGGGTATGGCCGCCGCTGAGCGCGGCGCGGAACGGCAAGTGGCAGCGGCGGTAGGGGGGTGGGGAGTGGCCCATCGGCGTTGGAGCCGTCGTCTGTCCCTGTTTTTAGGCAGCGCCCCACAGCAACGTGTGTGTCTTTCTGACGGGAGGGCTTGTGAGCGAGGGTGCTCGTGCGCATGCGCGCTTTTTTTTTTTTTTGTACTGCCCGTGCGCGTTTTGGACGGCTAGCTGAGGCGGCGGCGGTGGTGGCGTCCCCCAAATGAAGCAACCCTGCAGTCCACGGCACACCCCGCTGTCTTGCTGAGTGCCAGTTGGCTGACCCGGTCACGGGCGCCGCCGTCCACGGCGCGCCGCCACCCGCACCACGTTCCACTTTCCAGCGCCTTCGCCACCGCCAGTACTGTACAATCCAGGGTGGGTGCACGCCCAGTGCGGTCCTCACATTCCCCCGGCCCCACCCCGTCACATCCCCCCCCTTCCAGTTCCCCCGCCCCCCCCCTCTCCCAGGCACAGTTGTGCGGCTCAATCCACCTCCAACGTGTTGTTCTCATTGTAGCCGTCCATCACCGTTGGTTGTTCCCGGTCCACGACCCACGTGCCGTCCGCCACGTACTTGTACTGGTACCGCCCCGGCGGCAGCGTCACCTCCGCCGTCCAGCGGCCGCCGCCGCCGCCGCCGCCCGCCGCGGCGGCGGCGGCGGCGGGCGGGGCCAGCGCCACGCCCCGGCTGACATCCCAGCCCTGCCAGCTGCCGACGAGCACCACCGCCGCCGGCGGCACCCCCGCCGGCGGCACCAGGCCAAACGGGACGGCGCGGGGCGCAGCGGCGGCGGTGGCCGCCTCCTCCACCGCCACCCGCGCGGCGGCGGCGGCGGCCGCTTCCTCCGCCGCCACCCGCGCGGCGGCGGCCTCCTGCCGCGCCACCCGCGCCGCGTCGGCGGCGGCGCGGTTGGCGGCGGCGGCGGCGGCGGCGGCAGACGCGGACGCGGCCGTGTCCGCCTCGGTCGCTTCGAGCGCGCTGACCAGGTCGGTCACGCGGCGGGCGGCCGAGGGGCGGGACATCATCCCGGGGCGGGGGGGGGGGGGCGGCTCGGGGAAAGGAGGGGGAAGGGGGGGGGGGCGGAAGGGGCGGTTTGGAGAGGAGAGACGCGGGTGAAACGGGATGAGGGGCAACAATGGCACCAGACCGAGTGGGGGAAGGCGAAGTAGGTCGACAAAGCGACACGGGGTCACCCCGCAGGATGGTCAGGTGAGAAGATAGTTGGCGGCCGCGGCGACCCCGCCCGCGACGCACGCCAGGGACCGCCAGCGGCGAGAGCCACGTAGAGGACACGCAGCGCAACGGTGGCCGGCGCCCGACCCTCCCACCGTGGGTCTCGCGATGCCGGATGAAGTTGATTCGAACGGGGGGAGTGTGTCGCACACAACTGCATGCAATGGCGATGGTGTGCTCCGGTCGTCACTCGTCATGCGAATCAGGCCCGTTCGCAGTTCCCGGCGGGCTTGGTATAACGACGGTATAACACTTGCTGGGATGCGAAAGAACGTTGAGAGCTTGGCATAACGTGCTGCTTCGTTCGATTGGAATTCCAGCGGCTGCGGGGGTCGGTATAACGTTATGACATACGCGAGCCGTTCGCGTATGTCATAACGTTATACCGTCCGTATAACGCCGTCGACCAATCAGAGCGACGTTATGTTTATACTAAGCGGAACTGCGAACGGGCCTCAGTCTCGGTGAGCACATTCAACTGAACTCTGGAAGCGTTCGCCCGAACGATACAATACATGCAGCGTCAACACGTGTCAAAAATCTTCCACGTGTACATATAAATATGACGAGTCAGGTGCGTTTGATCACATGTGATCGAACCCCCCCCAGAGGTACTGTGGGGGATTCGATCACTGATATCAAACCCTCCTCCCTCCCCCTGCCCCCCTCTCCTGCCGCCGCCCGCCCCTGCCCGCCTTGCGGACCCGGTACGTTGTTTCGTTCCGTGGAGGATGATCACCAAACAGTTTCTATTGTGTGTCCCAGCAACTTTTTGAAACAATTCGAATATCAAATTTTTCCGAAATGCGGGGTATTCGCCGAACGCCTGCGCGGTTTGGCCGAACAAAGCAACCTGAATCTCGACTTCTTGCGGTCGCCTACGCGACTGAAATGGCGTGACGCGCGCGCCGTTGCTGTCGCCGACGTCAGACAAGTTTCACAGCGGTGTTCAGTACTGTCATGAGCGCGACACCAGAGACCACAAGGCCAAGAAAAAGAGACCCGGAGAGCGAAAGAGAGCGGAAAGAAATGAGAACAGGACGGTCACCCCCTGGCGACCAGCCCTCGCAGGGTCCACACCCCGCGTGGCCCACGATGGAAAAGCAGAGAAGAAAGAACTAGTGGGCCCACAGCGGGGGGACGACGGCCGCGGCCACCCGGCACACCCCCCCTGGTCACCGCACCATGGGCGCCGACGCGGTGGCGCGCGCGGCGCGCCGGCCACCCTCGGCTGACGACGCAGAGGGGGGAGAGCTACCCACCGCCGCAGCGGCCTCAGCGGGCGCGGCGCTGCCGCCGCTGCCGCCGCTGCCGCCGCCGCCGCCGCCGCCGCCGCCGCCGCCGCCGCCGCCGCCGCCGCCGCCACCGCCAGCGTCGGCCGCCGCTACGGACAGCGACTGGTCGTCGGCGCTGCCGCTGCCGCCGTCTCGCCCGCGCCGCCGCCGCAGACGCCGATCCCGGTCCCGGCCGCCGCCGCCGCCGCCGCCGCCGCCGCCGCAGCGGGCAGCGGCGGGCGGCGGCTCGTCGCCGCCGCCACCGCCGCCGCCGCCGCCGCCGCCACCGTCCCCCCCACCCGCCCCAACCCGCCGCCCACCGCCAATGTCGCTGCCACTCACGCCGCCGCTGCCGCTGCCGCTGCCGCTCGCCACGGCCGACGTGTCGGCTCCCCTGCCGCGGTCGGCCGCCGCCGACACGGCGGCCCGCCGCGACCACACGCGCGCAGCCGCGTCTGCCACCGCCGCCGCCGCCGCGGCGGCTGACCCAACCGGCCGCGGCGGCCGCGACGGGAGAAGCGCCAGCGGCGGGGCGGACGGGAAGAGCCCGCCCCCTCCCCGGGGCGGCCCCGCCGCGCCGACGGCACTGAGCAACGCGGCGTAGGCCTCTGCACCCGGCGGAAGCGGCAGCGGCAGCGGGGGGTACCCCCCACCGTACGGGAGCGCGCCCAGCGGGTACCCAGCGTACGGGTGGGCGGCGGGCGCGCCCGGGGGAGGCGGTCCCCGCGGGAGCCCCCCCCCACCAACGCCGTCGGCCAGGCCGCCGGGCGCGGTGCCCGGCGACCGTCCCCCCCCGCCGCCCGCCCGGCCTGGACCGCCGCCCCCCGGCCCGCCGCCGCCGCCACCGTCTGCAGACACCGACGCCATCCACTGCGCGTGCGTCGCGTCGAGGCTGGCCGCGAGCGACGCGAGCGCCGCCGACCGCCGCGCAGACGTGACGGCCAGCGCGTTGGCCGCCGCCGCCGTCGCCGCGGCAGCCGCGTGGAGCGACGCCTCACGGGTGTCGAGGTCGGCCTTACGGGCGGTGAGGGCGGCTTCCATGTCAGAGATGGAGACCAGGGGGGGGAGGGGGGAAGACGTTGGGGGGGGGGCGGGGGGGAGCCGCCCGCCGCGCCGCCGCCGCCGCCGCCGCCGCCGCCGCCGCCGCCGCCGCCGCCGCCGACACCGCCGCCGCCGCCGCCGCCGCCGCTGCCGCCGCCGCTGCCGCCGCCGCCGCCGCCGCCGCCGCCGCCGCCGCCGCCGCCGCCGACACCGCCGCCGCCACCGCCACCGCGGTCGGCAGCGCCCGCGGCAGACAGGGGGGAGGTGCTGGGTATGGGCGGTGGCCGCGCCGCCGTCGCCGCGGTGGTGGCCGTCCCGGCTGGTGCGGCTGATGCGGGCGGCGGTGGTGACGTCGCGGCCGGCGCCGCCGGCGCCTCCACAGCCCCCCCACCTCCTACTGTGACGCCTCGTGACGGCGGCGGCGGCGGCGGTGGCGGTGGCCGCGACGGCGGCGGCACCAGCGCGCGCACCTCAGAGATGGCGCTGCCAAAGGTGGCCCACGCGCGGCACTTGACGCACCCCGCAACGGGCTGCGGGTGCTCAAAGCGGACGTGCGCGGGCGCAAGGTCCGCGGGCGGCGCCGCGTCTTGTGCGGCGGGGGCGGTGACGGGGGTAGTGGGCGAGCCGACGGGCACGCCGCCCCCACCGCCGCCGGCCGTCGCCGTCGCCGCCGCTGCCGCCGCCGACGCAGCCGTCGTGCCACCATCAACAGACGCCGTGGTCGGCGGCGGCGGCGGTGCCGCCGCCGCCGCCGCCACCGCCGTCGACGACGCGCCGCCCGCCGTGCCGGTGGCGGCGCCGGCGACCGTCGGGGGCGTCCCCCCCCCCATGCCGACCGACAGCCGGCGGCTGACGTCGGAAAAGTCGGGCGAGCCGAGCAGCATCGGCATGTGCGGCAGCGCGGGCGACTCGGACAGCTGCCGCACCAGCGGCGGCGCCGCGCTGCCGGGCGTGCCGTTCCGGCCGGGGACAGCCAGCCGGCGGGGCCCGCCGAGCGGGGGCGTGCACCCCAGGCTCGGCGGTACGCCGCGGAGCGCCGGTGAAACGCCCGCCGTCGGCGTCAGCGGCATGCACAGAAAGTACGACGGCGACGCGGGGTGAGGGGAGGCGCCCAGGAGCACGCCGCCCGGCCCGCCCCCGCCCCCGCCCCCGCCGGGCAGGCCGGGGTGGTGAAATGACGGCGTGAGAGGAGCCGCCGGCCACCACGACCCCGCGGGGGGGGCAACGGGCCAGCTTTGGGGCGGCGGTTGTACCGCAGTGGGGAGCGGAGCCGACACCGTCGCGGCGGGGGCGGCGCCGCCGACGCCCGCATCAGACCCCGTCGCCTGTGCCGCCTCTGGGTCGGGGGATACGGGTGACGGCGACGCGCGCCCCCCCCCTCTCAGCAGCGGCGTCCGAGACAAGTCTGGGGACGCTCCCGCCCGAGAACACTCTGGGGACGCGCCGTCGCGGTCGCCGCCGCCGCCGCCGCCGCCGCCGCCGCCGCCGCCGCCGCCGCCACCGCCGCTGCCACCGCCACTGCCGCCGCCGCCGCTGCTACCGCCACTGCCACCGCCGCCGCCACCGCCGCCGCCACCACCGCCACACGCCGGTGGCAACGTGCCCGCGTCTGGCGACGTCTCCTCTGCAGAGCCGCTCCCCCCCGCCGCCGACGCACCCGAAACGGTGGCGGCACGGGAGGAGGCCCCGAGGGAGGAGGCGGAGCCGCCGTCACGGGACCCGCCGCCGCCACGCCGGGGCCTGCCGCCCGTGAGCGAGGCCGCCCTGCCGCCGCGGCCGCCGGTCGAGGCCGACCCCGTCCACGCCGTCCGCCGGGACGACACGGACGGCGGCGGCTCGGACGGCGGCGGCTCGGACGGCGTGCCGTCGCCGTCCCGTTCTGAACTCGACGCCAGGCCTCCGTTGCTGCCGGCGCCACGGGTGCTCGCCGCCGCCGTCGGCGCCGCAACCGCCACGGCAGGCGGAGCCGCCGGGGGCGCCGGCGTCCGCCGCTGCAGCGAGCCTGCCGTTGACGTCACCGCGGTGGCACCCGCCGGCGGAGGGCCACCCGCGCCCGCCGCCGTCGCGGCGGCGCCCGCAACGGGCGTCTGCGCCGGGGTGGGCGTCCACTGCGGGTAGCCGCCCGCGGCGGCTCGGCTCGACGTCGCCGCCCCCGCCTGCGGCAGCGCCCGCGGCGGCGGCGGCATGCCCGTCAGCGACGCCGCGGCGCCGCCCCCCCCTACCAATGAGGCGCCGCCCCCCGCGGTGGACGGCCCGCCCGCCGCCGCCGCCGCAACCGCTGCCGACGCGGCCGCCGCCGACTCTGCCGCCGCCGCCGCGCCGCCCGGTACGGGCGTCTGGGCTGGGGTGGGCGTCCACAGCGGGTAGCCGCGACCCCCGCCCCACGTCGGCTCGCCGCCACCGCCGCCGCCGCCACGCGCACTGGCGAGCCCGCCGCTCCCGCCGCTGCTGCTGCCGCTGCCGCCAGGAAAGGCGCCAGCCGCCATGGCGGCGGAGGTGGCGGCCGCGCCAGACGCGGCGCCGCCCCAGGCCGGCGGCATGACGGGCGCCCCACCGGCGCCGGCAGGCAGGGGCGGGTGGCCCGCGGGGCCATACGGAAGACCGCCCATTGGCAGCACGCCGGCCCCGCCCACGAGGTTGGGCGTCGGCGCCGGCGTGGCGGGTGGCGGCGCCACGCCCGCCGCCGCCGCCGCGGCGGCGGCCGCCAACGTCGCGAGTGCCACGGACGGGGGCCACCCGCCGTACGGCGACGCGGAGCCCGGGCCACCCGCGACGGGCGTGCCGGCCGCCGCGCCGCCGCCGCCGCCGCCGCCGCCGCCGCCGCTCCCCGCGCCGCGCCCGCCGCCGCCGCCGCCGCTACCGCCGCCGCCGCTGTCGCTGCCGCCGCTGCCGACGCCGCTGCCGCCGACGCCGCCGCCGCTGCTGCCAGTCTCCCCCCCCAGCGGGCCCGGCAGCCGCAGCACGCCCCCCCCCGCCGGCGTCGGCGGGGGCTGCGGCGGCAGAAGCGGCGGCGGCACCAGCGGCGTCGGCGGCGGCGGCCCGGCTGGCGGTGACATGGACGATGCCCACACGGCGCGCGCGTGGTTGGCCACCGACGCCGCAGCGAGCGACGACAGCAGGCCGGTGGGGATGTACAGGTAGGGCGACGCGGGCGCCGCTGCCGCAGCAGCGGCGGGCGGCGGCGGGAAGCCGCCGGCCATCCACGCCGCCGCGACGGCCGCGGCGGTCGCCGCCGCCGCACCGCCGCCGCCGCCGCCGCCGCCGCCGACGCCGCCACCACCGCCACCGCCGCAGCTGCCGCCAACGATGCCGCCAACGATGCCACCAACGCCGCCCCCCCCCCGCCACCAACCACCCCGTCCATGGGCGGCGCCGCCGCGGTGGTGGTGGCAGCCGCCGCTGCCGCCGCGGCAGCGGCGGCCGCGGCGGCAGAGGGCCCCGTCGCCGCCGCCGCCGCGGCGGCGGACGGCAGCAGCAGCGGCGGCGCGGCGGCGTCGGCGGCGGCGGCGGCGGCGGCGGCCGCGGCGACCGCCTCGTCCCGCGCGCGCGACGGGTACATCCCCCCGCAGCGGCGCTTTGCGCGGGGCGGCGGCACAAACTCGCCAGTCCCCTCCCGGTCGACGCGCGCAAAGTACTTTTGCGCGTGCGACCGCACCTGCGCGGGCGTCCGCGTGCCGACCGCCGCGGCGACCGCCGCCCAGTCGCGGCGGTGCGTGCTGAGCGCCGCGACCATCCGGTCGTGCTCGTCGGGCGCCCACATGGACCGCCGCTTGGTCGCGACGTACTCCTTCCGCCGCCGGTGGTGAGGGGGGTGGGGGGACGCGCCGGCGCCCAGGTGGGGGGTGCCCAGGTGCGGCGTGCCCAGGTGGGGCGTGCCCAGGTGGGGCGTACCCAGATGGGGCGTACCCAGGTGCGGGGTGCCCAGGTGCGGGGTGCCCAGGTGGGGGATGGCGGGCGTCGTCGGCGCCGCGGCGGCGGCCGCCACCGCCGCCGCGGCCGGCGCGCCGCCGCCATACAGCGCCGGGTGCACCGGCGGCGGGTAAAACAGCGGCGTGTGTGGCGCGAGCGCCGGCGGCGGCGGCGGTGGCGGCGGCGCGCCCGCCGGCGATGCCCCCGCCGGGCCGCCCACCACCACCGGCGGTGGCAATGCAAAGAGCGGCGTCGCCGGCGACGCAACGCCGCTGCCGCCGCCGCCACCGCCACCGGGGGGGGGGGGCAGCGGCGGGGAGAGGGCGTGGATGGGCGGTCCGCCGGGCGCGAGCGCCGGCGGCAGCGGCGGGCGGGGCGGGTAGGGCGCCTGCATGACGCTCCTCACCAAGGAGGAAGCGCGGGGATGCGTAGATAACGAGGCAAGAGAGAGCGGGCGGGGAAGGGAGGGGGGAGAGGATGGAAGGGGGGGGAGGGGGGGGGTGGGGGAGGGGATGGGGGAGGATACAGGGGTGAGGGGGGGGGAAGCGCAGCAGCCGCAACAGCGGACAGCACGGCGGGCGCCGCCGGGAGGGGCGACGGCGGGCGTGGGGAGAGGGAGGGGGAGGATACGCCGCGCGATGCGCCGCCACCGTCGGCGTCACCGCCCCGCGCAACCGGCGCGGCCGGTGCGGTGCGCCGGCCGGCCGCCGCTCGCCGCCGCCGCCGCGTGTGGTCGTGTGCGCGCCCGCCAGACGCGCGCGAGCGCGGCGGCCGCAGACCGACGGGCGGGGGGGTGGCGGTGTCCGCGTGCGCGGCCAGCGCGCCCCTACCCAAGCCCGACCCCCTTCACGACGGCGCGCGTCGCGCTCGCCCGCGGTGCGCGTGCTCTCGTCGACGTGGCCCCGTCGGGGGTGAGTCGAGTTGGGAGGGGGGGTGTGGGGGGGGGGAGGGCGTTGAGTTTGAGATGCGCTGGGTACAACCCCGCTGTTGGCGCGCCGCGGGCGGTGCCGTGGGCGGTGGTGGCGGATGCTCCCCCAGCTGCGGGCTACTTGGAAAGTAGGGTACCGGGCAGACCGCCTCCCCCCCCACGCCCCCTTCTCCCCGACGGCACAGGTGTGCCGGCGGTGGCGGCGGCGACGCGCGGCGGTGGCGGGCTGTCACGCTTCTCGGGCCGCGTGGCCGGGGTCGCCACGTGGGGGCCAACGGCGGCGAGAGACGGCGGGCGCCGCCCCCCCTTGTGCACACCGAGAGAGGCCCGCCGTGCCCCAATCTGTTCGTTCGTATCTCCGGGTGGACTGGTCGTAAGAATTTGTACTGTGAAGTACATGATTGCGTGCCATCCAGACATGGCCACGTGTTGCCCACGTCAACGGGGTCAATTCATTGGCTGAGAAGTTGACTGGTATGCAACCACGCGAGATCCTCTGATCAGTGTACGGCACAACAGAGAAGGACTCAAGACGGATCCGCCACCACCTCTCGGAGGGAGTCTCTGGGGGGGATATCCCCCGCTATAGATACAGGTCCACGTGGCACAGCAGCACGGAAGAGGAGCGCTGCGGGTTCCGCCGGCGGCTCCTCTGGCACACCGATCACACCGATCCCAACGGTTGCTGCGCTTGAGCCGCCAACGGGACGCCCAACGGCGAGGCCCAGTTCTTTTGTTTCGCTTCTACGACTCACCACGCCGGTGCGCGGTCACGTCGGCTTGGGGCGACGCATGCGTCTAACGCGCACCGCCGCTCCCGCCCCCCCCATGGCCCCCCGTCCCGTTTGCCCGCTCCCTGTGCTCTGGGGAAAACAGCACACCGCCGAGTGGTCTTCGCGGACCGACTCGCCTCTCCCACCCCTGTGTGCACCTCGCCACCGCTGCGCGTGGCAGCTGCGGCGGCGGCCGCCTTCATGAGGTGCGACCAGCACAGACCAGACAGTGACGGTTGCCTGCCGCCGGGGAGGGAGTGGACAGGAGAGCAGCGCGATAGCAGAGGGCGGTGGTGGCGACGGCGACGGCAGCGGCAGTGACGCGGCTGGTGGCGGGCGAGGGGCGACTCGCGGCGGGGGTGGCGGAGTCAGACGGCGACCACGTCCGCAGCTGCGCCGTCAATCATCGCTGCTCCTGCCGCAGACGTGTAGGTCCGTAGCTGACCTTCACCGGCCAAAGGGGTTGCAGAGTGGCGGCGCATGGCGGCTGCGGCAACGGCAGTGGCGGCGGCGGCGGCGACGGTTTCGGTGGCTGGAGGACGGGGCGACCCCACCCTTTATTCCTTTTCCGCCGCTGCAGTGGTGGCTTCCCCACCGCGCTGGCGGCTGCCGGTGGGGTGTGTAGCACGGGTGGCGGCGGCGCCAACCGGGGCGAGGGGACCTCTTTTTACATCCTCATTGCGCGACGCTCCGCCACCTCCCCCCTCACAGCGCCATCTACTCATTCCCACCGAACGGCAACAGAGTGCGCGCCTCTGTCGTTTATCCGGGCGGAGTGGGTGCGGGTGCGTCGGACAGCGTTAGAGACGGGGGGAAGAGCTCCAAAAGCACAGGGCGCCCAGCGGGGATACGTACATACCCCAACGTTCTTGGTGAGCACCCGTGGCGGACGCAAGGACAGGGACACTTTACCCGTTGGTTTGGTTCGGTCTCACCTGACGTATCTGGCGGGGCCTGGGGAAGCGCGCGCGTCTATGCACCTCTCTGAGCACAGTGGTACGCCTGCCATCTTCGCTCGCCCAAGGCCGGAGCCCTCCCTCTGCTCCTGATCCTTCGCTGCCCCGCTGCGCGCCTCCCCTCACCCTGACACCATGATAGAGTCAGAGCGGGCGGGGATGGATGGAAGGTCCGACCGCTGCAAGGGATTAGAGCAAAGACGAGACTGAGGGTCAGTAGACCGCTGGGAAGGGGCGCGTCGAGGGCTGCTGCGCTCCAATGGACGGCAGCGGTGAGTCCCGCCCACGCCGTCTGGTCAGGCGGGCGCCTACGCAACAGGGTAAGCACCAGATGTGGGAGACGATGCGAGGAACGTATCTACTGTTTGGGCGTTGCGGAAGTAGGGATGCGGGACCAAGACGAATACGTAATGGTTTTACCGTAGCCCTTTGCTGTGATGCTGCGCAGGTGGGTGGCGTTGCGCAGGGAGGGGCATGTCCCTACGTATCCCAACGGGGACGGCGCCTCCACCCCTACCTGACGAGGTATCGAATCTACGTACCTGCGGCGGGAGTCTGACCTCCTGTACTGTACTGCCGTCCCAGACACCGACGGCCCCCCCCCGCCTCTCGCGCCGCCGAACAAACCCTACGTAGAAGACTCCCGCCGCCCCGCTGCGACACACGTGGACCCACCCCGGTGCACGCAAGACGAGGGCGGTCCCCGATGGAGGCCGAGCCCAGATGCGGCTGTCGCCGGCCCACGGCCCTTTCCGCGCTGGGCGCGCCGCCTGGGCCACATCTGGCTGGTGCCGCACCAAATCCCGACACCTTGACTGCGGCAACTTGCGCGGCGCGACATCCGGGCGGGGCCCGGCCCGGCGGCCACACCGCGCGGTGCCGCTGCGGCTGCTGCCCCCTCCCCCCCCCCTCCGCACCGCGGCGGTGCGTCAACTGGCCGCCACGACCGGGACGCTCGGTGGACATGATGGAGCTGCGACCGACCCCCCCCCTCACCCACCCTCCCCACCAGCAGCCCTCCCCCACCCCACCCCCCGCCTCACCAGTGTTTCCACCCTCCCACACTGATGCGGATGGGGACGCGCTCCCCACCCCACCCGCTGTTCCCTCCCGCACCCCCCCGCTCCTTCCTCGACACCCGCTCCCCCGCATGACCGCTCCCCCCCCTCTCCCGCCCCGCGATGACCCGTCGAGGACCCCGCCACGGTCCTCGCGCCTTGGCCGCGAACCGGTGTGTGGGGCGGGGGGGTGATGGGGCGGGGGAGGGACGGTGCGTGGCCCTGTCGGTGGACACCCGCCGTTGCCCATCTTGTTGGCGCCCCGGCGGCCGGCAGCGTTGACCGCCGCCTTGCTCCGCTCCGTCCGTCCCACCAGCCACGCTACCCTAGCTGATGGCCCACGCACGTCTCCTGGTGGCGTAGGCCGCGCCGAGCGGGGGGGGAAGAGTCGGAGAGGAGCTGCTCAGCGGTCCGCCGCGCTACGCGGCGGCGGCGCCTGTGCGCCTGCGCGGCGGCGTTGTCAACGCTCCCAGCAGCCACTCACCGGTCCGGTCGTGGCGGCCACAGCGGCGGTGTCCCCCCCGGCCACCGCACGCCCTTCTCCTCACGTGCTTTCCCCTTTCTTGTGGCTGTTTACGTTGCGGCGGCCCCCTCCCAAGCTGGGCCTTCCGCCTCCCCTCTCCAGACGCTGCCACGGTCTCACCGTTCAGGCGGTCCCCTCCACACGCCGCCACCTTTTCGTTGCTCGGCTGCCGATGGCGTCGGGTTTATAAGCAACGGGGGGGGGGGTAGGAAGGACGCCGACCGGGAGCAGCCACGATTCAACCTCTCACACCCCACTCCGAGTCACCCGCCCGTCGGAGCCGGGGCTCGGACGGTGGCAGGGGGGGCAACCGCCCGGAACGTGGACGGTGCTCCACGCCGGCCATCGCCACCCCCCCTCCCCCACCTGTCCCCCGCCCATATTTCGTCCGTGTACCCGCCCAACGCCATGGCCCGTTTGTCAGGCACGGCGGTGGCGGCGGCGGTGGTGGCGGTGGCGGTGGTGGCGGGCATCGTGGCGACGACGACCGCGGCGGCGGTGCCCGCCTTCCGTAGCGGCAATGCGACAGCCACGACCCGGTCCATCCGTGCGGTTGGTGCTGCCACTAGCGCTTCCGTCGTTTCCCTTGGGGTGTCCCGGGAGGAGGCGGAGCTGGCCGCCTCGGTGCGCGACTCGCACATGATCGTCCTATCCGACAGCTGCGATGACGCATGCATGGAGCGGGTAAAGGCGCGGCTGGCGCCGCGGTGCAGCCACGTGGAACTCCTCCCCCACATCCACATGCTCTGCGCCCGCTGCGCCGACGCGACCGCGACGGCCACGGCCGGCGACGGCGGCGCGCCGCCGCCGTCGGTGGCGGAACTGCTGGCAGACCTGCCCGAAGTCGAGGCCGCCGTCCCCGACTCGGTGGTGTCCACGCCCGGCCACCACGACGGCGACACCAGCCGTATGGCCGCACCCCCTACCGGCCGGCAGGCGGCCAAGACGCCCTTTTGGGGGCTCGACCGCATCAACCAGTTCTCGCTGCCGCTCGACGGCGACACGTCCGTGTCGCGGTGCTACCCCAGCCGCGGCGCCGGCGTCACGGCGTACGTCGTCGACACGGGCTGCGCCACCCGCCACCCCCAGTTTGAGGGCCGCGCGTCCACCGCGGCCGGCCCCGGCACGCCCTTCACCTCGGGCGCCGACGACAACTACCATGGCTCCCACGTGGCGGGCACGATTGGCGGCCGCGACACGGGCGTCGCGCCGCGCGTGACGCTGCGGTGCATCAAGGCGCTGAACGCCAGGGGCTCTGGCTCGTCCGCCGCGATTGCCGCCGCGTTTGATGCGGTGGCGGGCGCCAAGGCGCGCGACCCGGCCGCGCGCATCCTGCTGTCGGCCAGCCTCGGCGGCGCGTCCGCGGCGGGCGCGCGCTCGGTGACGGCGCTCGCGGCGAGCCGTGCGTCCCGTGCCGGCGTCGTCACCATCGTTGCCGCCGGCAATGACGGCAACGACGCGTGTGGCTTCTCGCCCGCCGCCGCCACCGGCGTCATTACGGTCGCCAACGTCGACCGCAACGACCGGCTGGCGCGGTCGTCCAACCGCGGCCGGTGCGTTGACGTCGCCGCGCCCGGCTCGGGCATCGCGTCGGTCGACGGCGCGTCGCCGCGGGGTGGTCTCAAGACGCTCAGCGGCACGTCGATGGCAGCTCCGCACGCGGCGGGCGTCGCGGCGCTCATCCTCGGCGACGACCGCAACGGCGGGCGGCTGACCACCGCGGACGTCCTGGCGCGCATGACCGCGGGCGCGCCGCGGGTGGGGGGCTACCCGATGGCTTACGCGGGCGGCGGCTGTGGTGGCCGCCGCCGCCGGCCGGCGCCCGACGCGCCGCGGCCGACGCGGGCGCCGACGCCCGTGCGGCAGACACCCCCCCCCGCCGCGCCCCGCGCGCCGCCGGCGTCGCCGCCCAAGGGGACGGCCCCTCCCCGCCATCATTCCCGCCGCCGCTACTACCGCCTCGTGTACCGGTGGACGCCGCGCGGGTGGGTGCGCTACTGGGTGGTCCTGCTCGGTCATCGGCAGGGGGGGGGTGGGGGGGGGGCGCCGCGCTCCGCCGCGGCGCCCGTGCCGTGGGCAAGGCTGTGCCGCGACGCTGACGGCCGGCTGACGTCATGCTAGGGCAGGGAGCTTGCACCAAGGGTGGAGGGCGGGCAGGGGGACTGCTGAGACATGGTTGCTGTGGACGAGTAAGAGTAAAAAGTCTGTACCAGAACCGGTTGACCGCCTGTCTTGGCTGCATCTTGGTTGCTCTGCACCAACAAGCCACGCTGTCGTGGTCAGTATGGGAGGTGAAGCGTCACATATTGGAGCGGAAAGTCCTGTCAGGACGGCAACGGCGCCCGCACCGCTGCTCCCAACGGAACAGGCACTTTCCGGGGAGCGATCTTCGTCGTGTGTGGGCGCGCCATCGTACTGCCTAAAATTGAGTGCCAGTGTTCAGGTGAGCACACGTGGCATGGCTGTGAGTTAGCCAATGTGGCAGGAAGGCCCGGGGTTGACAATGAGAACCCCTGCGTGGTGCTACAAAACTTAATTACGCGTTGTTGAGCGGTCGCTTCCAGAGATAGCGTTTCCTCCAGGATTATACTCGTCAAGTAGGGAAGTCCACCAGAGTCGCCGAGTGTCGACTTTAAACAGGACAAGAATTTGTGGAACACGTTCTCCCTTGCGCGTCAGGTTTGGGAAGGCCGGCTGGCCTCGTGCGAGCCCACGCTCGAGTGGAAGACGGCCGGCAGACCGACGCGCACGGTCCGGCGGTGCGTCGGCAGTGCCTGTCGCGAATGGCTGACATGGATGCGTCGCGCACACCGAGTCGGATCAGGGCCGTGGCTCCTCCACTCTTCCACCTTCTTCGAACAGCACTGTCATCCCCCACGGTCTCGGCCCCCATACCCTGTGCGTAGCATGCATGGACCGCTGGCGCCCCCCCCGCAGTGCACCCTGACCAGGTATGGATCCCCTCCGTCCCGCCTCGCGGCTCGTCGCAAGAAGGATAATACCAGCCTTGGGATTCCCAAGGTCCAGAATCCCAACCCCCCGCCAGGCGCTGCATTCGAGGGGTGCGTGTGGGGGGCCCGTGAGCCCCCCTGGGGGGACCTGGTGGACTTCCCGGCATGGACTTCAAGTCCATGGACTGGCAACGGCAGCAGCGTCCTCATTGCAGCCCATACTATTTTTTGCACAGAACTCTGGAGCCTCTCTTTTCCGTACACTTCGGTAGCGCAATCCGCAGCGAGCCGCACTCGCGCACCACGGCTGCGCCCGTCGCGCTGGCCACCGTCGCGCTCGCGCGACGTCACTGTAAAACGGCCCCGTGCCAGTCAGCAGTGCAGCATCACGTCTGACAGCGGCTGCCCTAGGCACGTGCCATGGCGCGTGCCCGGCCGCGTGCGCGTGCCGCATGACGCGTGCCCTACCCCCACGCACGGTGCCAGCGTGGGTGTGCGGCACCGCGCTGGCTGCCCCCCCTCTCATTGCGGTCTGCGCTGCCCGGCCCCCGGCTTCTGCCGCCGGGCCCCCCCGGCCGCGCGGCGCCCGCCGCCGCCCGGCACCCGGCCCCCGCTGCCCGCCGCCCGCCGCGCGGCGCCCGCCGCCGCCCGCCGCCGCCCGCCGCGCGGCGCCCGCCGCCGCCCGCTGCCCGCCGCCGCCCGGCACCCGGCGCCCGCCGCGCGGCGCCCGCCGCGCGGCGCCCGCCGCCGCCCGCTGCCCGCCGCCGCCCGGCACCCGGCGCCCGCCGCGCGGCGCCCGACGCGCGGCGCCCGCCGCCGCCCGCTGCCCGCCGCCGCCCGGCACCCGGCCCCCGCCGCGCGGCGCCCGCCGCCGCCCGGCACCCGGCCCCCGCCGCCCGCCGCCCGCCGCCGCCCGCTGCCCGCCGCCGCCCGGCACCCGGCCCCCGCCGCGCGGCGCCCGCCGCCGCCCGGCACCCGGCCCCCGCCGCTCGCCGCCCGCCGCCGCCCGCCGCCCGCCGCCGCCCGGCACCCGCCGCGCGGCGCCCACCGCCGCCCGCCGCCCGCCGCCGCCCGCCGCCCGCCGCCCGCCGCCCGCCGCCGCTCGGCACCCCGCTTCTGCCCTCCGGCCCCCGCCGCTGCCCGGCCCGCGGCCCCGGCCGCCTGTGCCCCGGCATCCGGCCCCCGGCCCCCGGCGCCCAGTCCCCGTCGTCCGGCACCCGCCGCAGCGTCGCGTGCCGGCGGGGGGCGTGGCGACCGCCGGGGTAGGGACGGCGTCCGTGGCAACGGGCGGCGGGGGACTGCGGGGGCCGTCGAGGGGCGGCGGGGAGGGGGGGCCGTGGTGGCCGCCGGGGGGGGGCGGCTGGCGTGGCCTCTGGGGGGTGGCGACCGTGATTGCCGCGGGCGGTGGCGGCCGCCCGGAGGAGGCAGCCCCCTGGGGGTGGCAGCCGCCGGGGGAAACGGCCGCGCCGGGGGGCGTCGGGGGGCGTCGGGGGGCGGCCGCGTCCGCGGGGGCTGCCGAGAAAGGGTGGCCACGGCGGCTGGCGGGGGGGGGCGGCCGCGGCGGCTGGCGGGGTGGGGGCGGCCACGGCGGGCGCGGGGCGGCCGCGGCAGCGGCGGCCGCCGGGGGCGGCAATGGCTGCGGCTGGTGCTTGGGGGGAAGTGGCCTCGGCGGCACTCCACCGCCACTGCCCCGGCCGGTGGGGGGGGCTGACGCCGCCGCCGCGCACTGCGGTCTCCCCCCTGACGCGACCGCGGCAGGCTGGCGCCCGCGCCGCGGCGAGCCGCCTCCCCTGACGCTGGTTGAGGCGGCCGGGCAGCAAGACGACTGTGGCGACCAGCTACTCACATGGCAGGCAGGGATATTTGATTGTATTTACAATCCAAGCGATTATTCCACGGAGGTCAACAGTACATACACATCCGACTTGACTCACATCTCCTGGCCTATCTGGCGAATCAGATGTCCAATTCGTCCAACCTGATAGGCTGTTGCACAATCTGAACTGGGCGAGATGAAGATTGTAGTACTGAATCAATTGTTTCCGGAGGTGGGATTACCATATTTGACTCTGAACCCATCCTGGTCAGCGACTTGCGACTGCCAACGCCGAAGACTGAAGCGCCGGCGTCTGACGCCCCCCTCCTCCCCGCCCCGGTCGCCCGCTTCGCCGTTATCCGCTCTCCGAGCAGACTTGGTGGATATGCATGCCTTGTCTCCGACTCCTATCAGTGTTGAGAGCGCGCCCGCACACACGTCTGTCACGGCAGCGACCAGAACGGTTTCATGGAGGGCCGAAGTGCATCACCCTCTCACCACTGGTTCCGCCGCTCGGGCGCGCTAGTGACGGTGAAACGCCGTCAGTTGTGACCTTTTGGCGTCCCCAATGGTCCACGCTCCACCAGCCTGCGTATTTTTTTATAGTGAATAGCGCTGACAAGCGCCGCCTGTCCGTCATGGTGTGACCTGTTGCTCGGTATGTACGTGCACGTGGAGTACATAGGTCCCGCGGAGCTGGATAGATCCGTCATTCCCGAGTAAACTGATGACGCTGCGACTATTGATGTATCTTTTTATTGCTCTGCACCAACATAGGGGGCAGAACAAGCCTGTAACCGGGTGTGGCAAGCGCTTCACGCTATAAATTCCCCGCCTCTCAGAGCTGTTCAGTGCTCCATGGTCCTCGTTTTTTGCACAGACAATGAGTTCATGAGTACCTGGTGGCATACAATTGCTCAAAGTGGTTGGATGGCATGCCGGGGTCCGTTCATTGCTGAACCCGTGCAGAAGGAGGCGCCTTGGGACATGTCGCACTGCTGGACGCGCCCACAGCGCCGATGAGAACAAAAAAGGTTGCGGAGGATGTCTGCTGTACTGTTGGGATCTCATAACTGTATTTTTTTGTGCGTGAGAGTACTGTGGGGCGTTGGACGGCCTGTCGAGGCTACCTGTCCAGAATGGCCACTTTGGGGGTCTGTATGACCCACTTCCCGTCGTTTGCGAAACCTTCTGAGCACATGACCGTGCTCAGCGACCTCGATTTAGTCGATTGAGCATGCTTCAGAAAAGTTGGTGAAGTGGTCCCTGACTCTTGTTGCACGTGGTGAAGTGCCTGCCCTGCGCACACTTCGGTGCAAGGCGTCACACACCGCTACGACGCGTTTCAGAAAGTGAAGCAAAATCTTCTCAAGCTGTTCCCGCCAGACTAAGTCGATGACGCTGAGCACGAATATGTGCTCAGAAAATGTCGCAAACATCGGGAAGCAGGTCATATGGGCCCCCAAAAGTCCATTCTGGACAGGTAGCCGCGACAGGCCGTCTAGCGCCCCACAGTGCTCTCATCCTTCAAAAACTACATCTATCAGATCTATACAGTGTATTCAGCTACCTCCGCAGCTTTTTGCACTTTCAACGGCGCTGTGGGCTCATCCAGCTGCGCTACAGTGCATACCACCGTATCAGCAGTCAGTCAGTCACGAATGAGTGAACTGCAGAGTACTTTCTTTGCATTTTTACGGGACGATGGCCAACGGATACCTCTGCCCTCAGCGTTAACTAAACAGAGTTGACCCATTACGCTCAAAAAAGCTCGGAGTGGGCGCCTAAAGCGCTTCTGCCACCCAGCCTCTCGACTGTCCTGTCCGCCGTACGGGTGCACGACGCCCGATGTGTGCACCAATAGATTCAGCATGATCGTTTTACCCAGGTAAGACTAATTCTTCCCACGGTGGGTCTCTCATGCACTCTATTTCCAGGCCCATACTGCACAGCGGATGACAAAGAAGCAGACGGGAGGCACTTTCTTGCACTGCCGGCGCTGCCGTGGCAAGCGGATCGGCGGCGGCCGGCAGCGACAGCAGAGGCGGCAGCGGCAGCCGGAGCGGTAGCCAACCGGCAGGGGCGGCGGCGATGGTGAGAGCGGCCGGGGCGGCAGCCGGCCAGCGGCCGGCCGGGCAGCTGGCCGACAAAGGTAGCCCGCGATTGGCGGCAAAAGGCAGGCGGCGGCAGCCTGCTGGCGGCGGCCGGCAGCAAAGGCGGCGGCGGCAGCGGCAGCAGGGCGGCAGCAACCCGGTGGGGGCGGCGGCGGCGGGGGCGGCGGCCGGGGCGGCAGCCCGGGCGGCAGGCGGCCGGCGGCCGGCCAGGCAGGCGGCCGGCGGCGGCAGCCCGCCAGCGGCGGCAGCACGCCGGCGGCGGTAGCCGGCGGCAGCGGCGGCGGCCGGGGGCCGGACCGGCGGCCGGCCGGCGGGGGCGGCCGCCCCCGGCCAGGGTGGCGACCGGTGGCGGCGGCGGTGGTGGCAGCCGCAGCCGCGACGGCAGCCAACCGGCGGATGCGGCGGCGGGGGACGCAGGGGCGGCGGCCACCGCGGCCGCCCGGGCGGCAGGCGGCCGGCGGCCAGCCAGGCAGGCGGCCGGCGGCCGGCAGCAACGGCGGCGGCGGCAGCGGCAGCCGGGGCGGCAGCAGCCCGCAGCGGCAGGGGCAGAGGCGGCGGCGGCGGCGGCGGCGGCGGCGGCAACGGTGGGCAGCGGCGGAGGGGGCGGGGGCGGCGGGCGGCGGCGGGCGGCGGGCGGCGGCGGCGGCGGCGGTGGGCAGCGGCGGCGGTAGCGGGGGCGGCGGGCGGCGGCGGCAGCGGTGGCGGCGGCCGCGGCCGAGGCCGCCTGCCGCGGCAGCCGCGGCGGCCGCGGTGGCGGCGGGTGTGGGCCGGGGTGGCGGGGGGCGCATCGCGTGGCAGGGGAGCAGGGGGGGCAGCTCGCTGCATGGGGGGCCGGGGTGGCTGCCCGTGGCGGGGGCGGGCGGTGTGGGCGCGCGGGGCCGCCAGGGGCGGCCGCACGCTCGGCGCCGGCCGGCGTGCTGGTGGTGGGACGGGGGGGGGGGGGGGGGGGGGGGGGGGGGTGGCTGCCGCTGGCGGGACGTCGGTGGCGGGAACAGGGACGCGCCGCCGCAGGGTAGAGTAATGGAGGTGCCCAGTACAGGTCGGTGTACGTAACTGCAAGTAGGTGAGGAGCCACACGTGTGTGCTGATGGCGTCGCTGGCCTCGGGGCGCCCAGCGGCTGTGGAGCCTCGACGCGCGAGTCTCGAGCGCTCTCAGAGCGTCTCAGCGAACCCAACATGCGTGTTGGTTGAGATCCCCAGGTACTACGAACTACATGCTCTGGTGACACCCTGTGGCCCATAGCTGCTCAGGAGACGCCTGGAGAAATCGCGGCTCTCCACGCGCTGTCAGCCAAGACGGGTGACCCCTCTCCATTGTCAAACGGCCAGCACGTGGAAAACTGTCAGACTAGACGGGTGACGCCTGCATGGCCCCGGCGGAGGTCAGAGTGTCGAGGGCCAGGTCGAGGGATCCGGCGGCGGCCAGTGTGTCAAAGGCCGGCTCGAGGGGCCAGGCCGTGGCCAGCGTGTCGAGGGCATACTCGCGGAATCAGGCAGTACGAAGGACGCGGCACGAGACGGGCCACTGTCGAAGCGAACGCTGTCAGACGCGCGGCTGTGGCCAACGGAAATAGCATCGACGACAGATATGAGTGAAAGGAGCCTACGAAATGAATTCTGGTTTCAAATGAAGAAGAAAAGTTATATGAAGTATAATTGGTAAACTTACCCTCCCATTCCCCCCCCCCACCCCCTCCCACCCCCTCCCAGAATCCCAAGGCGACCTTGGGGTTCTGACGTCCAGAATCCCAAGGCTGGTATTATCCCGCCTCCTCGTCGCCAGGAGCGTTTGCCTTGGATCCTGTGGGGCGGCAGCCCATTGGGGACAGCGGTTCTTTCACGCATTCGCCTCTGCCCCGGTGCCGGCCCGCCGTACGCAATCCCCACCCGAGGGCCGCCCAATGGGTGGTGCTCGGCACCCCGTATGGATACAATATGGGAAAAAAGTCCTGCATACGAGCACCCGCCACCGCCTTGCTCCAACGACACACGGCCGCGCGCCTCGTCGGCGCGAGGCCCGCCCGCGTGTCGCCTGGCGGGGGTCACCGCGCGAACCGGCGGGGCGGGCCGGCCGGCCCGCGCGGGACGAGCGCGGAGGACGGTGCGTCAGCCTCCCCCGATCTCCCCTCGTGCGAGAGCTCATGACACTGTTCGAGTACGGCCTCGCCCCCGTGGCCCGTCGGCAGCACCGCTACGGTCCCGCCACCGCGCCTCGACCGGCGGCTACCCGCAATCCTTCCTTGTCATGGATCCGGTGCGGCGAGTGGGGAAGAACGCGTCACCATCGCCTGTGCCACACACTGGTTCGGTCGCCGCGGCGCAACCGCCTCGTGGGTGCTCTGCGGCAAAGATGGCCGCCCCGACGCCAGCCAGGTGCGTCTCCTCGCCAGGCGCTGCTGGTTGCCTCCACGCCGCCGTCTGACCCGACGCCGCCGGCAGCAGGCGCATCTGTCGCAACGCTGTCGCCCTCTCCCAGCGCTGCTGCCCCCGTGCAGCGCCGTTCCCCCAAACATGCGTGCTGCCGCCAGAGGTGGCGCGCATACATAAAGCGGGTGGCCGGCGCCAGCAGACGCCGACACGATCCCGCTCCTCACCCGCAGCGCCCGGCAGTCAGCGACGGTGCCCAGACGGAAGTCGGGACGCGCGGAACGTGGTCAACGCCCGCTACCCGATTCCCCCCCCCACTTCCCTCACTCCTGCACACGCGGGGCGCAGGCCACAGCCGCCATGGCGCGCCTGTCTGCCATCGTGGCCGCCACGGCGGTCGCGGCCACCGCCGCTGCCACGGCGGCCGGCTCCACCCTCCCGGCCGCGGTGGCACGGGAGGAGGCGGCGCTGGCCGAGGCGGTGCGCGACTCGCGGCTGGTCGTCCTGTCCAAGACGTGCGGCGCGGCGTGCATGGAGGCTGTGCGCGCCCGCCTGGCCGCCCGCTGCGACGTGCGGGTGCTGTCCAACATCCAGATGATCCACGCGTACTGCCCCGAGGGCGACGTGACCACGACCGCCGGCGGCGCCGCGCCGCCGTCGGTGGAGGACCTGCTCGCGGGCGTGCCCGGCGTCGAAGACTCCCTCCCCGACTCGGTCGTGTCGACGCCCGCCGCCGTCGCGGACGGCGCGGCCACCGACCGCGCCGCCGCCGCGCCGACCACTGCCCGCCAGTCTGGGCGGGACTTTTGGGGCCTCGACCGGGTCAACCAGTTCCGGCTGCCGCTCGACGGCGACACGTCGACGGCGGCGTGCTACCCAAGCGGCGGCGCCGGCGTCACCGCGTACGTTGTCGACTCGGGCTGCACAACCGGCCACCCCCAGTTCGAGGGCCGCGCGACTACCGAGGCGGGTCCCGGCTCGCGCTTCCGGTCGGGCGCCGACGACAACTCGCACGGCTCGCACGTGGCCGGCACCGTCGGCGGGCGCGACACGGGGGTGGCCAAGCGTGTGACGCTGCGGTGCATCAAGGTGCTCAACGCGCAGGGCTCGGGCAGCAGCTCGGACATTGCCGCGGCGTTTGACTTGGTCGCGGGCGCCAAGCGCCGTAACCCGTCCGCGCGCATCATCCTGTCGGCGAGCCTCGGCGGGCCCGCCCCGCGCGGCGGCCGCACCCCGACGGGCACCGCCGCGCGGCGGGCGGCCGAGGCGGGCGTCGTCACCATCGTCGCGGCGGGCAATGACGGCGGCGACGCGTGCGCGGTGGCGCCCGCGCAGGAGCCGAGCGTCATCACGGTGGCCAACATTGACCGCAACGACCGGCTGGCGCGGTCGTCCAACCGCGGCCGGTGCGTCGACGTCGCCGCGCCTGGCACCAACATCCTGTCGGTGGACGGCTTTTCGCGTGGCGGCGGCCTCCGCACGTACAGCGGCACGTCAATGGCAGCTCCTCACGTGGCGGGCATCGCGGCGCTCATCCTCGGCGACGCCCCCAACGGCGGCCAGCTGACCACCGCGGACGTGCAGGCGCGCATGACCGCGAGCGCGCCGCGGGTGGGGGGGGGCTTCCCCATGTCGTACGCGGGGGGGGAGTGCTCGGAGCAGCCGCAGCCGCCGCCGACGGGGCCTGGCCCACAGCCGCCGCAGCCGCCCACCCGCCCCGACCCGGACACGTGCACCCGCCGCTGGGGCCGCGTCTGCCGCCGCAACCGCCGGCGGCGGCAGCGGTGCCGGTGGATGATTGTGTGTGACGAGACGGGGCTGCCGCCGGCGCGGGGTTAACCGCCAACGGCGTGGCGCGCGTGCCCGGCGGCGGCCGCTGTCGTGGTAGTAGCCGTCCCGCGAGCTCACTGGGTCAAGGGGGGGAGGGCGACGCGTTGCCCAGTGCCCCACACAGGCATGGCCACACGACCGTGCGTCCGATGCCGCAGAGCACCCTTGATAAACAAATCGGCTCCATGTCAACAGGAGCGGACGTGTGCGTGCATCGTAGACAACGGAGTCCTCAAGCCCATCCCACTGCTGGGGCAGGTAACACATACACAGGAAGACGGGTGGCATACCACTCGCGGGTGGCGGCAGGGGGGGTGGGGGAGGGATGCCATGCCGTGTGAGCGAGGGAAGGCCTGCGTCGGTAGCACCATCGTCCCTGTGGGTGCCTACAACGGGCGTGTTTCAACCACGGCGCCTGCCGCCGACGCGCTCTGCAATAGACATGGGAACGGAAATACAACCAGCAACCGTAAGCTACACCATCAGCAGGAACGAACTCCCAAGTCAGAGCATAGAATAACCACCTGCAAGCAGGCCATGTGCAGCCAACACGTTGGCTGAGACTTGCCACGCTCATGGTACCAAGCGCAACGCTCGCCCACGTCCCGCTGCCCCGCCCCTACGCCCACCCCGCCGTTGACACGCGCCAGCCACCTCAAAAGAACTTGAGCGCCTGCCGGAAGAGCTCCTTCCCAATGGCCTTGAGAGCCGCGGAGCCCTCCGTCTCTTCTGGCGGCTGCCCCTCCTCGACCGCCGCCGCCACCGGCTCGGCGGCCTCCGCCTCCCCCCCCGCGGCGGACGCCGCCTCCTCCCGCCGCCCCGCCTTGGCATCCAGGTGTCGGCGGAAAGGGGCCTCCGTGCGCTTGGCACGAAACGCGCTCTGGATGCACACCGCCGCGTCCTCCTCGCCGCCGGGCAGCTGCTCGGCGTAGCAGGTGCCGAGCATCCGCCCCATCGGGTAAACCTTGATCTCCGCCCGGTGTGGGCCCACGCGGACCTCGTGCCGCTCGCGGCCGCCGCCACACAAGTAGAGGAGCGAGTAGAGGGCCATCTCAAACTCGGGGCTGGTACCGACAAAGATGGTAGACGCCGCCTTGACCGCCCCGTGCCACGCAAACCGCACGGTGAGCATCTGGGAGCTGCTCTCCGGCACGTCTGGCCGGCGGCCGCGTGGTGGTGGCCGCGGCGGGAGGTAGCCGAGGTAGTCCAAGTCGCCCAGGCGTTCCTCCCGGAGGAGCGTCATCCAGTTGTGGAGGCCGATCACCTTGCCGCGGCGGACCTCCCCGAGGAAGACGTGCTCAAACGCGCTCGAATCCCGCGCCGCCTCGCGCCGATAAAACGCAAACCACAGCTCCGCCAGCTGCGCGCGCAGGTCCGCCGCCGAGCGGGCGACCCGCCGCGCCACCGCGTAGGCGACCGCGTAGCGCATGACGGGCGTGACCATGATGGCGTCGAGGAAGCCGTCAATCTCCACTTGCTCCTCGGGCGTCAGCTCCTCCGTGACGCCCGTGTGCGCCGAGTAGTTGTCGAGCAGCTTGTAAAACGCAACAAACGTGGGGCGCGCCGCGTACGCCGCCGTGTCGACGTAGGTGAAGAGCGGCTCCCGCGCCGCGTCCGACGACGGGGACATGCCCCGCGCCTTGCGCTGCACGTTGATCTGGTAGTCCCGATCCGCCACCAGCCGGTTCACGTCCAGCGACCAGAGGCGCTGGGCCATCGCGGAAAAGTCTGACAGCTCCTCCGCCGTCGGGCGCAGGCCGCCGCCGCCGTCATCCCCCTCCCCCTCCTCCCCCTCAGCCTCCTCCTCCCCTTCAGCCGCGGTCGCCACCCCCGCGGCGGCCGACAGCACGCGCGCCTCGTCGAGGGCGGCGGCAAACGCCGCGCCGAGGCCCGCCCCGTCCTCCGCCGCGTCCACCGCGTCGCACAGCTGCTCGGCGAGCGCCGCGACCGGCGGCGGCGCGCCGTCAGTGAGCCGCCGCAGCACGCCCGTCGTGCGCGACTGGAAGCGCGCCAGCTGGGGGGCGGTCGGCTCGGTGCCAGCGGCGGCGAGGCCCGCGACAAACGTGGACTGCCGTTGGATGTAGGACGCGAGGGCGGCGTAGCCATTGACGGTGGCCGCCCGCGAGTAGGTCGCCATGCCGCCGGCGGTGCCGGGGACCGGCTGAACAACCCCGGGTGACTCGCGGGCGGCTGCGGGAGAACGCCGGCGGACGCGGGGCGGCGCACAGACGGGGGGAAAAGGGCGTGGGGAGAGGGGGGCGGGGGAAGAGCGCAGTGGGACCAGACGGAGACAGGGCGCCGGCGGGGTCGACGTCGAGGAGAGCGCAGCCTCCGAGTGGGGGAGCCGGCGGCTCGGGAGATTGACCGACCGGCGTTGGACCGCGAGGCGGGGCGGCCACGGTGGTGGCAACGGCGGTCCGGGGCTGCCCCAGCGAGCAGACGCGCCGCCGCCGTGGCCGCCCCGCCCGTCGCAAGGCAGCCAGCTCACTGCCAGACCCCCGGCCCGCCGGCCACCGTGGCTGGCATCGCTGCGGCCAGCTGCCAGTGGCGTGACGCCACGACCGGGAACGCCGCCCATTGGCCACAGCCGCGTGCAAGTCCTGCCCCGGCACGCCCGACCGACAGTGGCCCGCGCGGTGCGCCTTGGCACGCACCGTCAACACTGGCGAGACGGGGGCGTGGACACCACGGGCGAGGGACGCCGCCTCGCGGATCACTCCCCCACCAAACGGGGATGCTTTGTAGAGCTCTCGCTGCCGCTGCCGCTGCCGCCGGCGCGAGGGGCCCTGCCCGTGACGCGCCCCCCGAAAAGGCCCCACCACGCGCACCGGTGGGGCCAACCCCCACGGCCACGGGCACACACACCGTGTGGACGGCACCCCCAAACCGCATCCCCCCATCCCGTTGTATGGCGACCCCCCCCCCGCAGCCATCCCCCGCCCTAACAATCCGCGTCGGCTTACGTACCCGCGCTGCTCGTCCCACCCCCCGCACACCCTGTGGGGCGCGGGAGGACTGGCGGCCCACCCGCCCGCCACCCCGCTCTCCCTCTCCCCGTGTGCTGTCGTCCGCGGCCGCGGCGCGCCGGCCGCCGCCCCTCCGCCCCCTCCCCGCGCGCGCACGGCACGTGAAGTGCCCGCCCTCGATCGTCTACTGCGGCGGGCGGTGACGGCACGACGGGTGGCTGGTCGTTTGTGGTGGCGGCGGGGCGAACAGAGGCTCTTCCCGCGGTGTGGGCGGCGCGGGTGGTGCCGCGGGTGCCGCGGGGTGACCGCCGCCAGCCCGCCCGCCACTCGCCTGCCGCGGGGCACGGCCGTGCCGGCCGACGGCGGCCACGGTGGGCGGCCGGCGTGGCCTCGGCAGGCGGCGTGGGGTACACCCCGCCTCTCCCTCGTGTTGGGGCAACGGCCCGCCGGCCGCCGCCGCGGTGCGGCCGCTCCCCCTGCGCGGCGGGCGTCGCCGCGGCGGCGCGAGCGCCCGCGCCGCCGCGGCTGCCTCTGCCCGCCCAAGAGCCGCCGCTGGGGGTCACGCCGCGCGCGGCGACGCGGCCGGCGTGGTCGCTGCGCCGACGGCGCTCCCGCCCCCGACTCCTCGCGCCGGGACCGTCCGGCGGCGGGCCGCCCGTGGCCGCCCGCCGTCGGCCCCGCGGGCGGCCTCCGACGGTGCCCGCGACAGTGGCGGCGGGGCGCCCCCCCGCCCGCGGCCACGACCTACCGGGCATCCCCCCCCCTTTGCCCTTCCCCCGACTCCATCCCTCCCCCCACCATCCCCGCTCATCCCTTCCACCGGGGTGCCACGGTCCCACAGGGCATCACCCCATGGGCACCACCACCGCCGCCGCCGCCGCCGCCACCGCCGCGGCGGTCGGTCCGGCCGGCGGCGACCACGCGCCACCACCCCCCTACCCCGCGCACGCCGGCGGCCGCTCCGCGACGGAGCGGGAGCCGTGGGCCGTCGCGCCCGTCGCGGCCGGCCGCGGCGGCCGGCGGTGGCGGCCGCCACCGCCGCCGCCGCCGCCGTCGCCACCCCCGCTGCTGCCGCGTGGGGGGGGTCCGCGGCGGCGGCGGCGGTGGCGGCCACCCGCCCGCCGCCGGCCGCCGCCGCCACCACCGCCGCCACCGCCGCCGCGCGTCGGCGGCGGCGGCGGCGCCGCTGCCGGGGCGACGGCGGTGGCGGTCACGCCGGTGGTGGAGGACGACGACGCGGCCGCGGGGGGTGCCGCCGCCGCCGCCACGCGCCGGTCGGTGGTGTCGCCAGCGGCCGTGTCCGGTGTGGCCGGGGGGGGGGCGCCGGCACGGACGGTGGCGACGGCGGCGGCGGCGTCGACAGCGGCGGAAGCCGCGGCAGCGGTGGCGGCGGCAGCGGCGGCGGCGGCGGCAGCGGTGGCGGCGGCAGCGGCGGCGGCGGCGGCGGTTGCGGCAACGGGAGGTGTGGCGGCAACAGCGAGTTCGGCGGCTTTGGCCCCTTGTGGGCCCTCATGGCGGTCGTGGGGAGCTTTGCCGCGGGCGTGGGCGTCTCGGCCGCCAGCCGTGCGGCCTCGGCGGTCGGGCGGTGAGTGCCCCGTGCGGGAGGGGCAGCGTGGGATGGGGGCGGGGGGTGGGGGGAGGGAGGGGGAGGGAGGGGGAAGAGAAGCAGGCTCTGCAGAACACAAACGACGGGCTGCGCGGGGCCAGCAAACTTTTTCTTGTCCCCCGCCACCGTCCCCACGCCGCCCCTATACAAGGTCCGCTACGCTCATGGGCATCTCGTCGATTTGGGTGCTGTAGAACTGCTCAATGTCCCGCAGGGCGGTGACGTCGCCCTCGCACACAAAGTTGATGGCGACGCCCTTGCGGCCAAAGCGGCCACTCCGGCCAATGCGGTGGAGGTACGCCTCCCGCCCGACGGGCAGGTCATAGTTGATGACGAGCGACACCTGCCGCACGTCAATGCCCCGCGCCCACACGTCGGTAGCGATGAGGACGCGGCTCTTGCCGCTGCGGAAGTCCGCCATCACCCCGTCCCGCTCCGACTGGCGCATCTCCCCGTGCATGGCGGCGACGACAAAGTGGCTCTCCCGCATCTTGGTGGCCAGCCAGTCCACCTTGGTGCGGGTGTTGACGAAAATGACCGCCTGCGTGATGGTGAGCGTCTCGTACAGGTCGCAGAGGGTGTCAAACTTCCACTCCTCCTTCTCCACCGCCACAAAGAACTGCTTGATGCCCTCGAGCGTCAGCTCGTCGCGCTTGACCAGCACCCGCACCGGCTCGGTCATGAACTGGGAGGTCATGGAGAGGACGTCGGCGGGGAGGGTGGCGCTGACGAGCACCACCTGCACGTCCGCGGGGAGGCCCCGGTAGATGTCGTAGATTTGCTCCTTGAAGCCCATGCCGAGCATCTCGTCCGCCTCGTCCAGCACCAGCATCTTGACCCGCTTCACCGACAGCACCCGCCGCTGCATCATGTCGTACACCCGCCCCGGCGTGCCGCTGACAACGTGAACGCCCCCCCCCTCGAGCCGCCGGATGTCCTCCCCCACCGACCGGCCGCCCACACACGCGTGCACGCCGACGCTCATGTACTCGGCGAGGGCGGTCGCGTCGCGGGCGGTCTGGGTGGCCAGCTCCCGCGTCGGCGACAGCGTCAGCACCTGCACGTCACGGGTAGCCGCGGCGGCCGCCTGCAGTGCCAGCAGCGCAATCATGGCCGTCTTGCCGGTGCCCGACTGCGCCTGCGCAATGACGTCGCGGCCGGCGAGGGCGGGCACCATCGCGCGCTGCTGGATGGCCGACGGCTTTTCAAAGCCAAACGCGTAGAGGCCGCGGAGGAGGTCCGCCTTGAGGCCCATCGCGTCAAAGCTGGTGTACAGCTTGAGGCCACCGCCACTGCCACCGCCTCTGCCGCCGCCGCCGCCGCCGCCGCCGCCGCCGCCGCCGCCGCCGCCACCGCTGCGGTCGCCGCCATCGCGCTGGTGCCGGCGACCGCCGCGGCCGCCCCCGTCGCGGCCGTCCCTACTGCCGCTTCGCCGGCCGCCCCGCGGCGGCGCGTCTTCCTCATCGTCCATGGCGGCCTGGCGGCCGCGCCGACGGCGGCGACGCGGCTGCTCCCGCCTGCTGCCGCCGTCACCGTCCGCAGGTGCATCGGGAAGGCGGCTGCCAGCAGGCGGGCCGCCCGGCCGCTCATCGTCTGACATGTCCATGGCGGTGGGCGCAGCGGCCGCACAGGGGTGGGGGGTGGACCGCCGCGGCGGCACGCAACAAAAGAAACAGAACGCGAAAGGCGGTGGGTCGGGGACGATGAGGCCACGCAAGGACCCTTATGACTCGCCGACAGTACTCTTCTCACGAGGGAGGCGCGGAGCAGCGAGGGACGCTCAGTAGCAGCGGCAGCCGGCGGTGGGTGCTCCCGGGGCGAGGGTGACGGGTGGCACAAGCACACGCTCTTGGCGGCGCGGGCGGCGGTCCTGGACGAGCGCCGTGGCTCTGGCCAAACGAGCCGAAACGGGCAAATTGCGACGGACTTGGATGTGGAGCCGACCCGCGGCACCGGGTGGGTGGCGAGTGGAATTTGCCACGTGGATGTCACAGACGGGGGCTTGGCCGACGTCGGCGCGTTGTGCGCGCGCACGCCCCACCGCACGAGCCACGCCCCGCTCGTGCTGACTGCATCGCGGCAGCTGGCGGCGGCGGTCGCTCCACCGTCCCGCCCGGCACGGCCGGCGTATCGCTGGGGCGGGCAACCCCCCCCCCCCCCCCCCCCGCGGGCGCCCCCCCTCCCCCCCCCCCGCGATGCGTCCCCCCCCCGCACCGGGCCATGATCCACCCGACGGCGGCGGCGGCCGCCGGCGACGACGGGGACGCCCCGTTTGAACGCACCGAGCTGCACTGGAGCAGCAGCAGCAGCGACGACAGCAGCGCCGACGGTGCTGAGGAGGGGGGGGGGGGTGATGGCTCGTCTGAACCGCCGGGCAGTGGTGGTGGTACCATGCCGACGGCAGGGGCGGCCGGCGGCGGCGGCGGCGGCGGCGGCGGCGGCGGCGGCAGCCTCGGTGGTGGTGCGTCGACGGCGGCGGTGGACGCGGCGGCGGTGGAGGCGGCGGTGGTGGCGGCTGGGCGTGCGGCGGCGGGCGATGGGGGGGTGCCACCGCCGCTGCCGCTGCTCGCCGCCGTCGCCGCGTCGGTGACGGCCGCCACGGGCGATGGCGGCGGCGGTGGCGGTGACGGTGGCGGCAGCGGCAATGGCAGCGGTGGCGGTGGCGGTGGCGGTGGCGGCGGTGGCCGCCGCCGCGAGGCGCGCGAACGCCGCCGCCGCCGCCGCCGGCGCGCGCGCCTCGCGGCGGGGGACGGCGTCGAGACGGAGCCCGAGTACGTCAGCGGCTCGTCGGACGCGTCGGGCGGCGCCGCCGACAGTGGCAGCAGCGGGGGTGGCACTGACGCGCTGCCGGGGGGGGGGGGGGTACCGCCGCGGCCGGTCCGCCCGCGCCGGACGCGCCGTCGCGATGCGGGTGGCCCCGCCGCCGCCACCGCCACCGCCATCCCTGCCGCCACCAGCTCCACCGGGTCGGCGGGACCGGCAGCGGCCGGCGCGGCGGGCGGCGCGCCGACCGGCAGCGGGCGGGGCGACGCCAAGCGCCGGCGCCTGTCGTCGCCGGCGGCGGCGGCGGCGGCGGCGGCGACGCCGCCACTGCAGGTGACATCGCTGATTGAGGCGGCGTCGGCGGCGACGGTGGCGACGGCATCGGCGGGGGGGGTGGGTGGCGGCGTGGCTGTGGGGGGGGCTGCGCGTGAGGGGGGCGGCGCCGCCGTGGCGACGCCGGCCCACACTGGGATAGCGGCGGTGGCGGCGGCGGCGGGTGGCGGCAGCGGCCGTTGCGGCGCCGCCGCGCCGACAGGTGCGGCTACAGGGGCGGGTGCTGCCGTGGACGACGGCACGGGTGGCGAGGCCGTCTTTGAGCGCGTCGTGCTGTCGTCGGACGGGGAGGAGACGGAGGACACGGAGGACACGGACTACCGTGTGAGCGAGGACGATGAGGAGGCCGCGGAGGAGGAAGACAGCGGCGGCGAAGAGGTTGCGGCGGCCGGCGGTGGCGGCGGCGGGGTGCCAGCGCCGGCTGGGGCCGCGGCGAACGTGTCTGCCAAGAGTGGCGGGCCCCCTGCGGATAGTGAGCGGCCGTCCCTCCTCCGGGGGTTGCCGTCGTTGACGACGGCACCCCCTGAAAGAGGTATGACCGCGGCGGCAGTGGCGACAGAGGCGGCCGCGGCGGCCGCGGCGACAGAAGCGGTCACGGCGGCCAGAGGAGGTGCCCGCGGCACTGGTGGCGCACCCGCTCGTGCAGCGGATGAGGCGGCGTCCATGGAGGGAGAGGAAGAGGAAGAGGAGGAGGAGGAGGAAGACGAGGAGGAGGACGACGACGACGAGGCGGCGGAAGACGATGATGACGACGCCGAAGAGGAGCCGGCGTCGACAGAGCAGCCCGACCATTGGCGGGCCTTTCTGTCCACGTTTGCGCAGCCGCCGGTGGCGCCGCTGCCCCCCCCTGGCGGCGGGTGTGACCTCGCCGCCGCGTTTGCCTCGTCCGCCGCGGGCAGCGGCGTCGAGCCCGACGTCAGCGGCGGCCTCCCGCCGCTGCTCGCGGGCCTGTGGGACGAGGAAGCCGCCGACGATGATGACTTTGACTACTTCTCCGCCGCCGCCGTCGCGCCCGACGACCCGTACGAGTACCGCAGCGACGCGACGACGCACATCCCGGGCACGGAGGTGGCCGAGCTCCTCGAGGCCCGCCGCTCGTCGGCGCTGCGGCGGCGGCAGACGCGGCCGCCGGGGGGGGCGGACGCCGCGGGGCACAACGAGCGGGGGGGGGGGCGGGGGGAGCGCTGGGGGGCGGTCACCCCCGACGGCGGTGGGGCGGCGGCGGCGCCCTCAGCGGCGGGTGCCGGCGCGCCACCACCAGGGCCGGTCGCCTCGGTCTCCCCAGCACAGGCGGCGGCCGCCGCGGCGCCGCCACAGCCGCGGGAACCCACCCCCGCAGCGGGCGCGGCGTTCCCCCTCACCCCCGCGGCGGGTGCCACAGGCGCCGCCGGGACGCCCCGCCGCCCGCCAGTCGCTGCGCCCGTGCTGCTGCCGCGCGCGCCTGCGTCGGCCGACGTCGTGGACGATGTTGCGCCCATCGTGTCGGCCTACGTGCCGGCCCTCGCCGCGATGCCACGGCTGCAGGTGGCGGGCCAGCTGGCAGCGTTTGTCCAGCTGTGCGCGCAGGTACGTGGCGGCGGGGGGGGGCAGGGAGGGGGGTTCTCCCGTTGCGTCGACGTGTGGTGACTGGGCGGAAAGAGGGTGGGCAAGCCTGGCCCAGCGGCCCCCTGGTGCTCACGTGTCGGGACACACGCAAGGGTTCATGCAGAGGTGCGGCGACTGGCATTGACGCAGCTCTGCTCTGCCTTGCTTTGACCGTCCTCGTGGTCTCCTCTGTTTCCCTGCCTGCTGTTTGCGTTGCCGCTGCCACGGCCCTGGACTGTCGGGTTTTCTTTTTGTGTCGCCCCCCGTCCCATCGCTTCCCTTTCCCTTCCCGGTTCAGGTGCACCTGCTGTCCTGCCAAGCGCCGTTCTTCTCCCCCGCCGTTCGGTCGGAAACGGCCGCCATGCTCAACGCGCAAGTGGACCGTGCCGACCTGACGCTCCGCTTCCGCCGCATGCAGCGGGAGGCGCTGTGGCTCCTCCCCCCCGCCCCCCCCGGTGACGGTATGGCGGTCGCCGGCGGCGGCGCCACCCCGGCCGCGGCCGTCGGCGCGGCGCCGCCGCCTCCGCTGTTGACTGCCCACTTTACGCCTGCCCTCAATGCCGTCAACGGGCTGCTGGGCACGACGGCCGAGGCCGCTGTTGACCCGTCCACGGGGGGGGTGCTGCGCGGCGCCGACGCGGCCGCTGCGCTCGCCGCCGCCATCCCCGACGCCGACCCGCGGCTGCTGCCCGCGCTGCGCGCCGCCCCGCCCGCCGCCGCCGGCTCGGCTGCCGCCGCCATCGGCGGAGCGCCTACCGCCGCCCACTACACGGTCGACGCGGCGGCGGCGGGGATTACCTCCCCCGAGGCCGCCGCGGCGGTGGCGGACGCGTCCGCGGCGACGGGCTGGACGCTCGCCGATGACGCGCTCCTCGCCGCCGCCGTGCGGTGGCACGGCGCCTCCGGCTGGGCCGCGTCCGTCGCGGCCGCGTCGGCAGCGGGCGCGTCGGCGTCAGCGTCGGCGGCGACGGTGGCGACGGCGACGGCGGCGGGCGGGTCGGCGGCGCCCCCCCCCCCCCCTCCCTCCCCCCGCCACCTGGCCGCGAGACGCTCCTCCCCCACCGCACCGACGCGGCGGCCCGGCGGCGGTACGCATACCTCGTCTCGCGGCGGTCGCCCGACAACCCCGTCAAGCGCCTCGCGGTGCACGTGGCGCCGATGAGCGCCGCCGAGTGGCGGACGCTCGAGGCGGGCGTCCGCCGCCTCGGCCCGGACGCGTGGCCGCAGCTTCAGGCCGCCTTCTTCCCACACCGCGACGCGTACCAGCTGCGGTCGCTGTACGTCAAGCGGATCTCGCGGCGGGAGGCCAAGCGGCGGGAGCGGGCGCGCAAGGGGGGGCGCCGCGGCGGCGGCGGCGGCGGCGGCGCCGCCGCCGCGGCGGGTGCGACCGCCGGTGGCGGCTCCTCGTCTGCGGTTGCGGGGGGGGGGGGGGGGGCAGCGGTGGCTTGCCGTCGGCGGTGACGGGGGGGGGGGGAGGCGCCGGCGGCGTCGGTGGCTCGCCGTCGGCGGCGACTGGGGGGGAGGGGGGGGGGGGTGGCTCGCCGTCGGTGACGACGGGCGGGGGGGGGTCTGCGACGACGGGCGGCGCGGCGGTGGGGGGGCGGTGAGGGGGGGAGGACCGCCACGTTTGGATTGGCTGGACAACCACCGGGGGTGGGGGGGAAGAGGCGGTAAGAGGGGGAGGGGGCGTCGCGCGCCACCCCTCTGGCGCTGACCCCTGACGTCGGGGCCACCGCGACGGACGCCGGGAGGTGTGCCCCCCCGGCACCCCCGCACCCGTGTGCTGGGCGGCAGGGGGGCGTCGTCCTGCGCGTGGCGGCATCGTCCCGGCTCGCCCGTCTGCGCTCGCGGACAGCAGCCGTCGTTGCGTCGCCGCGGCGGCGGCGGCGGGTCCATCGGGGTGCCCGCGCCGGTGGCGACGGGCCCCGACCGCCGTCGCCCGCCGCCGCTGCGGCGGCCCGGCTGCATGGCCGCGGCCACGACGACGCGGCCGCCGTACCAGCGGCGGCCATCGCTTGGGTGGGGGGGCGTGTGCCCCATCCGCGTGCGGGTGAGGGCAGGGCGCGTTTTTTTGCCCGGCGGGGATGGTCCTGCGGCGTGGCGGCGCCGTGCGCAGCCTATTGCTTGTTTCTTTTTTTTGGCGGGGGGGGGGGATGGGGATGTGCGCAGTCACGGGATGTGGCTGCGACAGAGGGGTGCCGGCGCTGCGCGCCTGGCCTGACACTGACGACACGGTCTCGCAAGCTGCTAACGCCCTCGACGACCAGCTCCACCCGCCGTGCCCTGCGGCCCGAGCCGGCCGCGTGGCTGCCCGTGGGACCCATCCGAGACTGGTGAGGTGCCATAGAAAAGCCTGTGAAAGCAGCAGAGCGGGGACGCTGGCAATGGGTGCGAGCGTCGGGCGGAGCACCGCGGCAGAGCGTGGACGACGGCGGCCGCCACCCACCCCCCCCCCCCGTCCGCCCCCCCCCCCCCCCCCCCACCTAAGGCTGCCCGTACTGGTCCTTGGCCGGCAGCGCGTCAATCTCCTCGACGAGCTTATCCCACTCGACCGCGTCGGTAAACGAGCGCGCGCCAATCCGCCCGTCCTTGCGCACGACGAGCACCATCAGCGACCGCGACGCCGGCGGGCGCCCCCCCCTCCCGCCCTTGGCGCGCGTCGCGGTCCGCGCCGAGTCCTCCCACTCGGCCCACACGTCCGCGTCGGCGGCGGCGGGCATGGCGAGCCAGTCCCCCTGCGGCGGCTCGGCGAGCCCCCCCCCCCCCCCTCCCCGCCGCCCGTCACGACCGGCACGACGAGGACGCCCACCCGCGACAGCGCCGCGGCGGCCGCCTCGGCAGCCCGCACCGCCGCAAACACCTCCTTGGCCCGCCCCGACACGACCACCGGCCGCGACCGCCCCCGGAAGGACGACAGGTCGACGACCTTGCCGCCGCCGCCGCCGCCGCCGGCCGTGACGACGGGCAGGTCGCCCACGTCAACCGCCTTGGCAATCCGCGCGAGGCGCTTGCGCCCCGCCTCCGCGTCGCGCCGCAGCAGCAGCGCAAACGCGGTGACGGCGGCGGCGTCAATGGCCAGGTTGGGGACCGTCTCGGCCAGCGGCTGCGCGCCCGCCACCCCAGACAGGGAGGCGACGATGCGGGTGCCGGCAATGAGGCCGCCGACGGCGGCGCCGGCGCCAAACGAGGCGTAGAAGAACATGCGGACCTTGCGAAAGGGCGCCTGCGTCTCCTCCTGCAGACGGGGGGAACGGAGAGGAGGGGCAGCAACGATACAAGACGCGGCGGGCGGTGCCCCCCGCGGGCACCCACATCCAGCCACACGGCACGCAGGGGAACGAGGGCAGCCGCAGCGACCGTGTCAGTGACAGTGCACGTGGGCGGGCGGGCGGGGCGGGGGCGGCAGCTCGCGGCGCGCGCGTCTGGCGCCCGCACGGGCGGTGCACACTGACGGCAGCGCGCCCGCTCGCCGGGTCCCCCCTCACTCCCGCCGCGGCAGCCGCCCGACCTTCCCCCCCCCCCCCACACTCCCGCCCCCTCCCCACGCACCCCCACCCCCCCCCTCTCAGGGAGCACCCCACCCACCCACCTGCAGCCGATCCATCATGGACACGCCGCTCGCGTCGCGCGCCTCGAGCCGCTCCCGCTCCTCGGCCGACAGGTCCGGCGCGCCGCGCGCCCGTGGCGGCGGCGGCGGGGGCGTGCCCTTCCCCCCCCCCCGGCGGCGGCGGCCTTGGCGGCACCGCCAAAGCCCTTTTTCGGCGGCGCCCCCCCCGCGCCGCCGCCGCGGCCGCCGCCCCCACCGCCCCCCCGCCGCCGCCACCACCCGCCGCGGCGGCACGCCACGCGTGCCGCCGCGGTACGGCGGGGCGGCGGCGGCACGCCGCGGCGGCGCGGGTGGCAACAGGGGCGGCGGCGGCCGCGGCGGCGGGCGGCCGCGGCAGCGCCGCGGCGGCGGGCGCAAACGCCGCGGCGGCGGCGGCGGCGGCGGCGCGCCGCATCGTGGCGGCCGCCGCGAGCGGCGACGGGCAAAAGGGATGCAGCGGGAGAGGGGGGTAGCCGAGCGGGGGGGGGAACCGCGCAGGGGCGGCGAGGGGGGGAGCAGGCGGTGAGAGCAGTAGCCGTGGGGGGGGGGGGGGGGGGTGACGCGTCGGCCGGGGACGCGGCGGCGGCGGGCGCGGCTGGCGGCGGGCGGCCGGCGCCGCGGCGGGGGAGCGGCGATGCGGGAGCGCACGCGGGGTTCATCGGGGCTCACGTGCGCCAGCTCAAAACCGGTTTTTCCAGCCGTGCTTCCAGCCGTGCGGTCGCAGGTCGACACGAAACGATGATTTCATCGTCCATTTGTTCTCCGCCAAGGAACAACCCCAGCATTGATAGCGCGTTAGCAAATGGGCCTCGAGTTTGGCTTCAGCTGAATTCTTCCAAGAGGCTCGCTCTGCTTGATACCCCCCCGTAATTTTGGGATGATTGGATGCGTCTCGAGCCGGTGTCTCCCGCTCTTGTCCTATTCGTTGGGTGACGCTCCATCCCAACCCCAAGCCGCCACCCCCACGCCCGCCCCCTCCCCCACTCCCACACCGAGCCCCACCCCCGCCGCACGCGGCGCCCCTGCAGCGGCGAACAAGTTCAAACGCCGAGTGCAGGGGGCGCGCTGCCAGCGCGCCGCGGGTAGCAGTCGTGCGTGGACGGCTCCACCGCCGTCGACGCTGCGGGCAGCGCAGCCACCGCCGCCGCCACTGCCAATGGCCGACCCGTTCGTCGCCGCCCACCCCTCCGCGGGGGTGCTGACGGGCCAACGCCACGACCGCCGACGCCACCGCCGCCGCCGCCCGCGCCGGTGGCCGACACGACGACGGACATGACAGCGCCGCGGCCGCGGCCATGGTCCTCTTGCCACGCTGCGGCGGCGGCCGCCACTACCACCGCCACCGCGAGCCCATCTCCGCGTCACCCAGCTACAGGCGGAGATATCCGGAGCGTCTGATGGAGCGGGTTGCGTGGGTTCTGGCGGTGGTCTGCTTCCATTTGGTGTCTTTTTTTTTTGCCATTTTCGCTGTCTGTCCGCCAGGGAGTGGTTAACGATGGCTACGCAATGTGCCCCTCTGTTGCGGTGGCACACGCAGCGGGCAGACGTGACGGCGTGCCGCACACGCGGTGCATCACACCCGTGCAAATACCACCGTCGCCCTATCATCTGGCGACCCATGTCCGCCCCTCCCGCTGCTGCACCGCTCCCTCCTCGCCTCCCGCCCTCTCAGCCAAACTCGATGCAAGCGCCGCTGAGCGTGGCGTCCGCCCGCTTTCAATGCTCGGGCCGCCGCGCCAACCCCGGGTGCTCCGCGGTCGCGTCGGCGGCGGTCGCGCGCGTGACGCCGCTGCCGCCGCCGCCGCCGCCGCCACCATCGCCGACTCCTCCCCGGCCTGTACCGCCGCCGCCAGCGCCTCCACCACCGACGCTGCCGCGGCGGCCGCCGCCACGGCTGCCGGGGCTTCCCCTCCCCGCCCCCTGGGGTGGTCGCCGCCGCCACGACGGGCCACTACCAGGTGTGCGGCGGCCGGCTCGTAGGCCACCTCGGCAAACGCCCGGCGGGCGCTCCCGCCTCCACCTGTCCCCTCTGTGAATATTTCTCTGTGTCATGTGAACCTGGCGGCGGTGCGTCGTTGCATGAGCACTTGACCTGGCTTAATGGTGGGCGTGCATTTTGGATTCTCACACGCTCCTCCCCCCGCGGCCCCCTACGGAGGGCCAATTTTGTTGACGGATACCCGCAGTTTTTCCGGATGTGCGCTGCCAATCACAACTGTACACCGTGGTCGCGCACAAGAAAGGTGGAACTTGCTCTGCCCTTCTGTATCCTCTCTGCTGTCCTCCTGGAGCAGGACACTACCCGCGGGTGGGCATCAAAGGGCCGGTCCAAACACAACAGCAGAGGGCCGATCCGATTGGATTGTCCTGATGGTGCCACTTGGCTGCACGCCATTAGCAGCCCGGAAGCGAACTTGCCACCAACGAGAGGCGTCTCTGGCTCGCAAAGGGGCGCACGATCCGACGCCGTTGGGGGTATAGTGCATCCCAGGAACCGTAGCCGAGTCGAAAGCATGAAGGTGTTGAAAAGTGATCGTTGGAGCCAATGAATCGCCCCTCTTCCTGATGTGCGCACGTCCACTTTTTGGCGGAAGCACGGTACCAACGGCCGGCCCTCCCTCGCCGTGCTCTCAAACGAGTCCCGTGTCCAGGTACGATTGCCAATTGCATCGGTACTCAGCACGTGTCGGTTGGGACGCCCCTTGCAGGGGCGGAACAATCGTTGCCGACAGACGTACGCAGACGCCCCCAGCCCAGACTCCCGTCGCCTCCACTTCTGGAGAGGTCTCGGGATGTATTTTCATACCATGATGATGGTGGAAGCGCTTGGCCTTCCGCTTCCAAAGTCGCACGCGACGCAGAGCAGTTGGCCCCGCCGCACGTCCTTGCACATCGCGCATGCCACGAGCCCTCGCCCTCCCCTCACCTCCTTCCAATCGCGGGACGCCCCCTCCCCTTCCCGACCCAGCGGGAAGGGATGCACTGAAAGCCTCCCGTACTGCCCGGCCAATCAGCGTCAGCCAAAGCTGCCGCTGACCCTGGCTCCCATCGAAAGGGCTGGCGCCCGTAATTCGCTGTTTCTTCATTGCCGAAGATCGTTTCAACGGTGTGCGCACAGCGTGAGGGCGGAGGCCACGGCGAGAAGATGACCGTACGCGAGATCATCCCAGGTCCCGCGCCCTTCCCTTCAGAGGTTGCGAGCAGAGGGCGTGTGCAACGGCTTGGCCGTGTATTAGCTATGGTGGGGGGGGCAAGGCCGGTGAGAGTGGCACCCGCCGGACAGGGACAAGGCAGGCTCACCCGCGCGACGTCAAACGATCGATGATGCTGCAGCGCGGGGCGTCACCCCTGGCCAATGGGGGAAGCGCATGACGATCCGCACCAACTGGTGTCGCGTGACCCCCACCCGCGGCGGCCTCATTGGGTGCGGACCTCCGCAGCGACGGCACAGAACTCGGCGAGAACCGATATCGAGTAGGAATCGACGACGCACTCATTTAGTGGAGGGCGGCCAATGCGTTTGCTGACGATCCCGGGGCTGCGGGTGGCTCTGGCCGCCCCCCCCCCCGCCTTGGCGTTTGGCGCGATACTTCTGTGCCTCTCTTCCCCTCCAAGCGGCCGCACGCGTCCCGCGAGCGGCGGGAGGGGGTATACCAACGTGTAGCTTTCGCTGGCCAATCAGGTCCCCCCCCCTACAGCGGGCCGCGGCGGTCCCGCGTGTCCGACCCCGCCCCCGCCCCCCTCCTGACCCGTCCCCCACGTGCACGCTCGCTCCCCGCCCGGTGGCCGCCGCGCCTGTGCCGTGCATCGCTCCTCCCGCGGCTTTCAACAGTCGCGCCGCCCGCCTTGGGTGATCGACCCCCGTCCCCCTGGCCGCCCCCTTTTGAGCGCCGCCCTACGCGTCGGTCTCGCCGCGCCGTGAAGGGATGGGGCACGACGGCGGGCGGCCCGAGATGCGAGCGTCCTGGTGGGGCCGCCTCACGCAGCGTGTTCCGGGAGTCGGCTCCGCTGCCCCTCCTTTCCCCGCCCCCCCGACTGCCCTCCCGATCCCCCCCCCCCCTGACCATCGCCTTTCTTGGTGTATTGGTTGTTGCCCTGCGTGTGACGCCCGGGCGCTGCATGTTGGCCTCCGCTCACGCACCCGTTGCCCTCCCGCCCACATTGCCCGCGTCACGTACCACACTGATGCGGCCGTTTACCCGCTTTCTTGTTGGCCATGGCGCCTATGGGCAGCAGCAGCCGCCCCAAGCCGACGGCGGAGGCGGCGGCGGCGACGGTGAAGGCGGCGGCGACAGGGACGGCGCCGATGCCGCCAATGGCGCTCCGTCGGCTGACGCTGCTGCCCAGGACGCTTCCGCGGCAGCAGTTACGGCCGCTGCCGCCGCCGTTGTTCCTACTGGCAATCGTGGCCGCGACACGGGTGGCGCCGCTGGTAGTGGCAATGATGGTGGCAACGACGGCGGCAACGAGGAGGCCAGCGCTAGGGATGACCGCGCTGCCGGTCCCACCCACGTACTGGATGCGGGTCGGGCGCAGGCAGCACCGCCAACGCCGCCACCGCGCTTATCTCCACTGCCGCTGCCGCCGCCAATCCCACCACCGCCGCTGCCACCACTGCCAACCGCAGGGGCAGCCGGTGGCGGTAACAGCGGCAGGGGCACGCCCCCCCTCGGGGTTGGTAGATCGAGAGTGGGGTGCGCTTCGCGAACGGACCCTTCCTTCCTGGCCGGCGCCGCGTCGCGAAGCTGGTCGACGGCGGGTGCAGCGGACGGCGGCGCTGTCGGCTTTGGGGACCAAGGAGCACTACGCTTCGATCGAGAGCCGCTGCCCGCCACCCAAGGGGCCGTTGGATGGGATACGTCGCCGATTGTCGGTACACCTGCCTGGGAGGGGCTGCCCCGCAGCGGCGGCTCTATTCAGACGCCGCTTTTTCTCGACAGCAACCAAGACGGCTTGGCCACTCGCCACCCCCTGGCCTACCCCACCGACCAGCGGCTGCACGATCGCACCGGCCATCCCGCGGGCAACCCTTTTGGATACTCAAGTCTGGCGCCGGGTTCTCCCCTCTTCCCCCCGCCCAACCCCACGGGCTCCGAACGGTGGGCGTTGCCGGCATCAGCGCGTGCACCACTCGCCGCCGGACGTGACAGGGGGCCCCCTGCGGGCTTGCCATCCCCTGGCGTTACGGCATCAACGGCCGCCGGCTGGGCGTTGCCACCGCATTGGCTGGGGCGCTCACCACTGGTTCCATTGGCTGGCGTTGGCGTGGGCGCGGCTGGCCAGGGGCGGTCGGTTCCCATGCTGCCCCCTCGGTCGGCGCTTGTCGCCGCCGCGGGGGGGGTGGCGAGGGGCGCCAGCCCATTGGTGGGGCAGGCGGGGCGGCCACGAGCCAGCGGCTCTCCCTTGGGTGGCACGCCCACAGGTGCTGGCACCGCCGCCGCTGTTAGTGGTGGTGGCGGGGGCAGCGATGGACCGGCGCCCTTGCAGCTCGCCCCAGCCGTTGGCACCTCTGAGCGGGTCTTGTCCCAGACACGCACGCCCTCCCCCCGGCTTGTATTTGACGGTGGTCGCTTGGGCGTCCCGACTTTCTCCTCTCGGTCACTACCCGTCGACCCCGCCTACCCCTACGAGAACAGCAGAGACGATGCTCGCCCATCGCCGCCTCCCAGCTGGTGGTCGCCTAGACCAATGGTTGAGGGCAGCGGCAGCGGAGGCGGCGGTGGCAACGCTGCGCTTCACGACCACCGCAGAGGGGACCCCCGTGCGCAATGGAGGTGGGGGGACCGCCGGGGCGCCCACAGTACCTCCCCGATGCGCTCAACGGCGCAGGACAGCCGAGACGCGCAGGTTCCGCTGGGAGATGGTTTGCGCCGTGGTGGCAGCGGGGACGCGGCCTCACCCGGGGAGCCGTTATTTGGTTTCCCATCGGCCGGGGTCATACGAGGCGGCGGCAGTGGCAGCGCCGGTGGAGGATGGGCTGCCGACGGTAGCGGCGCCGAGCGGACTGCCGCGACCCCCGCAAGTGCCACCGACGATAGCGACGGTGGCAGGGACGGCAGCGGTGTTGGGGGCGACAGCAGCCACGGCGCGGCAGACGCGTCGTCGGACCCTCTCGTGGGGGGCGGACGGGGCCGCGTGGACCAGGTGGGCCCCGACGAACGCTTCCGCTGCAGCGTGTGCGGTCGCTGCTTCTCCCAGCGCTACAATCTCAACCGCCACCGGCGGGTTGTGCACCTCAAGCAGCGCCCCTATCGCTGCCCACTGTGCCCGACCGCGTGGCAGCAACGAGACCACCTCAAGAAGCACCTACGCGTCATGCACGACGCCGTCGCACCGCGCGTGTGCACCGAGTGTGGGCGGACGTTCCGGGCGGCGGATACTCTCGCCGCCCACACGCGGGTGTGTGAGGGCCAATACCTCGGCAGCAGGGCGGCGGACGGCGCACTGTGGCCGAGTGGGGGGGAAGCTGGGTTGGGGGGGGGGGGGGGCGCGGAGGGGGGTGGGCGAAGCGGCTCTGGCGGCGAAGGTCCTGCTGAGCGGGGCGGTGAGCGTGAAGTGGGAGGGGACGCTGGGGGGCAGGAAGGCTCTCGAAGGGGAAACGGGGGTTGGCGAGGTGGCGGGGATGGGGAGGGAGGTGGTGATGCGGAGGAGGGCGGTGCTGGTGAGGGGAACACAAGTCGCGGGGGAACTGGGGCGTCTCATATGTATGATTAGGATCACCCAAAGGGGGGCAAACACGACTTTGGCTGTCTGCTGTTGGTTGCTCCTGCTTGGACGCTGCCCGGGGTGCTCTCCCGGCTGCAGCTGAAGAGAGACCTACCGCGCTCCGGGCGGTGACGGACACGCGACGCACCGCGGCGGTGTCTGCGCTCGCGGCGCCTCGGCTGTGGGCCCATGTGTGGAGACTCTTCCTGTGCGGGTGGAGACCCGCTACACCGCGCAGGCAGGGACACTGCAGCGTCACTGGATTGTAAGTGGTCGTCTCTGTTTGTGGCGAGCAGCCCCTGTGTCCGCATCCGAATTTTTGCATGACCGAAATAGAGCATTCAGTGCTGTTCTTGCGTGGTATATCGTCGGGCAAGGCCCACAATGACACCTGGAGGCGGGGAGTGTATTCTAGGGACTGCCAGCAAAGGGCGGGCAGCAGCCGCCCTCCGTAGCGGCAATCCAGTGCGGTCGACCCGCGTGGCCCTGCCCGCCTGCCATACGTGCTTTCACCCGGCACACGCAGCACGGGGAGGGTGCTCGCACCGCCGAAGGGAGCTCCGGGGGACGCCGGCTGCCTTGACACCGTAGTGGACGGGCAGTCTATCCTCGCGATGGACGTGGCCGGAACTGGGACCTGAGCTGAGTAGGTCTCGGATTGATGGGGCGGAGCGACAGACCATGGGGCAATAGCAGTATGGTGGAGGCGGTCGTGCGGTGTGTCGCCGCCGCCGCGGCGTAGAGGCCATGCGGGCGCCGTGCTTGCTCCGCTGTGGCCGTCGGCGATGCGTGGCGGCCGCGGACGTGGCGTCTCGGTTGCAACCACGCCACCCCTGGCGGCGGTGACGAGCGGCGGGCGCGGCGGCCGCCTGGTACACTCGCTGGCAACGGTCGGGAGGTTAGTACTTGAGGGGAGGTGGCGGACGCGTGTGCGGAGAGGGCGGGCGGGGTGGTACCGAGTGCCGCGGGGGCTGGCGGCCCTCTACGTCCCCCTCCGATCGCTTAGTGCCCCGTATTTTGTACGCCACTGTCAGCCGCCCGCCGGGGGGCCGTTGTTCTGCCCAGCGACGCGCCCAGCCAGGCGCCCAGAGCTGCCGCCACCGCGGCCGTACAATAGTTTGTATTCCCAATCCAGCGGAAGCGACCCCAGACCGGCGCGTTCGATTGGCCGTAGCGCGGCTCAAGACAAACCCTCTACCCTGTGAGTCAGACTCGCTGGCGCGTGGTCCGTGTGTCGCCAGCCGACGCGGGCCCACGGCGGCAGCCCACCGACGGCCGTGGGTGGCGGGGAGGGGCGCCTGCTGAGCCGACCAACTGTTCCATCGTGTACGAAGCACGCATATTCCAAAGCTTGCTGATCCGGAGCACCCTGCAGCTTCATCGGGAAGGGGGCCGCGGGGCAAAAAGGGGCGGCTTGTCGCCCGCATGGTCGTCACAACCCCCTCCGTCCCCCGCCTCACCCGCCCGCACGTTCTTGACCGCTAATCCTGTGTCTGGTTTGTGAGGTTTGAGGCATTACGCGATGAAGTGTAGGGGGAATGTGGCCGACGACACAACGAACAGCGTCGACGCCTGATCGACGAGAGGAGAGCGCAAGCACACAATTTTACCGTTGTCATTGGCCATCCTATCAACAGCGTTCTTGCCGGCCGGTGGGAGACATGCTTCCACTGCGTCACGAGACGCTCTTGTCCGCACAGTGGTACTGTCGAGTTCACCGCCACGTATGGAAAAATGCAGGAAGTTTCTTTCTTGCACGCACAGAGGCCGTCAAGGCCGTTTTCTTGAAAGAGATCTTTCCTTTCATTTCCATCGCGAGACCCGCCACGTGGTACCGCCCACGCCCTCCTATTGGCAGATACATGAAGCGGAGCTCGTATATCCCTCCGAATGCAAGTCTCCTGGTGTGTAAGGACGCTTCTCCTGCGCGGCAATCGCCAGCGGTCTGCTTTGAGAGCCATGTCTACAACTGTGGACGCCGTGGCCGCCCGATGACGCGTCAGAATTCAGCAGCTCAATCCGTAGTGGCAAAAGTTGGGGTGGATAAACCTCTTGGTGCGACGCAATCCGGGGTGCACGCAGAACTTTGGTCTGGTCTGCAGACTGCGGCGCGGTCTCGATGCTCATGAGTGGGCCATCCGGCCTGCTCATCGCCCGGTGGGCACCTCTCAGCGGACCACTGCGATTAAGAGCTGCCCCAACAGCGAATTTTTCAGAAACTATTGGTGTTTCCTCATTAGACAACCGGGGCCGGTGCTAATCCTGGATTGGGCGGCTCCCGGCCGGCGCGGGCAGCCGTTCTTTTCAGAAACTGTTGCGTTTCTCGGGTTCACGTGAAGTGAGTTTCTTGACACTAACTGGCTTGGAAGGCGTGGTGGCGTGCCGAGACGACTCGGATTGGTGCAACGGGTGAGGCCGATCTCTCGGGATCTTCTGGTTACGGTGCTTCTCAGCAATGTGCACGCTGGTTGGTCGGCTCGTAGTGGCCCTGTATAATCGATGCAGTGATCATGAGGGCTCCGGCGCGTGCTGCCTGCAGAAAGGCCACTGCTGTGGCACAAAACAGCCTCAGGCTACTAAGTAGTGAGTGGTCTTTGTGCTGCGCTGATGTGCTGATGGACGCCTTTGATGGTGTTGTCTTCTGTGGGCAGCTGGGGGGCAGAGTTCGTCCCTGCGAGCCCTGACCCATTGCCATAGGTCAAGAAGTCCTTTTGCCAGAAATGGCAGCTTCACCCGCGCCAACCGAGCGAAGTAGGGTGTACACAACAATATTCATGCTCCATCTCGCGACAGGGTGCTAGAAGTGGCCATCATTGTCGGCAATGTCCGTCACACATGCACAGGTTCCCAAGATAACGCCTTTGCACCCGCCTGTTTATGAGCTCTGGGAATCCAAAGAGATCTAGCTGAAAGGCCGGCTCGAAGGAAGGGTCCCTCCATTACGCTCATCGGCCACCATGCGGATCGCCGGCGTCGTCGCTGCCAGCCGCCGCCGACGTCGTCCCCCTCCTCCACACCGTCCTCGTCATCCCCCACTCGCCGCCGTGCCCCCCCCCCACCATGCCAACGTCGTCCCCCTCATCCCCGTCCTCGCCCTCCCCCCCCGCCACCGCCGTGCCCCCCCCCCGCCTCCCACGCACGGCGGTAGCGCACCGCCGCCGCCGCGCCCGGCGCGGCGGTCGCGGCGGGCAACAGCAGCAGCGCGTCCACCTCACCGCCCCCCCCCCGTCGCGGCGGCTGCCGTTGCCACCTCTGCGGGGGCGTCGCCCCCCTCTGGCGGCAACCCCCCCCCCCCCTCCCGGCGCGGCCTCCGCGTCCGGCTCGTCGTCGACGCCGACGCGGACAGCATCGACGGCCCACTCTGGGTCACACCCACCGGTCAGGTCGCGGCGGGTCGCCCGCCGGCGCACCCGCCAGAGGCACCACTCGCACACGGCCATCACGTCGCCGCACGCCGCCTCGTGGTCGTCGAGGGCGGCCAGCGCCGTGGGCGCCGCGCACCACGTGTACTCGGCAGTCGGCGGCGCGCCGTCGGCGTTAGCGTCGGCGGCGGCGACGGCAGCCGGGTCGGCGGCGGGGGGGGAGGAGCCGGCCGCCGGGTGTGGCGACAACAGCGCTACCGCAACGGCGACCGCGGAGGTGGTGGTGGGGAGGGCCACGCGCCGCGCGGGGTGGCCGCCAGTGAGGCGGGATGGTCTTGCCGACGCGGCGCCGCCGGCGACGGGGGGGGGGACGCCCCCGCGCGGAGGAGCGCCGCGACGGCCGCGGCGGCGCCGGCAATGGCAACGCAGCGCCGGCGGCGACGCCCTCCCCGGCCGCCACGCGCACTCCTCCATCAACCGCCGTCACCGGCTCCGTGTTCCCGCCGGCGCCATCGTCAGCCTCCCCCCCCACCCCTACCGCCCCCCCATGGCCGCCCCCCGGCCGAGACGGCCACGCCGCACTCGCCAGCCCCCTCCCAACAAACGCGCGCAACCTAAACCCCCCACTTCCCCTCTCCCCCCCACCTCCCCTACCCCCCCGTTCCTCTCGCCCCTCCTCCCCCACGCTGCGGCCCGCAGCGGCACTCCCCCTCCCCGGCTGGGAGCGCCCGCAGCGACGCGGCCTCCGCCTCGGCCGCGGCGTACGCCAAGCGCCAGCCCGCCGCGGCGGCGGCCGACGCGTCCGCGTCGGCGCGGGCGGCGCGGAGCTCCGCCGCCGCCGCGGTGGTGGCGACGACGCCGCCGCGGGGGAAGAGGGTTCGGGGACCCCCGCCGTCGCAGCACCGTCGTGGCGAAAGACGCCAGCCCCCCCCCATCGATGGCTCTTTGGCGGACGCGCAATATTTGGTCAACCGTGATGGCTATTTTTGTAATCCGGCTAGAACATCAAATTGATAGTCGCCTCACCACCGCCACCACCGCAGCTCCCTTCCCACGGCGCCGCCGGTCGGACGGGCTGTGGTCGCCGCAGCCGCGGCGGCGGGCGGGGGGATTGTTGACAGTCAGGTGCAGTACGCATGGTCTTTTTCCTTCACTCGTGTGGGCCTGTCACCTTCTACTCGCTCCCCGGGGCTCCTCCCCCTTTCACGCACACCCAGCAGCGGCGGCTGGTGTCTCGTCCCGGCCCCCTCCCCGAAACGCCCCGCCAGTGTGAGCGCCCGCGAGTTCCTCTTGGACCCCCGTATGGGGGTCCCCGCTCTTCCCCCTCCAGCCCCGATCGGTGGGCCCCGCAACACCTCATGGCTGCCCCTCTCGCCTCGGTCCGTGGCCACGGTGGCCCATGTATCTCTTTCGCGCTCGCCCGTTCCTCTCTCTCTCGTGATGCCTACTTGCCTCCGCCCGCACCGGAGTTGCCCACCTCTTCCGCGGCCAAGTTGGCGGTAGTGTCCAGTTGGGGGTGAACTTTCGCCTACCTCGAGATCCCTACTCAAGGCCCGTCGGTCTCGGGACACAGTCGTCGGCAAACAGGGATGGCGCTAAGAGCATCTCCACCAATGGAGCCAAAAGCCAACCCAAACGAGACACGTGGCGCAACGTGGGCGACTGTGAATGGCCAGTCCAACCGAGAAGCCAACGCCGCGCACGTCACGTCTCAAGCAAAGCACCTAGTGGGGCGCCTGGAGAGAGCAGCCGATTTCACGCCGTACTAGTGTCTATTCTACCGACCGGATCATTTGAGCCTTTTAGGATCAAATGATCCCCTTTTCCAGGGCCTGTTTTCTCTTACTTCTCTTTGTCCCCTGCTCATTCTGACACAAGAAATGGACTCAGCGACGGCTGTTTACCCTTGGGAGAGCTTGAGTGCATCCCATTCAAAGGAGAACACCACAGAAGGCGGGCTTTTCCTCGCCTTTTCTTGGCGCCAAAGCGGCCGACGAGGCCCGTCTGGGAGCTCGGCATGCGGCCTCCGAGTCGCCCGCGCTGGGCACAAAGGAGCATAAAAAGGTGACCTGCTGCTCCTGCCTGCCGCCCACTCCCCCGTCGGCAGTTCCCCCCCCATCCGCCAGCCCACTGCACCATGAGACGGCGGAAAAAGAACAATGGACGGGCTGCAGCCAAGCCCGCCACCCCCCCCCTTCCCTCCCCCCCGTCCACCCCCTCTCCTCGGACCCCGCCAATGCCCCCGGCAACTCCTCAAGCAGCGCCCCCGGCGCTGCCGCCGCCGGCTACCCCGCCACCTCCTCCACCGCCCACCCCTCCCCCGCCGCCATCGGCTACCCCTCCCCCTCCTCCGCCCCCGCCCGCCCCCCCCCCCCGCCTTTTGCTCTTCCCTCTTGGTGGGATGGGGGGGGGGAGCTGGCAGCCGTCGCTTAGTGTACAGGGACAGCGACCGTCGAGCGACAGCGCCAGGGAGGGTCGGCGGACATCGGGTGAGGCGCCGACCACCAGCCTGGGGGGAGGGTGGGACGAAGCGGATATGGACGGGCTTGATAGGGTGGGGCGGGGGAGGAACGGCAAGATAGTCGTGAGGGCGGGCTGGAAGGGTCGTAGCGGGAGAGAGGTGGGCGTCGGAGGAGTCGTACAGGTTGGGCGTGCCGTGGGGAGGCGGGGGGACGAGACGGGGAGGTCGACGGCCGCCGCGGAATCGGGGGAGTGCGGAGCAGCCCCAGGAATGGGGCCCCACGGGGTCAAAAACGCCGGTTTTCTTGAGGATCATTTGATCCTCAGGCGAGGATCATTTGATCCTTTTTTGCGGTAGAATAGACACTAGCGTCCTGTGGGACTGTCTGCAAGCCACGGGTCACGCTTCCTATTGGCGCAGGTTGGCTTCGCGTTTGGCCAAAAGCCAAAACACCGCGCCAAAAAGGCTCGTTTGGCGCGGGGGTTGGCTCCGCTGCCGTTGAGAGCCAAAAACTCGAGAGCTCTCGAGGCGCATTAAGGTGGTCTCCAGAGCGATTAAGAATTGTGATACAGTCTTAGTTTTGGACCGTCACACGGCCCACCAGTCAGAGCCAAAGCCAAACCGGTGAAACGGGTGCCACGTAGTTGGCTTTTGGCTTTTGGCTGCATTGGTGGAGATGCTCTAAAGCAGGAAGTGGCGCCGTCGACGCAGTGGAAGCCTTCGAGCAGAGGTGACGAGCGAGCGACCAAGCAGCGGGGGGGGGGGGACGAGAGCCGCCGGGCAGCGTCCATGCGCGGCGGTGACGGGTGGGGGGGCGGACCGGACGGGCAGTCAGCAACGGCCGCTGGCGGCCGGGTTCGGGCAGAGGGGCAACGACCGTCGTGCGCCCGAGCGGTCGGCGTTGGCCGCGCGGAACGAACGCACCTGCTTGCAAGTTCTGGACGCTGACCATCATGGTCAGCCCCCAGCTGGGGCTTACGATGAGTCCTTCGCCGCCAAGTGAGACAATGTGCTGGAACAGCCATCGCAAGCGAAAAGTGATATCAATGATCTTCAATGTACCATGGCAAGATGCTTTTCACTCCGTTGGCAGCGGCCGTGCCGGCTCATAGGCAAGCCGGACGCAGGAGCTGCTTCATATGGGGCAACCGTAAGTGTCACCCTTTCTTTCTTATACGCATTCGTCCAGTCAATCGTCCATTTGCACACGAGTACCGGTCGCGCGTAAAGGTCTGTTGCAATCCACGCGCGGCTCGTCGTCACAGGGCCTCCGCCTCCAGATAGTGTTGCGCATTTTTAGTCTGTACAGACGATGCGACACGGATCGTATTGTGGGAGGTGGGAGTCGATCCAAGGAGACGCCCGTTGGAATGCCCCGCATCGCGCCCCTCCGCTACCCCCACGGCATCCTTGCCAGGTCAACCAAAGCAGTGTGCAGCACCAATCAGAGCCGCCCATTTCAGCAGTGTCAATGGCTGCCCAGAGCGGTCTGGGTCAGTGGTTGGGGGAACTGCGAGGTTGGCCGCGTGAGTTTGCCGAGGATGGAAGGAGACGGGGCGGCGCCTCCCATCGGCCAACCGACTTGGTTCGTGGACCGCAAGCGTGACTGTTCTTCCAGAGAAAGAGAAAACTGCTGGGCAAGTACCCTCATCGCACTTGAAGTCGATTGCAATGATCGATCAAGTCAGCGTCTCACGATGTCCTTCTATAGAATAAATCGAAGCGACATCACTTTGATCTGGATTGGATGTTTTTGCTTTGGAAATCAGTGAATTTTCGTCTGGACCCGCAATCGCCCACACGCACGACCCGCACGTCCCTACAGCGACCCGCCGGTGTCCTCCCTTCCCGGCACCTCACGCACGACGGCCAGCCCCGTCGGCGGACAGACCACATCGCCCAGACTGGCGACGAGTTGCAGCTCTGGCGGCGGCCTCCGCCGCCCCGCCATGGCCGCGGCGGTCGTCCCCTTGGCCGCCCCGCCGCCGGCCGCTGCCGCCGCCGCCGCTGCCGCCGCCGCCGCTGCCGCCCGGTCGTACGTCCGCCCCAGCACCGCCGCGACAGTGGCCATGGCGCGGGCGGCGGCGGTAGCGAGCGGCGCCGCGTCGCCCGCGTCCGCGGCGATGGTCGCCCACGCGAGCACCAGCGCGGCCGCCATGTCGCCGGCGCCCGTGAACGCGCCCGGCAGCCGCCGCGCGTCAACCGCCCACCGCTGGTGGCCGTGGCCGGCCGAGACGAGCATCGTCACCACCCCCGCGTCCGCGTCCGCGTCTGCGGCGGCGGCGGCGGCGGCGGCGGCGGCGGCGGCGGCGGCGGCGGCAGTGGCGGTGGGGGTGGCCCCCCCGTTGCCCGCTCCGCCGCCCAATGCGGCGGCGTCCCGGTCTGGCGGCGGCGGCGACGGCGGCGGCGGCGGCGGGTTGAGGCTCGTCACGACAATCGTCGGCACGCCCGTCGTGTCGTGGAGGGTGTCGCACGCGGCAAACGCGGCGGCCTCGGTGGCGACCTCCCCTTCCACCCCCGCGAGGAGCCCCAGCTCGTACGCGTTGGGCGTCGCGACCGCCGCGAGCGGCAGCACCTCGTCGCGGTAGATCGCCACCAGCTCCGCCGGCACGTACAGGCGGCCGCCGTCGCCCAACACCGGGTCGCACACGTACACGAGGCCCGGGGAGGCCGCGGCCAGCCGCCGCCGCGTGTCCACCACCCCGCGCAGGAAGGACGCGGAGCCAATGTAGCCGGTCAGCAGGTGCGTGACGCCGCCGAGCAGCCCGTTGGCGGCGAGGCCGTCGGTGAGGTCCGCGAGCGCGGGGCCCGACAGCACCTGCCCGCGGAAGCCCGCCGGGTAGCCCGTGTGGTTGGAGAACTGCACGCTGTTGATGGCGTCCACCTCAAAGCCCAGCACCTGCAGCGGCAGCACGGTCGCCCGCTGGCCGACCGCGCCCGACACGACGTGCGACTGGATGGAGAGGACACGGCCGCGGGGGAGGTGGGGGGGGGGGGGGGCGCCAGCAGGGAACGACGCCGCCGTCAGGGGCGCGCTGCCAAGGGAGGGGGGGGGGGGGGGGGAAGAGGCATCGTGGGCAACAGGGGGGGGGGGGGGGGGGGGGGAGGAGGGAACAGCCGGACGCCCCCACGGAGCAAACACACAGGGGAAAAGGACAGCGGGCCACGGTTGTGGACGTGCCGTTGCGCCAGGGGGGACGCCGCCGCCAACGAAGGAACCGCCGCCAAAGACGGAGCCCCCGCCGAGGCGAGCGCCGCGCACCACCACAGTCGATGCCGTCGGCAGCGGCCAGCAGTGGCCGGTCGGGGCGGTACGGGCGGCGGCGGCGGTCTCGGTGGTCAAAGGGCGGCGGAAAGGCGGGCGACCGCTGCACTCGCGGTCATGGCGCGAGTAGCACCCCAGAATCGTCGGGCGGCGAACCCGCTGACGGCAGGGATGTCCCCTTACAGTCCGTCCCGGCGGCCACCACCTCACAACCATCAGCTGACGTGGCCCCCCAGTGTTTCGAACCACCACGGCACAGCTAACTTCATCGCGGCCCTCCGCCGCCACCAGCTGTGCTGCAGCAGCCCCCGTCACGGGGGCACCGCCTGCGTGCAACCGCGTCGCGGCCCCAGTCACGCCACCCCTCTTCTCCCCCGCGGGCCCGCACGCCGCTGCGCCCGTCCGGAACCGGGCCTACGGGCAGCGTCGCTGGCGGTCGCCCCCCACGCGCCCCTGTCACCGGTTCCGGGTGTGCGCGGCGACGGCGCGTAGGCCGGGCAGGGGGGGGGAGGGGAGAAGAGGAGGGCGGACGGACGCCGCCGCTGCCACTGCCTGCCCCCGACACCCGCCACTACCGTCGCCGGCGGCCACCCCCGCAGCGGCGTTGGCCCCGGCCGTGTCGACGTGGCGCCGCCGCCGTCCCCGAGGCGGTGCTTGCGTCGCCGCAGGGGGAGCCGGCCCGCCCTCCTTTTTTCCCTTTCGCCCTCCCTTTCCCACTGCGTGCGTCTCTCTCTTTGTGGGCCATCCATTTGTCTCTTGCATTTTCTTCTCGTGTCTTTCTCCCGCTTCCTTTTGTCGTCTCTCCGCTTTTCTTTTGTTTCGTTTGCGTGCTTTTACTTGCATTACGCGCCTGCCTACCCTTGGGAGCCCCGCCGCCGCCGCCGTGCTGTTTGCCGCTGCCGCGCGTGTCGACGACCCCCCCCCCCCTGCCGCGCCCCGTTGACGCTGCCGCCGCCGTCGCCGCCACCATCCCCGCCGGGGGGAGCGTTCATGGTCCCCCCCCCCCCCCCGGGTGTGCGATGGACCTAGCCACCCGCCTGCTGCAGCGGCTCCAGTCCAAGCGCGCCGTCGCGGCGACGCAGGCGTCGGCGGCGCGGAGCCGCGCGGCGGCTGCGTCGGCCGCCGCGTCCGCCACCGCCTCGGCCACGTCGGTCGCGGCGGCGCGCGCGTCGACGGCGGCCGCGTCGCGGCCGCCGTCGGCGTCGTCGTCGGGCGTGGGTCGACGGCGGGTGGTGGCCGACGAGGGCACCAAGGCCGCCGGCCGCTCGGGTGGCCGCCGCGCATCGTCGTCGGGAGGGGGTGGCGGCTCCGCGGCGGGGCCCCGCCGATCAAGCACCCCCGGCGACCGTGACCGTGACCGCGGCCGTGACCGTGACCGCGACCGCGGCGGCGGCAGCAGCGGCAGCCGCCACCGGCCACCCGCGCCCGGCGACCACTCCCCCTCCCGCGCCGCGCGGCCGCTGGTCATCCCGCCGTCCAAGCGGGCGCCCAATGATTTTGGCGACATCCTTCCCACCTTCCGCATCGGCGTCGAGAAGAGGTATGTCGAGTCCGCGTCGGCCGCCACGCAGGCCTACCACGCGGACAAGCGGCGGCAAGAGGCGCGCAAGCGCGCCGCCGAGGCAGCGCGCGCCGAGGAGCGCGAGGCGGAACGCGCCGCTGCCGCGGCAGGGGGGGGGGGAAGGGTGGTGCGGGTGGGGGCGGTGGGGGGGGGGGGGCGGCGGCCGGCCGGCCGGGAGCGGTCGGCCGGCCGGGCGCCAAGGGCGACCACCCGTCTGGCGGTGGCGCCGACGCCCGTGGCGGCCGCCCGTTGGGCGCGGGGCGGTCGGCAGGGGGTGGCGCTGGTGGCCCCGCGGGCGGGCCGGCCGCCGCGGGCCGTTCCCCCGGCGGCCGGCCCCGGGTGGCGGGCGGTGGGTCGGGCAAGGGCAAGCTCCCCGCCGCGGCCGCCCCCCCGCCGCCGCCACGGGTGACCGAGGCCAAGTCGCAGCTGGCAGAGCGGCTGGCCGCGCTGCGGGCGGAAGACGCGGCGTCGGCGCGGACGTCGCGCAAGCGGCCCCAATCGCCCGACGGCTTTATCGATGATGGGCGACCGGAGCGCAAAGCGCCGCCGCGGTCCCGCCGGCGGGACGCCTATTCGGACGAGGAGGAGGAGGAGGAGGAGGATGAGGACGACGACGAGGAGGAGGAGGAGGAAGACGACTATGACGACCGGCGGCGGCGGGGCTCGTCGTCGGCGCGCGCAAGGCCACGGTCGCGTGGCCGCGATGATGGCGGCCGCGAAGTCGACCGCCGTCGTGGCGGTCACCGCGACGTCACGGCGTCGCGGGGCAAGAAGCGGCGCTCCCGCTACTCGGACGAGGAGGAGGAGGAGGAGGAGGAGCCGGGCTTCCGCCCCGGCGCGATCGCCGCGTGGATGGCGCAGCAGCGCGGTCGCTCGCGCGTGCAGTACCCGCTGGACGGCGACGAGGACGAGGACGATGACGAGGAGGAGCTCACCGGCTTTGAGGCGCAAGAGGCGGAGGAGGAGCGCAGCCGCCGGATTGCTAAGCGGGAGGACAAGCGGGAGATGGAGCGGGAAAAGCGGCATGCAAAGGAGAAGCGGCGGCGACTCGGCTACGCGTAGGGTGTGGCGTGATGCGGAGGGGGCGGGGGGGGTGGGAGGCAGGGCACCCCCGGCCCTGTCCGCATCTTCATTTCTTTCTTCACTCTCTTCCTCTCGTTCCCTTTCGTATCCATCCTTTATTCGTACCCACTTTGTGTGGCCGCCCCATGTGCTGCGTCGTGTGCACGGCCTACGCATGCTCACTTTGCGCCAATCACGTGGGGGTGGGGCGGGTCGCTCGCCCCCCCCCCCGCCTCTGCAGCCGCCAGCACGAAGGCGGCGGGTGATGCCCGCGCGGGTGCCACCGCGGCCGCGACGGCCGGCCTGTGGGGGCCGCAGCTGCCCGCACGCACGCCGTGGCGACCCGGGTGACCACACACGGAGCCACCACCGCCTCCAGAGACGGCACCCCTCCCCCTCCCCCCGCCCCCGCCGCCCCCGGCGGATGCGCGCCGAGCCAGACGGGCCTCGGCGGTGACAATACGAAAGCCCGCCAAGGGGGGCGGGGAGTGGCGCCCACCGCCGCCGCCGCCGTGCGCAAGCCGCGCGGCCGCCAGCGCCGGCGGCGTTGTGGTCGCCACGGAGGTGGGGAGAGCTGGGACGGGGCGACGGCGGGCGCCGCTTCCGTCCGCAACGGCCGTGCCGCCCGCGTCACATCTCGTGCGGACCGCATGCCGACTAGCTAGCCGCGCCCGGTGGGCGTGCGGTGCCGCACACTGGCCACACCGAGAAAAAAAAAAAAAAAAAAAAGGTGAAAGGGTTGGGTGGAGGTGTGGTGTGGAGGGGGAGCGCAGGTACGGGGCAAATGGCCACCCCACCATGCCACACGGCGCTCGGCCGGGGCTGCCCGGCCGCCCGGCCGACCCCTCCCCCCCCTCTCGCCTTGCTCAGGCAATCTTGGAGTAGGCGGCCGGCGCGAACCGCCGCTTGAGCCACTTGCCCACCGTCACTGGCAGGCAGCTGACGAGCGTGACGATCACGACGCGACCGAGGAACCCCCACGTGAGCATCATGGGCGCGTCAAAGCTGTCGGGCAGAAGCGCGACGGCGGCGGCGTAGGAGAAAACGCTCGACGCGATCGCCGCGACCGTGTACCAGCGGAGCGCGTGGAGCTCGACGGCCACCATCAGCCACTCGGTGAGGACGAGGGCGGTGAAGGAGATGGCTGCCAGGTGGCGGGTCGTGAAAAACTCATCGTCCCACAGCACGTACACGGACAGCACCATGATGGCGGTGCCTTGGTAGATGCTCTTCGCAACCCACACGAGGAACGTGCGGAGGTTGAGGGCGCGGCCCTTTTGGAGCTCCTGGTACAGCTCGGGGTACGTGAGCGCCGCGACCGACGACACGTCCTCGTCGAGCACGATTGTAAAGACGGGGAGCGACGTAAAGACCGTCGCGTAGCCCACCAGGATCCACCCATTGTACACGGAAATGGCGGCGTAGAAGAAGAGCGCGCAGTAGACGGTCTGAATGACGCTGATGATGAGCCCCCGGTGGATGACAAACTGCGCCAGCCGCGCCGACCGCGTGTACGCGTTGCGGCCGTGCCACAGCAGCAGCCGCGGGAGGTGGCGAAAGAGCGCGACGCTCACGTCCGCCGCGAGCGCCGCCTGCCGCCCCTCCTTGCCCGGGATGCCAATGCCCACGTCCGCCGCGGTGATCATGCCCACGTCATTGCCGCCGTCGCCAATCGCCGCGACGCGCTTCCCCGACTGCGCCTGCAGCGCGGTGACGAGGGCGGCCTTTTGGGCGGGCGAGCACCGGCACGCGACCGCCGCGGGCGCGTCAACCGCGGCGGCGATGAACGCGTCGCGCAGGCTCGGCGTGCTCAGCAGGACCGACAGCGCGTCGCCGTCAACGATGAGGCCGTACCGGCCACGGAGGCCGCGGAACGAGTCGAGCGCCCGCGCCGCGTCGTCGGCGGCAGCCGCCGCGGCCGCCGCCGACCCGTCTGCCGGCGTCAGCCCCGTCAGCGCAAACAGCCCCGCGCCGCGGTCAATGAGGCGCGCGCTCACCGCCACGCACGTGGCGGTCTCGACCTTGTCGCCGGTCAGCATCCACGTGCGGACGCCCGCGTGGCGGAGCCGCTCGAGCGCGTCACGAACGCCCGGCGCGAGGCGGTCCTCCACGCCCGTCAGCGCCACGACGGTGAGGCCCACCTCCAGCCGCCGCTGCGCCGTCGCGACCGCCGCCGACCGGTCGGCGGCGGTGACCGCCTGGCGGGCGGCGGCCATGTCCGCGGCCAGGCCCGCCAGGTCCGCCTCGCCCAGCACCCGCCGCGCATAGACGAGCGTCCGGAGGCCCTCCCGCGCCATGTTGCCACACTCCTCGTCCAGCCAGTCGGTGGGGCTGACCAGCGGCGCCACCGCCACGTCCGCGCCCTTGACGTACAGGCTCGTCTCGCCGGTCGGCACGTGCCGCACCACCACCGCTGACCGCTTGGCGGTCGACGTGAAGGGGAACTCGGCCACCAAGGACCACGTCTCCGGGGGTGCCCCACACACGGACAGCACCACGGAGCGGGAGGTGCGGGCGACAAGCACCACGCCGACCGACTCGGCAAAGCGCACGAGCGCCACCTCATCGGGCGACGCGGCCTGAAAGTCTCGCCGCGGCGACGCGGCGTGCGAGGCGCCCAGCTCCAAGCGTGTCTCGGGGAGGCGGTCTGCCAGCTCGTCGTCGTCGCCGCCGCCGCCACCACCACCAACATCGACCGCGTCTACGGGGGTGACGTTGTGCGCAAGCGCAATCGCCAACACCGCATCCCGCAGGCGCACCTCAATGCGGCGGTCCCCACCGCTCCAGCCGCCGCGCAGCGCGCCGTTGCCGCTGGCGGGCGCGCCAAACGTCGCCAGCGGCGGTCCCACACCCGCGCCGCCACCATGGCCGCCGCCCGCCCCGCCCACGGGGCTGTCGACAGGGGGCGGCGGCGGCAGGAAGAGGCCATCGTCCATCATCCCCCGACGGGGCTCCGGCAGCGCACACGCCGCGCGCAGGTACTCGCGGACGTCGCCAAGCGCGTCGTCTGAAAAGAGGACGGCGCCCAGGTGGAGCTTCTTAAACGCCATCTCATTGCGCGTCAGCGTGCCCGTCTTGTCGGTCAGCAGAAAGCCCACCCGCCCGAGCTCCTCCGGGCAATTGGACGCGCGCACGACCGCCGCGTCGGGGGTGCCCGCGCCCAGCTCCGCGTCACCCTCCACCATGGCCGCGTAAACGAGCTTGGCCATGTCCAGGTTAATCCGCAGCGACACGGGGATGATGGACGACAGGAGGAGGAAGTAGCGGAACGCGTAGAGCCACGGGGAGCCCCCACGCCCGCGGAGGGCGGTGAGCATCAGCGACAGCGAGACGAGCAGGAGGAAGAGGAGCTTGGACACCCGGTTGACCTCCACGTCCAGCTGGCCCACCTTGGACCGCGCCGCCGAAGCGTTCCGCACCGCCCGTGAGTCGCTGCCAATGTACACGACAAGGACGGTGGCGCGGCCCGACGCGACCACCGTGTTGGCCCACAGCATGTTGTCCACGGCCAGCGACTCGGGCGGGGGGGGCGGGGCACCCCCGCCGGGCGGCGGCGCGTCGAGCCGCCCCACAAACGAGTCCAGCGCCCGCTTGGGCGGCTCCGCGTGGAGGAGGAGGCCCGCCGCGAGCACCGCCGCGTCGTTGCCCAGCCGCTGGGACGTGTGCGCCGCGCGGCGCAGCTTCCAGTCCGTCTCCCCGTCCAGCTGGTCCGTCCGGATGAACAGCGTGTTGGCGCCATCGTCCTCGTCCTTGTCCTCGCCGCCTGCGCCCACGCCGGTCGGCGCCACACCGCCGCCGTCACGAGCGGCGTCGCCCGCTCCACCCACGGGGACGCTGTCAAGCGCGCCGGTGTTGACCGCCCCCGCCACCCCCGCCATGCCGTCCCCCGCGGCGGCGGCGGCAGCGGCCGACGACGCCGCCGCGGCCGCCTCCCGCGGCTCTGCGCGCAGCAGCAGACAGTCGGCGGGCACGCGCTGGTCCATGGCCAGCACCAGCACGTCGCCCACACGGATGTCCCGGCTGGGCACCGTCTCCGCCACGGGGCGGTCGCGTGTCGGGCCACCGACTCCAGCGGCGAGCCGCCACGCCGTGCGCCCCCCCCCCCACCGACGCGGGTGCCCGCGGCGGCGGCGGCAACGTCCGCAGCCTCGGCCGGCCGCAGCCGCGTGTACGGCGCGTCATTGACCGCCCGGTCGCGCCGCGCGCGGGCGGCGTCGTCGCGCGCCTCCTTGGCAAGGCTGATGGCGAGCACAAACGCGAGCGGCCCAAAGTAGGCCCAAAAAAAGCCAACGCGCAGCGCCGGGATGAACTGCGTTAGCGCAACGCCAAGGAAAAACGCGTTGTAAAAGAGGCGGAACTGCTCAAAGAGGACGCGCGGGAGGAACGACAGGGGCGTGTACTTGGTGTTGCGCACTGCGTTGGACGCCGCCGCCGCCGGTGGCGCCGACGCCGCTGCCGCCGCGGCGGCGGCCGACGCAACGGCGCCCGCGGTCGCGCCCGCACCGCCGGCGCCGCCAATGGGGATGACCCGGACGGGCTCCTCCTCCCGCTGCTCCGCCTGCCGGTCGTCCTCCGCCTGCGTCAGCGGCAGCGTCGTGGGCGGCGGCCACAGCACGCGGCGCGCACGGGCGAGCGCCGCCCGCCAGCCACGCCCGCCGCGGCGCTCCACCCCCCCCGCCGCGCCGCCGCCGCCACCTTCGGGGGCGTCCCCGCCGCGCAGCGAGCCGCTGCCGAGGAGCGACCAGGTACTGTCGGTTGCCCCTCCTCCCCCCCTCTCCTCGTCGCCACCGCCGCCGCCGCCGCCGCCGCCACCGCCACCACGGGACGACGGCCAGCCCCCACGGCCGCCGCCATCATCCCCCGAATCGAGCCGCATATACCGCTGCCCGCCGCCGCCGCCGCTGCCACCCCCCCCGCCCCCCCCCCCCCCGGCCGGCGGTGCGCCACGGGGAGCCGCCGCCGCCACCGCCGCCACCCCACGACACGTGCGGCGACGTGGACGGCGTGGCGGCGCCGCCGACCCCCCCGCTGCTGCCCGCGCCGCCGCCGCCCCACGACACGCGCGTCCCCCCCCCCCCAAAGAGGCCACCCGCGTCCGACCGTGGGGAGGGCGCGCCCTCCCCCCCACGCCGCGGCGGCGGGCCGGGCGGCAGGTCGCCCGGGGAGGCGGAAAAGTAGGGCAGGCCGCCGCCATCGTCGGCGGGTGCCGCCGCCGCCGCCACCGCCGCCGCGGGCACCACCAGCGGCGCGGACGCGCCGACGCGGCCGCCACCACGCCACGGCCGCCCGCCGTCGGCGGCGGCGGCGGCGGCGGCGGCGGCGGCGGCGGCGGCGGCGGCGGTGGCGTCGTCGGTGGGCAGGCCGGCGGCCATTGTGTCTCGCCAGCCAATGGATGGGGGCGGCGGCGGTGGGGCAGCCGCGGCGGCGGCGGCCGACACGGACCGGCCGGCGGCCGGGCGGCGTCCCCCCCCTCGGTCGAGCCCCACCCTCGCCCTACGGGCGCCCCCCCCCCCCCCCCCCCACCAGCGGTCGTCCGCGCCACCAACCGGTGGTGGCACCGTCAGCAGCGGCGCGGGCGGCAACCACGCGCGGCCCGCCGCGGCCGACGCGGCGGCGAGCAGCGGGCGGAGCCCCCACCCCCCAAGCCCCCCACCAGCGGCGGCGGCGGCCCCTACCGACGAGGCCGGTGGCGGCGGTGCGGGTGCGGGCGGCGGCGGCGGCGGCGGGGCGGCCGCCGCGCCCGCCCCGCCGCGCCCGCCGGCGGCGGGGCGGGCGCGAACGCCCCCGGCCGTCGTGGGGTGGCGCCGCCCAACACAGGGGGAGCACAGCGGGGGAGGGGGAAAGGGGGGCGGGGAACGCCAACAGGTGGCGGGAGCGGAAGAGCGGGAGGGGCGGACCGCCGCCGCACGTGAGCGGGGTCACACACGAGACGGCGGCCGCCGACGCAGAGGGGGGGTCTGGCGGCAGCGGCAGCGGCAGCGGCGGCGGCAGCGGCGGCAGCGGCAGCAGCGGCAGCAGCGGCAGCAGCGGCGGCGGCGGCAGCAGCAGCGGCAGCAGCGGCGGCGGCGGCAGCGGGCAGCGGCAGCGACAGCGGCAGCGGCAGCGGCAGTCGCGGCAACAGCGGCGCGCAGCGGTCGCCGCGGGCGGGGCGGAGCGGGCACAAAAAAAAAAAAAAAAAAAAAAAAGGGCGGGGACGGGGGCGGGCGGCGGGCGGGCAGGGGGGGGGGGGCGCCGGCGGGGGAGCGGTCGCGGCGCAGCGGCGCGGCGCGCGGCGGTGGCGTCGCGGCGCGCCCGCGCGGCGGCGCGCCGCGGCGGGTGTGCCGACAGCGGCCTCGACGCGGGCGTGGGCGGGGGGGGGGGGGGGGGGGGGGCGCGCCCTCCACCGCCACGGGCGTGTGCTGGGGCGGCGGCGGCGGGGGGGGGGGGGCGCCGTGGCCGCGGCCAGCCCCGAATGCGGTGGAGTTGGCAGCGGAAATGCGCGCGCTGGCCGCGCGGGACAGCAGGACGGAGGTGTTGGCAGCCGCGGACAGTCGTGACGCGCGGAGCTTTTCGGTGGGGGGGGGAACCGGTGTCGGACGACAGGTGTGTCGGTCGCCAGATTCTTGCCATCTTTGGCGCGGGACACACTGGATTCACACGCGAGGGAGGCACCCGCCGTGATCCGGCGTGGCGCGCCCGCCGGCCGCCGGCGCCGGCGCTGTGCCTTTCTCTCCCCGCCAGACGGGTAGCGCCATCTCCCTCCCGCGCCGCCACCGCGCCGTCGCCGCCGTCCCCTTGCCCGTCGCCCGCCACCCCCGCCGCCACTCCAGCCGCGTCCGTCCGGTCGGCCAACCTCTCCCCCCCCACTCCCTACACCGTTCCGCGTGCCTTGACCATCATGGCCTTTACCCCTCCTCCCCCCTGCTGCGCCCCCCCCTCCCCGCCGCGCTCAGCCGCCGCCTCCGCTGCCGCTCGCGCCGCCGCGGCCGCACCCCCCCCCTGGCGCTGGCACGGCGACAACCCCCCCCCCCCCACCCCCCCCCCACCCCCCCCCCCACCCCCCCCCCCCCCGGCGCCATCCCCCCTCTCCCCCCCTCCCCCTCCATCGCGATCGTCGGCGGCGGCATCGCCGGCCTCGCCACCGCGGCCGCCCTCCTCGCCGCCGCCCCCACCGCAACGGTGACGGTCTATGACGAGCACCCACGGGCGGGGGTGGGGGGGGCGTCCGCCGCCGCGGCGGGGCTGCTACACCCGTACGGACCCCGCGGGCGGCGGGAGGCGTGGCGGGGGGGGGAGGCGCTCGACGCGGCGCTCGCGCTGGCCGCCGTCGCGGAGGCGGGGGAGGCCGCCGCCGCCGCCGCCGCCGCCGCCGCCGCCGCCGCCGCCACCGCCGCGGCGGCCGACGCGGCGGGGACGGCGCCGCCGCCGCCGCCGCCGCCGCCGCCGCCGCCGCCGCCGCCGCTGGTGGTAGCCGGCGGCGTGCGCAAGGTCGCCCGCACCCCCCGCCACGTTGCCGACTATGCCGCCGCGCTCGCCGCCGACGGCGGCCGCGGGGAGGTGGTGCGGTGGGGCACTGCCGCCGACGGCGGCGTGGGCGCGGGTGGGGGCGGCGGCGGCGGCGGCGGCGGCGGCGGGGGGGTGCCGGCGGGGGTGGGCGGGATTGAGCTCCGCCGGGGGGTGGTGGTCGACGTGCCGCGGCTGCTGGGGGGCTGTGGGGGGGCTCGCGGGGGGGGGCGCGCGGTGTGGGTGCACCGCCGGGTGGAGAGGTACGTTTGGGGGGGAGGGGGGGGTGGCGGGGGGGGGGGGGGGCAGACGGGTCTGCGCTGCTGTGGACCCGGGGGGGGGGGGGCGGCGGAGTGGCGGGTGCTGCGGTGCGGCGTGCGCGGCGAGGGTGTGGGGGGCACCGCCCGTGGGGTGTGGGGCGGGTGGGGTGGTCGCGGCGGGTGGGTGCGGTGGCTGACTCTTACGGCGCGGTGCTGCGGCGCACGCCCCGTTGGCGAGCGTCGTGTGTTTGGTGGACACCCCTGCGGGCCTGTTCCCATACCCCTCCCCCCCCCCCCCCCCCCCGCCCCTATAGCATCCCTTCCCTCCTCACCACCCACGACGCCCTCATCGTCACCGCCGGCGCCACCGCCGCGTCCATCCCCGGCCTCGCCGGGCTGCCCATCAACCCCGTCCGCGGCCAAAACGTCTACTACGCGCGCCCCCCCCCCCCAGCGGCGGGACGCCCGCGTCGACGGCGGCGGCGGCGGCGGCGGCGGCGGCGGCGGCGGTCCCCCCCCGGCGCTGCCGCTCCTGTGCTCCAAGTACGTCATCCCCAAGGCCGCCACCGGCGAGGTGCTCGTCGGCGCCACGTGGGAGCACCCCCGCGACGGCGCGGACCTACACGCCCCGCCCGACGTGGCCGCCGCCGCCACGGCGCTAGCCGCGGCGGACGTCGGCGGCCTGTGGAAGGGCGCCGCCCCGGGCGGGGCGGGGGGGTGGCGCCCCGTCCGCGCGGTGGTACGTGTCCATTTTTTTTTTTTCCGCAAGGGGGGGTGGCGTGCCCGACGGCGCGAGCGTGGTGCGACGACGGTGGGGGAGGGGGGGGGGGGGGGGGGAGGGGGGGGGTGGGGGGGGATGCCCGCCGCGGTGTGGGCGCCCCGCGCGCGTGAGGGAGGCGGCGCCCGCGCGCGGCGGCGGGGAGTGCGCGGGGGGAGGGGGGGGGCGGGGGGCGCCGCGTGTGGGTGCCGCCTGGGGCGGTCCGCCGGCGGTGGGGGCGGCGGTGGGGGCGGCGGTGGGGGCGGCCGCCGGGCTGGGGCGTCGCGGCGGCTGGCGAGCGTTGGGGGGGGGGTGCGGACGGGCGGGCGCGGGCGGGTGGGGGGGGGGGGGGGGGGGGGGGACGCCCGGCGTTGGCCGCGGCGGCCACGCGGGCGGCCGCCCCGCGCGCTCCCCCAGTCACGGTGGCGGCCGACTGACGGTGGCGGCCGACGGACGGCCTGGCGGCGAGTCTCCCCCCCCGCCCCCCCCCCGCGTCCCGTTTTCGTGTCCTTTTCTTTTTTTTTTTTTTTTTGGTCTCGTGCGACGCGCTGCCGGCGGGTGTGCCCCCCCCCCCGCGCGCCCCCCCCCCCCGCCATTGCTCGGGTCACCCCCACACCCGCGGCGGCGGTCCCCCCCACCCGACCGGCCACGGTCCGCGTGCGGACGGTGGCGGCCTACTAGGCGGGCGTGCGGGGCTTGGCACCCCGCGGCGCCGCGGGCGCGGTGCCGCTCGCCAACGTCCTCACCACCCCAGCGGGGGGCGTCGCGTACGGCGGCCGCGCGTGGGCGTTTGTCGGTACGTGCCGTCCCGGGTGGGGGGGGGGGGGGGGGGGGGGGTGGGGGGTGAGGCGGGTGGCACGCCGGCAGCGAGGGGGGGGGGGGTGGTGGGCGGCACGCCGGAAGCGAGGGGGGGGGGGGGCAGTGAGGGGAACGGCGGGGGAGGTGGGGGGGGGTGGGGGGGGGGGGTGTCGCCATGTCGCCGTGCCGCCGTGCGGCCGCACCGCGGCGTGCGGCCGCACCGCGGCGGGTGGCCGGCGTGGCGTGTGGCGGCCGGCGTGCAGGCGACGGGACTGACGACCGGCGCCGCCGCGTGGCGTGGCGGGTGGGAGACCCCCCCGGCGGGTGTGCGCGGACGGCGGGCGGGCGCGTGGCGGCCGTTCGCGCCACCCCCCCTTTCCTCTCGCGTCCTCCCTTTCCCCCCCCCCCCCCCCCCCCTCACCCCTCACCCCTTCCCCTCGACAGGCCTCGGCTCGCGTGGCATCCTCTACGCGGCGCTCATTGCCGGCGAGCTCGCCACCGCCATCACCACCGCCAACGCCGCCGCGCTGTGCGCCGCCGTGCGGCGGCGGCCGCTCGTCGTCCACCCCGCCGCCGCGGCGGCGGCGGCCGCCCCACCCGTGGACGGCGTGGCGGCGGCCGCCACGACGGCGGCGGCGGCCGCCGCGGAGGCCACCGCAGCGGCGGACGCGGCGGCGGGGCGGGCCTAGCCGCCGCCGCGGGTGGGCGGCGCGAGCGCCCCCCCGGGCGCGTGGCGCGGACGTGGCCGCGCGCGCGGCCGTGGCATCCCCAAACAAGACGCGAAAAAAAAAACCAAAAAAAAAACGCCTCCCCACACACGCCGCCGCCACGGCGCCCTCACCCCTTCCCCCCCCCCCCCGGCGACGCCACCAAAGCCGCCCGCCTGTCCCCAGCGTCCACCCCACGCCCGCCGCCAGCCTACGACTCGGCCCCACGGAAGAAGGGGTGCGCGAGCGCCTCGTCCACCCCACACCGCCGCCGCGGGTCCACCGCCACGCACCGGTCAATGAGGTTGGCGAGGGCGGCGGCGGCGCCCCCCCCCCCCCCCCCCCCCCCGCCCCCCCCCCTCGGCCGCCGCGGCCGCCGCGATCCCCGCCGCCACCACCCCCCCCCCACGTGCGTCGCCGCCGCCGCCGCCGCCGCCGCCGCCTTTGCCAGCGGCGCGGTCCAGTCGCGCCCCCGCGGGGACGCGCGGAGCATCCGCGGCGGGATCCCCCCCCCCCCCCCCCCCCCACCCCGCAGCGCCGCGGCGCGGCGCAGCAGGTCCGCATTGTCCGCCGACGGCAGCAGCAGGCGGCCCGTGTAGAGCTCGTACAGCACGCACCCGACCGACCAGACGTCCGCGGCGGCGCCGCGGGGCAGCCGCAGCGCAATTTCGGGCGCGCGGTAAAAGCGGGAGACGAGGTAGGGGGTGGTTGGTGAGGCCGCGCCCGCCGCGGCGCCCACCGCCGTCGCCGGCCCGTGCGCGTGCGGCGGGGGCGGGGGGGCGCCTGGCGGGGGACGAGCCACCGCGGCGGCGGCGGCCGCCCCCCCGCCGCTGGGCGGCGGCGGCGCCTCCACCCACGCCGACCCATAGTCGGCGAGCGTCGCGGTCGCCCGGTCCGCCGACAGCAGCACATTGTCCGGCTTGATGTCCCCGTGGACGACCCGCGCGGCGCGGAGGGTGCGCAGCGCCACAAACAGCTGCCGCCCGTACCGCCGCACCGCGGCCAGCGCGAGGCCCGTGCCGGCGCCGTACGCCTCGAGGGCGTCGCGGAGGCTGCCGCCCGCCGCGAGCGGGAACACCAGCGCCAGGTGGCCCCGGTGGGGGAACGCGTCGAGCAGCACCGCGCAGTGGCCGGCGTGGTCGGCCGGCGGCGTGCCCGCCGGCGGCACGCCCGCCGCGGCGGCAATGGCGCGGAGGGCGGCGACCTCGGACGCGCCCGCCCGGCGCATCGCGTCGTTGGCACGGAGGAGCTTGATCGCCACCCGCCGCGGCGGCGACGACCCGTGGTCCGTGCCGGCGAGGACGGTCGCAAAGACGCCGCGGCCCGCGACCGAGTCGGGGGTGTAGCGGCCGCCGGCGAGGCGGTCGCCGGGGTGCAGCGTATAGTGGCCCGAGGGGGACGTGGTGCCGTCGGCACCCGGCGGGCGCACCGCCTGGTTGGGGGGGCCGGACGGGAGGGTCGCGGTGAGAGCCACACACCAAGAGAACGAGCAAGAGCGCAGGGAAGACCGGCCAAAGAGCCAAGCGCGAGCGCCGGGCACACCCAGTTCCATAGCCGAGTCAGCCACCCACCCAGTCAAACCCCGCGGCGAGCAGCGGGCCCACTGCGCCCAGGGTCCTACGACGGCAAGTCCGACGCGGCTGCACCCCCACCTCCCACCGCCACGTCGGCGCGCGCCCAAGCCGCCGCCGCTACGCTCCGCCACGCCCAACCTCCCCGTCCCCCCCCCCGTCCCCCAGAACACACACACACAACGCCCCACCACAAGACGCCGCCACGAGACCCCCGCCACCACCCAGTCCACATACCGCTGCCGAGCCACCCCGCAGCAGCGCCGCCGCCTCGGCTACCGACGCGAGTGGGGCGGCGGCAAACATGTCAAAGGTGTCCGCGGCCGCCACGGTGGCGGCGGCGGTGGCGGTGGCCGCGGCGGTACGGGCGCCGCCCGCTGGCGCGAGCCCCCCGACCGCCCCGTTGACGCCGCCGCCGCCGCCGCCGCCACCACCGCCACCGCCGCCACCGCCGCCGCGGATACCACCGCCGCCGTCGTTGCCACCACCGGCGGCCACGTCGGGCCGCGCACGCTTGCCGCCGCCACCAGCGTCGGCGTGCGCAGCCGGCGGCGGCCGCTTGGCCGCGCTCGCCGCGGCGGGTACCTGCACGGGGGAGCGCAGCGGAGGGGGAGGCCAACCGGGCACACCAGCGGCCAAAGCAGAGCGAGGGGACGCGCCGCGCAGCCGGCGAGCCGCGCACGGCACGGCGGGGCGGTCAGCCGGTTCACCATTAGCGCACGTTGGGGGCGGCGGGCGGGGCGGGGTGCTCCGCCCCGGGGGGTGGGCGGCCCGCGCGGTGCGGCGGCCGCAGCGGGAGGGGGGGAGGGGGGCGCCCGGGGGGGGGGATGGCCCCGTGGGGGGGGGGGGGGGGTGCTGGGCCCGCCACGCGCTGGGGGGGGCAGAAGAGAAACGAGACGTACGAGCACGGCGGGTGCGGGGGGGGGGGGCCGCCGCAGCGTCCGCAGCAGGGACCGGGACCGCAGCGGCAGCCGCGACCCGTGTCGGCGGCGGCGGCGGCGGCGGCGGCGGCGGCGCCGTCGGCGGCGGCGGGGAGGATGGGGGTGCCGCCGCCGGCGGGGACGGTCGGGGCGGCGGCGGCGGCGGCGGCGGCGGCGGCGGGCGGCGCCGCGCGGCGAGGGGCACCCCCCAGCGCCCCCCCCCCCGCCACCGTCGGACGAGTCACTCGACACGGCGGCGGCGGCGGCGTCGGCGTCGTCGGCGGCGGCGGCGGCGGCAGCGGCGGCGGCGGCGGCGGCGGCGGCGGTAGGGCCACGACGGAGGCGCGGCGGCGGCCGCCGCGGCGGGGGCATGCCGCCGGCCAGGCGGGGCGGGCGCGGCGGGCGCGTCGGCGACGGCGCCGCGGCAGGGGGGGGGGTGGGGTGCAGCCGACGGGGAAGGGGCGGCGACGATGGCGGGGGGGGTGGGGGAGGCAGAGGGGGGGGGGGGGGGGCGTGGGGGGGGACTTGGGGCGCTTGGGGGAGGGGGGGGGTGGGGGGGGAAGGGGGGGGGGGGGGGCGCGACGGGACGCGCGGCCGCGGGGTGGCGCGGGGGGGACACGGTGGGACGGCCGGTGGCGGTGGGGCGGCGGCGGTTTGCGCGGGCGCGATCCGCCCGGCCGCGGCGGCGGCGGCGGTCTGGCCGGCGGCGAGCATATGCCAAGATTCCCACGCGCGTTTTTTTTTTTTTTTGTTGTTGTTTCCGTCGTCCCGCCTCGGTGGTCGTCTGGGGGCCGTCACGTGGGCGCACGGCGCACGCCCCCCCCCAGCACCGTCCGCGGCGCGGCGGCGGTGGGCGGTCCGCCACCGCGCCGCCGCCGCCGCCGCCGCCGCGCGCCACCGCCCGCAGCGCCCCCACCAGCACCACCACCACTGCAGCCCACCGCCGCCGCCGCTGGCCGCCGCTGCCAACGCCAGCGTCGGTGCCGCCGCCCCCGCCGCCATTGGTGCGGCACGTGCGCAACGGCCGCCGCCGGCGGGCCCATTGTGGGCTGCCCGCCGCCGCCGCCGCGCTGCCCACACGTCGCGCCGGTGCACCGGGGGCGCCCTGACCGCACGACCAACCCGATTGCTACGGGTACGGTGCGTGCGGCTGGCACCCGCAGCCGTACCCACGCGGCAGCGGCGCACCCCACACGCCCCCGACCCGCCCCTCCCTGCAGGGCGTCGCAGCTGCTCCCCCCCCCTCCCCTTCCCCACCAAAGCCGGCCGCCACGCCCGCCGCGCGTGTCGTCGGCGTCGTCACCCCGCGTGGTCGTCGGCGCCCCCCCCCCCCCCCCCCCCCCCCCCCCCCCCTCCCCACACGCGGTCGCGTTGAGCCACGCGAGCGGCGTGCCGCGGACGCGCACCCCCCCCGGCCGCGTCAGCGCCGCGACCACCGCCGCGGCGGTCACGCCACGGCGGCCGCCGCCGCCGCCGCCGCGCCGCGGCCGCTCGGCCAGCACCAGCGCGGCGAGGCCCGCCACGTGTGGCGCCGCCGCCGACGTGCCCGACAGCCCCGTCCGCGCGGACGGGGAGGCCGTGCCGGCACTGAGGATGCCCACGCCGGGCGCGACAAGGTCAACGCAGCGCCCCCAGTTGGACGACGCCGCGGCCACGTCCCCGGCGCCGACGCTCCCCACCGCAATGACGTGCGGCTCAGAGGCGGGCGTGTAGCCACACGCGTCGGCCGCGTCGTTGCCCGCGGCGGCGATGACAACCACCCCGGCGGCCGCCGCGGCCGTCGCGGCCGTTGCCATCATGTCGACGGCGACGGTGCCCGGCGGGAGCGCCCGCCGCGGCGGCCGCTTGCCAGACAGGGACGCGGAGAGGAGGACGGGCGCCGCCGGGTGGGCGGCCGCCCACCCCACCGCCACGTCCAGCGCGGATAGCACGTCCGTCAGCGTCCCGTGGCCCGTCCCGTTGAGCACCTTGACGCACGTCAGCCGCACGCCGGGCGCAACGCCCGTCCCGCGGCCCGCCACCGTCCCCGCCACGTGCGTGCCGTGGCCCGACGCGTCCTCCCCCGACGCGTACGCGCTGCCCGGGGCGGCCATGACCGCAAAGCGGCCCGCCGCGGCGAGGTGCGCAAACTCCGCGTGCGCCGCCATGCACCCCGTATCCGCAACAAACACGTGCACGCCGGCGCCGCCGCGGGGGAAACACGCCGCCGTCGACGCGCGGCCGTCGAGCGGGAGCACCGCCTGGTTGATCCGGTCCCGCCCCCACAGGTAGGGCCGCGAAAAGGGCACCGCGGTCGGCGCCGCCGCCGCCGACGGCGCCGCCGCGAGTGGCGCCGCCCAGCTGCCCGGCATGCCCGGCGGCGGGGGCCACCCGGCGCCACCACCGACGGGCGTCGCGGCGGTGACGCCATCGTCGGGCGCCCACGCGGCGACGCCCGGGATGGCCGCCCAGTCGCGGCCGCCCGCGGCGGCCGCCGCGGCGGCCGCGTCGCGCGCCGACGCGGCGACCGCCGCCGCCCCCGCCGCGGCGCCCGCCGCCGACCCGCCGCCGTCGCCGCCGCCGCCGCCGCCGCCGGGGCAGCGGGCGGCGACCATGTGGAGGCCCCGGAAGTGGCGCACCCCGTGGCAGCCGTCGGCGGCGAGGCGGCCTCCGACACGCCGCGCACAGGCGGCGTCACAGGCGGGCGTTAGGGACAGGATGGTCGGTTGGAGGGGGGCGGCCGCGAGGTGGGGGGGGGGGGGGTGGCCGCGGCGGCTGTCCCTACTACCGTGGCCACGACGGCGACCGTGGCGGCCGTGGCGGCCGTGGCAGCGGCGGCGAGGGTGCGGCTGACGCGGTGGCGGGGGGTGGACCCCATGGTGGGTGGGCGCGCCGGGGGGTCCCCACCCACGATATGGAGGAGACGGGGGGGTTGGGGCGGGAGGGAGGGGACAACGGGCGACGCGCCCCGCAGCCAACAAGGAAAAGAGCCAAGACGGTCGGGAGGGGTTTGAAGCGCGCGGGGAAGAAGGGGTCGGTGGCGGTCACGGCGGTGGCGGCGTCTGACGAATGGCCACCCGGCAGACGAAAACGCCTGGAGCGGCCGAGCGGCGGCGGCCGGCGCTCGCTGGGGGGCGCGAGGCGGTCGTCTCCCTCACCCCCCCCCCCGACGTCACACCCCGCGTAGGGTCACGGGGACACGGCGGGACTGACGGTCAGCGCTGGTGCGGTGGCGGTGGCGCCATCGACACCCACGCACGCAAGCACCTGGCCAGGGCGGGCGGGTGGTGGAGCAGAGGGGGGGGGAACGCCGGCAGGGGGCGAAGCGCGCGGCGCGAAATCCTGTCATGCCGCCCCCCCCCCCCCCCCCCCCCCCCCCAGAGACCGCAGGAAGGACGCGGGGCGCGGGGGCCAGCTCGCCGCCGCCGGTCGTGCGGCCGGCGCGGGCGGGCGGCGCGTCCTCCTTGGCAGCCGCCTGCGCGGCGGCGGCGCCAAGTCATGGCGAAATGGGGCGCCCGTCGCCACGGGGGACCTTGCTGTCGCGTCCCCGCCCGCCGTGCCGCGCATCCCGTCGGGGCCACTTCCGCCACACCCCGCCCACAGCCGCCGCCGAGGGGGGGGGGGCACGGCCGGCCTGCGCTGGTCACCCCACCAGACCAGACCCGGCGGCGGGGGCCGCGGCTCGCGCCGCGAGGCGGCCACGCCCGGCCACACCCGCCCCCGCCACGGGCGCCCGCCCGCCCGTCGATGACGCGGCAGCAGAACCCCGCCGTTTGCCTTGTGCACGCGCCCCGCCTCCGCTCCCCACCCACCACGCGGGGGTTGCTGGTGGCGGACGGCCACGCTCCCCGTGCCGCGGCTGTCAGGCCGCGGTGGCCACCCCCAACACACCCGCGCGCCTGACGGCGCCACCCCCCCCACCCCCCCCATTCATCGCCAGCGTCGGCCACGACGCCAGCGGCGGACGCCCGATGCGGTGCTCCCCCCCCCCCCCCCCCCCGGGGGGCGGGCTGGCCGCCCACCGCCACCGCTGGCGGCCGCCACCGCCGCCTGCCGCGGCGGGCGCCGCCGCCGCGCGCACGCACGTGCCCGTCGACAGTAGTCGCTCTCCCCCTCCCCCCCCCCCCCCCCCAACGGAGCAAGGCGCGTAACCTGCCGCTGGGATTCTCTTTTTTTTTTTTTTTTTTTTTTTTTTTTTTTTTTCTTGCCCGACGTCCGTCGCGGCCTCCCCCCCCCCCCCCCCCCCCCCCCAAAACCAACGGCCGCTACCCATGGCGCGAATACGAAAACCGCATGGACGTGGTCACCTCCGGCAGCGCGGCGGCGAGCTCCCCCCGCAGCCGCGCGCGGTCGGCGACGGTGATGGGGACGAGGACCCCCCCTCCCCCCCCCACCCCCCCCCCCAGCCGCCACGCCCACACCCACACCCACCGCCGGCGGGGCCACCCCCCCCCCCGCCCGTGGCGCGGCGGGCATCCACACCTCGGGGCGGGCCGAGACGGCCAGCCGGCAGAGGGCGGGCAGCGCGGCGGCGGCGGCAAAGCCCGCGGCGGGCCCGCCGGGGAGGGGCAGGTCGCCCGTGACGGCGAGGGAGGTGAGCGTGCCGCGGCAGGGGGACGCGCCGAGGGAGGCGAGGAGCCACCCGACCAGCGGCGGGGGGGTGGGGGCGGCCGCCGCCGCCGCCGCCGCCGCCGCCGCCGCCGCCGCCGCCGCCGCCACCCCGCCGGGCGGGGGCGACCCGCGACGGCGGCCACACCCGCAGCCGCCGCGGGCGGTCGCCGCCGCCGCCGCGGTGGCGGAGGCGGTCAGCTCGACGGCGGTCAGCGCCGGGAGGCCGAGCCACGGGCGGGGCAGCCAGGCGCCGGCCGCTGCCGGCGGCGCCCACCCCCGCCGCCCGCCGCGGCCGCCCACCTCCACCACCACCGACAGGCGCGCCAGCGCCGGCAGCGGCCCGAGCGTGGCCAGCACCCCCGCCGCCGCCTCGCCGCCGCCGCCGTCACCCCGCAGGCGCAGGGATAGGTGGGTGAGCGTCGCCGCCGCGCGCGCGTCGGCGGTCAGGCGGCGGAGCTCCGCGGTGCGGACGCGGGTGCCGCCCAGGAGGAGCGCCGCGGGGATGGTGGCCGCCGCGGCGACGGCGGTGCCAATGGCCGGCACGCCCCAGCCGCCGCCATTGCCGTTGCCGCCGCCGCCGCCGCCGTCGCCGCCGTCGCCGCCGCCGCCGCCGCCAAAACCATGGACGCCGCCGCCCCCGTCCGCGTCGTCCTCATCGTCGCTGCTGTCCACGTCGCTGCCCTCGGTGACCGCCAACGACAGGCGGCAGAGGCGGCGGCCCGCGAGCGCGGCGGCCAGGTCCGCCGCGGCGTGCCCCCCCCCGTCGGTATCGGTCACGGCAAGGGACAGGTCCGCCAGCGACGGGAGCCCCCCCCCCCGGGGGCACCCGCGGCCAACGGGGCGCCCCACCCCCCCGCACGTCCGCCGCCAGCGCCAGCCGCCGCACGCCCGGCACGCACGCCGCGACCGCCGCGGCAAGCCGCCCGTCCAACACGTCCGCCACGCCCAGCGACAGCGCCAGCGCCGTCACGGCTGGCAGCGCCGCCGCGCCACGCAGCAGCGCCGCGACCGACCCGGGCGGCCACACGCCCGCCAGGGAGAGCGTCAGGTCACGGAGGTGGGGCGCCACGCGGCGGAGCGCCGCGGCCAGGTCCCCGCCGGCACCCCCCCCCCCCCGCCGCCGCCGCCGCCGCCCGCCGCGACCGCCGCGGGCACGCCGCGGAGCGCCAGCCGCCGCAGCGGCACGCCCGGCGGCGCGTGCGGCGGCCACCCCCCCAGCGCCGCCGCCGCGGCGCCGTCGAGCGTCAGCCCCGACAGCCGCGCCGCCGCCGTGCCGACCGCCGCGCCGACCGCCCGCCACACCGCCGCGCGGCGGTCGGGGGGTACCGCACAGGGCGGCGGGGGTGGCGGGAGGGGGCGCCGCCGCCGCCGGCGGCTGGCGGCGGCGGCGGCGGCGGCGGCGCCGTCGGCGGTGGCGGCGGCGGCGGCGGGCCACCCGCCGGGGGGGGGCGGGTCGACGAGCTCCACCTCGGCCACGGCGGGGGCGCGCGCAAAAAAGGCGGCGACCGCGTCGAGGCGGGCGGGCAGCGCGGGCGGGTGCGGCGGCGGCGACGGCGGCCGCGGCAACGGCGGCGGCGGCGGCGGGGGGGAGGCGCGGCCACCCCCACCGCCGCCGCCGCCGCCGCCGCCGCCGCTGCCGGCGCCGCCGCCGGCCCGGTGCCGGGCGACCGCCGCGTCGCGGCGGCGCCGCGGCGACGCGCACGCAAAGCACCAGGGCAGCGTCACCCAGTCGACCGCCCCGTGGCCGAGCCGCCGCGTCGTGGTGCAGGCGCCAAAAAAGCCGCCGTGGGCGCGCTCGGCAAAGAGCCGCGCCGCGATGACGCGGAGGACGTCGTCGGGGAGGTCGAGGAGGCCCACCGGGGGGAGGGGGGGGGGGGGGGTGGGGGGGGGGGGGGGGGGGCCGGTGTGGGGGGGGAGGGCGACGCTGGGGGGGGGGGGGGGGGGGAGCTGATGAGGGGGGGGGGGAGGGGGACTGCGTGAGGGGGAGGGGGGGGGGGTGGGGGGGGGGGGGGGGTTGGCAGGCGCCCGTCCGGCGCCCGCGGAGGTGCCATGGGCCGCGGACGTCCGGGCCGCGCCCGACCGTACGGTCGGGCAGAGGGGCGGGGGGGGGGGGGGGCGGGGGGCGGTGCGCCGGTCCGCGTCGGCCCGAGGCCGATGATCCCGCTCGAGGTACCGGTCGACGCTGCCGCCGCCGCCGCCGCCTTTGGTGCTGCTTCTGCCACCGCTGCTGCTGCCGCTGCTACGGCCGCTGCCGCCGCCGCCGTCGACGGGGACGGAGCGGACAACCGCGGTGAAGGGGAGGGCGCGAGGGTGATACAAGGGGGATGGGGGGGAGGGGGGGGGGGGGATGATGTATGTCGAGGCGGTCGCGCGAGCTTTGCAACGTCAAAAAGAGAGGGGAGGGGGAGGGGAGGCGGACGTCCGCGACGGGAGGAAGATGACTCGTCTGGTCCACGTCCCCAACAAAGCGGCCGGCGGTGGGACTGGGGTGGCGCCTCGCACTGCGCGGCAGCACCGCGCTTGACACAGGGGGGGGGGGGTCCCGCCGCGCAGAGACCCGCGCCGGCAGCGGTCGCCGCGCGGCCGGCCGCCCGCGGCCGTGTGCGCCGCGCGTGGCCCCACCCGGCGCGCGCGGTCCCGCCGAGCGGCCGCCGCGCGGTTGGGCGCGCGGGGCGGCACACACACCCACACCCGCGTCCCGCGCGCGCGGGGCGCGCGGGGCGGGCCGACCGGCGTCCGCCGCGACCGTGCCGCCTGAGACGAGGGGGGGGGGGGGGGGGCGGGGGGTGTCGGGGAGGGCACCGGCCTGGATGGAATGCGGCGACGGATGACGGGCGGCCGCCGACGGGAGGGGCGGCGGGGGGTGTGCCCAGTGGCGGGGCACAGCGACGGCGGCGTTTGGACGTTGGGTGGGGGAGGGGAGGACCGTGGGCCCCGCGCGGGGGGGGGGGGGGCACGCCCACTCACGAGAGTGTGCGGCGCTGGTGGTTGGGGTGCCTAAATATAGTCGGTCGAGCTGCGGAGCACGATTACTGTCGAAAGTAATTTCATGTGCACGAGATTCCCAACGGAAATCAACGCGTCCCTCCAACCTGGACGGCGCGTGACAAGCCCACTGTGGCGCATTTCACTCCCGGTTTTGCGTCCCTCGCGCCTCCACCGTTTGCACAGAGCGCCGCGAGCGGCCGACGACCGACGGCCATCGCTTTGCATGCGCGTGCGCGTGGTGGGTCGGCGCGCGGGGGCGCCCGCCCGTGCGTGCATCCGGGTGTGCCATGCGTCGGCCGACCTCCGGTCACGCGCGCGTGCCGCGGGGGCCGACGCGCCACCCACGTGCGGCGGCGGGCTCGGGTCTGGGTAGCAACCGCGACCGCCGGTCCGCCATGGCGCACGGCCGGCCGGGCGATCCGCCTCGGACGGGGGAGGCCTCCGTGCTGGACCGTCTGCCCCCCCCCCAGTGGGATGACTGAGAGGTCCTTGTGGCACGGCTGCGGTCGGAGCCTCACCCATCGCGACGGTTGCTGCTGAGAGGGGCGCCACCATCGCAGCCGCAGACACCCTCTTAACGCTTGCGGGCGGTCAGCCCGTGCGCTGACGCGGCAGCACATCCGCGTGGCCGCCGGCTCCCCATCTACCCAGTGTATTTCGAGCTACTCTTCCGCGAACCCGACTCCCCTCTCCCCACACCACATCCCCGCCACAACCTTCCACCGCTCTGCGCGTTTGCGTGCCCTCCCTCTCCGCCCTCCCCCTCACCCCGCCTCCCTCACCCCGCCACCATGGGCTTCCCCTTTTTCTCCTGGTCGTACGCCCGCTCCCACGCGTTTAAGCTCATCTGCGCGGCGGTCTTCTTGCGCATGGACGGGGACAAGGACGGCAAGCTGGACACGCACGAGCTCTACTACGCGATGCAGGACGTGCACGCCAAGGTGCGCCGCCGCGTGCCCGGCGTGCCCCCCCCCCGTCGCGGCACGACATTGCCAAAGCGATGGCCGAGTTTGACGCCGAGGGCGACAAGACGCTCACCGAGGCGCAGTTTGTCGAGTTTGCCAGCGCCTTTTTCCACAAGAACGTGCGCGTGGTGAACCTGCTCAAGATCGTGGCCGCCGCGGCGGTCAAGTTTTTCGTGCTGCCCGAGGCGACCAACCAGCTGCGGCTGACCAACCCGGTGCTCAAGCGGGTGCCCAAGGGCGTGTGGGGGACCGTCGTCGGGTCGGCCATGCAGATGCTCGGCGCGCGGCTGCCGATGGGCACGGGCCGGGCTTGAGCGGGGCGGCCGTTGGTGGGGGGGGGGGGACCGCTCACCGGCCGCGCGCAGATGCGTGCGCGGTCGATTATCTATCTGGTGCTTGGGTGTTGCTTGTTGGGTGGAGCGCCTGTGGTTGCCACCTTCCCTGTCTACGCTGAAGCTCTTGAAGACGCGCTGTGGCCTCGTGAGGGAGCCAGGTGGGTGTGCCAGAGAGAGCGTGTTTGTCCCGCGGCGCCAAAGCCGTATGCACATGGAACTGGGCGCACACGCGCTCGAGTGAAACGCCGTAGTTCCGCCGGACCCCTGATGCCCGACGCCATAGTCCGCCCCTCAACAAAGAAGAGGCGATTGTACAGCTGCCCGCCGGTGTGTCTGAAACCAAAAAAAAAAACGGGTCGAGTACCGCGGCAGCGGCCACAGTTGGAGTCTCGACCACCACCAAGCCCCGCCCACGCCAAACCCCGACCATGCCAACCCCCGACCACCCCTGCCGAGTGACAGACAAAGTTCTACAGCCGCCTGCTGTCCCTTCCTGCCTGGCTTCCCCGGCCCCCCCACCGGTTGTCTCCTCCTCGTGCCTGCGCTTCCCCCCCGGGGGTATCCCCACTCATGGCCGGTACTTGTTGACCTTGCCCCGCACCACCTCGTCGGGTGCGAGCACGCGCGCGACGCGCAGCTTGGCCGACCGCGACCGCGGGTTCCGCCGCACCTCCGCCGCGCCCGCCACGATCGGCCGCTTGGTCAGCACCTCGACGCGGAGGGGCGCCGCTCCCGCCTCCCCCCCCACCTCGTCGTCGGCGTCGACGACGGCGGCCGCCGCACCCTCTGGCGGGTCGACAGCCGCCGCGGCGGCGTCCCCCCCCGGGCGCACCTTGCCCCGCGCGCCCGCCTCCCGGAACACGCGCTTGACCACCCGGTCCTCCAGCGAGTGAAACGAGATGACCGCCACCACCCCACCCGGCGCGACACACCCCACCACCCGCGGCAGCGCCGCGACGGCGGCCGCCTCGGCATTGACGACCATCCGCAGCGCCTGGAACGTCAGCGTCGCCGGGTGCACCCGCCGCTCATTGACGCGGCGGCCGCCCGCGACGGCCGCCGCCAGCTCCGCCGTCGTCGTCAGGCCGCCGCGGCCCGCGGCGACCGCCGCGGCCCGCGCGGCGACAATCGCGGCGGCGATGCCGCGCCAGTGGCGCTCCTCGCCCAGCTCCCGGATCGCCGCGCCGAGGTCCGCCTCGGACCAGCCATTGACCACATCCGCGGCGGTCGGCCCCGCCGACGCCGCGTCCATCCGCATGTCGAGCGGCCCGTCGCGGAGGAAGGAGAAGCCCCGGCCGGCCGTGTCGAGCTGCATCGAGCTGACGCCGTAATCCAGCAGCAGCCCATCCACGGCCGCCACGCCCGCCGCGGCGAGCAGCGCCGCCGCGTCGGCAAAGTTGCCGTGCAGGAGCGTCAGCCGGGTGCCCGCCGCGGCGGCGGCGGGCGCCAGCCGCGCCCGCGCCGTCGCGAGCGCCGCCGCGTCGCGGTCAATCGCAACGTAGTGGTCGATGGAGGCGGCGGCGAGCAGCGCCGCCGCGTGGCCGCCCGCGCCGACGGTGCCGTCGAGGAAGGTGCCGACGCGGCGGCCGGCAAAGTGGGCGACGACTTGGTCGACGAGGACGGGGGTGTGGGGGGGGGGTCGTCTGGGGGGGGGGGGAGGGGGGGGGGGGCGCCGCGGGGCCCCCGTGCCCCCACAAACGCCGACGAGCGGGTCGGTGGCGGCGGCGGCAGCGGCGGCGGTGGTGCCGGCAGTGGCGGCGGCGGCGGCGGCGGTAGCGGAAGCGGCGGCGGTGGCGGCGGCGGCGGCGGCAGCCGCAGCAGCCGCAGCAGCAGCACCGCCGCCGCCGCCCGCCGCCGCACACGCGGCGGGCGTCTGCCCATGGGCGGACCCGGCGCGCCCCCCCCCCCCCCCCCAGACCAGCACACCCGCACACCAGCGAGCGACCGGCGGCAGCGCGGGGCGGGCGCCGCCGCGGGCGGGCGCGCCCCCCCCCGGGCGGCGGCGGCAGGAAGGCCACCGCGGACGTGGCCGCCGCGGCGGCGACGCCGGGACGGCGGCGGCGGCGGCACGCGCGCGGCAGCCGCGGGGGAGTGGCACGCGGCGCATGGCCCGGGGGGGGGGGGGGGGACGCTGCCGGGTGTCGTTCTGGGCGGGTGTGGGAGGAGGGAAGGGGGGGGGGGGGGGGGTGGTGGTGCGACTGGTCGGCACAGCGACGGCGGGGGGGGCGGCGCGGTGGGGAGGGACGGCCGGCCGCGCCGGTGGCGGGCGGGCGGGCGGGGGTTGGGGGCGGCGAGGGCGGGGCTGTGGCGGCAGCGGCAGCGGCGGCGCGACGGCGGGGCTGTGGCGGCAGCGGCGGCGCGACGGCGACGCCGAGCGGCGCGCGCGCCAACCGCGCGGACGCGGTGGAGATCAAGTACCTCTCGTGCATCGTCGGCACACCGTTTCCCATTTGCCCTGATACCTATCCGCCCGCTCTCCAGCTTTGTTTCGCGTTCCACGCTGCTCCGCCTCTTCCCCCCCCCCCCGCGCAGTGGTGTCAAACCCGCGAACGCCGGGACAACGTGCAGCGGCGTGCATAGCCTCTGACGGGGCTTGTGAGAGGGGGGGGCGAGCACGATTGCACGCCGCGTGCAACCTTGGCACGAAATTTTTCACTCGATGCACGGCTCCTTGCACTCAGTGCACGACAGAGTGCACGCCTTGGCACACAGCTGTGCACGGCCGTCTCGAGCTGCCAGATTATTTACTACGGCCCAATTCAACAAGTGTGGGTGGCATGTGTACTGCGCTGGACCATGAGGCAAGGTCATTGGCGCTATCCTCGAAACCGTCGCCGTCCGGCGCAATGAGGCTGGATTTCTGAGAGTGAGGGCGTCCTTTGGGGTCGCCCAACTACTGCCGATTGGGTCGCTACGGGAGTAGATCGGGGCCCGGCGTGCGTCGGTGTGCACTGCTCCTTGCAACGGCGTGCGCTGCCCCGTGCACTCCGTGCATAGCCCGTGCCAAGGCATTGCACGCGATGCACGACGACGTGCATTTTGTTGACGTTGTAGCGACTGAGGACGACGAGCACGGGTTCCGGTGACATACTGCAGGATGTAGACATGCTTCAGGGTCCTCGTACGGCGGCTGGGAAAAAAAAGTGCTCCGGAACTCATGCCTGAAAAGTGTACGGCGCCGTGCGTCGGCGTGCCAAATAAACGTGGCCAGAGACCCCTGGGAGGGGGGTTTTCGACCCCTTGCACGGCCCTTGGCAAGCCCAGACGGCGAAAAATTGATCCGCGGACGTTCGCGCGTTTGACACCACTGCGCCGCCGCCTCCCGCCTCTGGTCTCCCACTTTCTTGCCTCCCGCCTCTTGTCTCCCACACTCTTGCCTCCCGCCTCTTGTCTCCCACACTCTTGCCTCCCGCCTGTTGTCTCCCACACTCTTGCCCCCCGCCGCGCACCTCCTGCCGTCCTGACAACCTTCCCTCTGCTTTTCTCCACACCTCCCCCCCCCCACCCCCCTCTTGTCCCGACGAGCTCCCCTCGACCCCTCCGCCCCTTCCCATGGCGACTCCCCCCCCCCCCCCCCCAACGGGCCCCCCCCCCCACCAACGACCCCCCCCTCGCCGTCCGCCTGCGCATCACCGGCACCGTCCAGGGCGTCTGGTACCGCGCGTCGGCGGTCGCGGCGGGCCGCCGCGTCGGCGTTGGCGGCACGATCGCCAACGCCGCCGACGGGTCGGTCGTCGCGACCGTCGCGGGGCCGCCCGCCGCCGTCGACGCGTTTGTCGCGTGGGCGCGGCTCGGGCCGCCCGCCGCGACGGTGCGGGCGGTGGAGGTGACACGCCTGGAGGGGGGGGGGGGGGTCGACGTGGGGGGGGGATCGTCATTGGCCGCAGCGGGTGAGGTGGGGGGGGGGGGGGGTGGGGGGGGGGGAAGGGGCGGGGGGGGGGGAAGGGGCGGGGGGGGGCGCCGTGGGGGGGGGGGGACGGCCGCCCAACCCCGCCATTGTGGCGCGCCGCCGCCGCTGGCCGCCGCCACTACCAGCTGCCGTCGTCGCTGCCGTATGGACGGCTCCCGGCCGACGCGGTCGCGGCGTCGCGCGACGCGCATGGCCGCCGCCCCGCCGCCGCCACCGCCCGCACGCCGACGCCCGTTGCCGTTGCCTGTGGGCGTGCGCCCCAAGACCGCCGGCGCCGCCGTTCGCGGACGCCCCGCGGGGGACTGCAGCTGCGGCCTCCCCCCCCCCCCCGCCGGCCGCCGCGCCCTGCCATTCCGTTGGCTCCCGCCGCCCGGCTGCCGCGGCCGGCTCGCCGCCGCCCCGCGGCGTCCCACCCGCGTGTGCCCGCGTGTTGGGGCGGCCTCGCCGCGGGGGTGGCGCGCTGGCTGCCCGCGCCGGCGGTGACGGCCGGGGGGAGAGGGGCGGCGAAGCGCGCCGCCACGTTGGGGCGTGGCACCGGACACCGCGGCGGGGTGGTGGGGGGAGGGCGGGGGGGGGGGGGTGTGCGACGAGCGGGGGGGACGCCGCGGCGGGCGGGGGGGGGGGTGGTCGCGTCAGCGGCGTAGGGCAGAGGACGTTCTCGTGGCGGCGGCCTGTTGGCGCCGGTAGCTCCGCGTGTTCGTTACCACTTCCCCCCCCCGCCACCCTCCTCGACGCGCTGTTCCCTCTGGTTATCGTCGAGGAACAAGACCACATGGGCTGCGTCGCACGGTGCTTCTCCCCTCGACCAGGGCGCTACTACTAGCTAGGGAGGCTCGTCCGCACCAGAAAAAAAATGACCGCGCTCTGGGAACGCACACGGGCGCGCGTCAGCACACGCCCGCCGCCCGGTCGGCGGTCCCCCCCCCCCCGCCGGCACGCCCGCCGCCTCCACCCGCGTGACCCAGGCGGCCAGCTCGGCCACAAACCAGTCGGGCGCCTCGAGCGGCAGCAGGTGCGCGGCGTCCGGCACGTCCCCCCCCTCCGCGCCGAGGCCCGCCCGCACAAACGCCGCCGCCCGCCGCCAGTCGTCTCGGTCCTTGCGGCGGTGGCGCCCCCCCCCCCCCCCCCCCCCCCCACCGGGGCGACCCCCCCCCCCCCCCCCCCGCGCCCCCCCCGTGGCCGCCCCACCCCCCCCCCACCGCCCACCCACACCGCCGCCGGCAGCCGACCGGCGAGCTCCCCCAGCCGTGCGACCGCCGGCACCTCGGGCCGCGCCTGCCACGGGTCCCCAAACACCAGGTGGTAGCCCGTATAGTCGTGGAGCATGGCCGCGACGGCCGCGGCGGGCGCGCCGCCCGCGGCGACCGTCTCGGCCAGCGGCGGGCGGGCCGCCCAGGCGGTAACCGCGGCGGGCACGTTGGCGAGGATGGCGTCCGTTTCGACGCGCGTGTGGGCGCCGCGGGACCAGCCAAAGCCGTCGACAGAGGGGGAGAGGAGGAAGAGGGAGGCCACCAGGGGGGGGGGGGGGGGGGCCGCCGCGCCCGCCCCAGCCGCCGCGGCGGCGGCGGCGGCGGCGGCGGCGGCGTCCACGTCGACGAGCGCCGCGTTGATCGCGACGGCCCCCCCCGCGCCAACGCCGACCAGGTGCACCGGCCGGCCCGGCGACAGCGCCGCGGCGAGCGACCGCACGTCGGCGGCGTGTGTGTACGGCCGGCCGCGTGTCGGCAGCGACGACCGGCCGTGGCCGCGGAGGTCCACCCGGCCGACGCGGACGCCCGCCGCGGCGAGCGACGGCGGGAGGGTGCCCGCGGCGGCGGCGGGGAGCGCGGCGTCAAAGAGCCGCCGGTCGAGCATAAAGCCGTGGATGCAGAGGATGAGCGGCGCGCCCGCCGGGCCGGTCACGTCATAGTCGAGGTGGCCTTCTCCGTCGGGGAGGGGGTGCAGCGCCGCGTGGGGGGGGGGGGTGGGGGGGGGGGGGGCGCCGTGCCGCCGCCGCCGTGACGACAGGGGCGCGGGGGCGGCCGGCGGCGGGCGCCGCGTCTTGGACGGCCCGCCACTGCCGTCGCCGCCGCCGCCGCCGCCGCCGCCGCCGCCGCCGCCGCCGCCGCCGCGGTGGCTGCGGTCCAAGCCGCTGCGGTGCCAGAGGAGGGGACGGGCGGCGAGGAAGGCGGGCCCGCCGCGTGCGGGCCGCCCGCCGGGGGGAGCGCCCATGGCGGGGGCGCGCGGCGCGCGGGGACGCACGGGCGCCCCCGCGGCGGCCACGGCGGAGCGGCCGCGACGCGACGTGCCGCCCGCACCCGCGGGCGGCCGCCGTTGGAAGCGAATGGGGAGGGCGGCCGCCGGGACACGAGGCGGCGGCGGCGGCGGCGCGGCGGCAACGGGTCGGGGGCGCCGCGGCGGCGGCGGGACTCGCCGCGCAAGACCGCGGATGCCGCGGCAGACGCCGGGGCGGCCGCGGTCCGTTGCTCCCCCTCGTGACGCGGTAGCAGCCGCGCGGCACGCCAGCGGTTGGGAACGCCGCCCTGCACCCCAAACCAACAGGAATACTACCCAACTAGTGGAAGGGCCGGGGATGACCGTACAACTCCTTCCAGCCGGTCCTACAGACGTGCGGTGCCCGCGCCCACGTGTCCACCTGCCCGTTGCGTGTGGCTAGCCGTGCGGATCCCCCCCCCCCTGACCAGGACACGCCACACCCCCCCCCCCGCGGTAAGATTGGCATATACCGATCGGTATGAATTTTCGTTACCGATTACCGAACGGTATACCGATTTACCGATACCGTATCGGTATGTCGGTACGGTAGTTTTGAGAATATTTTTTTTTTTCGCACGGCGTTCCATCGATGCTGAGCGGCTACTGGGGTGGCGTAACCGAGCAAAGACAGCTTCCGTCGGCCACCCGGCCAGCGCCACCGGACGGTCCCGGACCCGAGCAACAGTACCCGACGGGGTGGCCATCCCTATACCAGAGTTTTACACGTATGCCGAGCCCCACAAACGAGTGCTCACGCATCAAGGCACACATATCCACAACAAACTGCTCTCCCACGACTCTGCCAACAATGTCACGCACGGGGAACTTGGCAGCGCGGAAGTTGCTCAATCGCCACACGACCTCTTGGGGGATACCCAGGCATATCAGTAGCTGGCAGTGGGCACGCGAGCTCCGGCAGCGCAGGCACAGCAAAGTCAAACGCCATGAACGCTGGCACCTCTCCGCTCGGGTCGTGGATGCACGTACCGGTGGCGCGCAGCTTCACAGGCCATGCAGAACGTTACCCAGTAGTTGGAAACCCGTCCATCGCTGCGCACATACCGCTCGTTTGTCCGCCGAAACGCCTTCCATGTAGACATCGTCGCGGTCTGCATGGTGGGGAGGGCAGGGGGGTTCAATTTGAGCACCTCGGTGGAGAGAGGAGGGCACGTGGTCGTGTCTAGAGAGGAGGCGGTGCTGCTCGGTACGGGCAGGAAGTTCGGCACTGCACGGAGCGCGCAGTCTCCCTGAGCGCAGAAACGCCGGCCTCTATGAGGAGCTATCCGGTCAGAGCCTCCCCTAACCGCCGCGTCCCTTGTTGGACCTGTCGCAGCCGCTGGCCAGTGACTGTGCCGGGCGTGGCCAGTGGGCCAGCTAGTGTGGGGCGGTACGCTAGACTAGCGTGCCCTGTGCGCTGTGGAACGTACGTGCCCCAGCGAACTGCTCAGGCCGGTGCGAGGTCGCAGCTCTCCATGTGTTTCAGGACCTAGCTCATGACCGTACCGAAGGATACCGACATGAGAGAAAACGAAGCTTACCGTTTACCGATCGAGATACCGAAAATTACCGAATGCGTTTACCGACCCAAAATTACCGAATGCGTTTACCGACCGAGGTTACCGGCTTGCCAACCTCACCCGCGGCGGTGACGGCGCCGTCGCCGCGGCCGCCGCGGCCGCGTCGGCGCCGCCCATTGGCCGCCGCCGCCACTCCATCCCCGCCCGCGGCCAATGGGCGCGGCGGCCGCAGCCGCGACGGCGAAGCGCCGCGGCCGCCGCGCGCCGCCGCCGCCGCGCCCGCCGCGCGCCACACACCCCCACGCCGCCGCCGCGCGCGGCGTGGCTGGCGGCCGCGGAGGTGGGCGCCACGCCCGCGTGAGTGGCGGGGGGGGCGGGGGGGGGGGGGGGGGGGGGCGTCGGCACCGCCCCGCGCCGCCGCCGCGCTTGTCGCGCCCGCGCCTCGCGCCGCCTCCGCCGCGGGCAACCGACGCGCCCCACGGCTATCGCGGTGTCCGCCGGCTGCCGCGGCGGCGGCGGGCAGTCCCTACTACCTCGGCGGTGGCGGAGGCGGCCACCCTCCCCCTCGCCCCCCCCCCTCCCTCCCCTTCCACCCGCCCCGCCGCGCCGCTCCCCGCGCGGGGAGCATGGTCCCCGTCGTTGGCGACGGCAGCCGCCGCCGCCGCCCCCCCGACGCGGCCATCGCCGCCGCCGTCCCCGCCGCCGTCGCGGCGTCGTCGGCGGCGCTACCCCCGCCGCCGCCGCCGCCGCCGCCGCCGCCGCCACCCGCGCGGGCGGCCACGCCGTCGCCGCCGGCGACCGTCGCCGCCGGCCGCCGCCGGCCATCCACGGCGGCGGCCGTGCCGCCGCCGCCGCCGCCGCCGCCGCCGCCGCCGCCGCCGCCGCCGCCGCCGCCGTCGCCGCTGCTGCTGCCGCCGCTGCCGCCGCCGCGGCCGCCACCACCACCGCCGGCCAAGCGGCGTCGTCGGCAGCGGCCGCCCGCCATTGACGGCGTGCCACCGCGGCGGCCGCCGCCGCCCACGCCGCCCCCTCCCGCCCCGCCGGCGGGCGTCTGCCGGCGGGCGACGGCGATTGCCCCCCGCGGTGTCGTCCCGCCGCCGCCGCCCCCACCGCCGCCCCCACCGCCGCCGCCGCCGCCGCCCCCACCGCCGCGGCGGTCCCCCCCCCGGCCGCCGGCGCCCGCCCCAGCCGCAGCCGCCACCGCCGACGCGCACGCGTGGACGGCGGCGGTGGCGGCGGCAACGGCGGCAGCGGCGGTGGCGGCGCGGCCGCCCCCACCGCCGCCGTCGCTGCCGCCCGCGTGGGCGGCGTGGGCTACCGCCGCCGCCGCCACCGCCGCCGCCGCAACGGCGGCGGCGGCGGCAGCGGGCCGTGCCGCCACGCCACTGCCGCTGCCGCTGCCGCTGTCGCTGCCGCCACCGCCGCCGCCGCCGCCGCCGCCGCCGCTGCCGCCGCCGCCGCTGCCATCACGGGCGCCGCCGCGGCCGCCACCGCGGGGTCCGCCCCCCCCACTGCCGCTCTTGTCACTGCCAACGCCGCCGCCGCCACCCGTTGTGTACGTGCCGGTGCCACGGCCGGCACGGCGGCGGCGGCGGCGACAGCCGGTGGGTGGGCCCACCGGCGGCGCGGCGGGCGTGGCGGCGACGGCGGCGGCGGGCGCGGCGCCCGCCCCCGGGGCGGTGCCTGCCGCGTCTGTGCCACGCGTGGCCGCCGCGCGGACGGCGGACGCGGCGCATACGCAGGGGCAGAGCGCCAACCCACAGGCACCTGTGCCGTCAGTGGGCGGCAGTAGCGGCGACGGCGGCGATGACAATAGCGGCGGTGGTAGGCGGGATGGTCGCGGTGGTGGCGGCGGCGCCGCCACGGCGGCCGTCCTTGTCTCACCTGCGGGCGCGTCCCCCCAGCGGTCCACCGCTGTTCCTTGTGCTGCCGACGCCCCCGAGCCGGCCTCTGCTGCCACCCCGCGTGCCACCGCCCCCGTCGTTGACGTCCGTGGGGAACCGGCCCCGCCGGTCGTCCTCGCCGCCGTGGGCGTCCCGGTCGACCCGCCGCTGGCAGACGGCGGGCCGCCGCCGCCATCCACGCCGGGCTCGTCCATGACCTCCGACGCGTCGGCGCCTAGGCACTCGGCGTCAGCGGGGGGGCAAGGCCCCCACACGCACCCGCCGTCACCGCCGCCACCGCCGCCGCCGCCGCCGCCGCGGCCGCCGCCCCCATCCGTGGCACCACGGGGAATGGCGGCGGCGGTGGCCGCGGCGCCACGCCCGGCTGGCGCCGCGGCGAGGGGGTGTCGCGCCGGCGGCGCGCCGCCGCCGCCGCCGCCGCCGCCGCCGCTAGGGCGTGCGCGCACGCCACCGGCGGCGGCGACAGTGGCGGCGGGGGCGTCGGCAACGACGGCTTCTTTGGCAACGGCAGTGGCCGCGACGGCTACGGCCGCGACGGCTACGGCGGCGGTGGATACGGCGGCGGCATGGACGGCGGCTGCGGGGCTCCCGCTGGCGGGTGTGGGGGCGTGGGAGACGCCGCTCCACGCGTTTTGCGCCATCGCCCTGGCCGCCGAGCGCCGGCGCTGAGCCCGCACGCGAAGCCCCTCTGCGGACAGGGAGAACGGGAGCCTACGGGCGTGAGGGGGCGACGGGATGGACCTGACCGTGGCGGGGGTGAGGGTGGGGGCGTAGGGGAGGGAGCGCACCTACGGGAAAGGGGGGCGGCATGCAGTAGGCCGTAAAGGGTGCATGACTTGACCGTTGCGCGAACGCAGGCAGCCCTGCCATTCCCTTTCATCTCGTGAGCGGGCGCCGTGTCGCGCAGCCCCTACCAAAGGCAACTGAGCACGCCCCCCCCCCCCGCCCCCCCCCCCCACCCCCCTACCCGACGCACCGCCCCCGCACATGCTCCGCGACGACCGCCACCACCCGTGGCACGTCCACAATCGTCGCTTGCGCCGCGGCGCACGCGTCCGCGGCCCGGCGGAGCGGGCTGCGCCCCCCCCCCCCCCCCCACCAACGACGGGTGGCAACGCGGCGGCGCCCGCGGCACCCCCCCCCCCGCCCCTCCCCCCCCGGCGTGACCGGCGGGCCGCCCGGCGCCACCGCCGCAGCATCGACGCTGCCGCCCGCCGGGACGTGGCCGCCGCGGCCGACGCGGTGAGGCAGGTGCCAAACGCGTCACCGTCGGGGAGGCCCCCGACGGCGGTGACCGTGAGGCCGACCGCCGCGGCGAGGGGTGGCAGCGAGCCGTCGGCCGCGGCGGCCGCGGCGGCCAGGGAGGCGCGCCTCGAGACGACGCCGCCGCTACGGGCGGCACGCCTATGGCGGCGCGCCGGTGGTGCCGTGCCAAAGGGGTAGAGCTCCACCACCGCCGCGCCGGGGCGGAGGTAGCCCACCGCCGCCGCGTAGGTGGCGTCGTGGGGGACAATGACCACATCCGCGGCGGCGAGGGCGGCGGCCGAGTCGTTGAGCGCCTCGGGCCGGAGGGTGGTGACGGTCAGGTCCAGCGGCGTCGACGCGGCGGCCGCCGCCTTGGCCACCGCCGCCAATGGCAAGGACCCGACGGGCAGCGCGCGCACCGCCGCCGCGGCGGCAGCAGTGGTGGTGCCCGCCGCCCGCGGCATGGCGGCGGCGGCCTGCAGCGCGTCTTGTAGGCCGTAGAGGTTTTCCAGGTGGTGCGGCCGCCGCCCGCGTGCAACGACGGGCACGACCAGCGCGACGCGCAGCCGGCACGGCACGGGCGCGGGTGGGGGGGCCAGCCGCCCCAGCGGCAGGTCCGCCGTGCGCACGCCCGCAGCGGCGGCGGCCAGCTGGAGCGGCAGCGCCGACGGCCGCGGCGGCGGCGGCGGCAGCGGCGGCCGCCACGCGAGCGCCCCCGCCGGCACCCGCGCCAGGTCCATGGTGCCCGCTACCACCGACCGGTAGCAGACGACGCCACCGGCAGACCGGGTTGCCATCACGGCCGTGGCGGCGGTGAGGTCGGCGGGCGCGCCCGGCCCCGCCGCGGGCGCGGCGGCCGCCCATGGCTCGCCCGCGGCGGCGGCCGCGACCGCCCCCACCCCACCGTCGAGCGTGGCGAGCGCGGCGCCGCTCAGGACCGGCCGCAGCGGCCGCCGTGGCAGCAGCGCACACGAGCTGCGGGCGACGCCGACACACGCGTAGCGGCGGTGGTGGCGGCGGGGTGTCCACCACGCCCGCCACCCCCCACCGCCGGCGGCGGCGGCGCCACCGGCGGTGCCCAGCTGGCCCGCCACCGCCCGCACGTACGCCTGCCCACGGAGGAGGCGGTACAGGCGAGACGCGGTGCCGGCGGTCGCCGGCGCGGCGTGGCTGTCGAGGAGGACCAGGTCCGCCGGCAGGTACCGCCCCGCCGCCGCGGCTGCCGCCCGCACCACCGCCGCTGCCGCCGCCGCGTCGGCCGCCCCGCCATCGACCGACGCGTTGACACCACCCGCCGCCGCCGCCGCCGCGCCCGTGGCCGCGGCAGAGGCGGTAGGGGCAGAAGCAGCGGCTACGGGCGGTGGCGGCAGCGGCGGCGGGTCGGCAAACGTCGGCGACCGGCGGCCGGTCAAGCCACAGGCGCGGGCGAGGCGGCGGGCGTCCCCCCCCGCCCCGCGCCCCCGGCCGACCCACGCCGGCAGCACGAGCCCCCCATTGGGCGTCACGCACGCGCCGTGAAAGCGGCAGACGGTCGGGCTCGCCTCCCACGGCAGCGCCCACCCCTCCACCGTTTCCGCGTCGCCGACGAGGGCGCCCACGCCGGGCAGCGACGCGGCCGCGGGGGGCAGGTATCCGCCGCCGCCGCCGCCGCCGCCGCCACCGCCGCCGCCACCGCCGCCGCTCAGTACCAGGCCGCCACCGAGGAGGAGGACGGTGCCGAGGGCGGCGGCGGGGAGGATGGTCTCCACCCACGCCCGCCGCCGGGACTTGCCCGTCGAGTCTGCTGAGGTGGGGGGGGGGGGGCGCCGGCCGACCGCCGGGATCGCAGCAGCCGCCACCGCTCGCCAATGCGGGAGCGAACGCTCACCATGACGAGCGGGGAGGCGGGAGGGGCGATAGACAGGCGTGAGGTGAGGGGGGAGGAGGCTACCGCTTAGGGTGGGAGGGGGTAGAGGGATGGAGGGCGCACGACGGGGTAGCCCTACCGACCTGGGCGGGGGCGAGGTGTCGAAAGGTGAGCCGGGCCCGTCCCTGACCCCGCGGTTTTGCGGCAGTCCAGCCGGCCCACCCAGCCAGAGCAAGTCACCCCTGCACCGTCGTTCCACCGCCGCTGGCGGTAGCGTCGGGAGCAAAGCAGGGGGGGGGAAGGGCCCGTCGGGTGAGGGGGTTGCAGGTGCTTAATGCGGACCGCTCCAAGCGGACCGCCCGAGAATGGGACCACGAGAGGACGAGGGAGCTAGCCATGCGAGCGTCGATGCTCTGTCTTCCTACCGATCCGCACCGACCCGCCCGTCCGTGCAGATCGCTCTCTAACGTACCGCCGCCCGGCGGCGGCGATCGGCATTTATGGTCAAAATTCACAGGGATGGCGTCGACAGGCCACGCCGCGCTCCGTCACGCGTCCTCGTGACAGAGAGAGAGCGGGCCATGCCGTACGCCCGCGCCTGTCGGGCACACGCACGCACGAGCGGGCGCCGCCGCGGCCGCGGCCGCGGCGCCGCGGCTCGCCGTCAACGGACGGCGGCGGCGGGAGCGGGGACGGGTCGCCCCGCGATGGGGCGCTGCCGCCGCGGCTGCCGCAGCAGCCGCCATAGACCACCGCGGTCGGTGTCGGGTGGGGGAACGGAGAGGGGATGCGCCCGCTCGATGAAGTGGCCGGGGGAACGGGGGGGGCGGGGGCCGACGGGGGAAGCGCGCCGGTCGCCCGACGGTGACTTGGGTGTCGGTCGGACTCTCCAGCGCCTCGGTCCGACGGGCGCGCTGGAAATGACTATTTCGAAGGGGGGCTACATGGGCACGATTAGCGCAAACAACCCCATTGAGGGGACGGTTGGGAGGGCAAAAATTTACGGTGACCTTGCCCTGCCCGGACCTCCAAGGGACCCACCCTACTGACGACGGAAGTGGTGCTCGCAAGTATGTACTTTAATTTTAGAAATGCCTTGTTGTTTCGAAGTTTTAATTTCAATGTGTGTCGTAATTTTGTGCGGCGAAGTACAGCCCGGTGCGCCGCCGCCGTCGCGGTCGCGGTGGCTCTGCCGTTGCAGCTGCAACGGCTGCCAACCTGCTCGGCACTGCCCCCCGCGCTGACGACGTCGCCGCCTACTGGCCTTGGCCCCGCTGTTGTGGCATCATCTCAAGGTACTCCCCCCAAACTGGCAGCTCCACCCCTCTTTCTCCCCTGCCCATGGAAACAATAGGTACAGACATGGAGGCGGCGTCCACCCGCGCCGTCGCCGCCGCGGCCGCGGCGGCGGCCCTCCTCCCCACCGGCACGGCGGTCATCCAGTTTGCGTCGGCGGTGGACGACACGCCCACCGGGCCGGTGCTGGACGTGCCGCTGACGTCCACCCCCGCCCAACTGACCGCCCTCCTCAACGAGCTGCTCGGCGCGTCGGACGAGCCGCTGCCCTACGCCTTTTTCCTCCCCGCACCGGTCAAGGCCGCGGCGGCGGCGGTGCCGGGCGTGGCGCCCGCGCTGACCATCGCCCCCCCCGCGCCCGTACCGGTGGTCACCGCCCTCTCTGACGCTGTTGCCGGCGCGGAGCTGTCGGTGGAGCGCATCCTCCGCGTCTCGTACCGCCCGCAGGCGGTCTTCCGCGTCCGCTCCGTCACCCGCTGCACGGCGTCCCTGCCCGGCCACGCCGAGGCGGTCCTCGCCGTCGCGTTTTCTCCCGACGGCAAAGTGCTCGCGAGCGGCAGCGGCGACACGACGCTGCGCTTGTGGAGCGTCGCGGCGGGGCTGCCGCTCGCCACGTGCACCGGCCACCGCGGGTGGGTGCTGGCGCTGGCGTGGGCGGGCGACGGCCGGTCCGTGGCGACGGGCAGCACCGACGGGTGCGTGCGGGTGTGGGGCGTGGCGGGCCTCAAGCTGTCGTCCAAGGGCGCGCCGCCCGCCGGGCGGGAGCTGACCGGCCACAAAAAGGCCGTCACGTGCGTCGCGTTCCAGCCCTACCACCTGGTGGCCGCGGCGGGTGGCGGCGACGCCGCCAACGTGGTGCCGGCGGTGGTGACCAAGCTGGTGTCGGGGGGTGCGGACGGCGGCGTCCGCATCTGGCACACGGGCACCGGCCGGTGCGAGCGGTCGCTGCCGCCGCACGCGGCCGCCGTCACGGCGGTCCGGTGGAGCGGCGAGGCGGGCGCGGGCGGCGGCGGCCTCATCTACTCGGCCAGCCGTGACCGGACGGTGCGCGTCTACGACGCCGCCGCGGGCACGCTGGTGCGGGTGCTCGGCGGCCACGGCCACTGGGTCAACTGCGTCGGGCTCAACACGGACGCGGTGCTGCGGGCGGGCGCGTTCCCGTCGCGCGCGGCGGACGGGGAGGCGGGCGCCCGCCCGCGGCGGCCGCCGCCACCACCAGCCAAGCCGCCGGGGGGCGCACCGCCCGACGCTGCCGCCGCCGCCACCGCCGCCGCCGTCGCGGCGGGGGTGCTGACGCCCGCGCGCGCGCGCGAGCGGTACGAGCGGGCGGTAGCGCGGCTGGGCGGGGAGCGCCTCGTCACCGGCAGCGACGACTTTACGCTCACGCTGTGGACGCCGGCGAGCGCGAAAAAGTCGGTCGCCCGCATGGCGGGCCACCAGCAGCTCGTCAATGACGTTGCGTTTTCGCCCGACGGCGCGTACGTGGCGAGCGGCTCGTTTGATAAGAGCGTGCGGCTGTGGGACGGCGTCGGCGGCGGCTTTGTAGGCGTCTGGCGGGGCCACGTCGGCGCCGTCTACCAGGTGGGCTGGTCCCCCGACTCGCGGATGGTGCTGTCCGCGTCCAAGGACAGCACCGCCAAGGTGTGGGCGGTGCGGCCGGCGGCCAAGGGGGAGCCCAAGGGCAAGGGCCGCAACGGCCAGGTCGGCCCGCTCGTCGCTGAGCTCCCTGGCCACGCCGACGAGGTGTACGCCGCGGCCTGGTGTGGCGACGGGGGGTGGGTAGCTACGGGTGGAAAGGACCGCGTGCTCAAGGTGTGGCAGCACTGACGGGAAACGGGGGGCGGGAAAGGCAGACGATGGCCGGCTATATTGTACCGTACTGTACTGTCCCACTACTGTGCTGTACGTGTTCTTTCGGGAGGCCAAAGTTTAAATTTCAAATCTTCTTCCGCGGACGTCCGTTGCGGCGAAGACGAAACCACCGCTACCGCTCCACGAACTTCCCCCAACGCGCCGGGCGACAGCGGCCAGCGGCTGGACTTCCCTACTGGCCATCTCTCCGCCGCGTACGGCGGCACCAAAGGAGCCGCCATGGCCCGTCTGGTCAACCTCTGCTGGCGGCGGTGGGCTTCCCCCGTGCTCCCACCGCCCGCGTTCTCGTTCGGGCTCCCCCAGGGGGAAGAGCTCCCCCGTGGCTCCACGCAATCGTCCCTCCGGCCGAGACAAAAAAAAATTGCGCTCTCCCCCTGGTTTTCCTCCCTGGTGTCCTTTGGCGACGGCAGTTGCCATGCCGACCCGCCCCCGAGCGCATTGGCATGCGCGGTCGTAGGGCCAGGGCGCTACGTGCACTGGGTGGCTCCCCCTTGGCGAAGGCGCATACAAAGAAGCAGCCGGCCTGTAGTCCGCCCCCGCCGACCACCTCAAGCGCGCCCCGGCCGCAGGGGACATCCCCCAAGACAGGAGGTAGGAGGCTGGCCATGGGTGGTTGACGAGACCATAACAAGCACGGCCCGCAGGGAGCCCCATCAGCAGGGAAAACCCTCCTCAGCCACCCACCAGACTGGTGCAAGCAAGAGAAAAAAAATAAGGCGCCAGAGCAGCTTGCGTCGCTTTTTCTCCGCGTCGCCCACCGCCAGCGTCTCACCATTGCCCCCCCGGAAGAGAGGTACAAGGTAGATCTCGCATAGCGCTGACGGTGGACGGCGCCACGCCAGGAAGGTCAGTCGGCGCGTGCGCGGGGGTCCCGACCGTTCACGAGCCACGGCGGGACGGACGTTCACCCCCACCGGCGTGTCCCGCAGGCGCGCCGCCAGACGCAGATGGATGGAGCGGCGCGCACGCACCAGCGGGTGGCCACGACGGGGCGCCGCCCGGACGGCGGCAGCCAACGCCCATGGTGTGACGACCAGCACCGCCGCTCTGGGTGCACCCCGCGGACGCGGCGGACGGCGGCGACGGCCGCGTCATCCATGACCCGCGGCGGCGCGGTGTCGGCTCGCCGGCCGCGGCACCTGGCCCGCGTTCGGGCCGGTTTCTCCACTCCAATTCCAAAGTGGGGCCACCAATAAATCACCGACACGTTTGCGTCCCGTGTGCAGCCGAGGGCCGGCCCCCTCTCCCCACCGCGGCCGCCGTGCAGGCCGAAACGCGCGCTCCAGCCACGCCACGCGCGGCGTGCACGAGCTGCCTCGCTACGAATTGACACCGCGGCCGCTGGCGTGACGCCCGCGCGCCGGCCGGGCGCCGACCCCCCCCTCCCCCCCACCCCCAGCCGCCCGCGCCCTCCCCCCCCCCCCCCCCGCGGCTGCTCCCCCCACGCCGCCCGCCGGCCACCCCCTCGGCGCAGGACGTACCCGCCGCGCCGTCCCACCGCCCGTGTCCACCCCCGCCGCGCGCTGTGGCCGTGGCGGTGGGAGCCACCCACCCGCCCCCCCCCCCCCCCCACCTCCCACCTCCCGCCGCCTGCCGCGGTTGCCCTCGCCCCGCCGCCGCTGCCGCTACCGCCGCCGCTACCGCCGCCGCTGCCGCCGTGGCCGTGGCGGCGGTCGCCCCACCCGGGGGGGCGTGACCCCCGCCCGGCCGGTACCCGCCCGCGCCCCCCGGCTTGCGTTCGCGGCACGAGGGGGCGGGCCGCCGCCGCAGCGGGCGCCGTCTCCACCACTACCACCACCACTACTACCAGCCCCAGCAGCAGGCAGCCCTATTGGTCTACAGTCCCCGCCCCCCACCCTCACTCCCACCACTACGGGCTGCGCGCACGGGCGGCGGCGCGCGCCGCGCCCGCCCGACTTGGTCCGCCCGTGGGAGTTGGCGGCCGCCGCCGGGCTGCCACGCCCCCCCGCCGTTGTCGACTGGCCGGCGGGGGTGGCGAGGAGGGGGGGGAGGGGGGGCACACCTGCTGGCGGCCGCCGTCGTCGCTGCCGCCGCTGCCACTACCGACCCTTGTTGCGGCCGTCGGGGTGGTGGGCGGCCGCCCCGGCTGTCGCCGCCCCTGCCACCGCCGTCCGCGGCTGTCGCCGTCCCCCTCCACCCCCGTCCCGCTTTCGCCGCCCCCCCTCCTCCGCCGTCGTCCTCCTCCCCAGCGGCAGGGCGTGGGGTGACGCTGTCGCCGCGTTCATCCGTGAGGGGGGGGGTGGAGATCGCCTTGGGACAACATAGGGCCTTGCGTTGACGCGGGCCGAACGGGTGTGGCGCTGCACTGGCCGGTGGACGAGCGGGCGAGAGAGAGGAAGACCGCCGCGTCAGGTGCGTGTTCGCGGCGCGTCGTTGCTGGTCGTGGGCGCTACCGTCGCGCGGCGTCCACGGCGGTGCGCCAGCCCCACGGAGGCGTGATTGACTTGGCGTGTGCCGCCGTCGGCGGCGGTGTGCGTGGCTGAGGACGTGCCATGGAGAGAGAAAGTACCGGCGGGGCCCTGCAACGGGGCCCGCGTCGGTCGTTGACGTCCTTGCCGCCGCGACTGCCGCCGCCGCCACCGTCAACAGTAAGGGTCATGCGACGACCGCTACCAAGACGTTGTGGCGTCGGTGGTGGCTGCGGCGGTGGCGGCGGCGGCGGCGGCAGCGGCGGCAGCGGCGGCGGCGGCGGCGGCGGCGGCGGCGGCGGCGGCGGCGGCGGCGGGGAGCCAAGGGGTCCCCCGCCCCCGCCCCAACCGCCCTCTCGCCACCTGGTAGCCGCTCGACCGACGGGGTGGTGGCGACTGGGACATCCCCGACGCGCCGCCTGTGTGGCGCTGGCGGGTACGCTGGTGGTGGCAGCCGCGGCGGCGGGCGCTGTGGCGGCGGCGGCGGCCGCCGCCGCCTCGGCCGCCGCGCCGGCCGGGGGCGTCTCGCCGGCCGCCGTCGCCCCCACGGTAGGTGCACCCGCCAACCTTGCTGCGGCGGTGGTGGTTGGCGCGGCGACCGATCGGCCCGTAGCGCCGCCGCCTCAGCTGATTGAGGCGGCGGCGGCGGCGGCGGCGGCGGCGGTGACAGCGGCGGGGATCCCCCCCCCCCACCACGGCGTGGCGACGGCGGCGGCGACCGTGGCGGCAGCCGGCGGCCGGTGCCGCACGTGCCGCTGACGGTGTGGACGGTGTCGCGGCCGTTGGTGGGGGCGGATGAGGAGGAGGCGAGCGGCGTCGCCGCGGCGCGCACAGGCGCGCTTGACATGGGCACCCGTCCGGCTGCCGCGGCGGCGGCTGAGGTGGTGGCCGCCGTTGCGGGCACGTCGCCAGCTGCAGCCGCCGCGCCCGCGCGCGCAGGCGGTAGTGGCGGCGGCGACAGTGGCGGTGGCAGTAGCGGCGGCGACGACGGCGGCGGCGGCGGCGGCAGTGGGGGGGGCGCCGGCGGCAACGCTAGGTGGCACCCGTGGGGGGTGGGCGTGCGGCCGCCCGCCGCCGCGGCGGGCGACGGCCACCGCGGCGACGACGGCCGCCCCGGTGCGGCGCAGGAGGGCAGCCACGACGGCGGCGCGGGGGGGGCGGCGGGGTGGCCCTACCCGCGCAACCTCCAGCGCGTGTATGACGGGTCGTGGGAGTCGGCGGGGCCGCCGGGGCTGCCCCCGTTTTCGGCCGTCCCAGCCGTCGCGGACCCCGTCCGGCGATTGAGGCAGGGGAGGGAGGACGCTGCCGCCACTGCTGCTACCGCCGCTGCCGCTGCCGCCGCCGCTGCCGCCGCCGCTGCGACCACCGCGATGGCGCCCGAGTCGCGTGCCAGCGACCTCGGCTGGGGCCGCCGCCGCCTCCTTCGCGCCGTGACCGCGTCCGTACCCCAGCTGGCCGCCCTTGGTCCCCCCCTGCGGACGTCGGTGCGGCCACCGTCGGCGGGCAGCCACCCACACGGGGGGGCACACGCCCGCCGCGACGGCGGTGGGGATGGCGGCGCGATAGTGCCCGCCGACCCGTCGGTGGCGTTCCGCAAGCACGTCGGCTTTGCGCTGCTGACGGTGAAGAACTTGCAGCCGAGCGCCCACGTGCGCGACGTGCTGGGGGAAGGGGTGGACGTGGTGTCGGGGGACCTCCACCTGCGCGACGGGGTGTACCGCACCAAGCGGGACGTGGCGTTGCAGATGTTTGGCATCTATGGGTGGGTAGAGGGCAAGGTGCTGATGGTCAGCGACATCCGCAGCGACGGCGTTTCGACCGTCCTGGACCGGCTGTACGACGTTGTGCGGTCACTGGGCGCGGCGGCCGCGGGGGCGGCGTCGGCATCTGGGGGGGGCGACCCACCGTCGGCGGCGGCCGCGTCCATGGTCGCGCTGAACGTGTCGCGGGAGGACTTTGTGGAGGCACTCAAGCCGGCACTCACGCACTACCGACGGCCGGACCGCACGTCTCGACTGGGTGAGACGGACGTTGACGACGAGGGGGACGAGGACGACCAGGAGCGGCCGTACGACGGCGTGACCGACCCGCGCGCCAGACAGGGGGTGGCGGCCGGGCGCGCCGGCGGGGGTGGTCTTCCGTCCCGGTCGATGCGGCTGGCAGGGGGTGTGGCGGCCGTCTGCCCCGTCGGTCTGACGCTCTCCATCCAGCCCGACCGCTACACGGACGCGCCGCCATCGTCGGGCGGCTCTGACGCGGCACTGGCGGGCGTCGGCGTCGGCGGTGACCCGCGTGGCCGCGGCGGCAATGGCGGTGGTGGCAACAGTGGGATGCGCCCGCAGGAGGAGCTGGTCAACATGGTGGGCATCCTCGAGTCGCCGGCGTGCGGCACCAAGCTGGAGGTGGTGCTCTCCACCCTGGACACGGAGACGCTCTTCTCCAAAGCCATCAATTACACCCTGCTGGTGACGGCGGTGTCCTTTCTGCAGGTCCTGTGTTTGCTGCCGCAGATGGAGTCGACGTCCACCCAGGCAGCCGCGGCGCGCGTGTCGCTCCTCGTTGTGGGCATGCAGTCGGTGGCGGACTCGTACCTATGCCTCGGCCACCTGACGATGGGCATTGCGGTGCACACGCTCTTCAACGCGTTTGCGACGGCCGCCTTCTTCAAGTTCATCATCTTTTCAGTCTTCCAAATGCGGTACCTCCTGCTCATCTGGCGGGCCAAGCGCCCCGCGGGCTTCACCCACGGCTGGGAATCGATGCGGCGGGAGCTGTCCATGCTCTACACCCGTTTTTACGGCTCCCTCCTGCTGGGCATCCTGCTGCTGTACGAGCTGCAAAACCACGTCCAGCTCTTCCTGTTTGCGCTCTACTCCTTTTGGACGCCCCAGATCATCCTGTCGGCGACGCACGACTACCGGCGGCCGCTGCACCCCCTGTACATCCTCGGCATGTCGGTCACGCGGCTGGCCATTCCCCTCTACTTTTACGCCTGCCCCGTCAATTTCATGCACATCCAGCCGCGGCCGGCGGTCGCCGCTGCGCTCGTTGGGTGGATGGCTGTGCAGGCGGGCGTGCTGGCGTCCCAGCACGTGTGGGGGCCACGGTGGTTTGTGCCCAAGCGGTTCCTGCCCGAAAAGTACGACTACTACCGGCCCGTGACGCTGCCGCCGCCGGGTGCCTGCGCACCTGTCGGGGGCGCGGGCACCGCGAGTGCGGGTGGTGGTGGCGGCGGCGGCGGCGGCGGCGGCAGCGGCGGCGCTTCCCCGACCGTATCGTCGACGAGCGACGACGCCTCCCGCAGCATCCCCACCGACGGCGGGGACGACGTGGAGGCGGGTGCGCCGCTCCTGTCGGTGGCGGTGGCACCCCCGCCGGGGGGTGCCCCCGCTGTCACTGGCGCAGCCGCCGCCGCGACCGCCTCTGGTGCTACCGCCGCGTTGCCACTGCCCGGGCCGCCGCTCCCCTCGTCGGGCGAAGTCGACTGCGTCATCTGCATGGTGGGCGTGGCGGTCAATGGCCGGGACCGGGTGGTGACGCCGTGCGACCACTTTTTCCACGAAGGCTGCCTCCTCACCTGGATGGAGGTGCGGGGGGAGTGCCCGATCTGCCGGCGGCCTCTGCCACCACCTTAGCGGCTAGAGGGACTACAAAAACAAGAGTGAGTGCCCGCTGTTGCCGTACCCTTTCTTCCCTTTCTCTCCCAGCAGACTGCGGCCATTCTATACGCCGCTCCACCCTATCACACGTGCACAGCAATAGGCATACCCTTTGTCTCTTGCCGCTCGCCCGTCGCTTCCCGCCAATACGACCAAGTGGTGAAGCACGGGGAGACCCGTTCTGTTCTATTTTTGTTATTGTTCTTGGATGCTCATGGCCGTAGCGCATCTGTGAGCCACGTCGCCGCTGCTCTCAGCTCATAGCTCCATGCTGCCCGTGGCAGTCGTGGGTGCCTAACCGCGGCCACCAGGCGCTGTGCCGCCGCCCTGGCGGTGCCGTCCGCACAAAGGGGCGCCGGCGGCGCACAGCTCGAAACACTGCTCTCGAGAGCACCAGCAACTACAAGTACACAGTTGTAACACCGTCACCACACAGTATCTGCTGGGGGGGTTGGATAACATGTCATCCGACCCCCCCTCAGAGGTCGTGAGGGGGGTTCGATAACAGGGGGGGTGTTATCCAGTTATCAAACCCCCCACAGCGCCTCTGGGGGGGGATTGGATAACATGTTATCCGCCGCAGATTTCTGACAGTCGGGGAATCCCATTGTCCCATTCAGCCCCCGCTGGAGATTGCGATATACCCTCCTCGGAACGCTCCTGGTGACCATCCGAACCCTATGGGCTCGTCCTCGGGCCATGGGCAGGCGATTGGCTGTTGCTGGGCATGCAAAATAGTTCCCCCGCCGTCACTGGAAAGGCCATCGAGTTCGAGCTCAATGTAGGACCTTGGTGCAGAAGCATTGGACGAAAGACTGATGTCACAAGACCTTACTATTCGTCAACGTCGAGTAAGAAGTGCCGTGGCCAGCATTTGATATACCCAGCAATGGCCCGGCGTCTGCACAAATGGGTGGGTAGGTCGCGCTCCAGCGCTGCGTCGCCGACCGCTTCGCTTCGCGGCAATCAGACGCACGAATCATGAACGAGTTCTATGGCCGAATGTTACTACAATCTTTGTATCTGTACTATTTCGGTAGCCACAAGCCCTGACTCACGTACGATAGTGTTCTGTATCGGCTGCGAGCACGTTTGCCGTTTTGGGGCAGCTGTCACCTTCTGTACGACCACGGGAATCTGGGAGCGCTGGTGTGTGGTCGGGATGCAACCACCTCGGGACGTTCTCATCCTTTTGTTCAGCACCTCGTCGAGACACGTGCCCACATCGAAACCGGCCGCCGCCGAGGGATCGACATGCGTGTGCGGCAGTGCTGGCCGCGGATGGGCCACCGCTCGATGCGTGGGCAGCTGCGGGTCCCCCCTGCAGCTGCTGCACACCCAGGCGGAGCGCTCCCAGCCACAACCGCCCCTCTCCCCCCCCCCGTCCGACGAGCAGCACCGCACACCAGCAAACCGCCTCGCTGGGGGTGGGGTGGCGGATGGACGGGGGCCATTCATCGGCCCACCCATTGCCTCGGGCGGCGGGCGGCGGGGTGGGGCGGGCCCCCCACCCGCCCTGCCGCCCAGCCATCGCGGGGGCGTGTCGAGGCGGGCCCCCCCCGCCCTCCTCGTCGGCGGCGCGGGTGGGGCGGTGGCGCGCGCGCCCGCTGGTGGCGTGCGGCGGTGGTCCGCCGCTTCACCGCGCAAGCGATTGGGGGACCGCGACGGTGGCCGCAGCCGGAATCTGGGGTGACCAGACCGCCACCACCGCCCTCCGTCGGTACGGGGCGGGGGGGGGTCCGCCGCCGTCGCCAGCGGCCGCGGTGGGGGGGGGGGGGGCGCAGGGCGGTGCTGTGGGGGGGGTAGGCGTGGGGGGGGGAGGTCAGGGGATCGCCTGGGGGGGGTGGAAGGGGGCGGCGGTTGGTTGCCCGGGCGCGCCCCCCCCCCCCCACCCCCCCCCCCCCCCCCCCCCGCCCCGCCACCCTTTGCCCCCCCTGCCGGCCTGGTTCCTTGCCGAGTGGGCCCCTGCCGTGAGCGCATCTGGTGCATCTCGGCAGCGCGGGACTCTGCCGTCGACGGGGACGCCATCGCCGCCGCCCATGCGCCGGCGGCCGTCGTCCCCCCCCGCGCCCACCACTGGTCCGCCTCGAGCACCCCCGCCACCCCGCCGCCGCTGCTTCCCCGTGGAGGAGGAGCTGCTTGCCATCCTGCTGCGTCGTGCTGTCGTTCCCCCTCATCATCCTTGCCATTGCCGGCAGGCTGTCTCGACGGTGCAGCCGCTGACACCGTCTTCCCGCTGCGCTCCCCTCCTCCCCTCATCGCGCTACCCCCCCCCCCCCCCATCGCGCTCCCCCTCACCTCTGCCGCTTTCCTCCCCATCCTCACCGCCCTTCCCCCCCCCCTGCCGTCTATGCCCACTGTTCCAGTGCCGGCAGCAGCAACTGCTGCTGCTGCGGATGCTGCAGCTGCTGCGGCCGGCGCTCCTGCCGAGGCCGTCCCCATGAACGACGACACCCCCCCCCCCCCGCCGCGGCCGCTGCTGCCGCGGCCGATGCTGCCGGCAGCGGCCGCGGCGGCCGTGGCACCGCCCCCCCCACCCGCGGCGGGGTGGTCAAGAAGGAGCGCAAAAAGTACGTGCTGACCCAGCGCCGCGTCTACTGGACGCCCGACGAGCACCAGCGCTTCCTCACCGCCCTCGCCGCGCACGGGCGGGACTGGAAGACCATCCAGCGGCTCGTCGGGACCAAGACCGCCATCCAAATCCGGAGCCACGCACAAAAGTGGTTTGCACGGCTGGAGCGGGGGCGCGCCCGCGCCGCGGCCGCCGCCGCCGCCGCCGCCGCCGCCACCGCCGCTGCCACGTCTGCCACCGCTGCTGCCGCTGCCGCCGCCGTGGCAACGTCGACGCCGGGCACCCCCGCCGGCGCGGGTGCGGCCGCGACTGCCGCGGCGGCTACTGCCGCCGCGGCGGCCGCTGGGGGTGGCACCCCGACAGGGGGCGGCACGGCCGCTGCGGCTGCGGCCGCCGCGGCTGCCGCCGCCGTTTCCGCGGCTGGTGGTGGCGGCGGCGGCGCCCACCGGCGGCCGCCGCCACCGCCAACCGCACTCGAGGCGGCCGCCGCGGCGGCCGCCACCCTCCCCGCCCCGAGGCCTCTGGCACGGGCCGCGGCGGCGGCAGCGGCGGCGGCGGCGGCGGCGGCGGCATCGGCGGCGGCCGGCGGCCAGTCCGTGATGACCGCCACGACGGCGGGGGAGGCGGGCGGAGCGGGGCTACGCGTCCCGCCGGGGACCCCCCTGCCGGCGGCCGCCGCCGCGCCGCCGCGGCCGCCCACACCGACGGTGGCGGCGGGTCTGGCGGGCACGCCCGCCGTGGCCGCCACCCCATCGGTGTGGTCGTCGGCGAGCAGCTCTGGCTGCTCGGCGGGCGCCTACCCGCCCGCCGTCCCCAGCGGCGGCGACCGCACCGGCGGTGGCGGCGGTGGCGGCAGCGGCGGCCGGGGGCGGGCGCTCGCCCCACGGGGCGGGGCGGCGCCAGCAGCCGCGGCGGCCGCCGCCACGCCGGCAGCGCGGCCACCCCCCGGCGGGGGCACCCGCCGGTACACGTCGCCGCTGGCGCTGAGCATCGCCGCCGCGGGCGGCGCGCCGCTGACGCCACCGCCGGCGGCGGCGGCCGCCGCCGCCCCGCTGGGCGGGGTGCTCGTGGCGGGCTGGGGTGGCCTCGCCGCCGCCGCGGCGGGCGCGGCGGCCGCCGGCGGCGGCGGGGGGGTCACGCCGGGCTCCTCGTCGGCCGACCTGTCCGTGCTCACCGACGCGTCGTCGGCGGCGCTGTCGGCCGCGTGCGGCGGCGGCGGGGGGGGTGGCGGCGGCGGCGGCGGCGGCGGCTTGACGCCGCCGTCGGTGACCACGGCGGCGGCGGCAGCCGCGGCGGCGGCCGCCGCCGCCGCGGCGGCCGCGGCGGGGGCGTCCCCGCTGGCGGCGGCCCCCCACGGGGCGTACGGCCAGCCGGCGGCGGCGCCCTGCCTCGGCCCCTACTACTATGGCTACCCGTACGGGCCGTCGGCGGCGGCGGCGGCGTCGGCCGCGGCGGCAGCCGCGGGCGGCGCGCCCCGCCACGCAGGTGCCTTCCCTTCCGCCACCCCCGCCGCGGCGGCGCCGGCAGCCTGCTGGTGCGCCTCGTGCGTGCAGGGCGGGGTGTGCCTCGCGGCGGCCGCGGCGGCCGCCGCGGCGGCCGCCGCGGCGGGCCGTGCCGCGGCCAGCCCGTACGGCACGCCCGTGTACCGTCACCCGGGCGGCGCGTACGGGTCGGCCGCCGCCGCCGCCGGCGGCGGCCCGTCGCCGCCACCAGCGGCCGCTGCAACGGCGGCAGCGGCAGCAACCACCGCCGCCGCGCTGCCGCCGCACCAGCCGCCGCCGCTGCCGCCGCGCGTGCCGGCACGGTCGACCGCCACGGCGGCGGCGGCGGCGGTGCTGCCGCCGCCGCCGTCGCCCACGGCGGGGCACCAGCACCCCCCACCCGCGCCGCCGTCGGCGGTGGTGGCACCGCCGGCGGGGGTACCCCGCCCCGCGTCGCCGCCCGGCGCAGGCGCGCCGTCGGCGGCGGCGACGGCGGCGGCGGTGGTGGCACGCCCGCGTGGCTCCCCGCGGCCGCGGCGGCGCGGCGGTAGCCGCCCGCCGGTGCGCGTGCGGGACCTGCTGTGTGAGCCCGTCGAGCCGCGGCGGCTGCCGCCGGCCGGGCGGGTGCCGCCGGCGGCGGCACCGGCCGCCGCGGCGGCGGCGGCCACCCCCGCCCCGCCGGCGGTGGCCCCCACCCCGCCGGCACCGGCACCGGCACCGGCACCGGCGGCGGCGGCGGCGGCGGCGGCGGCGGCGGCGGCGGCGGCGGCGGCGGCACCCGCCGCGGCACCCGCGGCGGCGGCGGCCATTCTTCCTCCCCCCCCGCCCCCCGCGGCCACGCCCAGCCGGCCGCCGGCGGCAGCGGCGGCGGCGGCGGCGGCGGCTGCACCGCCGTCGGCGGCGCCGAGCCCCGCCGGCGCGGGCAACCTCCTCATGCTCCTCACCGCGAGCCGCCACCTGGAGCGCGCCGCCCGCGCGGCGGGCGGGCACGCCGCCGACGCTGCCGCCGGCCGGCGGCGGCCGCCGGCCGGCGTCGCCACCCCCCCGCCGCGGGCGGCGGGGCGGCCGCCGCGGCCGCCGCCGTCGGTGGCCGGGCCACGACGGGGGGGGGAGGGCGTCGGGGGGGGGGGGGGGGGGGGGGCGCGGCCGGCCGGCGCCACCCGCGGCGGCCCGACGCGCCGCCACAGTCGCCGCCGCCGCCGCCGCCGCCGCCGCCGCCGCCGCCGCCGCCGCCGCCGCCCGCGGCGGCGGCCGACACGCCCGCCGCGCCGCCGCGGCGGCCGCCCGCCCTGACCGTCGCGTCGCGGTGACGTGGCGGTGCGGACGGCGCGGCGGTCGGCGTTGGCGCGGCGGCGGGTGCGGCCGCCGCGCTTGGCCGGGGTGTGTGGTGGCGGCGGGCGGCGGGTCGTCCCGGCGGTTGCGCTTTTGGTCCTTCCGCCCCGGGCGGGTCACCTAGGTGGTTGGCCCTGCCGGTCTGGTCCTTGTGTGGGTGGTGTCTGTCGGCGGCGGTTGCCAGTCGTGGTCGCCCTGCGGGGCGCCGTCATCCCTTGTCCTTGGCCTCGCCTTTCTTAATTCTTATGCCGGGTGGGTCGCCACCGCCGACGACCGGCGCGCGGTGCCGCTCGGCGTCTGCCGCCCGCGGGCGCCGCGGTCGCCCTGCCACGGGCGGCGGCGGCGGCGGCGGCGGCGGCGGCGGCGGCGGCGGCGGCGGCGGCGGCCGCCCCACACCAACAGTCTTTCCTTCCTTCTGTTCCGCCCGTACGCGCCGTGTGGGCGCGTGGCGCCCGACCGCTTCGTGTGGTGGACAGTGTCTTGTTTTTTTTTGTTTTCCGTTCCTCTTGTTCTTTCCGCTGGCGGGGGGCGCCACCCTGGCTGGCCGACCGCCGCCGCGCGGGGGCCGCCAGCACGCCAACGCCCAGCCCACCCGCGGCGGCGGCGGCGGCTGCCAACCCCACCAGCGCAACACACCCGCTCGTGGCAGGGGGGTACGACCCCGCCGGTCGCGGGGGGAGGGTCGGCTGGGGCGCGACACCGACGCCGCACACGGGCGGGAGTCGACGGACCAAGGGGGGCGGGCGGTCCACGGGGGCCGGTCTCGGGTCGACAGCTGTACAGGGACCGCCGCGCATCGCCCTCAACCCCCCCCTCCCCCCTCCCTCGCCCTCTGCGCCGGCCCTTGGCCGGTTGAAAAAAAAAAAAAAAAAAAAAAAAAAAAAAAAAAAAAGAGCAGGGGCGGCTCCCCACTCGACGGGGCCACACCGCCGCCCGCGGGTGGCGACGCCCGCCCGACGCGCCACCGCCACGGCCCCCGCCGCCGTGCGCGCCACGCGCCGCCGCTCAGTACACGCCCGGCACCATATGCCACGGCACCCGCCGGCAGTAGTCGGCCCAGTCCCGCCCGTACTTGGCCGCGCACCGCCGGTCGTCCCGGCGCTCGCGGTGGACGACCAGCAGCAGCAGGTACACAAAGTAAAAGTAGCCGCCGGCGCCGGCGGCGCCGACGGGCGCGACGAGCGCCGCCGCGACGGCCAGGTCGCCCGTGTAGTTGATGTGGCGCGCGAGGCCCCACCAGCCGCTCGCGAGCAGCCGGCCCGCCGCGGCGGTGGCGGGGGGGCGGCCCCAGACGGGCGCCGTCGGGTCGACGCGGAAGGCGTGCTTTTGCGAGTTGGCCCCGCGGAACGTTGCCATGCCCGCCGCAAAGAGCGCGGCGATCGCGGCGGCCGCGGCGGGCGACAGCGGCGGCAGCCCGCCCGCGGCCGCCGTCGCGGCCGGCAGCAGGTACCACAGCTGGACGGAAAAGCCAAACGGGATGAACACGTAGTCCCCCCAGATGAGCATCAGGCCAAACCGCTCGGCGATGATGTCCCACGTGGACGTCATGGCCGCCTCGTGGAGGAAGTAGTCGACAATGTAGGTGGCGGCGAGCGCCTGGTACACGCCCATCCGTGCCGACAGGCCGCCCGTCCGCGCAACGTGCGCGTACGCAAAGGACAGGTTGAGGAGGAGCCAGCCAATCATGGCGGGGCGGTAGGAGAAGAACTTGACGTCCACGCCGGCAACGTGCGGGTTGAGCTCCGCGCCCAGCACCACATCCCGCCACAGCGGCCGGTCCGCGTCGGCGACCGCCGCAGCCGTCGACGCCGCCGCCGCCGCCGCCGTCGTCGCCGCCACCCCCTTGGCCACCGGCCGCGGCGGCGGCCGGCCCGCCGCCAGCCGCCGCCGCCACCGCCGCCGCCGGCCGCCGACCACCAGGTACACGGTGAGCGCGGCGGCGAGCCCGTTGGCCGCCGCCAACACCGCGAGGTAGTGGGTAACGAGGAGGTCCCCCGGCAGGACCCCCCCCGCCACCGCCGCGGCGGCCGCCCCCACCGCCACCACCGCAACGGCCAGGCCGTTGCACTTGTACGCGAGGCGGCCGCCGTCGGCGAGGCGGGTGCCCGCGACGACGCGGCCGGGGAGGGCGGCGCCGAGGATGGCGAGGCCAGCGACATAGGCGAGGATGGCGGCGGCGGCGGCGGCGACGGTGGGGGGGGGGGGGGGGGGGTCACCGCCGCCGCGGCGGCCAGCCGCGGCACCGCGTCGGCCGCGACGGCGCCGCCGGCGGTCGCCCACAGCGCGGCGTAGCCGACCGCCCAGGGCACCATCGCCGCGTGCAGTCGAGAGGAGAGGGGAGCGGCGGGGGGGGGGGGAAGGGAGGAGGAGGGGGGGGATGCGGCGCGGGGGGAGGGGGGGGGGGGGAGGGGGCACGGGGCAGGGACGCGGACGGGGCAGGGACACGGACGGCGGGGCGGGGCGGGACGGCGGCATCAACGTCCCGCTCGTGTCAAAGGCTGCGCGCGATCGCGGTTGGCCCCGGACGGTCTCACGGTTGTGGCCCCGTTGGTGGGGGGAGTTGAACGCGCACCCACTGCCCCGAACGGAGAGACTGCGACCATGAATTCCTCCAGATCCACTGCGACCATGAATTCCTCCAGACCCACCAGTGTGTTGGGTGGAATTGTGGCACTCGCGCGGCGGGACGGCTCCCCAATCATTTTTTGTCTGCTGTGGCAGCCCGTCCCGCGTCCTGCCGCGGACGCGCCGCCGCCCGCGCCACCCGCCGCGGCGGGGTGGCGCCGCGCCCGCCCGCCGACGCGCGGCGGCGGTGCGTCGGCGCGCCGCCCGCGACGCACCGACGGCGGCACGCCCGTGCGGCGGCACCCCCCCGCGGCGCGTCCCGCCCCCTCCCCCTTCCGTCCCGCCATTGCCGCAGACACGCACGCCATCCCCTCGCCACCGTCGTGGCGGGCGCGCCCTACCCCCTCCCCCCCCCCAGCCGCCCCGCCCGTTCCTCCTCCCCCGTCCCCCCTCCCCAACCCGCTGCGCGTCCGCGGCCCCGCTGCGCGGACCGCGCGGGTTGCTGACAACCCCCACCGCGGTGCACGCCACACCCCACCTCCCCCCCCCCCCCCCTCTTTTGCTTCGCCCTCCACATGCCTGCCTCCACCCTGTAACTCCCTCCCGGTCCGCCCCCGGTCGCCCCCCCCCTCCCCGCTCCCCGCCCGGCGCGTCGCGCCACCCGCACGGGCACCGCCGCGGTGCGGTCCCGTCCTCGGTGCGCGCCTGCCGTCTGGCGCGCGTGGCCGCCGCCGCCACGCCATGGCGCCGTGACGCGGACTGACACACGGGGTGGGGGCGGGGCGGCCGCCCTGCTGGGTGCACCGTCGGCGGCGGCGGCGTCGCGGCAGTCCCGGTGGCATCCCCGCCGCACCGGTGGTGGGTTGGTGGCACGCAAGGGGGGGGGACGGGCTCCAAACGAGCACATGGGCGCCGCCAACCTCCCCGCACTGTACTCCCCCGCCGGTGCCCGCTGCACTTGCAGGACAGCCGGCACCCTTCGTGCAGCAACGGGGTCACCAGCCCCGCCGCCGCGTTCCTCCTCTGCCCAACGTGCCTCTGCCTGCATACCCTTCCCCCCTACACCGCCGCCCTCCTACCCCTACAGCCCTTCCTGCAATCCTGTCCGCCTGCTGCTCCTCCTCCTCCTCCTCTCCTTTTTGTTGTCATGGGCCGCCCCCACTGGCGCCCCGCGCCGACGCCCCCCCCACCGATGCGACGCGCAGCGGCGGTCGTTGCCGCCATCGCCACCGCCGCCGCGGCGGCGGCGGTGGTCGTGTCGGTAGCCCCCACCCCCGCGGCGGCGCAGGTGACACCCGAGTTTGGCTCCCTCGGCCTCGGCTCGGAGTTCTCCGCGGGCATTGAGGACAGCTCCGTCTACGTCTGGGGCACCGTCCGCCCGTTCAACACGGAGGACGTGGCGGGCCTGTCGGTCTACTCGGTCGCGGCGGGCAACAACTACGCGTGCATGCTGCTCGCGGGCAACCTGTCGGCGGTGTGCATCGGGCAGGACGCGTCGTCAGACGCGCGCATCGCGGGCACGCTGACCAACCAGTCGTACCTCAAGCTGTCGGCTGGCGTGCAGCACGTGTGCGGGCTGACGGCGGACTTTAGCGACTGGGATTTCGCCTTGCAGGCGCCGCGGGCGGACCTGACGCCCGCCGAGGTGGCGGCGTTTGAGGCGACCATCGGGCCCGTCTGCTGGGGGAATGGCGTGACCAACCTGCGCGGCAACGACTCGTTCCTGACGCCCGCCATTATTGGCACGCCCGGTGACCCGGTGGTGGACGTGTCGGTCGGCGACTCGTTTACGTGCACGCGCACGCGGGCGGGCGCGATCAACTGCGACGGCACGTTTGGCACGACCGGCGACTATGACGCGTACGCCAACACCAAGGACGTCACCGAGCCGTCGTTTGACAACCCAGACGGCATTGCGTTCACGTCGCTCGTCGCGGGCTACGACCACGTCTGCGGCGTCGGCACGCCGACGAATGGCAACTCGATGCACTGCTGGGGCAGCGCCAGCCTGGCGGTCGTCAATGACGCCAACATCCCGACGGGCACCGCCTTCCGCACGGGGCCCGGGTCGCTCGCATCGGGCAACGGGTTCAGCTGTGCGCTCCGCACGGACCAGACGCCCGTGTGCTGGGGCGGGTTTGCGCGCTTCTTTTCGCCGGCGACGCCGTCGAGCACCCAGTTCCGCTACCTCACCGCCGGCCGCTTCCACGTATGCGGCATCCGGACGATCGACGCGTCGACCGAGTGCTGGGGCGTGTGCGAGCACGCCGAGTGCAACCCGCCCGAGCAGCTGGCGCCGTCGACGGTGGGGTGCTCGCGGCTCGACGCCCCCGCCGCGGGCGGCCGCTGCATGGCGTGGTCGCGCAACACGACCGAGGCGGCGCCCCGGGGGCTGTGCACCGCCCCGGCGTGCGCGGGGTACGTGTGGGACACGGACGGGGACTGCCAGTGCGGGCGGGTGCTGGCGGACGTGTGGACGTACGCGGCGCCGACGCCGACGCCGCCGCCGGGGGGGGGCGCCGAGGTGCCCGCGCTGGTGTTTTGTGAGCAGATGGAGCGGCTGGTGCTCCGCGCCGTGTCGTGCAACGAAACGTAGAGTGCTTTGTGTGTAGTGCGGATGATGAGCTGGGAGGGGGGGGGGAAGGATGGTGAGGGAGGATGTGGCCAGCCAATAACGTTCTGACTGTTCTTACTGTCCTCGTCGCGCTTCCCGCGGCGACCGGGTGATGGGAGCCAGCGTCGCTGCCACAGGCCGTGGAAGTGAGGCCACGTTGTGTCGCAGTCATCCCCAATCGGGCTGGTCGAGGCGGGCGTGAGCAGAAGGCAGAGGGTGAGAGGGCAGGCGGACGGCTCGTGCAGGGTGCGAGCCCGGCATCGCGGGGCAACGGTGGCGCTCCTCCAAGGGCAGTGGGGCATGAGGGTGGTGCACGGTTGTGGCCGGGGACGTAGCCTCGTGAGGTAAGGGGGTACGACTGAAGCGGCAGCCTCGAGATGGCCGGCAGTAATTTTGCTGATAGTTTTGCTGTCGAGATGATTCCTGTCTCATCGCCCGGTCAATACGTCTACGTGACCTGTCGATTGAGAAGGGATCATCAGCGCGTCGCGCCACGGGCTACAAACACAATGTGGCAAGGCCGGCGGTCTCGCTGCTCACTCCCCGTACACCCCGCATGTCTGCGAGGGCCGATACACTGCCCCGACCGGGCAGTCAAACGCAGCCGCAAAGGCAGGCAACTCGCTCAGCGCTCCCCGGACGCGGTACCGCTCGGGTGCGTGCACGCCACCTTGCAGCAGCTGGCGCAGGCTCGCAGGCGTCCGCCTGACGCACCACGTCTGGGCGAGCGCCACAAAGAAGAGCTGCTGATCGTTCAGCACGCGTGCCAGCGCCGCGTTGGTGTCGGCCACTCGTCGCGACGGGCGTGTCGACGCCAGCGCGCTTGCAAACGCCGCGTGCGCCACGCGAGCACCAATGACATCGGCTACGTTCTCCTGTAGCGTGGCCACCCCGTCAATGGACAGCCTACCGCCCGCCTCTGTCACGTTGTAACGGGCGTACTTGTTGGCAAGGCACGTGAGACGGCGGAGGAAGTCGCTACCCGAGGCGGCCGACAGCCACGGGTTTTGCAGCCCAAAGCCATCAAAGCGCACGCCCTGCGGATCGAACGCGTGGCCCACTTCGTGGCTCGCGATGTAGCCTGCGCTACCGTACGCTAGCGCCAGAGGCGCTCGCGCCGCTGCTGATGCCGACGGCAGCACCGGCCACCGCTGCATCACCGAGTTAACGGTCGCCGTGTTGCCCAGAGCCGCGTACGATGCGTCTAGTCGGAAGGCGGGGCGCCGCCACCGCGCCGCCGCCTCGTCGGACGTTAGCCGCGCCACGCGCCGGCGCCAAGCGGCCGCAGCTGCCGAGGCCGTGTTGGCGGCGTACCGCCTCGCGCCCTGCCGCACGACCACGTCCGCGTACGGGTCGTGCGCCGGGTCTGCGCCATTGTTGACTTGCAGGTTTGTCAACTTGAACTGCGCGGCGGCCCTGCTGGGGCCATCCAGCCAGGTGGTGGCGTTGAGAAGCGCGCCCGCGGCGGTGACGGATTGGGAAGCGATGGCACCCATGGCTGCAGTGTCAGCGGGCACCACATTGCGACGCACGTAGGCGGCTGACAACTCGTCGGGCAAGGCTTCGGCGGTGCGGCGCACGCACCGTGCGCGCATGGTCCGCCTGTTTTCGGCGTCGGCGGGGCGGGCCACGCGCTCGAAGCGCGTCCAGGCCGTGTACAGGTCAGGACCCAGCAGCTCCGATCGCGCCAAATCCAGCGTAGCCGCGTACGTGAGGTAGGCGGGGAGCGCACGCAGGACCTCTGGATTGGCGAATCCTGAGTTCAGCTTGTTGAAGTAGTTACGATGCAAGAGCACCACGCCGTCTGGATCCCTGATGTTCAGATGACCCAGGTAGGTGCGCAGGAAGGCCACGTCGCTCGAGTAGACTTTCACTCCCACCGACCTGGCGGCCGCCTCACTTGCCAGGAAGCCCTCAAACTCCACAGCGTCCTTGACACGGGCGGCGAGCAACGTGGCGTTGCCGCAGTGGGAGAGCCAGCCCACACGACAAGCTGCGCCCAGCATAGTGGTGGCTAACGAGCGGTGCGCGGCGGAGGTGGCACTGCCGCCCCCCGCGAACTCCGCCGCCGTCAGCGTGAGCGACGGCGGCCGCAGCTTGGGCACCGGCACCCCTACCTCAACGTCAAGCTCCACTTCCAGACGCCACAGCAAATCCCCGCCGATGCCAGAAGCGTGTGCCACCGCCAGGGCGCGCAGTACCTCTGCCTCTGTGGTTGCGCCAGTGGTTTCGTTGACGGTCAGCCGCAGGTCGGCGCGGAGCAGCGAGCGCAGATCTCGCAGCTGCGGCGTAGTCGCCGACCCGCTCAAGCAGGCGGCGTAGAAGCGCCCGGCGCGGGTGCTCCGCAGCTCGCCGTCGTGAAGGACCGACGCCAGCCACGCGTCCGCGCCCACCTCGATAGCGTCGAGCGAGCGCCCGACCATGTGACGCTTGGGCGGGATGACCGCCGCGTCCAGGAAGCCGCCACAGGAGTATCGAAAGAAGTCCTGGCATGGCGCAACAGAGCGGTCCATCGCACCAAGGACGTCGGCGGCGACGGCGGTCGCAGAGGAAGGTTCCGCTGGAGCTTGGCGAGCGGCCACGACGCAGCGGACCCAGCAGCCGACGGCAAGCGATACCGTGACCACGTGAGCCACCCGTTGGTGGAAGCGCACCATGATGCAGAAGACACGGGACGTCGCGCGCACCAAGGTAGGGAGGGACTGCCCGCACGTGTTGGGCTCCCTCTCGTGGACAGTCCGCTCTGTGCTGAGGCCGGCAAAGAACGGAAGCAAGAAATCACCTGCTCATATAGGGTCCTCTGTGAAGTACCGGATTCAACATGAGAGGGGCAACAGGGCTGGTGCAAGCATGCTTTGCACCAGAAAGAGGCCCCGTGTGGTCTCGAGCCGCCCGTGCTGCAAGTGCGCGCCAATAGGCAGCCTTTTCGTGCGACGTTGCCTGCTCGTCCCTCGGATGTTGCCGAGATGGTCCTCTGCGGTGCTCCGCGGGGCGGCGGTCGGAACACTACGGGCACCAACGTCTGCAGGGGAGGCACCCATGCGCTCGCTGTAGCGGGGCTGTCAATCATACCTGCCCCGTCGACCAGGCCAACCATACGTATGCGGGAGCAGACCTTCGGATCACGACCAAGAGTGGGCGACGCTCGTCGCAGTCGATCAGGCATCATACAACACTGGATGGCAGCGTATGGTGCGCGCCGCCACGATTCGAGTCTGCCGCGGCGCGGATTTCCTCGGCGGTACAGCCCGGCGTTGTGTGAGCCACTCTCCGTCCGACCAGCGAGGCGGGCGCCTGACACCTCGTTTTATGAGGCAGTTGCATAGTGCTGCAAAAACGCGTGCTGCAGGGGCGAAGTGGTCGATACGTATCGGCGAACTTAGCCATGCATTCGTGAGCCGACCGCACCGACGCATGGTGAATGAGATCACAAAGGACCAACGCCAATGGCGTAGTGGTTTGCAGCGCTGACAGCCAGTGGGCAGACGTCCGAGCGACCAGCCAGCGCATGCCCGCGCGCGGCCAGACAGATGCCCCCTGCTCGTAGGTGACAGTGTGGGCGCATCTCGCCACGGTGCGTTGCCACAGATTGGCGCTCCACCCGGCTCCTGACGTGTCCTCGGTCCTCGACGTTGATGTACGCGGACCCACGGACTGGAGGCACGCCCCCATCCTTTGCCTCACCGTCGGTGCCGTCGCCAAGAAGTGCAGCATTGGCCTCTACGCACCCGTACGGGCCGGTCTTTGACAATCTTGCAACATGTTGAGCGGCAGGTCTTCAGGAGAAGGTCTGTAAGCTGACATCATAGGGCTGCTTGGCGCATCCTCTCAGGGTTCACCAGTGTTTGTTCCTATCCAGATAAACAAACTATTCGGAAACAATGTACTTTGGCTGCGAGGGAAGTGAGCAATAAATAAGGTTGGCAGTCGTTAAACATATCGTTAAAAAAAGTCGTTAAACGATCGTTATAACGATCGTCAAAATCGGTAAGGGTTCCGCAACGGACTTCGTTCAGGTCTTTAAGTACTTCCAATTGTATCCTGCGCGCAATTGATAGCGCCAAGGACTCTATCAAAATCTGTGGCACACGGGCCCCGGTTGCCGCACCGAAAGAACTCGCAGCTTCAGCACACGTGACCAGTCGTGACGCCCATCGTGCACCCCGCCGTGGGCTCCATTGTTGCAAGGCCGCTGGTGACGTAAGACAGCGATGGACCTTTGGGCCGCCTTTTGCCGTACAACGGATCGTGCCAAGGACGGTCGCGGGAGGACGACCAACTACTGAGTGGCGTACTGTGTCGCTTGTAAAGACGCGCGCGCGCGGTACCTGGCGGATGTTGAGGCTTGTGATGGACACGAGGAGGCAATAGTCAAGATTGAGGTGGTGCCACCCGCCGAGCCGATACACGGCCGTCGTGACAAGATGGTGCCGCATCTTCGGCGGTGCCCTCACGCAGACTCTGCGAGCGTGCGCAGATCTGTGGGAGGAGGGGACGCTGCGTCGGCACGTGGTGGGAGCAGCCGGATCGCGGGAGCCGCGTCGATTGCGGGGGCTTCGGACGAGGATGTCGCGTCTTTCTGCCCAGAGACTAGCGTCACCATGCATCCATACGCGGCTGTGTCTGCCTTCCTGGATACTTAGTACCAAGAACAGATCCTACTTCCAACTACATCATTAATTAGTTCGTTTAACGATGTCGTTAAAGTCGTTTATCGAGTCGGTAACTCGTTAATGATCGTTATTGCCATCCTTACAATAAGGGGGGACTGCCACCAGACCAATACCGCGGCCGCGACGGACCTCGTGACGTTGCGCCTTGGACGGAGCGGTGGCTACGGGCGTGACGTAGGTGCGGCGGCGGGTTCGTCCGAGGCGGGGGGGGGGGGATGCCTAGGGTTCTCTGAGGTGTCTCTGCCGTCGGCGCGCGCCCACCGAGCAATGGTGCCACGCGCCCGCGTCTTCTCTTACCTCTTCTCCGTTACTTACTGCGTCCATTCTGTCCTTGCGTACACTGTTTCTCTGCAGCGCTCTCTTTGCTGTATGTTTTCTTTCCTCCTACTTTTTGTTGCGTTCTGGCTCACTCGGCTTGCTTTTTGTGTCCGGCGGCCACCCTAGCTGCCCAGCCCGCCGGCTGGGCCGGCTGTCCGCTGTTTGTGCCGCCGCCGCCGCAGTCGAAAACGCGGCGTGGGCGACGGTGGGCGGCCTGATCGCCCGCAGCAGAGCGACGCGGGAAGCCGCTTTACCAACGGCGTCGACCCCGCTCTTGTCGTCCGGGCGGGTCAGAACAGCGCCCCCTCGCCCCCCTCAACCAGCTTCCCCCCCCCCCCCCCCCAGCTTCGCGCCCGTCGCCACACCCGGGAGGTTCTGCACAGTCTGCAGCAGAGAGCAGAGGTTGCCCAGGAAGGCCTCTACCGGCGACACCACTGCCGCCAAATTTTCCTATGGGCGGACGTCCACGCCGCGCCGCGGGGAGGCGACAAAGGTGACGCACGCGAGGCGCTGGGCTGCGGTCACGGGGGGGTGGAGGGGGGAGTGCGACCTCCCAGGCTCCGCGCGATGAGCGGTCGCCACGTAGGGTGCGGCGGGGGGCGGGACAGCTGGCGAGCGGCGCCGTGGTGGCGCCCGCCGCCTGCTGCCGCTGCGCGTCTGCCGCCGCGGCGGCCACGATGTCGACCGCGTGCAGTTCGGCGGCCGTGTCAGTCGTTGCGGCTGCCGCCGCGTTGTGGACAGCCGCGAGAGCGGCGGCGTCCGCGTCGGCTGCGGCGCATGCGGCGGTAGTGGCGGCAACAGGCTTCCGCCGCGACGGCCTGGTCAGCCTCGTTTGCGGAAATGGCGGCGTCCGCCTGCCGGTCCGCGTCGGCGGCGGTGACCGCCTCGCAGTCGGCCCCAGTCGCGGCGACCGCCTTGGCGGCAGCGAAGCGGACGGCGTCAGCGGCGGTGCTGCGGCGGACAGCTGTTGCGGCGGTAGTCACGTCGGCCACCACGCGGTTGCGGTGCCGGCCGCCACCACAACCGCCGCGCTAATTCGGACCGCGTGGAGGGGGGTGCCTGCCTTGGCCTACCGCCGCCGCGACGCGGACGCGTCCGCGTGCACGTCGGCGGCGTCGGCGACGGTGCGGTGGAGAAGCTGCATGGCAGCGCGGAACGCGGCTTCCGCGCCGTCAGCGCACGCGGGCGCCGAGGACTGCGCCTACTACAAGGACTACGCGTTGGCGGCGGCGCTCGCCGCCGCCACACCGCCGGCGTCGGTGTCGGCAGCGGCTGTACAGCTTGACTAACCGTACAACTTCACTGCCAGCGGACCTGCGCAGTGCCCCTTAAACCGGCGTCGCGGAAATCGTGTAAATCCAGTGCGCAAGCGATGCGCGAGGCGTTGCGGGCCCTCCCACAGCATGATTCCGTCGCGGTTTTTCACTACTTTTTTTGTCACACGCTGTGATAGCCACTGCGCAGCCATAACGAGTTGCGCATGTCGATGGGTGTGAAGCGCAAGGACCTGCGCATCACAGAGGTACCGGTTGCTCAAGTCGGAACGACTGGCAAGGTTCCATCACAAACGCTTCAACAAAGAGCTGAAGCGGGGGCGCATGCGTATTTCAACACGGTCCTGCTGAGATCAACAGGCGATGCGGAAGGTGTTGCGGAAGCGGCGTCTGGGCGAAAATCTCCCAGTGTACGGCAGAGTTTATCGGCTTCATCAGCGCAACTTTTTGGCGAGTCCCACAGCGGTTGTTGAGACACGCAAACTCTCACAGACCTCCGCAAGCCGTTCAACAAGAAAAACAGCCGATTCGGGCCTTGCGCGCGACGCCGGGATAAGGGGCACTGCGCTGCGGCCGTAGCGCAAGCCAAGTAGGGTTGGGCGAGGGCGTGATCCGAATTCGAGTCATGCATTATTAGGGTTTATTCCTCCTGCCTGCCACACACGGGTGTGCCAGTTGGTAGAGTTTGATAAGGTCCGGACCAGACCAGCCGGCCTGGCCGGCCATTAGGTGCGGAAAATTGCCCGCGCCCCCCAATGAGGGTAAACAGCGTGCCACCGCGGGAGTAGGCAGGCAGAAAGGAGAATAATGCTGGTTCAAAAGCAAGAGGAGAGAGGAGAAGGCGGCCGACAGGACACCCAAGGGCCTCACGCCGGGAAGGTGAGTGGGGCGCGAGGGCAAACGAACGTGCCGGCCGACGGCGGCCAGTGCGATCTTTCTCCGCGCTTCGCCTCTTGTACCCCTCAGGCGGACAGGTGGCCGTCTACGCCGGATGCACCAAATTGCCCGACCCCCCCCCCCCCGCCAGGAAGATCGGGATACCACCCGCTTGGGCGGACGCATAACGCCTTGACCCTCATACACAAGACACAATGAACAGCGTGCTGGTATGGTAACCGGCTCAACACAATGCGTGCCGTGTTAGGCTTGCGTGGAGGGGCGTGCTCGCACCCCAAGAACTCGCAGTGCTCGCACCCCAAGAACTCGCAGTGCTCGCAAACGGGGTAGTGAGCAACCGAAAGAGGGTCTCTGGAATGACTTTGCCTGGGGAGTCGCCAGTTGCGAGCGCTTGCAAGCTCTGCGAGCTCGCTTTTTGTTCTTTGCGACGGTCAACTCGCTCCAAGCAGGTGGGCGGGCAGGGGTGGGGAGCGCCAAGCTGCCCAAGGTAGAGCTGTAAGGTGCGGTTGCCACTACGAGGGCGACGTGCTCCCTCTGGAGGCGGGTTTGCGGAACCCCCCACGCCGCTGGCCAAAGTGTGAGGGCACAGGCGACAGAATGGCTGCTGCGGCGCCGTACGGCCGAGCGCCCACCGGGATTTCGGTCGCACCTGTGCCTCGACGTCTGGGGCTCCCGGTGACCGGCCTGTCACTCATCGCCTGCGCCCAGCAGCGCAGTACAGCTTGGGCTTTTGCTTCAGCTCTGTTCCTAGTTCTTCAATTTCGCCTCCCTTTCCGTGATTGGCGGCGCCTGGGAAGGGATGGCCACCATTTATCCCGCCCCTCCTCTGGTTGCGCGCCCTGCCGGCGCGGCGCCTTCCCGCGGCGCCCGTGGTTGTCGGCGTCCGCCCGTCCTCGCTGGCACGGGCCGCCCCTTCCTCCGGGAGTCCCTCTCTCCGCCTGCCAACGCTACCGCGGTGGGTGGGCGCCCCTACGCGGGCGTCTCCAGTGGGGGTAACGGCGACGAAGAGGCGGCGACGGCGGCGGCGGCGGCGGCGTCGGCGGCGGCAGCGGCGCCCGCGGGTGCGCCGGCGCCCGCGGCGACGGCGATCCCCCTACACCCCGCCCCCTGCCACCGCGTGCAGTGCCATGGAGGTGCACGCCGCGTTTTGGCGGCGGCGGCGGCGCGCCTCCCCCACGCCCCGCTACGACGACGACGCTGGCCTTCTCCGCTGTCCCCGACGGGGCGGTCACCACCGTGGCGGCCGCCTTGGCCGCGCCTACTCTGGGCGGCGCGCGGGTGGCGCTCGACCCGCGGTGGGCGCGCGCCGACAAGCGCACACGGCTGGGCGCGGCCGAGGACCGCCTGGGGTTGCTGTGGGCGGCGTCGCAGGCGGTGGCGGCGGCGGACGACGGTCGAGGCGGGCGTGAGCAGAAGACAGAGGGTGAGGGCAGGCGGACGGCTCGTGCAGGGTGCGAGCCCGGCATCGCGGGGCAACGGTGGTGCTCCTCCATGGGCAGTGGGGCATGAGGGTGGTGCACGGTTGTGGCCGGGGACGTAGCCTCGTGAGGTAGGGGGGTACGACTGAAGCGGCAGTCTCGAGATGGCCGGCAGTAATTTTGCTGATAGTTTTGCTGACGAGATGATTCCTGTCTCATCGCCCGGTCAACTCGTCTGCGTGACCTGTCTGTTCACTATCACTCTCATTGTGACTGCGTACTTGTTGCATCTCCAGGATCCCGACAGGTGCGGTGGCGCCGCCCACGTGCCATGTGACGTCCACAGCGCACAAAAATCTCGCCTGCCCGCGAGATGACCAGACCGCTGGGCTGGGCCGACACCTGTCGAGCACCCCACCGTCAAACGGCCATCCAGGAGGGCCCCACCCCAAGCTGCCTGCGCCACTCCTTTTTGACCCGCGTCCTGATGCGTCTGCTGAAATTTCATTGGTTGATGATGCGCGGTATCTGCTTGGAGTGGAGCCCGCCCCGCCAACCAATGAGCACCCCCTTCCCCGCGGCCCTGGACCGAGGGCGCTCAGCCAAAGGAAAAGTGGCGGCCTGCACGTCACGCCCCCCTCCTGGCTTGCGAACTGTGACTTGCACATTAGGATAGGAAAAGCGAGGACGTGGCAGAAGGGCGCACCCCTGCCCCCGCTGGCGCATCAGAGGCCCCCCAACGCGGCCATGCCGCGAGACAGGGCCCGGTGGCAACACAGTCGGCGGTTTTGGACACAGCGGGCGTCAGGCCCGCCCCCTACAACACCCCTGTGGCCACCCTGCCGCGGCCCCTTCCTTGCTGGATCGGCGTTTTCTTGGCGTCTGCAATCGTGCTGTCACTGGCGGAAACGCCGCTGGCGGCACCCGCGCGCGTCGCTCCCCCGCTGGCGGCCCCTCTTTTGGGCACCCCACGGCTCGAGGCGGCGCGCCCCTCGCGACACAGCGCGACACAGGTCCGGGCCTGGGCAGGCTCTGCGAGCAAGCACGCCAGTGGTGCGTGCCGCCGCCTCCCCACCCCCCCCTCTGACTTGGCCAACGCGCGCAGGGTGGGGGGGGGAGGCGTCTATTCCGCGTCTGGCCGTATCGCGGTTCCATACTTGAGGCGCCAGCGCTGACCACACCGGGTCGCCACGCGCCACTCTGCCAACCCGACAGCGACACGACCAGCTCTCCCACACCCCCGAGCTCCCGAGCGACCCCACCACCCCCTCATCGTTGCACCATTGCACCACGAGCGGACAAGCCGTCTGGCCTCCTCACCCGCCGCCCCCTCTCTCTCCTCCCAGAGGCCTGTGCCTGTGCATCTCCCGGTGCGCCTCTGCCGCCCCGGTGCAGCACGACGCCACTGTTTCCCCCGCGTGTCGCGCGCGTCCCTCGTCGACTCATCCCCCGCTGCCCCCCGCCCCCAACACACACATACGTGGCTCCCCGCTGTGCTCGGCGCTCGGTCTGCCATGGCGCTCAAGATGTCCTTGGCTGCGACGCCCTTCTGTCCCGGAGTTGGCGAGTGGCACTCTGCTCGCCAAGCCACCCGCATGACGGAGGAGGAGGAGCGGTGGCTCGAGGCCCAAATGGCCGCTGCAGCTGGTGCTGCGTCGGCCACCGCGGGACCGTCGGGCGTGCCGTCGTCTGAGGCCGAGGCGGAGGGCACAACGACTGCCTCATCCGTGGCGGGCCGGTTGGAGCGGTTGGCGCTGACCTCGTCCCGGCCGACGTCGATGGCGTCTTCAGCGCCGGCTGCGCAGGACGACCACGGCTTGACGGCGGAGGAGCAAGAGGAGTTTGACCGCTGGATTAGCGGGGCGATTGGGCGGCCTGACCAGGCCTAGGTGCCGGTCTGGTTCGAACTACCTGATGGTGGCGAGCTTGCCGGTGGCCGTGTGGGAGCCCGATTGCATTGATGGATTGCTTGTGTGTTTTGTTTTGTGTTGTCTTTGGCCGTGGTGATTCGTATGTACGTGTGTGTGCTCGCTTTATTGTATTCATGCTGCCGCAGTGTGTGGGCTGTGGTTGCGTGTTGCTGCTGCTCGGGAGGTTGTACATTTTTGGCCTCCAACCGTTGTCCGTACTCGCTGTATCACTCGTCCCTTTCGGGTGCTCGGCTCAAACCGGGTGCTGGCACGCAGCGTTGACCCATGTGCACGTTGCCCAGGGCAGCCGAGCGCACAGTCGAGCGCGACGTGGTAGCACCTCTTCAGTAGGCTAGGCCTGTCAAAGCTCCATCTCTTGTTCCGGTACGGGTGGACGGTGGAGACTGCATGGTTGACCAGCCACTTGAACCATGGCTGTTGGTCGTGGAACCGTGCTCGATGAAGCCCATGGACCGCGGCTGTTGTGCGAGGAACCGTCATGGATAAGCGGGCAGAACTGGCTGACGGCCTTTGGTGTAAATGGACACGCTCACCTCTGTGTGCTGCAACAAATACAAACAAACAAAAAAAAAAGGCGCCTAGTATCACAGCAGCTCTCGATCTCAGCTGCCTCGACGGCGCTCACGAATTCCAACAGGCGCGTGCACCACTCCTGTGGTGCAGCACGGTGTACAAGGCGGGGTCCCGCAGGGTGACCATCCACACAAAGCCAAGAGGAAGAACGAAACCAGAGAAGAGAAACATCTAGCCCATACGTTGCGCGAACCAGGCACGCTCAGAGTCAACAATAGTTACAAGTGAACAAAAGAAGGTTCCGACGCAAGCCACCCACGCGCGAGCGCGGAACCTAGGAACAGTTCACCGAGCGCAGCACCTGCCTCTCCACGGGTTCGCAAAACACCAGCGACTCGGTGGGCGCTGGTGCGCCCGGCTCGGGCGTTGGCGTTGGACCGATCAATGTCCACACCGGCACGGTCGATATGGTGCACTGGCAATCCCCGTCCGCGTCCCAAGAGAAGCCCGCACAGTCGGGCAGGGAGCACATTCCCGTGGACGTTGCGCTGTCGTTGCGAGCAAAGGCCATACACGTCCCCACCGACGCGACGCGGGAGCAGCCAACGGTAGACGGCGCCAGCTGTTCCGGCGGGTTGCACTCTGCATGCTCACAAATGCCCCAGCACTCGGTGGACGAGTCCGCGACACGGATGCCGCACACATGGAAGCGGCCAGCGGTGATGTAGCTAAACTGCGTCGTCGACGGGGTCTCGGGGATGAAGCTCGCCACAAAGCGGCCCCAGCACACGGGCGTACGATCAGAGCGGAGAACACAGCTGAAGCCGTTGCCCGATGCAAGCGAGCCCTCACCGGTCAGGAATTCACTGCCAGTGGGAATGTTGGCTTCGGCCGACACAGACTGGCCGGCTGACCCCCAGCACTTGAGCGTATTGCCGTTGGTTGGCGTGCCGATGCCACAAACGTGGTCGTACCCGGCGACGATGATGTCAAAGGTCACACCGTCGGGGTTGTCAAAGGACGGGTCCGTTACGTCCTTGGTGTTGGCGTACGTGTCAAAGTCGCCCGACGTCCCAAACGTGCCGTCACAGTTGATCTTCCCCGACCGGGTGCGGGTGCACGTAAACGAGTCCCCCACCGACACGTCCACCACCGGGTCTTCGCGGCTGCCAATGTAGGAGGGGGTGAGGAAGGATTCATTTCCCCGGCTGTTCGTCACCCCGTTGCCCCAGCACGCGGGGCGAACGCTGCTCTCAAACTCCTCCACCTCCGCCGCGGTCAGCCCCTCCCGTGGCGCCTGCGTGCCAAAGTCCCAGTAGCTAAAGTCCGCCGTCAGCCCGCACACGTGCTGCACGCCAGCCGACAGCTTGAGGTACGACTGGTTGGTCAGGGTGCCCGCGATGCGCGCGTCTGACGACGCGTCCTGCCCGATGCAAACCGCCGACAGGTTGCCGGCGAGCAGCATACACGCGTAGTTGTTGCCCGCCGCCACCGAGTACACGTCCAGGTCAGCCACGTCCTCGGTGTTGAACGGCCGGACGGTGCCCCACACGTACACTTTCTGCTCTTCAATACCGGCAGAAAACTCCGAGCCGAGGCCAAGAGACCCAAACGCCGGCGTCACCTGCGCCCGCACATGTAATACGCCCAGCGCGCAGACCGTCGCCCACAGCAACGCGGCGGCGGCCGCCGTGGGCCTGCCAAAGGGGGTCGGCCACCCCATCCGCGACGCAAACGGTCGCACCGGCCGGTACAACATGGCTGCGCGTTGAGGGGGATGGGAGGGGGGCCGCAACCACACACACCAGGCAACCCCGTCGGGTGGGGGCCTTTGCCCTCCCCCCCGCCTTCACCAGCACCGTCTACGCTCTCCTCATCAACCGCGGACTGCTCCCGCGTCAAAAATGACAGCGTGCGGCGGTCAAGAAGCACCGCCGACGCGGCACAGCGGAGACAACGGCGACGACACGGCGGCCGCAGGGTGGGCTGCGGCACTGAGCCACCCGCACCCGCCCCGGGGTCGTGCAGCCGGCCGGAGCGTCGAGATGAGGAGAACCAACGCTTGCAGCGCACCGCCCCCACCACGCACCCAACCGCACCTGCCTGGGACACGACGGCCAACAAACGGCTTGTTCAGCCAACCCTATGCCCGCCTCGGTCGTACCGACGCCCACACCCTGCGGCTATCCACGCCCAGTCCCGCCTTGAGGAGGAGGGGGCACGCGGGGGGGAAACGTCGCCCGTGACGACAGGGCCACAGCAACAACGGTACAATAGGCGGGTACCAAAAGAAGGGGCAAAAACGGCGCCATCGAGACGCGCGTAACAACCCCGCACGGGACCAGAAGGAGGGAACCCACCACCGCAAGCACACACGTACGCGCCGTGCAGGGCACCAAAGACCGCCGCCCCACACCCCCCCAGCTGGGCACGTGGCCGCGACGTGTGGCACCCAGCGCCAGGCCGTCGCACGGTAGCTCCACCGACCGTCTGACAGCGTACGGGCATCCGCCACGCGTCTGAAAGGGGGAAGGAAGAGGGCTCCATCATTCCCCACAGCGGAGACGGGGGCGACACGCCAGCAGTCCCAGTCCGCCAACCGGCGGAAGCAAAAAAGACGGGGCTGGGGAAGAAAGAAAGAAGACCAAAAACGTACAATGACCGCACGTACCCATCCAGCGTGACGAAAAGGCGCGCGACGGCAGCTCCACGGCGGCCAACACCCCCCAGCGCTCCTGCTCGCGCCCGCGCCTGTCAGTCGGTCGCCGTCGCCCCACCCGCGCAGCAGCCATGTCGCCGACGCCACCCTGCCCGTCAGTTTGTGGCACCAGCGCGGCCTACCCACCCTACCCCCCACCCCGACCTTCACCCCTACTCCAGACCCGCAGCCCGCACGCCACGAGCAGTCGCCGCGGGATTGTCAGTCGACGCAGCGGGGCGGCGGCACGGCCGGCCGCGCCGGCCAGCCCCGCCACCGGCCATGGCCGACGGTGGCGGCGCGCGCACCGCCCGTCACGCAGGTACGAGCGGGGAGGAAGGACCACGCACGCCAGCTACACGGACGCACGCGCCGATGATGCCAGTCCGCCAGAGGTGTCTGCGAGCGCGGCCGCCATCGAGCGAGGCGGATGGGCATCAACTGTGACCTGCCCGTCAGCCGCTATCGTTGGCGAGGCACCGGGAACCAAATGATTAGATGGTCTGTGCACGCAACAAAGTGCATGCAGTGCAGGTGCGTTTGACGATCAAGTTGTTGGTGAATGAAAATATTCTTCGAAAAAACATAGTTTCTTTTGAAACATTTATCAAAAAGTAAATAACCTGCGGCATGACTCCGCGCTGCTGGCCCCTGGCCGTTACTGTGCCCAGCTCGTAGCCTTCACTGTCACCGCCGCCGGCGAGAGCTGGGAGAGGGGTGGACGGCGCCGCCCGCGAGGTGTGCCGGGCGGGCCACATGAGCTCGCCGCCGACCAGCCGCGGTGGTGGGGGACGCCATGGGGAAGCCGGCGGGGGGGGGGGGGGCACCAACGCCCGCGGCCACCGACCGGCCGTCGCCTGCATCCCCCCACCCCTCCCGCCGCGCGCACAGACAGGCGGGGTGCAGGAGCTGGGGCCGTGCGACGCGGCCAAATGGCGGGCGGCGCTCCCGCCCCTCCACACCCCCCACTGAAGGGCGTGGCGCACGTTGGGGCGCCAGCCCGCGGCGGACGGCCGCCGCGTCCACCCCCCGCCCCCCCCCCCTTGCCATTCAAGTGGCGGCGCCCCCCCCCCCCCCAGCATCGTCCCCCAGCGACGGGCGCCACCCCCCATCCACCACCCGCACCGGCGCAACGTCCCCGTCCACCGGCCGGTGGTGGCCGCGGGGCATGCGGCGCCCCCCCCCCCCAGCGGCACCACCTCCACCGCCCCCGTCCGGTCGCCCATATCCACCACCACCCCCCCCCAGCTGTCCACCACCAGGCCGTGCCCCCAGCTGCGCCGCCCGTCACGGGCGCCTGGCGCGTGGGCGCCCACCTGCGCGGCCGCGACGACCGGCACCCCCCCTCGATCGCGCGCGCACGGACGAGCACCGCCCAGTGGTCCCGCCCCGTGCCAACTGCAAACGCCGACGGCACCAGCAGCACCTCCGCGCCCGCCCCGACCAGCGCCCGGTACATGCCCGCGAACCGCACGTCGTAGCACGTGGACAGGCCGAGCGTGCCGACCGGCGTGTGCGCGACGGCGACCAGCTCCCCGCCGGGACGGATGGTGTCCGACTCGCGGAAGGCGGTGCCGTCGGGGAGGGCGGCGTCAAAGAGGTGCGCCTTGCGGTACGCCGCGACCAGCTGCCCGTCCCCGCCGCGGACGACCGCGTGCGTGTTGTACACCGCCGCGCCGTCGCGCTCGTGGAAGCCGCCCAGCGACAGCCACACGTTGTGGCGGGCGGCGAGGGCGGCGTAGCGGCGGAAGAGGGGGCCGTCCAGTGGCTCGGCCACCGCCGCCGACGCGCCCGCCCGGGGCGGCATGTACGCAAAGCACTCGGGGAGGGCGACGAGGCGGGCGCCCGCCGCGGCGGCGGCCGCGACCAGCGGCGCCACCGCCGCGTAGTTGTCGTCGACCGAGGCGGTGGAGGTCAGCTGGGTGATGGCGACCCGCATCGTGTCGGACCACCGCGGGAGGAAAGGGGGAAAGGGCAAAGTAGCGAGACGCGGGGGGGGGGGGGAGGGGGGAGGCGTCGGCGGTCGCGCGTCCGACGCAGACGGCACGCGTTCGCCGTATGGTCCATTAATTGGATGTGGAGGTCGTCGTCGGTGTTTGGTGCCGCTTGACGGGAAGAATGGCGGGTTCCACAAAATTCTTTAAACTTTCAACACGTGGGTAATACGAAATACATGGATTAAATACACTCACAGGCGTGACCTGGTTTCGCTCCGGGGGGGGTGTTTTTGTGGCGCCGCCGTCGGCCCGCGACGCCGACGCATCGGGTCCGACTGTGTCCGCGGCGCGCCGCGGCCGCCGCGACCGGCCGGCGTGGCCGCGACCGCCCCCCCCCCCCCCCCGACACCAATCCCGCGCGGTCCCTCTCTGCCATCATCCCTACCCTCCTCCCCCCCCCCCCCCCCTTCCTTGCAACGTTTCCCTCTCCCCCGTTTGTCTGGGCCGACGCGACCATGGTGGCCCCCGCCGCCGCCGCCGCCGCCGCCGCCGCCGCCACCGCCGCCGCCGCCGACGCGGCCTACTTCCTCGGCCTCGCCGCGCTCATCCCCGCCACGGTGTTTGCGGCCGACACGGGCGCGCCCGCCGCGGCGGTGCCGACCGGCCGCGCCGCCGCCGCGCGTGCCGCCGCCGCCGCCGCACGCGCCGCGGCGGCGGCGGCGGCGGCGGCCGACGCGGCGTCGCCGGTCGCGGCGACGCCGGCCGCCGACGCCGCCGACGCCGCCGCCGCCGCCGCCGCCGCCGCGGGCGCGGGTGGGGGCGCGGGTGGGGGCACCGCGCCGCGGCCGCCACCCCGCCGGCGGCGGGTGGTGGGCTCGGCGGCCGCCGCCGCGGCGGGGCGCGCCGCGGCGCTCGCGGCGGTCGCCGCCGCGGGCGGGCTGGTGCCGACGGCGGCGGCCGCCGCGGCGGGCGGGGCGGCGGGGCCAGACGCGGCGCGGCGGGCAGTGGTGGGAGGGGAGGGGCAGCGGGAGCACCCCGCGCGGGAGGCGGGCGTCGTTGCTGGTGGGGCGGGTGCCCCTAGCGGCACGGACAGCGCCGGCGGCGACGGCGGCGACGGCGGCGACGGCGGCGGCGACAGCGGCGACAGCGGCGACAGCGGCGGCGACAGCAGCGACGGTGGCGACGGCGACGACGGGTCGACCGCTGGCAGCGGCAGCGACGACAGCAGCAGCGGCAGCAGCGGGCGGCCGGCGGCGGCGGGCGCCCCCCCTGGGGTGGCCCCACCGGCGGGCGCTCCCGCCGCGGCGGTGGCCCCGCCGGCAGCGTCGGCCGTGACGGCCGCCGCGGCCGCGGCCGCGGACGCGGCCGCCGCGGCGCGCGCCAAGCTCCGCACCCGCCTCGCGGGCCTCCGCGCCGCGCGCAAGGCGGACGAGCCCGACGTGGCGCGGCGGCGTGAGGCCAAGCGCGCCAAGAGGGCGGCGGGGGGGGGGCCAAGGCCAAGCGCAAGGCCCCGCCCGCCGCGCCGGCGACGCCCGCGACGCCGGCGGCGGCGGCGGCGGCGGCGGTGGGGGCGGCGGCGGCGGGCGGCGGCGGGGCGCCACCGCCGGGCGCCGCGCTAGAGGGCAGGGCGGCCAAAAAGGCGCGGCGGGCGGCGGCGGCGGCGGCGGCGGCGGCGGCGGCGGGGGGGGGCACCGCCGCCACCGCCAGCGACGCCGCCGCCGCGACGGCGGCGGCTGGCGGCAAGGCCAAGCGCAAGGCCGTGCCACCGCGTGCGGCCGCGGCGGGCGGGCCCCCCCCTCCCCCCCCCCCCCCCCCCCCCCCACCCGCCGCGGACGTCATGCCCGTCGCGGCGGTGGACTTTGGGCGCCTCGCCGGCCTCGACGGTGGCGGCGACGCGGCGCCCCAGCGGCGGCGCCACAAGCTGTCGGCCAAGCCGTCGGCGGCGCTGCTGGCGGCGGCGACCGCGTCGGCCGCCGCGCGGGCGGCGGCGCCCGCCGCGGACCGCGTGGCGGCGGGCCTCGACGTGGCGCTGACGCGCGCGGCGGGCGGGGCGGTCCGCGACGACCCGCGGCGGGTGGCCAAGGCGCTGCGGCGGGCGGAAAAGGTCAAGGCCAAGCGCGCCGCCGCGTGGGCCGCGCGGGAGGCGTCGACAAAGGCGGCGATACGGGGGCGGGTGGAGCAGCGGGAGGCCAACCTGGCCGAGCGGGCGGCGGCGCGCAAGGCGCGGGCGGGCAAGAAGAAGGGCAAGGGGGTGGGCAAGGTGAAGAAGCGGTAGCCGTAGCGGTAGTAGTGGGAGGGGGGAGAGGGTGGAGGTCGAGGCGGGGGGGCGGGGGGGGGGGAGGCGCATCGACCGCAGCTGGCAGCGGGAGGTGGGTGGGCTCGACGCTGGAACGGGTCATTTTGGGTGCTGTTCTCGTGCGACGCGGTGGCATCGCTCCATCGGTCCATTCAAACGTTTGTGTATGTATGCGTTTACGCGTCCGTGCAACAGGCCCCTCACTTGCGGTCCAGGCGCTTACCAAACTGCTCCTCGAGCAGCTTCCACAGCACCGTGAACAGCAGGCCTTGGAAGCCATTGGCAATGATGCGGGTCTGGAGGCCGCGCCCAAAGAGCCCCAGCACCCCGTCCTGCGCCACCACCTGCCGCACCGCCGACGGGTAGGACACCACCTCCGCGTGCGTCTGGCGGTACGTCTTGACGACGCGCAGCGAGTTGGAGCAGCAGTCCGACACGACCGACGCGGAGAAGCCAATGAGCGCGTTGCGGCCGACCTTGCGGGGGAGGTCATCGTACAGCGGCAGCGCCGCGTTGAGGCTGTTGTACACGCTGAACCAAGGGAAGTGGCTGCGGCGTTCTCAAAGCAGGATGGGGGGGGGGAAGAGACAGAGAGAGAAGACACCCAAGGCGAGCACGAAAACAAAAAGGGGCAGCAGCGTGCATAGGGTGCGGTGGCGGCAGTTGCAAAAAAGCTCAGCGTCAGCATACCAGGCCGTGCGTGTCCAGCACTGCCAAGGCAAAGGCGGGACGAACCACCTGGCAATCCACCCCCTCCCTGCTCCCCCTCCCCCCCCCACCCCGACGCTGCCCAAACGCACCCCACGTAAGTGGCCGCCGCGGCGCCGAGCGCGCCGTGGTAAAACACGGGCACGCCGCCTGTCCGTGCCTTTGTCACCAGCAGCCGCAGACCCGACGCGCCATTGACCTGCAGCGACGTCTTGACCGCATCTGTGTAGCGTCGGGGGTAGCCGAGGGAATAACCGGCGGCAAGCGGTAAAAAAAGCAAATGGCACGACCACGCAGGGGGGGGACGGCAACGCGTGTGAAACGGTGAGTCAGAAAACGGCGGCACGATACAGAAGAAAAGACAGGCGACTCGAACAGACTTGGCTGGGGGAGACGGAGAGCGAAGGAGGAGTTGGCCAGGCGAAAAAAACACCCCAACGGCAGCGTGCCAAGCCCCACCCAGCACAGCACAGACTGACGGCCAACGCACCGACGGGCATGAGGAAGATGCGGAAGCCCGCCGCCGCCGCCGACGCGGCCGACGTCTTGGCCACCACCGGCAGGTTGGCGGTCGTCTCGCTCGCCGAGTCGAGCAGCGCAATCACCCCCGCGTTGGCCGCCGTATCCCCAAACCGCGACAGCGGCGCCTGCACGAGCGCCGGCGCAAAGCCGCGGTAGAAGCGGCGGACCCCCCCCTCCGCGTAGAGCGTGCGGAGCGCCTGCCGCGTCGACAGGCCGTGGCGGTACTGGTAGTTCATGGTCGTGCGGAGCCAGAGGAGCGTCGCCACCTGGATGCCCATCGCCGCCGCGCCGGGCAGGCCGCCGCGGAGCGCCTTGGCGCTCGCCAGGGAGAGCACCTCGGAGGCGGTCTGCGGGGGGGGGCGGCCGCCGCTGCCAGTGGCGCGGCCTTCGGCCGCGGCGGCCGCGACGAGCGCGCCGGGGGGGGGGGGGGTGCGCCCGCCGAGCGCCGCCACCGCAAACGGGTGCACAAAGGTGGTGCGGAGGGGGGCGGCGGCGGCGCCGGCGCCGGCCGCCGCCGCCGCCGCCGCCGCCGCCGCCGCGGGAGGGGGGGCGGCGGCAGGGGGGGCGGCGGCCGCAGCCGCGGTGCCCAGTGGAGCAGCCATGGTTGAAGCGGCGGGCGTTTGGGGGGGGGGGGGGGGGGAAAGGGAAGAGGGCGGGAGGGTGGGGCGGGGGGGGGGGGGGGAGGGGGGAGGGCGGCAGGAAGCCAAGACGGGCAGGCGAACGCGCCGCAACGGGGGCGGGCGGCGCAGCAAGCGGCGGGCGGGCCACCCCACGGCGGCGACGGGGCGGGCGGGGAAAGACGCTGTCGGCACGGCGGGACGGGGCGGCGGCAGCGCGACGGCGGCGGCGACGGCGGCGACGGCGGCGGCGACGGCGGCGACGGCGGCGGCGGGGACGGCGGCGGACCGGCGTGCCCACCCGTGCGACGTGGGCGGCTGTGTGGTGGGCGACGGGTGGCGCCGCGGCAGCGCCACTGCCGCCCACACAGCCTGCACGGCGGGGTGCGGGGAGGGCGCCCCCCCCCCCCCCCCCTCGGCGCGCCGCAGTCGCCCCGGTGGCCAGGTTTCTCCGTTCCGACGCGGCGACCACGTGCGCGCTGGGGCGATGGGATCCCAATCCCTCGCTCCCCCCCCCCCTGCCTGCCGCAGGCGCCCCTCCTCCCGGTGCACGCGGGTTCCCGCTCACATCTGTTTGGGATGGACGGCCCGGCGCGTGGCTCGCCAGTGGGGGGTCACGCCGCGAGATGGATGCGATTGCCTTTTCGCCACGGCGCGATGGGAGCGGACACTCCAGGCCCGTCTGGACCTGCAGGTACGAGGGGGAGCGCTGACGCAGCTGTCAAGAGTTGTGATGGAGCCTGCCGATGATTCGACGCTCCGGTTGGCGGGCGTCGGCACGCCCAATAACCGGCCATTGCGATGCACCCGCCCGGGCCAATCAGGGGGGGGTGGCGGGGAGGGGGGGGGTCCCGCCACCGTGCCACGGCGCGTCGAGGCGGGGACCGTCCCGCCCGCGCCACGACACGCACCGCCGCGCGCAGGCGCTCCGCCCACGCCCCCCCTGCCGCCCCCTTTTCTCCACTCCGCGCCGCTACCGTGGCTCCGTGTGGGGGGCCGCTGAGGGTGCCCGCCGCGGTCCCCGTGCGCGGGGTGGAAGCTGGAAGCGGATGGGCGCCAGCCGCCCCTGCACGACCGACCGCAACGTGGGCGTCACGGACGTGGGGGGGCGGGGGCTGCTCGAGGGAGGGACGCCCGCGGCACGTGGATGACGGGCCGTTGCCCGCACCACCCACCCATCCTACGGATACCTCTGCGATGGCACAGCGCTGGGGGTGCGTCCCGGCCACCGCCACACACCCGTGGCGGCGCGCCAGTGAGGCGGCGCGGGGGGGCGTGCGGCCCGACCCGCTGGCGCGCCGTCGGCCGCGCACGTCAAAGCCGACGGACGCGCGCGCCTCGGTCCCGCGCGGGCGGGTGGGCCGGACGACGCCGCGGCGGCGTGTGGGGGACAAACCGCGGGCTCTTGGAGAGGGTGGGGGTGCCGCGGCGCGCCGTCGGGCTGCCGCCGCGTCGCCGTGCGCGGCCGGCGGAGCGCGCCCTCCCTTCCCCGTCCCGGCCTCGGCAGTGGGGTGGCTTGCCAAGTGGGGGGAGCGCCCCGTCGGGGCTGCGTCGCTGGTCAAAGTGGCTGCGCAGCTTCCGCCGCAACGAGGGGCCACGGCTGCGCTCGTGCGGGGGCGGTGCGGTAGCCATCCTTGTGGTGAAGCCCTTGGCAGTGCGCTGCGTCGCAGTCGTTGCGTGCGCTAGCGCCGTCGCTCCCCCGCAGGGCCAGCGTCGAAGGCGTCTGCCCACAGGTAGCGCTCGTTTGCTCTGTCTCTCCCACCTGCATGGCCACCCCTCTCGGTGCGCCTACCGCTGTACTGTGCTCTCCTTCTGGCGGCGACTGCCACCCAGCTGGCGCGTCGCTCTTCCCGAGGGGATGCCGCTCCATCTGGGGGAGGGTAGACGCCGCCCCCACTCCCCTTCCGCCCTCCCGCCCCTTACCCAAGGCGGCGACTTGCTCGCTGTTGGGCGGCCACGCCACCACTTGGCATTCACAACGCCCGCCTGCGTCGCCCGAAGTGCGCTGTCCCCCACGGCCCGGCACCGCTTCATCTGCTCACGGGCGGGGGTGGTGATCATCACACCAAGAGAGCCGGCCAAGTGTGCACGTCCGCATCTGGTTGGGAAAATGGCGCAAAACTGTTCTGAAAACATCACCGTGTCCAGATTGCCGAAAGATCACACATGTGCATCCCACGACCCCGCGCACGCGGCCTTCCCTGTCCTTGCCCCCCCCTCAGCCCACCTACGTTGCATCCCCGGCCCCCTCGAGCCCACCTTCACGCGTCCACCTTGCCCCTGATCCACCGCCCTTCACCCCGCCTTCCTCTCGGCACCTCCCCTCTGTTCCACCTCCCCACCTCGTCATCCCCCCCCCTTGCTCCCCCCACCCCCCCCGGCCCGCCGCTCATCTCGCGACCACCGCCAGCCGCGCCTCCGCCGCGGCCGTGTCGGCCAGCGCCTGCTGCACCGCCGCCGCCGACGGGCGGCCCGGCGGGAGCCGGACGACGGCCCCCCCCCCCCCGGCAGCCGCCGCCGGCGCTCTTCCTTGCGCCGGTTGGCAAACCAGTTGCCCACCGACTGCGCCCCCCGCCGCGGGTCGGCGGGGCACAGCTGCGCGCCGAGCCTGTCGCGCGCCGCGCGGGGCGCAAACCAGTACCGCCCGGGGCTGCCCGGCTCGGCGCGGTACTCCTCGCAGATGGCGGAGAGGCGTTCGTTGTAGGCGGCTCGGTCGGCGGCGGTGGATGGTGGCCGTCCGTGAGCGGGGCGGGGGACTTGCGCTGACGCTGCTGGCGGTGGTGGCGACGGCGGCGACGGCGGCGACGGTGGCGGCGACGGTGGCAGCGACGGCGGCGGCGACGGCGGCGGCGGCGGCGGCGGCGACAGCGGCGGCGACAGTAAGAATAGAGGTGGTTGGGATGACGGGGAGAGTTGGAGGGTAGGCAACGATGCGGGCGGCAAGTCTGTGGATGGCAGGTGGAGGAGCTCCGGCTCCACCTTGATCGCTCTGGTGCGGGCCGCCCTGGGCCGTGGCACCCGGCGGCGCCCACCGCCTGGGCGCCGGCCTGCTGCTGGGGGTAACGGCGTAGTCGGCGGCCACCAAAGGTGGTCCTCGGCCTTGACAGACGGCCCGTCGTCGGTGCCGCGGGCGGGTGCCGCCGCCGCTACCGCCGCGGCGGCGGCTGCCGCAAACACAGCCGCCGCGTCCCGCACCGCGGCGTCGGTCGGCGTGCGTGCCGCTGGCGCGGCAGCGCCGGCGGCGTCGTGGCCGGCCCGTGGGGCGGCGGGGCGGGCGGCACCGCGGCGGCGGCGCGAGCGTGGCGGCGTCGGCGGCGGCGCGGCCAGCGGTGCTGACAGCGGCGGCGGCGGCGGGTGCGGCAGCGGCGGCGGCGGCGGCCGCGTCGACGGCGGCTGCGCCGGTGGCAGCGGCGCTGGTAGCGCCGGTGGCGGCGGCACCGGTGCCGCTGCCAATGGTGCCGCCGGTGGCGGCGGCACTGGCGAACGCGGCGGTGGCGGCGGCGGCGCCCCGGCCGGCGTCGCCGTGGCGGGCTCATCGGCGAGCCACATGGCAACCTCATCCACGACCGCGGCGGCCACGTCCGCTGCGGCCGTGGCGGCGCTGGCGGGGACGGGCGCGGTGGCCGGCGCGGGACCGGCGGTGGGCGTCGCGCCTGCCGTCGGCGGGGGCGGCGCCCAGCGAGCATCGCTGGGCGTCGCATCGTTGCCCGTGGGTAGGAGCGGCAGCTGAGGCACAACGGGGGCATCCCCGGCCGCCACGGCCGTGGAGCTGCGTGTGTGCGTCAACGCCCACCCCTTGTCGAACTGTGCGATCACAACGTCGACAGGGACGGCGGTGGCTGTGATGTCGCTGACGCCGGCAGGGTCGTCCTGGTCGTCGTCCATGGCGTCGGCGGGGCGGGGCCCCCAGCCCGGGATGAGCTCCTCGTACTCGGACTCGTGCATGGCCAACAAGGGGGGGGTGGGGCGTCAGGCGGGGGTGCTCAAGGGTGGAGTTGGTCGGCGGCAAGCCGCGCGGCAGGGGTGGTCTATGAGCCGCGCGCACAAGGGGCCGTAACGCCGCGCGTGTGTGGTGAGGTTGGAGTAGAGAGCTGCGTGCGGCGGTGGCCGTCGTGCGGCGGTGGCCGTCGTGCGGCGGTGGCCGTCGCGCGACTGTGCTGGCCGGCGGTGGGGTGTGGCAACGCTTATATGGGCGCGGGGCCACCCCCTGCGGGTGGCTCGCCCTCCCCTGCGCCCCTGCCGGTGTGGGGCGGCCCCGCCTCCTGCGGGCGTGGCTGGTGGCGCGTGGCGGCCGCGGCCGCGGCAACGCACCACACAGACCGCAGGCGGCGGCGGCAGCGGGCGGGGTGGCAACCGCCCGCGCGCGCGCGCGGTTGCGCATACAGCAGCAGCTGTGGGTCTTTGGGGTAGCGGCGGCGGCCACAGGGAGGCGGCGGTGGCGACGGCCGGTCGGTGCGGTAGTGGCGGCGGCGGGGCGGCGGCGGCGGCGGCGGCGGCGCTGCCCACTGGCGCGACGGCCGCCCCACGATGGGCGGCGGCGGTGGCGGCGCGCCCCCACCGGCGGGCGACGCCCCCCCCTCGCGGCCGCCACCTTGCGCAGAGTGACGGCGGGGCGCCGCCACGCAGCGCGCGCCGGGAGAGGATGCTAGCCGACCGCCGCGGCTGGTGCGGCGCTCCTCCCGCTCGCCCTCCGCCGCCGCCCCTCGCCCCCGGCTCCCGCGTGGACAGCCCTATGCTCGACGGCCGCCGATGATCCGCGCGCGCCGCCGCGCGGCGCGCGGCTCCCCCTCGGCTGTGGTGGGGGGGGTGGCCGCGGCGTCTCCCTCCCCCCCCCCCCCCCCTCCGGACGCCGTCGCCCCCACTTGCGTGTCTGGCCAAACGTCGACGCCGCGCCGCGGTCCACGCCGGCCGCGGCCGGCGGTCCGTTGGCCGACGCCGCCAGCGTGCGGGGCCAAGCACGGCAGCTCCGCCGGCTCGTCACCCCCCCCCCCCCCCCAGCTCTAAACGACTACGCGCCGCCGGGGGGGGGGCTGTCCCCCGCCCCGATGTGGCGGTCTGTTCCCTCACCGCAAAGCCCTACCCCGCCCCAGAGCGTCGTCTATCGGCGGCCGCCCTCTTCTTTCTCGGCCCCCCGACCGCCAGTCACGCGTCGATGGTCGGGGGTGGGGGGGGGAGCACAGCGCGGGCGCTGGCGTGGGTGCGCGGCGTGACCCGCCGTCGCCGGTGCTGCAGCAGATTTTATGGACGCTGCCCGCGCGAGCGAGCACAGGCGACGGCGCCACCCGTTTTTCTGTGCTTTGTCTGTCGCCTTCCGCTGTTTCTTGGCCAGCGTAGCCGCCGTGGCCCGCGCCAAGTGGCGGCGGCGGCGGTGGCCCGCGCCGAGTGGCGGCGGCGGTCGTGGCCCGCGCCGAGTGCCGGCCGTGGCGGTGGGAGCAGAGAAAAAAAGAAGGCCGAGCGCCCCGCCGCGCAGCGAGTGCCACACAGAATGCGGGCTGGGGTCTCTGCGTAAGTGGGGGTGCGCCGCGGCGGCGGCCGGCGGCTCCCACCGCCCCCACCGCGGGCTTGGGAGGTGTGCCCAGCGCGGCGGCCACCGATCTCTTTGACGCTGGCCGGCCATACAGCTGGAGACATGCTGTTAACGTCCCCGGGGGCTGCCACAGCACGGCGCGCGCCGCCCGCAGTGTGCGTCCCAGAACCAATAGTGGGTGAGGGCCGTCGCTGTTTGGCGGGAAGGCGACGCCCGCTTCCGTGACGGGTGCCCCCGCCCTCGGCGGCGCCCGGCCGCCGCCTCTACCAGAGGTGGCCGACGTCGGGGGAAGGCCGGGGAGCGACGAGAGCGCGGCAAAGTTGGCTGCTCATTGTTGGCGGTCGTGAGTGTCTCCGTAGCCGCCGCCGTCCGTGCGGTTTGCGCTGCACACGAAATGGATATCCTACCATCTCTGCCGATGGTTTGGTGAGTGTGTGCTGGCCCTCAACGAAGGCGAAGGCGACTCGGCACCCTGCGTGCGCACCGTCGCCCCGCGCTCCTTCCGCACGAAAGGCCGACGCGCGGCGCGGGGGTGGCGCCCCCCACAGGCGGTCGGCTGTCGAAGCGCACCGAGGCGTTGTCCGGCAAGGGAAGGCCAAACGACAAGGGGGGCGAGGCGAGGAACACCCCCTCGGCAGCACCTCGTCTACAGCCGGCCGTGGCCACTGAGATAGCGCCGGGTGGTGGCCGCCCCGGCCGCCCACGCGAGGGGCGGGGAGGTGACGTCGCGGTGTAGGAGCAGCACCTCCGTCGACGGGAGGCAGGCGGCGGACGCGGCGGTTCGGCCCGGCACCGCGGCCGGGCGAGCAGGGCGGTGCGGCCCCTGAGATGGGGCAGGCCGCCGCGAGAGGGTTGCCCCGGAGCCACCGCACACCCCCCCGTGGGCAGGCGGTGAAGGTGTGGACGCTCGCCGCCCTCTCCTCTCCCCCCCCCCCCACTGGCGCGCAGCGACGGGGGGGTTCTCGCCAGGCCCACGGGCCATCGAGCGGGGGTGGTCGGGCATCAATCGGTGTCAGGGGCGGCGGGGCGCCTGGCGGATGCTCCGTGGATCGCGCTGGAAGAGAGGGGCGAGGTCGGAGCTGTGGTGGGGTGGTGTACGCGCGCGGCGGGATGCCAGCCGTTGAGCAACTTCGTTTGAAAATGAGCCCTTGGTGGCCTGCCTTGCTCAGGGGAGCGCGGCGCGTAGCCGCGTTTGAAACAAACCCTCGATGGTGGTTGCGGCGGTCGGCGTCCTTTGGTGGGCGGTGGCATGTGTACATATGTTCACAGTGAGCTACGCGTGAGGCCGCCTCCGTGGCCGTCCTCTCTCCCGCGCGGCGGCGACGGCGCGCCGAACGTCGATTCCATCGGCAGGTCAGCTGTCCTTGCACAGAGATCAGCCACGGGCAGGAAGGGGGGGTGGGGAGCCCCTCTCTCCGTCGGGGCAAGGCGGCCCGGCCACTCAGCGGTCGCCCGGTGGCGGCCGCTCCGCCCGCCGACGTTGGGCCGCCATGACGCCGCTTCACGAGACACGGCCGGGCGGGCGTCGGGCCGCCGCCCATCGGGACGGGCGGGGGCGGGGTCCCACCCCGTGAAGTCCTCGGCCGAGACACGCGTCTCCCGCGTGGGCGGTCATGCATCGACGGCGCCACCGCGAGCGCCGCGTGGAAGCGCACGGCTGCTGTCGACGCCGCCGTGGTGGCGGGCGTGCCGCCACTCGCTGTCAGACCCCCCTCTGTCGTGGGATATGCGGCTGTCCTCTCGCTGGCGCCCACGTGGGCGTTGCGCGCAGGCGTTTGGCTGAGAGTGATCCGGTGGGAACGAGCCTCGGGCGGGGGCGGTCTGTTGCTTGTAGCGGGCCCCGCTCGGTGCGTAGCAGCCCGCCCCCAACGGGGGGCCCTCATCGGGGCCCCTGCGTGGCGCCCTCGTGCAAACGATACAATCACCTGTACTGAACCAACAACAACCTCGAGCCGAGATTGGTCCCGGCGTGTGGAGAGTGGCCTGCAGGCCGCCTTAGTGGTGAAGGCGAGCCAAAGGTGTGCTGGCTGGTTCGTGTCGCCCTCACTCTGACAGACGCTCACAACGTGGTCTTGGATTGGCGAGAGGGGGCCGTTTCGGCACCATGCGCCACTGTCGTCAAAGCCAACTGCCACAAGGACAAGAACCAGCAAGAGCTACGGGTTGTTCCAGCTAGAGGTGCAGACCAAAGCCAGAGCGCTGTCACCGAGCGTGTGAGCGTACCCCTGCGCGCGGACACGAGCAGTGCCCGGCGGAGGGCATCAGCTTGGGGGATAGCTGCCGTTTGGTTCCCCACGGCTCAGGCCCGCGCCGCTGCCGCCGCCAGCCGCCGGGTGCAGTGGCACGCGGATCCCCCTGGAGAGAGACCCTGACGGAGCACAGAGAGCGAGGGAGAGGCGGTTGTAGTGGATGGATGTGAACACTGCCTGTTTTTTGTGTTTTTTTCCTCTTTTTTTAAACCACAAACCAGCCAGAGAACGGCACGAGAAATGTTCCGACACGTGGATGGGTGCTGCAGCACAACGTGTCAATGGGGAGATCCCAGCTCGGCTCCCGGTGCGGCTTGGATCACTTCACCCCGCTTGGCCGCTGCGCGGCCGTGCGCATCCCCCCTCCCGCTCCGCGACGACTTGGTCTCCGCTCGCTACCAACGCCACACCTGCAGACCGCCTATTCTACCGGCCGTCTCGGCTGGAGAGCGAGCTGCCCCCCCCCCCCTTGGCCTTTGTCGAGCCGCCGCCGCCCACACCCCATGGCGACCCCCCCCCCCCGCCGCGGCCGGCGGCCGCCGCGTTTGCCGCCGCGGCCGCCCCGTTGGTCGGCCGCACACGCGCGCCGACGGCGGCGCGCGCCGCCAGTGGCCACCACCACCGCCTGCGCGCGCTCCGCCCGGCGTCCCCGCCGGGGTGGGCACCCGGCCGGCCGGCGCGGCGGCCGCCGCCGCCGCCGCCGCCCCTGCCCGCCGCCCACCCCGCCCGGGCGCCCCGCCGCGGCCACCGGCCGCGGCCGCCGCGGCCGGTCGCGTCGGTGGAGCCTCCCCCCCCCTCGACGTTGCCCGCCGAGCTCCCCACCCTCCCCCCCGCGGTGGCGGCGGCGGTAGTGACGACGCCCACCACCCCCATTGCCGGCCAGACGACGGGCACGTCGGGCCTGCGGCGGCCCGCCGCGACGCTCGTCCACAACCCGTCGTACCTGCCCAACCTGCTCCAGGCGTACGTCAACGCGCTTACCCCCGCCGTCACTGTCGGCGCGACGCTCGTTGTGGGCGGCGACGGGCGCTACTACAACGCCACCGCCATCCAGACGGTGCTCCGCGTGGCCGCCGCGGCGGGCTTTGCGCGCGTCACCGTCGGCGCGGGGGGGCTGCTGTCCACCCCGGCGCTGGCGGGGATGGTCGCCGCGACGGGCGCCGCGGGGGGGGTCGGCCTCACCGCGTCGCACAACGCGGCGGGGCCCGCCGGGGACTGGGGCATCAAGTTCCAGGCGCCGACCGGCGGGCCCGCGCCAGAGGCCCTCACCGACCGGATTGTGGCGGCGACGCGGGTGGTCTCGCAGGTGCGGGCGGTGGACTTTGGGGCGGCGGCCGTCGACGTGTCGACGCTGGGGGAGCAGTCGTTTTTTGGGGGGGCGTTTGTGGTGGACGTCGTCGACCCGGCGGCGGCGTACGTGGCGCGCCTGCGGGAGGTGTTTGACTTTGACGCCCTCCGCGCGTACGTGTCGACGCCGGGCTTTGGCCTCTGCTTTGACGCCATGGCCGCCGTCACCGGCCCGTACGCGCGGGCGCTGTTTGTCGACGCGCTCGGCCTGCCGGCGGGCTCCATCCTCCGCGGGACGCCCCTGGAGGACTTTGGCGGCGGCCACCCGGACCCGTCGCCCGCGCACGTGCCCGACCTGGTCGCCGCGCTCGCGGCGCCCGGCTCGGGCCTGACGCTCGGCGCCGCGTCGGACGGCGACGGCGACCGCAACCTCATCCTCGGCCCCGGCTTTGCCGTCACGCCCGCCGACTCGCTCGCCATCCTCACCGAGTACGCCGGCACGGCCATCCCGTGGTTTGCCCGCCGCCCCGGCGGCCTCGCCGGCGTCGCCCGCTCCATGCCCACCGCCCCCGCCGTCGACCGCGTCGCGGCCGCCCTCCGCATCCCCGTCTACGAGACGCCCACCGGGTGGAAGTGGTTTGGCTCCCTCCTCGCCGCCCGCCGCGTTGGGGTGTGTGGGGAGGAGAGCTACGGGACGAGCGGCGACCACGTGGCGGAAAAGGACGGGCTGTGGGCGGTCTGCGCGTGGCTGTCGGTGCTGGCCGTCGCCGCCGCCGCGGCGGGGCGGCTGGTGGGGGTGGAGGAGGTCGTGCGGGGGCACTGGGCGCGCCACGGCCGCACCTTTTCCGCGCGCTGGGACTACATTGGCGTGCCGGGTGCGGCGGCGGCGGCGGTGATGGACGGCCTCCGGTCCGGGGTGGTGGCGGCGTTTGCCGGCGTCGAGCGCCCCCCCCCCCCCCGCCCCCCCCGCGGGCGGCGCCGGCGACACGCCCGCCGACGGCGCGCCCGCCGACCGCCTCGACGGCACGACGCTCGTGCACGCGGACGAGTTTGACTACACCGACCCCGTCGACGGCTCGACGGCGACCGCCCAGGGCGTGCGCCTGTACTTTGCGTCGGGCGCCCGCGGCGTCGTGCGGCTCAGCGGCACGGACGCGACGGCGGCGGCGACGCTGCGCGTCTACCTCGACGCGTACCGGCCGTGGGGGGCGGGCGTCGCGGACGCGGCGCCGGCAGACGTGCTGGGGGGGGTGGGGGGGGAGGTTGCGCGGCTCGCGAGGATCGCGGAGCTCACTGGGCGCGACGCGCCCACGGCGGTGGTGTGAGGGGGGGGGGGGGGGGGTTGTGACCACACCTGTCGGGGGGGGGGGGGGGGGGGGGGGGGCGAGGGGGTAAGAGGGTGGCGTACTCAACAGTGCCATGCCTGCCTTTGTGGGTGGCCCTCGTGGGTGGCCCCTCTGCCCCTCTTTTCGATGGCTCCCGTCGTGCGTTTCCCTACGAGGGGCGCCCGTGGAGTGCCTTCCGTCATGCGTTGCGCGGGCTACGTCCCGGGTGGCCCGCCTTGGGTAGGCCCGCCTCTTCTTTTCGCGACCGGCGCGCCAGCGGCCGCACGGCCGTTGTTCCGCGGAGAGTGCGCTCTACCGCCTGGCACGCCCGCGTCAGGTGGAGCAAGTGCGAATCCAGACAACAGCAGAGGCGCCTCGTCTCCGGTCTAGCTTGTGCGCTCGGGTCCCCATCGGGCCAAAGCGTCCATTGCCGCTGAGCGAGAGCAGGCACGCAGCAGTCGCAAAGGTAGGCACATGTGCCGTTCTTGTTGGCCTCCCTCACGCGCCGCCGGTCGTCATGGACGGTCAACGCGCCCGGCAAGCGGGGCTCGGGATGCGCGGAAAAACTCCCAGCGGTACAACACGCCCGTTGCTGCGGCTCTGTTTCTTCTGGATCCCATCGTACACCGCAACGTGAAGTCCGTGTCGACGCAAAATCTATGTTCATGAAAGCTCAAGTCATAATCACGTCGCGTGTACGCCACGTGGTCATACAAATTGTTTCCAGCTTGGCGGCGAAAAGAGAGTGGTCCCGCGCACCGGCTGTTCCCGTGTGCGCGTGTCTTGTCGTCGCGCTCCCGGCCGCCCCCGACTCGCCGAGCCGGCCCCACACGCTCGCGTCGGCCGCTGCGGGCGCCGCCGCCTGCCCCGTCGTCCTTGCCGCTCTCGCCGCCACAACGTCGTCGGTGGTCGTCGGGGTCCGCCTCGCTGCTGTTGTTGGGGTCCGCCTCATTGCTGTCGTCGGTCCCCCCCCGCGTTGCTGTCGTCGGGCTCCCCTACGCTGCTGTCGTTGGCCCCGCTCGTTGCTGTCGCCGGGCGCCCTCTTGCGGGGTCGGTCCGGTCCGCCCTTGCCGTCGGCACCATTGCCACTGCACCGTCCACCCTTTTTTTTTTTTTTTCTTTCTGGCCTGCCGTTCCACCTCCCCACGTCTGCCGCCCCTTTTCCGCCCCTCCCTTTCGCTCCCTCCACCCGCCTCTTCCTCCCCCCCCCCCGCCCCCCCCCTCACCATGGACTTTTCCCGCGCGCCGCCCAGCGGCGGCGCCCCCCCCCCCGCCCGCCGGCGGCGACCCCCACCCGCTACCCTGGCGCCGCCGGCACGACGGCGACGCTGACGGTGGAGCAGCTGCGGCTGCTCGGCTGCATCGTGCCGCCGGCGGCGGCCGGCGCGGCGGCGGCCGGGGTGGCGGGCGGGCGGCCGGCAGCGCCCGCGGGGGGGCTCGGCTCCCTCGCCGCCGCCGCCGCTGCCGCCACGGGGGGGGGGGCGGCGGCCGCGGCGGCGGGGGGGGCGGTGGCGGCGGCGGCGGCGACGGCAGCGGCAGTGGCAGCGATGCGGGGGGAGGGGTGGGGGGGGGGGGGGGGGTGCCGCCGTCGGCGCCGCCCGCCACCCCCGCCGCCGCCCCACCCGGGACCTCTCCGCGTTTGACCGGCTGGAGCAGGTCGGCGAGGGCGCCTATGGGGAGGTGTTTATGGCGCGGGAGGTCGCGACCGGCGACCGGGTGGCGCTGAAGCGGGTGCGGATGGACGCGGAGCGGGAGGGCCTGCCCGTGACGGCGGTGCGGGAGATCAAGCTGCTCCTCTCCCTCCGCCACGAGAACGTGGTGTGCCTCAAGGAGATTGTGACGTCGCCGAAAAAGGCGCTTGCCGGCGCGCCGGGCGGCGCGGCGGGCAAGGACGACATCTACATGGTGTTTGAGTACATGGACCACGACCTGACGGGCCTCCTCGAGTCCCCGGCGGTGCGGTTTACAGAGGCGCAGGTCAAGCGCTACGCGCGGCAGCTGCTGCGAGGGCTCTGGTACTGCCACGCGCGGGAGCTGCTGCACCGGGACATCAAGGGCAGCAACCTGCTCGTGGACAATGCGGGGAACCTCAAGATTGCGGATTTCGGGCTCGCCCGCACGTACGGCGAGGCCGGCCGCGGGGACTACACGAACCGGGTGATCACGCTCTGGTACCGCCCGCCCGAGCTGCTCCTCGGCGCCCGCGACTATGGCCCCGCCGTGGACCTGTGGTCGGTCGGCTGCCTGCTGTACGAGCTCCTCCGGCGGGAGCCCCTCTTCCCCGGTGCCGACGAGGCGGACCAGGTGGCCCGCATCTTTTCCGCGACGGGCGTGCCGACGGAGGAGGCGTGGCCGGGCTGGCGGCGGCTGGAGCTGGCGCACCTCGTCGCCGACGCGGCGCTGCCCGCGACGGGCGCGGGCCTCCGCAAGCGCCTCCGTGAGTGTGGCGAGGGCGGCGCCGCCGACCTCATCGCCAAGCTCCTCGCGCTCGACCCGGCGGCGCGGCTGACCGCGGACGAGGCGCTCGACCACGACTGGTTTTGGACGGCGCCGCTGCCGGCGGAAGCGGCGGACCTGCCAGTGTACGCGAGCGCGCACGAGTACCAGACCAAGCAGCGGGCGCGGGAGGCCAAGGAGCGCGCGGCGGGGCGCGGCGGTGGGGGGGGGGGGGGGGGGGAGCCGGGGGGGGGGGGGTGGGTGGGGGTGGGGGGGGGGGGGCGCGGGGGGGGGGCGCGGCGGGGCGGGGGGGCGCCGTGGTGGCGGCGGCCGCGGCGGCGTGGGGAGGGACGACCGCAAGCGGGCCGAGGAGGACGTGTACCACGATGCGATGAGCACGTTTTGAGGGGGGGGGGGGGGGGGGGGGGGGTCTGTTGCTGTCCGTTTTTGCTGGGTGGGGGGACGGCGCGGGGTGTGTGGCAGACGGGGTTGTGCTTGGTGGGGGGGGGACGGGGCGCTGTCACGCGGCATGGCCAGCGACGGCGCGCCCCAGAGGACGGCCGCGCCCCCACCTACCGCGACCATCGGCGGCACGGGCCGGCCGCGGCGGGCGCCCCCTGCGGTGCCAACGGCGGCGGCTGCTCCTGGACCCGTGCCGCCCCGTGCGTGGTGGTTTGGCGCGGCCGCGAGCGTGGGGTGGGGGTGGTGGGTGTGGGGGCGCCGGCGGCGGCGACGGCTGCGCCCATGGCGGTGGCGGCAGCCGCGGCAACGACGGCTGGTCTGGTGATGGCAGCGGCGGCCGCCGCGGCGGGTGGTGGCCGCGGCGTTGACTGTGGGCGGACGTTTCGCCGCGGCCAGCCGGCGGCCGCGGCGGTAGCACCGGCGCGGCGACTCCCACCCTCCCCCCCCCCCCCCCCCGCCGCCGCTGCGTGTCGGCTGGCCACCCGCGGCGCGCGGTGTCGGCAGCGGCGCGCGGTGACCGCCGCGCCGCACCCGCGGCGCGACCGACCCAAACGACCGCGCCGCGCCGACGCGCGCGCGGGTGGCGCGCGTCGGTTCCCCCCCCGCTCCGCGGTGCGCGGCGGCCGTGCACCCCCCCCCCCCGCCCCCCCCTCCCCTCCTCGCGCTGCGCGTGGGCGCCCACACCAGCCGCGGCCGCGGGCGGCGGGAGCGGCGGGCGGCGGCGGCGGCGCCGCCGCGCGTGGCACCGCGCGAGGGGGGATTGGGTGCCGACGCGGCGCGCCAGCGAGGGGCGGGGGGGGGGGGGGGCGTCTGCGCGCGCGGCGGTGCGGTGCGGGCGGGCGGGCGGGCGGCGCGGGCGGGCGGCGCGGGCGGGCGGCGCGGCCGTGGCGTGGGGGCGGCGGTCACGCCCGGTCTGCCGCCGCGGTGCCGGCCGTGCTCCCCCCTGCCCAGCCGCCATGCCTGTGTCTGCCAGCCGCCGCCCCGCGGGGTGCGGCCGCGCGTCGTGCCGCCGCCGCCGCCGCCGCCGCCGCGCGTGGCGGCGGCCGTGACCACCCGCCACGCGACGGCACCCGCCGTGGTGGGTGCGTGTACAGTACGTACGGACGATCGCGCAGACAATCGCACCGAGACGAAAGGAAAAGAAAGAGAAGAAAACGCGTATCGCACCAAGCACGGAGAGAGAGAGGCAGAGGGCGCGCTGCCCACGAAAAAAAAAAAAAACACAAAGCAAGAAGCACGGCGCACCACGCGGCCCCAACCGCCCACGAAAAAAAAAAAAGTAAAAAAGACACAAGGTCAAGACGACATACAGAGAGAGAGAGAAAGAAACCCAACACACGCACGCATACGGCCGAAAAAACAAGACACAAAAAAAGCAAAGCCAAGGACATCCCCCCCCCCGCCGCCACCCCCACCCCCCCGCCGACCGACACCCTCTGCCAGCAGCGCTGGCGACGGTCGCGCCCGCGGCGCGCGGCCAGACGCCCGTCTCGTACACGGCCGCAGCCGGCCGACACGCGGCCGCGGCGGCGGGCGCAGTCGGGCGTCTGCCAGCGGGGTAGACGACGCCCGTCCCCCACCACGCCCCCGGTCGGCGGGTCATCCAACCCCATCCCCCCCGCCACTGCTCGGCGCTGGTGGGGAGGACCCCCCCCCCCCCCCCCCGCCCCCCCCCGGGTCTGGTGGCGCCGCGGCCGCGCCACCCCCCCCCCCCCCCCCACCCGCGGCGGCGGCCGCCCGCTTGGCCCGCCGCTCCGCCCGCCGCGCGGCGGCCTCGGCGAGGTACGCGACCTCCTCCTCATCGCTCAGCGGGCGCGTGTAGTTGGACGGGAAGCACCCGAGCCGCCGCCGGCACTTGCCCGTCCACCAGCCGCTCGGGTGGCGGACGAGGACCTCGACCACGTCGCCTTCGGCGAGGGACAGCTCGTTCTCTTCCGCCGACACAAACTCGTACATGGCGCACACGCGGGCGAGGACGTCGGGGGGGGTGGCCGCGTCCGGGGGGGAGGGGGGGGGGGGGGGCGCCGCCGGCTTGGCCGCCGCTGCCGCCGCCGCTGCCGCCGCCGCCGCTGCCACTCGCAGCGCCGGCGGGGGCGCCGAGACCCAAGCCGGGCGCGCCGCCGGCGCCCCCCCCCGCCGGCAGCCCCCCCCGTAGGGGCGGTCGGTACGGGGATTGTGGGGAGCTCCACCCCCCCGTGCCCGCCCCGCCGCCGCCCGGCGAGTGGGTCACCGGCAGCACCGGCGGCAGCGACGGCGACACGCCCGCGGCGGTGGCGCCGCCGCCAAAGCCGCCGCCGAGGCCGCCGCTGCCAAAGCCCCCCCCCCCCCCCCGGTCGCCGCCGCCGCCGCCGCCGCCGCCGACGCCGCCTAATCCCGTCGACGCGCTGCCGTCCGACGCGATGGACGGTACGAGGATGTCTACGGTGGACGAGTCGTCCGCGTCACCCGCCGCCGACGAGACCGCACGGCGGAGGCGGGCGTAGCCGCCGCCGGCGCCATAGCCGCCGCTGCCACCACCGCCGCCACCGCCGCCACCGCCACCGCCGCCGCCATTGCCGCCGCCGCCACCGCCGCCACCGCCGCTGCCACCGCCGCCGCTGCCGCCACGGCCGCCCCCACTGACACCACCCCCCCCGCCCGCCCCCCCCCCCCACTCCCCCCAAACGGGCGGCCGCCTGCATACCCCACGCTCGACCCAAACGCGGCGGCGGCGGCGGCCAGCGCGGACGACGCGTTGGACGACGACCGCCGGTTGTCCCGCCCCCGCTCGCCGAGGCCCGCCGCCGCCGCCACCGACGCCGACGGCGACAGCGTCGACAGGGGCAGCGGCGGCACCGCCGACGGCCAGCCGCCGCCGCCGCCGCCGCCGCCGCCGCCGCCGCCGCTCGCGACCCCGCCCATGCCGCCGCCGCCGCCGCCACCGCCGCCACCGCCGCTCGGCACGCCGCTGCCGCTCATCAGGCCGTCGTCGTCGCCAAAGTCGTACGCGTCGTCCCAGGTCTCGCTGCTCTCGTCAAAGTTGCGGAGGCCGCCGGCACCCCCCCCCCCACCCCCCCCCCCCCCCGAGGCCATCCCCACGCCGCTGTCGCTGCCGCCCCCCCCTCCCCCCCCCCCCCCCCCCCCCGCCACCCCCGACGGCCGTGAGCGGGGCACGCCCGCCCCCCCCCGGGAGCGGTGGCCGCTGCGGCGGCGCTCGGGCAGCGCCGGCGACATGTCGCGGCTCCGCACCCGCGGCGGGACGGGCGCCGATACGAGGGCGTCGACCCCCCCCAGGACCTCGGCGGCGGCGGCGGCCATCTCGGCCGACAGCCGCACCGTCGCGCGGAGCGTCGGCACCACAAACGCGCCGTAGTTGCGCTCCACATTGGCAAACCGCTGCATGACGTCGTCGTGGAAGAGCATATAGTTGTGGCGCGCCTGGGTGAGCTTGCGCTCATTGTCGCGGAGGCGGGAGCTGTCCTTGCGCGCCAGCGACCGCACCTTGCGCGCCCGCCGGTGCACGTCGGCGAGCGACGCGGCGCGGCGCTTGATCACCTCCCGCACCTCGGGGGTGTCGTCGGCGCGGGAGCGGGCGGGGGTGACCGCGCGCGCCATAAAGGCGGGCTCGAGGGCGGTCAGCCAGGTGCGCTCGAGGGAGCGGTGGGCCTCTTGGAAGCGGAGGGAGAGCTCCCGCTGCTGGGGGGACGCCGGCGGGTTGAAAAAGGAGGTGAGGTGCTCGGCCAGCTGCACGCCCGACGCGAGCACCACCCGCATGTTCTCACGGTAGGTCTGCGGGGGGGGGGGGGGGGGGAGAGGAAGGGAAAGGGGGGGGGGTCGCGGATGCGCGCCAGTCAGCAGAGGGGCGGAAGCGACAAGAGCGAATGGACCAGGGGGGGAGCAGGGGAGGAAGCGGGGAACGCACCACCACCAGCACACGCGGGTCAGCCCACCGCCACGCCACACCACACCCCCCACCGACGGGTGGGGTTTTACGGGGTCCGTCCCCCCCCCCCCCAGACAGCGTCCCCCCCCCACCAGCGCCCGCCGCGTCCCCCCCCGCGGCCCGCCATCGCACGGCTTCCCACAGGGCCGCAGCGGCAGCTGCGACGCCAACAGCGGTGGCAAGGACGGCGGCGGCGCGCCGGCACCCCCCCCCCCCCCCCCCCCCCCCGCCGCCGCCGCCGCCGCCGTGGCCGCGCGGCCAGCCGCCGCCGCCGCCGCCGCGGCCGCACACCCGCGCCGTGGCGGCCGGCACCGAGCAGCCGCCGTGCGCGACGGGCGGCGGCACGGCCGCGCGCGCCGCTGCCGCGCCGCCCCCGTCCGCAGGCCGGTGGCCGGCGCGGCGGGGCGGGTTGGGGGTCCCCCCCACCCCCCCAACCGCGGGTGGCCGCCGCCCAGCCCGCCGCCGCCCACCCGCCGCCGCCGCGCAGCCACCACGCAACCACCACGCACGCCGGCAGCCCAATCGCCGCTGCCGCCGCCTCCGCCGCGCCCCACCCCCCCCGCACGTACACACGCGCACACCCGACCGCACCCCCCCCCCCCCCCCCCCCCCAACCCACACCCACCCCCCACCGCGAGGTGCACCCCCCACGCACCTGTAACCGCTTGACGAGCACCTGGAACGCCTCGTCCGCCGCCTCAAACTTGCGCAGCTTATCCTTAAACACCGCGTCCACGTCGGGCACCAGCAGCGGGTCATCGCCCGCGGCGGCGGCGCCCAGCTCGCCGCCGCCCAGCCCTCCACTCCCGCCGCCACCACCGCCACGGCCGCCACCGCCGCCGCCACCACCACCACCACCACCACCACCACCACCGCCGCCGCCACCGCCGCCGCGGCCGCCACCGCCGCCCGAGCCGAGCCCCAGCGCCGACAGGCTGCTGCCCAGCGACGGCCCGCCGCCGCCGCCGCCGCCGCCGCCGCCGCCGCCGCCACCGCTGCTGCCGCTCCGTCCTCCCCCCCCCTGGCGGCCTGCCGACCCGGCGGTCCCCCCCCCCCCCCCCCCCCCCCACCCCGGCCGACCGACAGGGCACGGGCGTGTACGCCACCCCCCCCCCCCCCCCCCCACCCCCCCACCCCCCCCCCCCCCCCGCCCATGACCGACCCGTCGCCCAGGTGCGGCAGCCGCAGCGCGTCGGGCCACAAGCTGCTGCTCATGGTGGGCGCGACAGAGACGGACGCGGGGACAGGGGGGGGGGGGGGGCGGGGGGGCGGCGGACGCCGCGCCGCCCGCGCGCGCGCGCACACGCGCACGCGCACGCCCGACGGGGCGGCGGCGGGGGGGGGGGGGACGCCGCGCCGCGAGGAGGGAGAGATGGAGGGGGGGGGGGGGGGGAGGCGCCGCCCCCACAGCCCGCCCCTCAGCGGCCGCCCACCCCCCCCCCCCCCCCCCCACCGCACAGCCGACTTGCGGCGGCAGCAGGACACGGCCGGCGCGGCGACCCTGCCCCTCTCACCTCGCGCGGCACCGCCACGCCCGCCGCCGCCGCCGCTGGCCAGCCGGCCGGCGGGCCAGCCGTCCACCACCCCCACCCCCCCCCCCCCCCCCCCCCCCACCCCCCCCCCCAACCTACACCTGCTCCCTCCGCTCCCCCGCCCCGCACACGCGGCGGACCCCCACGGCTGCCGCGCGCGCAGGCCGGCTCGTGGCCAGACGGGCAACAAAAAAAAAAAAAAAAAAAAAAAAGCAAAAAAAAAAAACCGGCGCGCGGCGCGGCGCGCGGCGCGGCGGCGACGCGCGGCACGGCGTGGGCAGCCGGCGGCCCAGCGCGGCACGCCGCGGCGCGGTGCGGCGGGCGCGGCGCGGCGCGGCGCGGCGCGGCGCGGCGTGGCCGGCCGCGGCGGCGGCCGCAACCCCTCCGCGGCGGCGGCGCGGACGCACACCCCCCACCCCCCCCCCCCCCGGCGGCGGCCGCCCACGGCCGACCAGCCCGCGGCAGCGGCGGCAGCAGCGGCGGCGGCAGCGGCGGCAGCGGCGGCAGCGGCGGCGGCGGCGGCGTCAGCGGCGGCGGTGGCGGCGGCGGTGGCCGTAGAGGCGGCGGCGGCGGCGGCGGTGGCAATGCCAATGGCCCCGCCGCTGTCGGCGGCCGCGGCGGTGGCAGTAGCGCCGGCGGCTGGCCGCGGCGGGCGGGCGGGTGGGCGGGCGGGTGGGCGGGCGGGCGGGCGGGCGGGCGGGCGGGTGGGTGGGCGGGCGGGCGGGCGGGCGGGGGACGGACGGCGCCGCCGGTGCGGCGGCGGCGGCCGCCGCGGCGCGTGCGCGCGTGGCGGCGGTCGCCGGCGGGGGTGGTGGTCGCAGGGGGGGGGGTGGTGGCACGGCGGGGTGGTGGCAGGGGGGGGGGGGGGGAAGTGGCAGGAGGTGGTGGGGGGGGGGGGGGGGGGTGGGGGGGGGGGGGTGCGGAGCGGGACGAGGCCGCCGCCGCCGCCGCCGTCGTGGGCGGGGGCGGGGGAGGACGGGCGCGGGGAGGGGGGCGAGGGGGGCGAGGGGTGGGGGGGGGGGGGGGGGTGGGTGCCGCCGCCGGCCGCGGCGCGTGGCCCCGCGCGGCGGTGCGTGCGCGAGAGCCCCGCGGCCGGGGGGGGGGGCTGGGTGGGGACCCCCGCTGTGGGTGTGGGGGTGGGGGGGCGCCGCGGCGGGCGGGACGGGCCGTGTGGAGGCTGCCGCCCCGTGTGGCTGGGTGGGCAGTCCCGTCAAGTCCGCGTCGCGGCGGCCGCCGCGCCGCGGCACGCGCGGTCGTGCTGCGGTTTGAGGGCGGACCCCGCTCGCGGGGTGGCCGCACGAAGAAATTGGAGGGGTCCGCCGCGCGGGGGCGGCCGCGGCCGCGGGTTTGGAAGCGATTCCCACAACCCCCCCCCCCCCCTCACCCCACCCCACCCCCCGCAAGGGATGCACGCGGGGTACAGTACATTCCTGCGCAGGGAGAATTCATGACGCATCCGATCGGAATGGAAATAGGTGTACCGTATGCGCGCAGTGCCATCATCCGGTCGCGACGGGGGCGGGTCCGCGCCGCCGTCTGCCAGGACAGACCGCCTTGACAGTGACACGTTGGCAGTGGCCGGCGGGGGACGCCCCGCCGGCGGCGCCGGCGGCGGTGAGTCCCTGCCACTCCGAGAGGGGGGGCGGGCGGCGTCGGCGCTTCGGAGCGGTCGGCCGCCCCTGGGGGGGGGGGGGCCGACCCCCCTGCCGTGCGCCGCCCCCCCCCGTCTGCAGACCAAGGGTGCGGCGGGCACGCGCCCACCGGCAGCCCGCCGCCGCGCGTACCCGCGGGGGGCGGGGGCGCCCCCCCCCACCGCGGAAAATCTCCCGCTGTGGTGGGGGTGGCGGGTTGGAGTGGGGGGGGCCGCACCCACGACCGCCGCCGCCGCCGCGGCGGGGAGCGCGCGCCGCGCCGCGCGACGCGCGGCGGGCGCGGCGGGGACGCCCCGCGGCGCGGCGGCGGGTGCAGCAAGAGGCACACAAAACCGGGCCACCCCCCGCGCGGTGACGGCTCGCACGCCCTCCCCCCCCCCTCTGCTCCAGTGCGCTGGCACGGGACCACGCCAACGCGGCGCCGATACCGCCGTAGGAAGCTTGCGACACGGCGCGGTGGCGGCCGGGACGGGCTGCTGGGAAGGGCGTACGAGGGTAGGGGGAGGGGCGGGGTGCCACGGCTGGGCTGGCCGCTCCGGCCGACTGAAAAAATGGCGGGGGCGGGTCGGCGGCGGCCGCTGTGCCCCCCCCCCTCCGCCCCCCCCCCACGTCCCTCTCAGAGCGCGGTGGTCCCGCCGTCCTCGTCCCGCCCCCCCCTCCTCCACCCCATACCCCCCCCCCCTCTCGGTGCCCGTCACGCCCCCCCCGCCCCCCCCCCCACCGGGGCACCCGTTTGGCGATCGGGGCGGGAAACCTTGCGCGGCCTCCCCCGCGTGCCGCGCTTGACCTCGAGCACCACCCCCCGCTCGCGCAGGTAGTCACGGAGCTTGGGCAGCCGCGGCGGCTTGCGGCGGTTGGAAAACCACGTGGCCACAACGGTGGGCGGCACGCGCAGCCGCGCGGCGAGCGCCCGCTTGTCCGCCGCGCTCGGGCGGAGCGCCAGCGCCGCCGAGCCGGGGCGGGAGGCGACGAGGTAGGCACGCAGCAGCCACGACGCGCGCTCGTCGCGGCGCTTCTTGCGCGCGTCGGCGGGGGTGGTCTTGGCGGTCCGTTTGGGACGCCGGGGGGGGCGCTGGGGGGGGGGGTGCGCGGCGCCTGGGGGGGGGTCCCGGACGCCGCGGCGGCGTTGTCGACCGCCGGTGCGGGCACGCCCGTGACGGTGGCAGCCGGGATGGTGGCGGTGGCGGCGGGCCCGCCAATGGCGCCGCTGCGACGGGCGGCGTCCCCTCGGCCGCTCCTCGCGGGGGGGACCTCGACGGTGGCCGCCGCCGCCAGCCGGGGCGGACCAACCAGGGCCGCCTTGGCCGCCGCGATGGCCGTCTCCACCATCGTCGTCTCCGCCGCCACGGCCGCCGCCGCCATGGCCACCGACGACGCCCCCTCGTTGGCGACTGGCTCTGCGGCGGGACCACCCGGCGGATGGTCCGTGGCAACGCCGACGCCTTTGGCACCACCACCGCCCACGTGGGCAGGGGCCAGGTCGCCCATGTCGGCGGGCGCAGGCGGCGCCCCCTCGGGTGACGGCAGAGGAGACGAGCCCCAGCCGTGGACGCCCACAGCCCAGAGGCCGCCTGCCAGTGGGGGACAACCGCCCACGTAGACGCTTTCCCCGCCGTTATCCCCAAAGAGGATGCCGTCGCTGTCCACGGCAAGGTCATCACACCAGTCGGCGGGCGACGGCGAGGCGCCCCTCAGAGATGGCAGCGGGGCGCCGATCAAGTCAACGGGGCACCCCGAGAGTGAAGCGTCTCGAAACAGGTCGGCGGCGGGCGCCGGCAGCTCGCCAGCGACGGCGGCCGGCGCCGGCGACGGGCTCCGCGCCGCCGCCGGGAGCGGCACGCCGTCGCCGCCGCTGTTGTTGCCGCCGCTGCCCCGCCATTCACAGCCCCCGCCGCGGTCCTCACACCCGCCGCCGTTGCCGCTGCTGTCGCTGCCGTCGGCGTCCTCGTTGAATCCCCCGTGCGGCGGGGACGCAAGCCACGGCCCAAAGCGGTCGGGGTCGTTGAGTACGCTGAGCACGTCAAAGGTGCCACCGGCCGCCTCGGCCGCGTCTACAGATAGGGGGCGGCCGCCACCGCCGCCGCCGCCGCCGCTTGGCAGCAGCAGCAGCTCGTGAAAGGGGTCCACATCGTGTGCAGGCAGGGCGGTCAAGGCGTCGTCCCGGGTGAAAATGGTCGCCATAGTCTCCCTCTCCCGTGTGCGTGGGGGGGAGGACAAGGGACAGGGGGGGGGGGTGGAAGAGAAACAGATTGCGGTCTGGCGAGGGCACGCCGTGAAGCACGGTGACGCGGGTTTCCGACGCCCACAGCTGAGGGAGCAGACCCCTCTGCCGTCCCTGCTGCCCGTGCTAGCGGGGGGTAGAACCACGCCCGCGGCTCGCAGCCGCCGAGGCAAGTGGGAGCGGGCGGCAAGCCGACTCGCGTACCACCCCCCGCGCGGCCAGCGCTCCCACCGCCAGCCACCGTCGCGCCACTCGCCGCGACAGGCTGTGGTCGCACACCGGCAGGGGGGCGGCGGGGAGCACCGTGCCCCTTTTGTAGCCGACACGTGCGCCCGCGACCGCCACCTTCTGCTATTGCTCTCCCCCCACGCCCGCCCCATGCAACACCCACGCACGCTAGCCGCGTGGCCGCCGCGCCCACCGCTGCTCGGGGGGGCCATCGCCGGCGCCTCCCTCCCCCCCCCTCCGCTCGTGCTCCATTTGGGGCAGCCAACGCAAGAGCCCACCCGCGGCTGGGTTCCCCGCGTCGCTGCTAGACCGCGCGCGCGCACACCCCTGCGCGGTGGGGGCGGCGGCCCGCCCCGCAGAGCCCGGCCGGGGGTGCACGGGAGGGCGGCGGACGGCGGCGCCTCCGGGCGTGGCCCGCGATCCTACGCCCAGGGGGCGGGGGGGGGGGGGGCGAGCCGCCTCGCTCCCGATCGCCGTCTCCGCGGATCCCGCCGGGCGGGTCGCACCGCCGCCGTCGCCGCCCCGGGTGGGCCGACAGGGGGCGCGCCTCGCTGTTCCCCTGTCCCGGTCCTCCTTCCCCAGTGTCTCCTGTTCTTTATTGCTCGCTTCTTCTGCCACCTCCCTGTGCACAGAGTGACAGGGAAACGGCGGCTCGCCACGACCGCCGAGGCCCCCCCCCCCCATGCACCGGCCGAACAGCGCCACGCCTCTCTCCCCCTCTACTGCTCTCTCGGATATCTACTATCGGGGGGGGGACGCGCCACCGCCGGCCCCGCACGAGGTGGCGGCAGGGCGTGTCTCGGCGGTCCCTTGTCCTCTGCTCCCACGCTGACGTGCCCCGCGTATCGGCCCGATCCGCCGTGCGCGACAAGAGGTGGCCCCCGCCGCGACCGTGCAGGCAGTGTCGGCAATGGCGGCGCGGTCGGGGGATTTGCTCCCCGCAGCGTGCGCGCGCCACGCCGCCGCCCCGCCCCCCGCCCCCTCCGGCGCCCCCGCCCCCCCCCCCCGTCGGGCAAGGGCAGCCCGCGAAAACTCGTCGGCGGACCGCGCGCGGCCGGCGATGCGTGCGTTTCGCACGCCGAGCGCCCACGCCCCACCGCCCGGGGACCCGTGGGGGGGCGGCGCGGCCGACCCGCGGGGGGGCGGCGGGAGCGACCCGCGGCCGTACGTCAAGCGTGGCGAGGCCGCCGGCCAGAGTGACAGCCTCCCCCGCGCCCCCCCCCCCCCCCCACCCCCCCCCCCAGCATCCCCTGGGGCGGCAGCACACGCCCACTCCTACGTAGGGCGGCCAACGGCGCCACCGCCACCCATCGATGCGCCGCCGCGGGACGGCTGCCAGTGCCCGCGTGGGCCGCGCCGCCGACGGGGGGGACGGCAGGGCCACGGGCGACGAGGTCACGATCTCCCGCGCCCCCTCGCGGCGGCGGCCGCCGCCCCCGCCTGCGCGAGTGGCGGGCGCCACGCCCTCACCCCCCCCCCCCCACCCCCCCCCCCCGTCTGCGCCAGTTCAGCCGCAACGACGCCCCCACGGTTCGTAGCACACGACTCGTAAAACGGCTCGCGGGGGGCGGCGGAGGGGCCCCCGGGGGATGGCCCTGCCCGGGGTGGTCTGCCCCGCCCAGGTCGTGCCCCAGCGTGCCGCCTGTGTGCGCGCGCCGTGGGCGCCGTGCCGGCGGCGGTGGGTCCAGAGGCGGCGGCGCGGCGGCGCCCGCGCTGGCAGCCAGCCGCAGGCCACGCCGGCGGGCTTGGTCGACAGACGGGTGCAGGAACTGGGAGGGGCAGCGCAGGGACGGGCACGGCGCGACACCCCCCCCCCCCCCCGCAGCCGCCCCACCACGCGCGCGCGTTTACACGTGCACGAGCAGCCGGAGAGTGTCCGCGACGCCCACCCACCATCCCCCCCCCCGCCCCCTCCCACATGGGCAAGGGCGCCCTCCACCAGCAGCCCCCCCCCCACGCGGCCCACCCACGCCCACACCCGCTCGACGGCGGCCGCCACGTCGGGCGCCGCACGCACCGCCGCGGCCGCCACGGCGGCGGCCGCGCCCGCCGCGCCCGTCGACGCGGGGGGAGCCGCCCAGCCGGGCGCAAACGCCAGCAGCAGCACCTCGTCGGGTCCACCGCCGCCGCCCGTACCAGGGTCGGGCGCCCACGGCGTGCCGCCGCCGCCGCCGCTGCCGCCACGCCCAGCGACAACAACCGTCCCCCCCCCGGGGAGGTTGCGCAGGACGACGCCGGTGCCAACGCCCGCGCGGAGGAGCGCCCAGCCGCGGAGCGCGTGGCGGTGCCACCACGCGCCGCCGCCACCCCCGCCGCCACCCCCACCGCCCACAGGCGCCGACGCAACGACCAGCCGCGCCGCGTCACGGCGCCAGTAGCCAAAGCCCGTCAACCCCGGAAGCGCCCCCCCCGCCACGTCGGCGGGCCGCAGCGGCCGTGCGAGCGCGGCCGGGAGCTCCCCCCCCCCCGCACCGCCGGCGAGCGCCGCTACCCACGCCGCCACCACCGCCGCCGCGGCGGCGGCGGCGGCCCCCCCGCGGGCGGTCGTTACCACCACCACCCGCAGGCGGGCGCCGCTGGCGAGCGTCACCCCCCCCGGCCGCGCCACCACCGCCCGCGTAAACGCCGACGATGGCAAATACCGGCGGGCCCACCAGCCGTCGAGGCGGCCCGCGACGGCGGCAGTGCCGCCAGCGGCGCGGTGCCGGGGGGGGGGGACGTGGGGGAGGGGGTCGTGGCCATACGCGCCGCCGCCGAGCGGCGCCGCGTCGGTCGCAACGCTGCCGAGGACGCCGCCGTCGCGGGGGTCTACGCCCCACGCGGCTACCACCGTGGGGATGGGCGGCTCGGCGTCGACGGCGGCGGCGGCGTCGCCGCTACCACTGCCGCCGCCGCCGCCGCTGCTGCTGCCGCCGCCGCCGCGGTCGCCGCCGCGGTCGCCGCCTCGGTCACCTCGGCGGCGGCCGCCGCCTCGGTAGTCGCCGCCACCGCCGGCCGCCGCCGGCCGTGGCACCGCCCACACGCCCACCCCCGTCACCCACCGCCCCCCCCCCCGGCGGACCGCCGCGCCCAGCGACGCGGCGAGCCCCGCGCGGCACGCCGGCGCGGCGGGCGACGGCAGCGACCGCAGGCACGCCGGCCCCGCGGCGGCCCCCCCGCCCCCCCCCCCCCCGCGCCCGCCAGCGGCGACGCGGCCGCCGCGTCAATGGCGGCGGCGAGCGGGCGGGGCACGCCCCAGCCGCCGGCGGGGGCGTCGCCGCCCTCCCGGCGGAGGAGGGCGCCGGCGTCCACGCCGGGGTTGGCCGCCGTCACCGCCGCGAGGCGCGCCGAGAGGAGGCTGCCGACCACCGCCGCGGCCGCGTCGGTGACGGCCGCGGCGGCCGCCGCCGCGGCCGCTGCCGATGCCGCCGCCGCGGCCGCGGCGGCGGCTGCCGATACGGGGACCCCGCCGTGGCCGCCGCGCCCGCCGTCACCACCGCCGCCGCTCCCGCCGTCACCGTCGCCGTCACCGTCGCCACCCTCCCCCGCCTCTGCCCGGCACGCCACCGTATACAGCAGCCCCCCCCGCACCCCAAAGTGCACCGTCCCGTCAGCGGTGGCGATACTCGCGAGCGCCCCCCGCCCGCCAAGCCCCGCGCCCGTCGCGGCGTGGAGGCCCGTCGCGGCCGCCACCAGCGGCGGCACCGCGTCCGGGTGGCGGCCGCGCCGACGGCGGCGGGGGTGGTCGTGGCGGCGGCCGCGGGCGGGAGCCGCGGGGCGGGGGGTCGCGTGGTAGCCCGCCACCTTGCCGGCGGGGGTGGACAGGAAGACTTCGAGGGGGGGGGGGGCGGCGAGGGCGGGTGGGGGGGCGCAGTCGGGGGGGGGGGGGTGAGCGAGAGGGGGGATGAGGGGGGGGAGGAGGGGGGGCTGCGGGGGAGCCTAACCGCCGCCATGCCGACGGCTATCGAAGGAAGGGGGGGCACCAGGGGACGGGAGAGGGCAAGTGGGGAAGGAACTAAAAGGCGGCAGCAACGACAGCTTTAAAGGGGATGCAGCCCCGCGGAAGCGGGGACAAGGGCCGGCCGCCGCTGCGCCCGCCACGCCCCCGCCGCGGCGGCGCCGACACAGCCACCGTCGTCGCCGCCGGCGCAGCTGCGGCCTTGGCGTCCCCGCCAAAGTGGCGCCGTCGCCGCCGTCGCCGCCGCCGCCGCCGCCGTCGCCGCCGCCGCCGCTGCCGCCGCTGCCGCCGCTGCCGCCGCTGCCGCGCCCGCCGGCGGCGGCGCGAGCCCCACCCAGGCGGTGGCGGCCGGCGGCGCCAGCCGCGGGCGGCCGGGGGAGCAGGCCGCTACTGCCACCGCCGGGCAGGCAAGGCCGCCGGCGGCGGGCCACGGGTTTGTGGGGGGGTGGCGGGGAGGGCGGATGTCGGCTGCCGAGCATCGACCGCCCCCGCGGGAGAGGGGTCGGGCGGTGCGCGACAGGCGTGGCGGCTGCGCGGTCGAGAGGGTGCGCGTGGCGTGGCAAGACCCGAGTGACGGGTTGCGTTGAGAGAATTTTTCCAACCAAAAAGACAGAGAAAGGAGTTTGCGCCTGTGGACGCAGATATGGGGTAGAATTGTGCTGTAATTTGTACTCGCAGACAGATTCTATGAAAGACGGGCGATCCTGTTTCCGAGAATTTAGCCACGTGTGCGATGCGCATTGGGCGGGCCTTCAGCTCGAGGGCAATCCCCCGCAGAGACGCGATGCCAGTCTAGCCATGGATCCCCCGCGCGCATGACGCCCCACGCTACTGCGCCGCCCATCACCCGTGCCGCGACCAGCGCTACTCTGTGGGCATCCTCATCCTGTGGGTTGCCTCCATCCATCCCCGTTCACTCCCCCCGCCCCCCCCCCCTCGCCTCTCTCCCTTTCTCCCCACCCCCCTCAGCCGCCCCTCCCTCTCTTTCCCGACCTCTCGACCGCTCGGCGGGTCCGCCGCCGCCCACCAACGATGGCGCCCCCGCCCGCCGCCTTCCTGCCGCCCCCCGCCTGCCGCGGCCTGCTGCTGCGGCCCGCCGCGACGGCCGCCGCGCTCAGCCGCCTCACCGGCGGCGCACCGTCGCGCGGCGTTGGCGCCTGGGCCGCCGCCCCCGCCGGCCGGGCGTCCCCCCCCGGCCGCTCGCCGCTGCCGCCTGCACTGCCGTCCGCATGGCCGCGACCGCCGCCGACGGTGCGGCTGGCGGCGGCGGCGGCGGTGGCGGCACGGTCGGCTTCCTCGGCCTCGGCATCATGGGCGGGCCGATGGCGTCCAACCTGGCGCTCACCGCCGGCCGGCGGGTGGTCGTGTGGAACCGGTCGGCCGGCAAGGCCGAGGCGCTCGCCGCGGCGGTGGCGGCGGCGGCCAAGGACGGCCGAGCCGCGGAGGGGGTGACACCGGGGGAGGTGGTCGTCGCCGACACCCCCGCCGCGGTCGTTGCCGCCGCGGACATTACGTACGCGATGCTGTCCACGCCGGCCGCGGCGGCGGCCGTGTACGGGGAGCCCGGCTCGGGGGCGCTCGCGGCGGTGGCGCCGGGCAAGGCGCTGGTGGACTGCTCCACGTTTGACGTGGCGACGAGCGTGGCGACGGCCGAGGCGGTCACGTCGCGCGGCGGGCGCTTCCTCGAGGCGCCCGTGTCGGGCTCCAAGGTGCCCGCCGAGACGGGCACGCTCGTCTTCCTCGCCGCGGGCGACCGCAGCCTCTACGACGAGATTGCCGGTGACCTGGACGCGATGGGCAAGCGCGCCTTTTTTCTTGGCGCCGTCGGCGCGGGGACCCGCATGAAGCTGGTCGTCAATACCACCATGATCACCGTCCTGTCGGCGCTGGCCGAGGCGGTCGCGCTGACCGAGGCGACCGACGGCCCCGCCGCGGTTGAGGACCTCCTCGACGTGCTCGCGCAGGGGGCGATGGCCAACCCCATGTTTGCGCTCAAGGGCCCCAAGATGGCGGCGGGGGAGAAGGCGTACGCGGCCAACTTCCCGCTGGAGCACGCGCAAAAGGACCTCCGCTTTACGCTCGCGCTCGCCGAGGAGGCGACCGTGCCGATGCCGGTGGCGGCCGCCACCAACGCGCTGTACGTGGCGGCCAAGGCCAAGGGGCTCGGCCGCGACGACTTTTGTGCGGTCGTCGAGGCGCTTCGGCCGTGAGTGGCGGCACCGGTGGGGGTGTCGGGGGGGAGGGAGTGTGGTTGGGGGCGGGCGGGGGGGGGGCGGGGAAGGGGTGGTGAGGTTGAGCCCGGGCGGTGTCGTCTGCACGTTTGCGTGGCGGGCTGGCCGGCGGGAGGGCGGGGGGTGCGGCAGCGGGGGGCGGGGGTTGAAGGTGTAGACGGCGCCCGCCACTTGCCGCGCGGTGGAGTTGTGGCAGCACCGGCGCGAGTGGCAGCGGCAGGTGGGAAAGAGACGGGCACGGCTGCTGCCGCCGGTGGCTGTTGCCGCCACCGTGGCCGGTGGTGGCCAGCCAACCGCACGGGGGAACCCCGCGCTGGCCGGGCCCTCGCCTCGGTGACGACCGCCGCTCCTTGCGGGCGTTTCTCCCTTCCCGTGGTGGTTTGTCCCATTGGTATGGCGCTCGTGGATGGTGGGGGGGAGGGAGGGCCGACCGCCGGATGCACGACCCGTTGGAGGGGGGGCATGGCAGAGACAGACGCCGCGCCGCGGCGGGTCCGACAGCGGTCTCTCCCCCGTGCGGCCCCACTGGGGCGCCCGGCCCCCGCACCGGCCGCCGCGACGCCGCGCACCGTTGGCAGCGGCAACCTCCCCACCCGGCCCAGCGCTCCCGGCGGAGCACGCGACACCAGGCGCACGACGCGGGGGTGCCAGGCGAGGGACGTTGCCGACGGCGCTGCTGCGGACGCCGCCGCCGACGGTGCGTCGGCGGGGCAACACGGACACACGGCCGACGCCGCGCCCGCGGCGGCGGTGGGCAGCCGCGGGAGCGCGCGGGCGGCGCGCGCGGCGGCGGTCGCCGACGCGGCCGCTCGCGCCGCCGTCCCCGTCAGGGCTGGCCAATGGGGAAGCAAAATTTTATCGGGCGAGCCGCGGCCGAATCCACACACGTCCAGATTCCGCCACAGTCCATCGTCTGTACATCTCGCACCGCCCACCCCCCCCCTCCCCCCCCCCGCGCCGCTTCCTGGGGGGATGATGCCCTGGCGTTGTGCATCGCATTGACACCCGCAGCCTTGTACCACGAGGCGGCCCGATACATAAAGACATGAGGTTGGCCACCCATCGCACCCCTTGGCTGGCCTCGCTACCTGCTGCGCGAGGGCAGTGTCGTTGCAAGGCGGCGGTCCAGCCCAGTGTGCCAACACCCCCCCTGTCTTCACCCCCCCCCCCCCAACCTGTCGCTGTTGCGTGCGGTCGCCCCAGCTTGCAAATCCGGCCAACCGCAGCGCGGTGTGGACCCGCCACCGCGCACTCCCCCCTCTCGCGGTCCCCACCGGGCCAACCCCGCTGCCGCACCGCCCCCGACCAGCAGAGACCGCACAGCACACACGCCCACCCCCCACCCCAATCCCCCCGCCACGCGCGGTGAACACCACCACCCCCGGTGCCGCCTCGGCGCCACACCCCGCCGGCGGGCCGCGCTGTTGTCCGCGTCCCCCGCAGCGGGAGGAGCGGTGGGGGGGGGGGGGGGGGGGGGTGCGGCGGAGGCGGCGCGCTCGGCCGCCGCGGCGGGTCACACCCGCCGCGTCCCCCCCCCCCCTCCTGCCAGGCCGGCGCGACGCCAACGCTGGCGCGACGCCTCCCAGACCCGCCCGTCTGTGGGTGTCTGGCAGCCCACCCCCCCCCCCCCCCCCCCTTCCACCCCCGTCGACGGCCGCCCGTGCCGCCCGTCCCTGCGCGTCGCCGCGCCGCCGCCGCCGCCGCCGCCACCACCGCCGCCACCACCACCGCCGCCGCCGCCGCCGCCGCCGCCACTCGCGGCGCTTCGTGTCCCGCCGTGCCGCCCGCGGGGGCCCTTGGCCGCGCCCCACCCCGCCGCCGCCGCCGCCGCCGCCGCCGCCGCCGCCGCCGCCGTGCCGTCGCCGTCCCGCCGCGGGCCCACCCGCGGCGCGCCGCCGCGGGTTTGCGCGGGCGCGTCTCGCAAACGCGGCTGCCTGCTCTTCCCCCCCCCTCCCCCCCCCCCCTCCCCCCCCCCACCGCCTTCCCCCCCCCCCCACGCCTCTCCCCCCCCCGCGTGCAACAGAGTCCCACGCTCACCACCGCTTGCTGCCGCCGCCGCCGCCGCGCGCGCACGCGGTGTGACGCGGACCGCCCTCAGCGGCCGCCGCTCCCCCCCCCCCCGCCGCCCGTGTCGGCCGCCCACGCGACGGCCGTTGCGTGCGCGGCGGGATCCCCCCCCCCCCCCCCCCCGCGCGCCCCCGCGTCTCCCCCGCGGCTCCCCGCGGCGGCGATGGCGGCCCCCCAGCAGCAGCGCGGGGCGACCCCCCCCCCCGGTGCCCCCCCTCCCGCGCACCCCCCCCCCCTCCCCCCCCCACGGCGTCCGCCCGGTACGCGTACCCCCCCCCCCCCCGGCTTTTGGCGGCGGCTGGGCCGCCGCGGGCGCCCCCCCCGGCGCCTACTACCACCCCCCGCCGCGGCCGCCGCCGCGCCCTACGCGGCCGTCCTCAACGCGTACGGCGGCGACGGCTACGGCGGGCCCGTCTGGGGCGCGCCCACCGCGGGCGGCTACTACCCGCCGGGGGGGGCCGCCGCCGCCGGCCACGGTGGGGGGGTGGGGGTGGTGGGCATGGGCGTGGGGGGGGGGGGGGGGGGGGGGGATGCGCCCCCCGCAGGGGGTGCCCCCGTGGGCGGTGCTGCCGCCGCCGACGCGGGTGGGCGGCGGCGGGTATGGGGGGGGGCGCCCGCCCGGAGGGGGGGGGGGGGGGGGGGGGCGCCGCCGGGGGGGGGGGGGGGGGGGCGTACCGGGAGATCCGTCGGCGTGGCCGGGGGGGGCGTGGGGGGCGCGGCCGGGGGGGGGGGGGCGGGGGGGGGGGGGGAAGCCCCGCCCGGGGGGGGGTGGGGGGGGGGGGGGGCGCGTCGCCCGTGAATGGCGCCGCGGGTGACCACGGCGGCGGCGGGGGTGGCGGCGGCGGCGGCGGTGGGGGTGGTGGGGGTGGTGGTGGCGGCGGCGGCGGCGCGGGGAGTGGCGGCGGCGGCGGCGGTGGGGGTGGTGGCGCCGCCGCCGCGGCGTTGCCCGCCACGCCCGCCGCCGACGCGGAAGCGGCGGTCGCCACCGCCGCGGCGGCCGGCCACGACGCGGTCGTGGCGCTCGCCTCCCGCTGGGCGGCGGCGCTCACCGCCACTACCGGCGGCGGCGGCAGCGGCGGTGGTGGTGGTGGTGGTGGTGGTGGTGGTGGTGGTGGTGGTGGCGGCGGCGGCGGCGGTGGGGGTGGCGGCGGCGGCGGCGACGCGGCGGGCGCGCGGCTGGCCGCGGCGCTGCGGTCTGGCGCCGCGCTCGAGGCGCTCGTCACGGGGCTGGTACGCGCGGCGGGGGTGGAGGCGGCGGCGGTGGGGGTGGCGCCGCTGGTAGGGGTGGTGCTGTATGGGGGGGAGGCCGACGGGGGGGCGGCGGCGGCGGAGGAGGCGGGGGGGGGGGGGGGGGGGGGGGGGGGGAGGGGTATGGCGCCAGGTGGTGGGCGCGTTTGGGGCGGTCCTCGGGTGCCGGGGGGGGAAGCCGCCGTGGGGAGGGGGGTGCGCCTGCTCCGGGCGGTATCGGCGGTGCTGGGGGGGGGGGGGGGGGGTGTGCCCGTGCTGCGCGGGAAGGGGGGGGGGGGGGGGGGGACCCGGCCGGCCGCCGCGTCACCGCCGCCGCGGTGGCCGCCGCGCAGGCGGCGGCGGCGACCGCCGAGGCGGCCGCGCTCGTCACCGCGTTTGGGGCGGCGCCACCGCCGGCCGGTGGTGGCGGCGGCGGCGGCGGTGGCGGCGGCGGCGGTGGCGGCGGGGAGCGCGACGACGCCGCCGCTGCCGACGCGGTCGCGGCGTTTCCCCGCCGCCTCTCTGCGCTGCTGCTGCCGCCGCTGGCCGCCCGTGCGGCGGCGGCGGCCGCCGCGACCGACGCGGCGGTGACGGCGGCGACCGACGCGGCCGCCGCCGACGCGGCGGCGGCGGCGGCGGCGGCGGCGGCGGCGGCGGCCGCGACGCGCGCCGCGCTCCGCCGCACGCTGACGCTGACAACCACGACGCCGGCGGCGGCGCCGGCGGCGCTCGCCGCCGCCGCCGCCGCCCACGCCCGCGCGGTGGGGGTGCTCGCCGACGCGCTGCCGCGCGTCGCGGCGCGCGTCGCCGCCATTGCCGCCCTGCGCGCGGCCTACCCGCCGGCGGTGGGGGCGGCCGCCGGCGGCACCGCCGCCGCCGCCACCGCCGCCGCCGCCGCTACCACGGATGACGGCGACCGGGACGGGCCGGCGGCGGCGACGGCGGCGGCGGCGCCACCACCGCCGCCGCCGCCGCCGCCGCCGCCGCCGCCGGCGGTGCCGGCCGCCCTCGCCGACGCGGTCGCGGCGCTGCGCGCGGCGGCGGCGACGGCGGCGGGCCCGCTCGGCACGGCCGTCGCGGCGGCCCAGTCGCGGCTCGCCGCGGCGCTGGCGCGCAAGGCGACCGCCGCGGGGCGGCCGCGGGGCGTCCGCTCCATCCGCTTTGCGCTGCCGGCCGCGGCGGACGCCGCGGCGGGCGCCGCCGACGCCGCCGCGGGGGGGGTGCCGACGGCGGTGGTGCCGCCGCCGCCGTGACCCTGGCGGCCGGCGGTGTGGTGGTGGCGGCGGCGGCGGCGGCGGCGACGACGCGACCCGCGGCGCCGCCGACCGTGGCGGCCGCGGCGGCGGCGACCGCCGCGGCGATGCCGGCGCGGTCGCCGGCGCGGATCCGGCATACGCGGATGAAGAGCTCGCCCGACGCGCTGCTGCACCTGAGCCCCCACGACCCGCACCCGGCGCCGCCGCTGCCGCTGCCGCCGCCGCCACCGTCCCCCGTGGGAGGGGCGGGGGGGGTGGGGGCGGGGGGGGAGGGGGGGATCTGCTCGCCGCGACAGGCGCTGGTGGGAGTGGTGGCGGCGGCCACGGCCTGGCTGCGGCGGCGGCGGCCGCCGCCGCCGCAGCGGCCGGCGGTGGGGGTGGGGATGGTGGGGGTGCCGCCCGTGGCGGTGGGGGTGGTACCGGCGGCCACGGCGGCGGCCACGGCGGTGGGCGTGGCACTGGCGGTGGCGGCGGCGGCGGCGGCGGTGGCGCCGGCCAGGACGGCGGCGGCGGCGGCGCGCCGCGGCCGCCGCGCGGCCCGGGCGTGGCGGCCGGGACGGGGCGGGGGGGCGGCGGTGGCGGCACGCACCGGGACGGCGGCCGCGGCGGTGGGCGTGGCGGTGGCGGCGGCGGCGGCGGCGGTGGGGGGGGGGTGCCGCCGCCGGGGGGGTGCCGCCGGCAAGGCGATGGGCGCCGTCGGCGGCGGCGGCGGCGGCGCGCACGGGCGGAGCGTCAGCGTGGACGGGATGCTCGACTTTTGAGCGGCGGCCGGGGTGCCCGTTTGGTGTTTTGGTTTTTTTTGTGTGTGTTTTTTTTTTTTTTTTCGTGTTGCACGTTTTTTTTGGGGGGGGGGGGTGGGGGGGTGTGTCGGTCGCGGCGGCGCGGTGCGCCCTGTCTTGTCGTGATTTTTCTTTCCGTGGCCGCTCTCTCGCCACGTCGGCCCGCGCCTGCGCGGCTGCGGGTGCGTTTTCTTCGTTTTTTGCCTCCTCGTGCTGCTGACCGGATGTCGATCCGTGTGGGCGGAAGGTGAGGGCGGTGGGCCCACCATGGCCGGCACATGCGCTGGCCATCCTTGTGTCCTTGACCATGCCGCGGAGGGTCAACGACGGAAACTATCACCGCCTCTGCAGTTTTACCGAGCACACTACCACCCGAACTGGCACCCAAGTTGGTCAGTTAACAGTCAAGTCCAGTTGGCGCACCGCGTCCCTCGTGCGCCGCGACGAACCGCCGCCGCGGCTCGCCACCGGCCGGCCTGCCGCGGCCGATCAGTGCAGGTGCCCCGCCCTCGCCGGCGGGCGCCCCCGCGAGCACACCACCCGCCGCTTTTGCAGCGGCTGCACCGGCCGGGCGGTGGTCGGCGACCCCGGCGAGTTGGCCGACAGCAGCCGCGCCGCCTGCGCCGCGGAGATGCGCGTCGGCGTGGTGGACACGAGCCACGTGATGCCGGCCACGCAGCTGGGTGTCGTCGTGCTTCCCGTGTATGCGCAGTAGCCGGCGTGCGCGTCCATGAGCGCCTTCCACGCCTTGGGGTTGACCTTGACCGTCGCGCCGTGGCCCGCCTCAGAGGCGGCGACAAACCGCTCGAGGACGCGGTTGTGCCCGCGCTGCCCGTGGCCATTGTGGTGGCCCGTCCGTACCAGCTTGGCCACGGCGTCTGCCAACGCCAACCGTGACGCCTCTTCGTCTACGTTGATATTGTCGTCGTCGCTGTCACTCTCGCTGTCGCTGTCACTGTCGCTACCGCTGTCGCTGTCGCTGCCGCGTTTGGAGTGCAACTTCCAGCCCATCACAGGAAGCGAGCGGTCGTGCAGGGGCACTGCTACTACCAGCCCTGGTCCGCCGTCGGCGGCCGCGTGCTCCAGGTGCATCTCGGCCAGCGGACGGGTGGCACGGTTACCCCAGGTGTGCTCAGACGTCTCATGGAACTATGTCAATACCCCAACACACCGCGCGACAAAGTGAAAGGTCCGCAATGACCAAGGAGGCGATACATCCGCGGTGCCCACCAACAGGAGCGGTTAGTATCTCTATCTGACCGAGTTGCTGTGATGCGACCTGCAGCCACAAAGCCACGATTCTGCGCGACAGTGGTGCCAATACGACACATCACGAAAGAGGCGTCAAGACAAGAGCACACAGTAAGTGATCTCAAAACCAACCACCTTGTCCAACCCCGTCTCAAGCGCCTAACGTACGTGGACATTGCTCAGATGAAACTCACGGCCATCCCAGTGGGTCACCCCGCAGCGATGGCCGTGGTGACGGCCCTCCGTGGCCTCTGGGCATTCAAAGTGAACGCTATGCGCGGACGGCTCCAACGTCAGGCGGGTGCCGTGGAGGGCGGTCGCGTCGCCCAACGACGACCGCCCCGACGCCGCCCGCAGCGCCTTGGCGGGCACGTTGATCGGGCTCTGGTGTGGCACGCCCACCGCACAGCCCGAGTACTCGCTGGCGGGCTTGAGCTCGCCCCAGTGAGCGGGACCGGTCGGGCCGCTAGCGTAAGACCACGGGGCGTCGAGATGCGCGGCGGCAACGGTGGTAGCGGCGGTGGCCAGCAGGGCCGCCGCGGCGGCGACGGTGTGGGGAATGCCCATGAGGATCTGCGAGGGGGGAACTGCGGCACACGGTCGGTGAGTGAGGGTGAAGAGGCGGGTGGGCGGCGCACGGAGGGGCCAAGCGAGAGGGAAGATGTGCTGTGGAGTGGCGTGTGTCTGGTTGGGGGTGTGGTGAGGTGGGCTGCTGCTGGGAGGCCCGAAGAACGGTCGAGGCACCGACTATATAGACGCCGTCAACCGGGTGCCGCTCCTGTGGGCGACGTCGCTGCCTTGTCCACCGTGATACCGTCTGGGGTGCCGGCGACACAGCAGGGATCGCCCCTCTCCCCTGGCGTCCGCAAAACAATGCGGTAGCTGCCCCAGCAGGTGCACCATGGGGGCGCCATGCGCCGTCTCCCCCCCTCCGGCTCACCCAGACCCATATCCGTCCGGCAGACGCGCGCGCACGAGGCCCCGCACGCTGCTGTGAGCCGTGCTCCCCCGATCCGCGACGGCCACCGCTGACTGGATGAACGTGGCGAGATGCCAAGCCACGTGGAACGCCTGACAGTGGCAGGCACGAATTACGCCCACGCTGGACGCGGACACCACGCGGCACGCTCCTGTGCCGCGCGAGCCGGCGGCGACTGCACCGCCGCCCGGCATCCACCATGTTCTGTACCTGGGCAGAGGTGTACACCAGAGCTCCTTGCACAAAAGGAAGCACTGCTAGCGGGATGAAAGAGGGCGACAGCCGGGATGAAAAAGGGCGACAGCAGGGAAGGGACGAGGTGCAGGACGCGCGGCGCAGCCACTGGCAGGCCGCGCGTGCCGCCAACTGCACGGCCCACTTGCGTGCCTATGACGGGCGTGCCCCTCTTCCAGGCACCGGCTGGTCACCTGCAGGGTGTGCCCGTAGGCGCCGCGCGCGTGGCGCAAAAGGGAGAATCCACACGCGAATGAGGCCCCCGTGACGCGGCGGCGCGTACAGTACAGCGGCGCCGCCGGCGGGTGTCACGCCAGAGGACCACGTCGTCTCCGCGCCGGCGGCACGCGTGAGCCGGGCGGGCACGTCGACCGGGGGCAGAGGCACCGGCTGGGCCGCCCGTTGTCACAACCGCCGCGGCGGCGGGTCAACGCCCCCCCCGCCCCCACCCCCCATCCCCCTTTCCCAATCGTTCCGCGCTGCACAGACGCGCCAGCGGGGACCACGGGGCTGAACCATCCATCCTATCATACCGACTCTGGCACCATTTCTTTCTCTTTTTCGGTTCTTGCGGACAGGACAGGAATGAGGTGTGGAGCGCCGCTATGGGCTTGACAGCGTCACTCGAGGAGAAAAGGAAAAAAAAAATCCCGAAAGGGCTGACTGGGGTCACCCTGTACTCCAGCGCGCTTCGGTTGCGGGGTGGTGATGTGGAGAATGGGCAGTGGCGCCCCCGCAACGGCCTGCCGCGCTCGGCCAGCTTTTTATCCCGCCGCCACAGCCGACACTGCCGGCCACGCGCCGCTCCTCACGCGCGAAAAACGCCCAGACCCTCGACGTGCGCGTGTGCGGGGTGCCGTGGAGACCAGAGAGAAAGGTGGAGGGGGTCGCTCTCTCTTCTACGCGCCGCGGACGGTGGCGGCGGCCGCGCAGCCGGCGCCACCGGGCGGTGGCGGCCGGCGGCCGCCGCGGCACGGCGGGCGGCCACCACTGTGCCGCCCTCAACGGCCCAGAGCAGCCGAGTGGACCGCCGGCCCGGCGGCCAGCCGCCGTCCGGCGGCCGACGCGGCCGCTGGCGGCCGTCGCCGCCGCGCGGCGGCGGCGGCGGTTACCACACGGCGGCGGCGGCCGCCGCCGTCGCCGCCGCAGGGCGGGGGGAGCGGGCGGCGGCGGCCGCCGTTTCGAGTCTCTCGCTGCTGCATGGCGGGGGCTCCCGGCGGCCAGTTGCTCATGGCTTTTGTGTTTCTGGTTGGAGCCGCCGGCGTGCGCCAGGACCCCAAGCATGCACCGCCCCAGCGGGGGGCGCGGTCCCCGCCCACCCACCCTCCACCGCCCCCCCCCTCGCCTGCCCCTCCCCCCCCCCGCCACGCGCACGCCACCCCCTCCCGTCACTCGCTCTCCTCCATCCCTTCCGACCCCTCCCCCGACTCGTCGGTCGAAGCCTCCGCGTCCGACCCGCTGCCCTCCTCGTCCGCCACCCCCTCGGCTGCCGCGCCCACGTCGTCGTCGTCGTCACCGTCGCTGCCGTCGTCGTCGTCGTCGTCGCTGTCACCCTCCTCGGTGGACGCGTCGGAAATTTCGTCGGCCACCGCCCGGCGGCGCTGCCTGGCCTTGGCGGCCTTGCGGGCCTTGGCTGCAGCCTGCACGGGCGTGTCGTTGCTGACCTTGCGGAGCTTGGCCACAAAAAAGCCGTCCAGGTTGTGCACGTGCGGGAGGAACCGCCGCGTGTTGGCGAGCGACGGGTGGAAGCGCGCCTCGCGCATGCGCGTGAAGCCCGGCACCCCAAACGGCAGGCCCGCGTCGACCACCTTGACCGCCCGCTTGCGCAGCGCGTACGCAACGACCGCCTCGTTCTCCTCCACCATCACCGAGCACGTCGAGTAGACGATGACGCCCCCCGACTGAGAGCCCGCGTTGCAGCAGTCAATCGCGGCGAGGAGGAGCTCCTTTTGGAGCACCGCGTTCGCCGCAATGTCCGCGTCCGTGCGCGACGTCTTGACCGACGGGTCGTGGCAGATGATGCCCGTGCCGCTGCACGGCGCGTCCAGGAGGACGCGGTCAAAGGACGCCCCGTAGAGTGCCGGCAACGAGCGCCCGTCATAGTGGCTGACGACCGCGTTCTTCACGCCCAGGCGGTGGATGTTGGCAACCAGCGACTTGAGCCGCTCCCGCTTGGCGTCGTTGGTGACCAGCACTCCCGTGTTGCGCATGACAGCGGACAGGTGGGTGGTCTTGCCACCCGGCGCGGCGGCGACGTCGAGCACGTGCTCCTTCTCCTGCGGCGCCAGTGCCATGATAGGCATGAGGCTGGACGCGGCTTGCAGCATGTAGTGGCCTGCCAGGTACTCGGGGGTGGCCCCGAGGGGAACGGGCGACTCGTACACGACGAGGGCGACCTTGGACCACGGCACCGCGTCCACGTTGGCACCCCGCGCGATGAGTGCGGCCGCCAACTCCCGCCGCCGCACCCGCAAGCTGTTGGTGCGCAGTGTCACGGGGCGGGGGGCCTCTTGGGCCTCCATAAACGACAGCACCTCCGTCTTGGGGAAGATGTCCATGAGCTTGGCCGCCAGGGAGGGGAGGTAGCCAAAGGTGGCGGCCAGCGTGTCACGCAGGGCGTCCATGTAGTCTGAGCGGCTCTTACCCGCCTCGCGGCGCGCAGCAAAGTCGCCTAGCACCGACAGGATGCCGCGGATGCGCGCCAGCTGCGCCTCGCGCGTCGGTGGGAGGCCGCCGTCGAGGTCCGCGTCGCCGCCAGCGCCAGTGCCGCGGAGCGAGAGCCGGAAAGGTGCTTCCTCCTCACCATCCTCGGCAGCGTCAGCGAGTTCAGCATCCGCGTCGGCTGCCTCCATGGCCGACCGGGCGGCCAGGAGGCGGGCCTCACGCTCAACGGGCAGCTCGTCCTCGTCGCTGCTGGCGTTGCTGTCGTCCTCTCCGCGGTCACCTTCGTCGTCGTCGTCATCGTCGTCGGCGCTGTCGGCGTCGTCCGCACTGTCGACGCCGTCGGCACTGTCCGCGTCCTCGGCACTGTCCGCTTCATTGGCACTGTCCGAGTCGTCGGCACTGTCCGTGTCGTCGGCCACCTCTTCTGCTGCCTGCCGGCGCGCAGCCTTGGCAGCAGCCGCCGCTGGTTTAGCCGCCTTGGCCGCAGCCGCCGCCGGCTTGGCCGCCTTGGCGGCCGCCTTGTCACCCTTGGCCGCCTTGGCCGCCTTGGCCGCCTTGGACGGCTTGGCCGCGCCCTTGGGAGTCAGCCACGACGCGTTGGCATCAGAAAAGGCGCGGCCAACGGCGGGCGCGCCCGCGTCCCCGCCCCCATCCTCCCCACCGTCACTGTCATCCAGCAGGCCACGCGCGGCCTTTTTGGGCGGCCGCCCGCCCCTCCCCCGGCCGCCGCCGCCACCACCGTCCCCCCCCCCCCCCCACCCCCAAAGTCAATGCGCGGCTGCACGGCCATCAGCTTCTTCCGCTTGGTCTTCATGTCCTCCCCCCACTCCCCCCCAGAGCCGCCACCGTCGCTGCCGCCGCCGCCGCCGCCATCGTCGCCGCCGGTCGCGCCGCGGCCGCCATCCTCGGCGCGTGCCTTGGCGCCCCGCCCCCGGCGGCGGCGCTTGAGCCCCGACGCCCCCTGCGGCGGCACAACGCGCTTGGGCTTGGACGGCGGGCCGCCGGCTTGGAGCTGCTCCACCGGCTCCAGGCCTGTCCCGTGTTCCTTGATGCGCTGCTTCCGGCGGGCGCGGCCGGTACCACCCATGGGGGGCTGCCGGGGGGGGAGGACCGCAACGCAGGTGGTGGGAGGGGAGGGGGAACGGACGGGAACTGTCGAGCCGGCCCTGGGCCAGAGAACAGCAAAACAAGACAGGAAAACAGGCACGTTGCGGGGGGGGTAGGCAGCTGACCGGGGGTGCAGGCCGGCACCGTAGACCTTGGCGGTCGCAAGACGCAGCAGTCGTTGCCGCTCGGCAGAGTGTGGCGTCGAGGCCCAAGCCGGAGTCCCCCCCAAAGCTGCGTCGTCGCGGGGGCGTCGCCGGCGGCTCCCACCGTGAAACGGCCGGCAATTTTGAGAGATCAGGGGACTTGAAAGAAACAATGGATTGGTCAGACAGATTCAACTCCTGACGTGAAGTGTGACGACTACACTAATGAGGACATCCCATCGAACGGATGTAAGTTAAGTCTGTGTGATTTGACGGCTAAATTCTGTCTGTTTCCTCATATTTCATTCATGATAGACCTGTGGGGCTTTCGACAGGCGGTCAATCGACCCACTTTTCTGCGCGACTCAACATGACGATTGGTTGGAAAACCATCTGGAAGGGGATCACCAGCTCAATACACGGCGCCTGCTATTCGAGGCGATACATCCGAGAGCCCCCCTCCCTCCCCCAGCTCCCAGGGCCAATGTGGGCCGCCATCACCGCCCGCCGCGTCGTCATACACCACCACCGCGCCGCCGCGTCGTCATACACCACGACCGCGCCGCCGCGTCGTCATACACCACCACCGCGCCGCCGCGTCGTCGTACACCACGACCGCGCCGCAGCCGCCGCGGCGCTATCGCACGTGCTGCGACCTCGACTCGCCCCTCCCACCCCTCCCGCCTACCCCCCCCCCCCCCTCCTCTGGCAGCCCCACCACCCCCGACGGTGCACGCCCCCGGCCCGCGCCCGTCGTGGTCTGTGGTGCGCCCGCCCCGCGGCTCCCCGGCGTCGTCGGAGCGCGCTACCCCCCCCCCCCGTCCCTCCCCGGCGGCCGTCACCATGTCGGGCTTGGGCTTTCTTGGCGGCGGCATGATGGCCGAGGCCATCCTCCGCGGCCTCCTCGCCAAGTCCATCGTCAAGGCGTCGGACGTGTACGTCTCCGAGCCGTACCCCCCCCGGCAGGAGGTGATGCGCGGCCTGGGCGTCCACGTCGTCGACGGCGCGGAGGTGGTCCGCTCCGCGTCGACGGTCTTTGTGGCGGTCAAGCCCGACGTGGTGCCGTCGCTGCTCGCGTCGCTCACGCCCGCCCTCGCCGCCGCCCCGTCGACGCTGCTCATCAGCATCGCCGCGGGGGTGACGCTCGCCACCCTCCGCGCGGCGGTGCCGGCGGGCACCCGCGTGGCGCGGGTCATGCCCAACACCCCCTGCCTCGTCGGCGCCACCGCCGCGGCGTTTTCGCTCGACGCCGCCTCCGCCGCGGCCGACGACGACGCGGCGCTCGTCACCACCCTCTTCTCCGCCGTTGGCGTCGCCGTGCACGTGCCCGAGGCGCAGCTCGACGCGGTGACGGGCCTGTCGGGGTCGGGGCCGGCCTTTGTCTACACGTTTATCGAGGCGCTCGCCGACGGGGGGGTGCTCAACGGGCTGCCCCGCGCGACCGCCCGCCGGCTGGCGGCGCAGCTGGTGTACGGCTCGGCCAAGATGGTCGTCGAGGCGCCAGACGTGCACCCGGCGGAGCTCCGCAACCGGGTGGAGAGCCCGGGCGGGACGACCATTGCGGGGAGCGCGGCGCTCGAGGCGGGCGGCATGCGGTCGGCGGTCATTGGGGCCGTGTCTGCCGCGACGCGGCGGGCAAAGGAGATGGCGGCCCCGCCGCCACCGAGGAAAGAGTAGGCACCCGGACTAGGGCGGGAGGCAGCGGAGGGGAGCGAGCGTTGGGAAGGGTGGGAGGCGGTCGGGCGCTTGCCGCGGGGTGCTGCTGCGCATGCAAGGACGCAGCGGAGCAGAGTTCCGTCTGCTTTCTCTGCTCGTCTTTTGTTTCGTCATCTTGTTGCGCCGTTTTTCGCACCCCGTCCAGAGGGGCGGGCGGTTGTCCCCGGGCCGGGACTGGCGGCCGTTTCCCACCGGGCCTCGCTCCACCTTTGTACGATTGGCGTCACCAATGAGGTGCAACAGCTGTCTCGTTGCTGTGGTGCGGGTGCGCGCCGCGTCCACCTCGTGCGTCCTCGACCGTCCAGAGCACACGTCCAGTCGTAATGAGCCCCTTTACGCTTCAGTCAGACGGGAGAAACGGAAGCCATCGCCCGGCCGATATACACACCCGCCCCTCCCTGCACCACCCCTACCACGCTGCACCCTGTCCAACACAGCCCCTCCGTCGCGTCGCCATCGTCCCACCCGCTCACGCCACCGACGCGCCGCTGGGCAGCAGCGCCGCCAGGCGCGACGCCCCCGCGTCGAGCGCCGACGTGCTCAGGCCCGTCGCGCGGAAGAGCACGCGCAGCGGCGCCAGCAGCGCCGACGCAACCGCCGGCTCGACGGCGGTCGTGTACGTGCTGGCACGGATGCCATTCACCACAATGTCGCCGTGCAGCGTCTGCGGGTTGTACAGGCCCGTGCCCGTCACCGACGCAATGGCCGTCACAATGTCGCACTTGCGCTCGGCAACGAGCTCCAGGCGGTCGCCCAGGCGGACCGCCCCCGCCGCCGTCATCTTGCCGTTCGCATAGATGTAGTGGCTGCGCGTCACCGTCAGCGACGCGGCCGACGCGGTCGACAGCTTGACAAAGTTAAACGACCCGGCGGCCACCTTGTGGGTAAACATGAACACGCGCGAGAAGGCGTCGGCCGACACGCGCACGCTGTCGCCGACCGCCAGCTTGTCCATCGTCACGGTTGCGCCAGACTCGAGCTCTACCTCGGCCGACGCGGGGAAGCACACCGACTCCTCATCGTCCGACGGCGACGGCTCAAGGAGGTCCTCGTCATCAACGCCCGCCACGGTCGTGTCATCATCAGCATCCGATGCATCGCCGGCATCGTCATCGCCATCCGCGTCGCCGCCCTCACCGTCGTCCTGACCATCGTTGCGGGGCACATCGTCCACGTCCGCCACGCCATCGCCGTCATTGTTGGCATCGTCATTGTCGGGCCGACCGTCATTGTCGTCATCGGGGTCGACCGGGTCGGCCAGCCCATCATTGTCATCGTCGATCGAGTCAATGTCCTCGCCGCCCGTGACGGGCTCGATCGGCGCGCCCTGGTCCTCATCCTGGCCATCGTTGCGGGGCACATCGTTGATGTCCGCGACGCCATCGCCGTCATTGTCCGCATCGTCATTGTCCACCACGCCGTCATTGTCGTCGTCGGGGTCGACCGGGTCGTCCAGGCCGTCATTGTCATCATCAATCGAGTCAGTGTCCGCCGTCTCACCCGAGTCGTTGTCACCGTCGGCCGGGATGGGTACCGGCACGACCGGAACGACCACGGTGTCGTCATCGTCGTCGTCACTGTCGTCATCGTCATCGTCGTCATCGTCGTTGTCCTCCCCACCGACCGCCGGGGTAGCGGCCGCACCAGCCCCCCCATCGTCAGCACCGTCGTTGCGGGGCGTGTCATTCACGTCCGGCACGCCGTCACCGTCATTGTTGGCATCGTCATTGTCGGGGACGCCGTCGTTGTCGTCATCCGGGTCGACCGGGTCGGGCAGCCCGTCATTGTCATCGTCGATCGAGTCAATGTCCTCGCCACCCGAGACGGGCTCAATCGGAGCGCCCAGGTCCTCATCCTGGCCATCGTTGCGGGGGACGTCATTGATGTCGGCCACCCCGTCGCCATCGTTATCCGCGTCGTCATTGTCCAGGATCCCGTCATTGTCATCATCGGGGTCGATCGGGTCGGGCAGCCCGTCATTGTCATCGTCGATCGAGTCGGTATCGGCCGTTTCATCAGCAGGCACGGTAGGAGCCGCCGCACCGTCCACATCGTCGTCGTCGCCGTCAGAGTCATCGTCCTCACCGATGCCTTCAATGGGCACGACCACGATGGGCGTCACGTCGTCACCCCCCCCATTGCCAGCGCCATCGTTGCTGGGTACGTCGGTCGCGTCTGCGACACCATCACCGGGACCGCCGTCAGTGTCGTCATCGGGGTCGGACGGGTCGGGCTGCCCGTCATTGTCGTCATCGATCGAGTCGGTGTCTGCAGTGTCCGCTGCTGGGGGAGCGGTCACGACCGCCCCCGTCCCGTCCGGGCCCCCGCCCTCCGCGTCGTCATCGTCACTGTCCGAGTCGTCCCCGGCCGCCACGGCGGGCGCCGACGCAAACACACACGGCGGCGCGCCGCCCGGCGCAAACACCGCCACGTACGGGCGGAAGCGCGGCGCGAGGGTGCCCACCCCCGGCACCGTCAGCGCAGACGGCTCCGACACGAGCAGCGTCACCGTCTCGGCCGGGAAGGCGGCGCCGCCACAGTTGCGGGCGCCACTCTCCACCCCAACCTGATACGCCGCGCCCGCCTCGGTCAACGCCGCGACCGCCGACCGGAGTGCCCCGTTGGCCGCCACCCGCGGCGCGATCGCCGTCGTCACCGCGGGTGTCCCCGCGGGGCGGACGACCAAGTTGCCGTCGGCCGGCGTGCACAGCACGCCGTCCACACGGATGCGGCGGTAGGGCACGTTCAGCACCCCCTCCGACGGCGAGTTGAAGCCGAGGTGATCCACCGCCGACGGGCACGAGGCGGCGTTGGAGGGGAGGCCCGTAAACGAGCCGCCCAGCTGGAGCTCGGTAAACGCGCGGTCGACGGTGCCCAGGGGGGTGGCCGACACCCGCGCCGACGACGACGTCGCGGCGAGGACGGCCACCGCCGCGGCGGTCGCCGCCGCGCGGCGCCGCTGGGAGCGCGCCATGGAAGGGGTGGTGCTACGGGACCGCCAAAGGCGCCAGAGAGGGGGGGGAGGGGGCGGGGGGGGAGTGGCGCGCAACTGCGATGGCCGCGTGGGCGCCCACCCACACGGATGGGCGGCGGGATGCAAAGCGGGCGGCGGGAGGGGGACGGGTGGGTACGCGATGGGGGCGGGCGCAACGGGGCTATAGCCGCCAAGACCGTACCCCCCGCCGCCCGCCGCCGCCGCAACCGCACGTGTGCACCCGGTTTTATACGCCCGGCGCGAGCGCCGACAGGGGGACCCTCCCGTCTGCCCGCGGACCGTGCCGCGCGGCCGGCACGCCGCCGCCACCGCCGCGCCCCCCGCCGGCCTTCCCCACGTGTGCCACCCCCAGCGGGGCGACAGACTCCCCCCCCCGCCCGCCGACGCGGACGGCCTGTAACGTGCGGGCCGTCGCGCGCACGCGAGCGGCGGGCGGCTGCGCCGTCGGGCGCGCTCCCCCCCTCGCTGGTCCCCCTGGCGTACGGACGCTAGGTACCCCCCCGGGTCCCCTTTGGAGGGGAAGCGCCGCCCCACGCCCACGGCCCGGCGGGCGCCGAGTGGCGCGCCCGGCGGGCCCGGCCGGCGAGACCGCTCTGCCACCACGACGCGCAGCGGCTGTCCCCCGCTCACCCCCCCCCCCGCACCATTGCCGACAGACGCGCGTCCACGACGGCGGCGTCGGCGCCACTGCCGGCCGCGTCGTGGGTTGACGGGGGCGGCGGCGGTGGCAGAACGTCCCGTAGGCTACCCCCCACCCCCCGCCGACCCTGTCTGCGGGGGGTAGCCAACTGTACGCGCCGGTGCGCCGGCGCGCACCCCCCTCTCGCCCGTCCCCCCCGCTGGCAAGGTGAGTCCCGCACGCATGGCGTTGACAGCGGGAAAAGGGTGCGGCGGGAGGGAGGGCAGCCCACGGCCGGCCGGCCAAGGTGGTCGGCCGAGGGGGGGCCGCGTCTCACCGCCCGTCGGCGCGCCCCGTCGACAGCGTTCCCGTTCGCGGCATGCGACAAACCGGCGCGGCCCAGCAATGGCACCGCTGCCGCCGCGGCAGGCACCGCCGCGGCAGGCACCGCCGCGCGGTCGCTGCTGGCACCGCCGCGCGGTCGCTGCTGGCACCGCTGCGCGGTCACTGCGGGCTGCGGGCACCCGCCCCCCCCAGCGTCCCAACCAAAGCGGGCGAGGCGGCGGAGCCACCCGTCCCACCCCTGGACCAAAGGCTCCCCAAAGGCGGCAGCCGCCGACCCGTCCCCCTTGCCCCCCCCCCCAAAACAAAACCCTGGGCCGCGCCTGTCACCGCTTCCGGACCCTCGCGCGAGCGCATTCGCCACGGTGCGGCGCCCGCTCACCCGACCGCCCGCACACGCGCACGTCGGGGGGGTGGGAAGCGCGCTGCCCGCCGTCTACGCATCACGCAGCCTGTGAGTGGCTGCGAGTGGCGGCGCGAGCGGCTGATCAGTCGGGGGCAAGCGACTGACTGTTGGCGCCGTGTGGGGAGGCAGCGGGCCTTTCACCCCATTGAGGGGGTGGGGGGGGGGCGGCGGATCCTGGATCTAGTGGCGAGACCATCCATATCTACCCATCTCCACGTGGCGCGCAGGCTGATCTCGACGGGGGTGCGCACCCACCCGCCGCGCCGCATTGGCGCCGTGTGGCCCAGAAGTCGTCACGGGGATCGTCCTGGCACGAGCGCTTCTGCACGGCGGGCGGGCGCGGGTGGGACCCCCCCTCTGAGCGCGCGTGGGGCATGATGAAAGGCCCTGTTTTCTCTCTCGCCGTGGACGCGGGGGGGCTTCACAGCTTCACTCTTTCCCGCTCCCGAACGGGGCTCCCGCGCGGCCGCGCCCGTGTCGAGCGGCCACCGCATCGGCGCGGGCCGCGTCGGCCGCCGGCACGGGAGTCAAGCCGCCGTCGACGCCGGCGGCGGGGCGTGCCATTACGTGGGGAGAGGGGGCGCCGCAGTGCAGTGGTGCGTAACACGCACAGCACCCCACTTTAGAATCAGCGGGGTAAATTAATACGTGTTTGGCAGAAAAAGACCTCACACGGGTTGTACTGAGACATTGTTACCTCTTCCGGTGGCATTTTTCTTTCTGCTCGACGGCAGTCGGTTGAGCGGAAACCCCCCCGCGCCGGCTGCCGCCGAAAGTGTTTCAGAAGTCATACATTTGACGCATGCTTGTGCCCCAAGCCGTCGCCGGTTGGTGGCGAGCATGCAGAGTCGAGCGCAATAATTGGCACACCTCTTCTGAAAATCATGAAGGCACGGTCGCTGGCCGTGCCCCCCGCGTGGCGTCCCAGTGCAAGCAGACCCCCCTCAATCCTGCCCCTGCCCGGCCGTCCCATCATCCCCCGCGCCCTCCCATCCCCTCCCATGCGCCTCTCCACTCCCTCTCCCGAGCCTGCTCGCCCCGGGCTCTGTCCCCCCACCCCTTCCCTTGGGTTCTTGCTTGACCCCTCCCATCGCCTTGTGTGTGGTATCGTCCGCCCTGCCTGCACGCGTGTGCCGGGTTCGAAGGCGGCGGTGCATGACGTGAGCCACTCCCTCGGCGAAGGCACTCTTGGGGGCAGGTTGAAGTGAGACGAAGGGGTGGCGGGAGGGGGGACGGAGGGAACAGGGGAGAAGGGAGAGGAGGGGAGGTGCCAGGAGGGGCGAGGAGTACTCTCTTGCCGCGGTTCACCGCCAGTGTCTCGGCCGCCGCCATCGCCATCGCTGCTGCCGCTGTTTCCGTCACTGCCGCTGCCGCCGCCGCCGTGAGCCCGCTTCGCGTCTTTGTGGAGAGGGTCTCCCCGTGTCCACTTTCTTTGTCCCTTCTCCCCTACGCACCCTGCCCCCTCGGGCCCCCTCCTCCCTTCCCCTCTCCCCCCTTCCCATCCCCTCCCCCCCCTCCCACGACCCCCTCCACCTCACTCATCACGCTTCCTTCTTTAACCCTCTCGGCGCGTACCCCGCTCGCATGCCCACCTCCCCCTTTTCCCTTGTCGAGATATTCGTCTACGTGCCGCCGCCGGCGCCTCCCTCTGGCTGACCTCTGGGCTGTGGGCCAGTACGTCCGCGAGGCGGCGGTGGTGGTCCCCATCTGTAGCGGCGGCGGCAGTGACAGTGGTGGTGGCTGCGACACCGGCTGCGGCAGCGGCAGCGGCAGCGGCAGCGGTATGAGCGGCATACCCGGCTGGGTCGAAGCCCGCGCCGCGAAGGTTGAAGGGGCCGAGGTCGTCCCGCTGGCGCGTGCGGAAGGTGGGGGAGGGCAGATGCGAGGGGGGGATGCCATGGGGGGGGGGGCGGTTCATTGGAGGGGGACAGGATGGGCGCCTGGCGTGATGGCTGCCCAGCCGCCGGTGATGCGGGGGATTGTGCTTCTTTGCTCATTCTGTGAGCATCCTCTGTGCCTAGTTGCTGTGGTGACACTGACAGACGTCGTTCGTGCCTCTCACGTCGCTTGCCTGCGCGCTGTCCCCATCTTGGTCTGGCTGCTGTTGTCACTCTGCCGTGTTCATCTGCTGTTCCTTTCTTCTCATGCCACAGCAGTTGTGCTTGGCGGTCAGGGAGGGTAGGCAGATGTTGCATGTAGAATCTTGCAGGAATAAACCATTAACGGCGTTTTCGAAAAAGGATTGGGAGCGCACTTACGTGCTTGTATGCGCATTATGCACTCCGCCCGATATTGTTCATGCACAGTCACGACAATCCACTCACGACCTGTGCTCAACTTTACGGTCTACATCACAAAACGGCAATGCCGAAAAAGTGTGCTGTCGACCACGGACTATAAATTCGTGTGATATATATGCGGCTGACCCGTCGGGTAAACTTTTGGGGCGCTGTGCGGAAAAACAGGCTCATCCTGGATCCTGCTTGACGGCTTATCAAGACTATGTCAAGGGTTACACAACCCCCCCCCCGGAGCGACCCAGCCCGCTGAATTGAACTCGAATATTGGACGAAAATCGCACTGTACGCTTCTGAAAGTGCAGTACAGTGCGCATGGCAAAGGGAGTTAGACGCTAATAGGCCGCCCCACAGTACAACTAGCGCCTCCGATGTCCTTCAACAAGTCCCCGTTGTGAGAATGTGGCTGGTCCGTCCAGGGGATCTGTTCGTTCTCGTGTAATGTCTCGGAAAGTTGCCGCTCTCAGTCCGTATTCACTCCGTGCAGGAAGCTTGATGCTGGCGACAGAGGGTCTTGTGTGGCACCAAAGTCAGCTCAACAAGCCCAACAACGCCAGTGCGGACGCCCATTGGAACGCCTGATTGGCCTGTAATTCTTCTCAGTAGTAGGCGTCGAAAAGCCTTGAACCTGCGCTCAGACCGACTTGGCGCCACGGCGAAGGGCTTGTCGTCGACTTGTAGAGGCTTGAACGTTGGTCGAGCTGTTCGACATCACACCACTTTCTTCAAGCACCTTTTCAAGCACCTCTTCTTGTACGCTCCATCGCTGCGGCTGTGGATATGTCATCAAAAGGTTGCGGTTTTGAGATATAGGGGCAATGTACAACGTATGAAGGCAACAGCCTTGCTCCGGTGGCTCTTACGGGGGCGTGAGCGGCGTTCTGGGAGGCTACTCATCAAGGTCTTGACAAGCCGTTATCGGAAATGCAGTCTTGTCGTGGATCCTGCATTAAGCATCACATCACAGGGTGGAGGTCGGTGGGGCGCTGGTGGGAGGATGGGCGGGAGGGAGGGAGGGTGTCCGCGCCCCCACGATTCACATTGGGTCGGGCTGCGTCCTGGTGGCTCGGGCGCCGTCGCTGCTCACGCCACGTCCGGCCGCTGCGGGGAGCCGCCAGAGGCGTGCATGATCACCGCGGTGGGGATCCCCCACGCGTCGGTGCACATTGGAGGTTGGCCGCGTGGTGTCAGCGGCCGACCCGCCGCGGGGGTCGACAGCCGGTGCGGTAGTCGGCGGGGGGAGGCAGGGGGAGGCGGGGGGGGGCGGGGGGGCACATGGACGCTGCCACGTCCACCATGGTGGGCTGCGGTGCTGTAGGCGCACCGGCGGCGCACCGTCCGCTGTCGTGGCTGCAGCGGGCGCCCGCTTGCCACCCGGGAGCAACCCGGTTGCACTGCTACGGCGATCGTCCACGGTGTGGGTGCTTCCATGCCAAAATGGCGTAAGCGAGACGCGGCTGGAAGAGTACAGTCCATGAATCAGTCCAACAGTGCGAATCAGTGCTACTCGAAACGTACTGAAAAGTGCCTTTGTCCTCCCATGAAATCTCATCCAGTCCATCCAGCACATTCACATGAGGCGGGCTGCAGAGGTCGACCAGTTTGATAGGAGCGAACCGGGAGACGGCAAGTAGTCTCGTTTCGTCGGGTCTGACTTGGTCTGTCCGTTCGGGGAACGCCGCTCCACGCACGCACGCACCTCCCCCCGCGACCCACCGTGATGGATTGAGAGGGCGCTCTTCCCCACGGCCGGTGACAACAACGCGCAGTGGCGGAGGAGGCCGCCGTCAGCCTCATCAGCCACCAATGCGGACCTCGGGTGAACACGCCACGGCAGCACCTGCGCGGTTGGTCGGTCGCGCTTGCGTCCAACCCTCGGCGGCGTCGCGCGGGATGCGAAACTACGAAGCGAGCGGCCAAGCATTAAGCCAAGTCAGCGGTGCTCATGCTTGAGTACCTCTCTGTGTGCACCTGTACAAGAACAAGAAACACAGGGAACGGCAAGGCGCTACGGGTGTCGTAGCTCACTACAATGGTGGAAGTACATGTGCATTATGCGGCCGCGCGCGTGGCCACTTTGGCAGCCGCCGCGACGGGCTCCGCGGCATTGAAAGCTAGTCGGACGCACGAGGCCGTCGCTGCCGCCGCCGCGTGGGCATGGGAGCTGCCGGCAGTCATTGCCGCCAGCGAGGCGGCAGCCGCCACCACGGCCGCCCCGGACAAGCTCGTGGGCGGGGCTACGCGGTCGCGGCGATGCTGGTGGTGCTCCTGAACACCACCCTCACTGCTGCACCGGCGAGCGCCACCACGGTCGCCTACACCAAGTAAACGTGTTACCCGAGAGCTTCTCTTATACCCAGTGAGATCGTTACGTCTTTCGACTGTTTGTTATGCCTAAAATTAGCATATTGCGCGATGTGTTCGTTACTACACCTAGGCCGGAAGTGGAACTGTCAAACTCATGACCTATCTCGAGTGTCGCGCCCGAATTCTATCCTGGAGACCTCGCATTCTCCGCCCTGTGCTTCAGGGATGCCGCCAAGATGTCCCCGGGGATTCCACGCCGCGAAATACCGGACGTACAGTTGTTCCCGACGATCTGCGGTGGCAGAAGGATGAAAGCACCCGAGAGGCGTTCGCGCTGTACTGTACGCTGCGGTCACCCGCCAGTCCAGCGTGGACCCCGTCGACGCCTACGTACGCACCCTTTGACGTTATCCACGTGGGCACCTGATCTTCTGGTCAGGTGCTCCACTCCCCGCTTGACCTCGTCTACACAGTCCACGGCCGTCACCACGGTCACCGCCGCCGCCGACATCCGAGTCGGCTTTCTCGTAGCCTCCCTCTCTCCCCTCAAGCAGCAGCACGACGCTGCCGCCGCTGCCACCGCCCAATGCCGCCACTGCCGGTGGCAAGCGCTGTCTCCCACGCCAGGCCCGGTAGGCCCCCGAGTGTCCAGATACGGCGGTCGGCTGGTCATCTTCCGGATACCGCGGTGGCTGAGGTCGTCCCACCCGCCGGCTTGGCAGCCTCCCGTCGCGGTTCAAGACCCGCCCTCCCCCGCTAGCACCACTTGTAGGGGGTGGCCCTTCCCCCCCCCCCTCCTGCTTCCTCCGCACCCTGTTCGGTAGCCTTCCCCGTTGCTGGCCACCCTTCACGACGACATGAAACTCGGAACTAAAACCCACCTTCGTACGTTTGCGGATTGTCGGACGCAAAAGATCAAACTTTGACTGAAGAAGAGACGGCAACGTAGAGAGGCCGTTCGAAACGCAGTGTTTTTTTTCGCAGCGTTCAATTAGACGTTCAAACCTTCCGGTTAAGACGGACTTGGGCTCGACGGTCTGTTGCGCGACGGCCGTGACGGTCTCGTGCCTGTGGCGGTTGACGGCCTGCTCGCCGTTGGCCGCCGTCGCGGCGAGGGGGACGGCGGACAGCAAGCGAGCACGTGCCCATCCGCCGCCCCCGTGCTCGCCCCGCCGCCTGGCCCGCGCTCCCCCCCCGTCGCCCCCCCCCGTCGCGGCCGTCCCGCCACCGCCCACCACCCCCCGCCGCCCGCCGCCGCCGTCGCCGTCACCTCCGCTGCTGCCGGCCGCCAGCCGTGGCCGTCTGCCCGCCGCGTCGGCGTGCTCCCCCCCACCCCCCCGCCGCCCGCCGCGAGCGGCCCGCCGCCGCGGCCGCGGCCATGGCGGCCGGCGGCGGGGTGGCGTCGGCCACGGCGGGGGCGGCGCCGCCCGCCGGGGGGGGGGCGCCGCCGGTAGACGCCCGAGCCGCGCCGCCCGACCTGCCCGTGGCTGGCGGTGCGCCCGGCCGGCCGGTGGTGGACGGCGGCGGCGGCGGCGGTGGCGACGGCGGTGGCGGCGGCGGTGGCGGCGGCGGTGGCGGCGGTGGCGACGGCGGTGGCGGCGGCGGTGGCGACGGCGGTGGCGGCGGTGGCGACGGCGGTGGCGGCGGCGGCGGCGCCTCTCGCCGTGGCCGCAACGACGAGGAGCGGCGGGCCATCATTGCCGACGCGGTGCGGACCATCCTCGGGTGTATTGGCGAGGACCCGTCGCGGCCGGGCCTCGCCAAGACCCCCGACCGCGTCGCCGCGTCGCTGTCGTTTCTCACCTCTGGGGACCGCGGCGGGCGGGCGGTGGCGGCCGCCGCGGGCGACGCGGTGTGGGTCGAGGCGGCCATGGCCGCCGCTGACGTTGCCGCCCCCGCCGCCGCCCCCGCCGCGGCCGCCACCGACGCCGCCGCCGACGCCGCCGCGTGTCGCGGCGGTGGCGGCGGCGGCGGCGGCGGCGGCGGCGGCGGCGGCGGGCCCCCCCCTGGCGACGCCCACCACGGCGGCGGCGACGTGGTGCTCGTCCGTGGCATGGACGTGGCGTCGCTGTGCGAGCACCACCTGCTGCCGTTTGTCGGCCGCGCGCACGTGGCGTACCTGCCCGCCGGCGGCCGCGTCGTTGGCCTGTCCAAGCTGGCGCGCCTCGTGACCGCCGCCGCCCGCTGCCTGCAGGTGCAGGAGCGCCTCACCGCCGCGATTGCCGACCGCGTCGTGGCCGTAACGGGCGCGCGGGGGGTGGCGGTGCTCGTCGAGGCCCGCCACCTGTGCATGGCGATGCGGGGGGTGGAGCAGGTCGCCGCGGAGACGGTGACCACCTGCTGGCGGGGGGCGTACGTCGCCGACGCGGGGCTGCGGGAGGAGTACCTCGCGCTGCTGGGCCGCTAGGGGCCAGCGAGGGGGGTGGTGGGGGGGGGGGGGGGGGGGGGGGTGCCGCGTGTCCAGGGCTGGGCGTGGGGGGGGGGGAGGCGCTGCATGGACGCCCGCGTGTCGCGGGCGGGATGCAGGCGCTGCATGTACGATTCGTCGTCCGTGTGGGGCGGGAAGCCACCGCCGGGCATGGCAAGCTTAACAGAGTGACGAGCGAAACTAGGGCGTCGTTGCGTGGCGGGAGCGCGTCGCGCGAGTCGCGGGGGGTGGGGACTGGACCAGGCGGGCCCCGCGGCGGCGTCCGACGCGCCCGGAACCACCATCGGACGACACGCCACAGCCGCCTGCGCCGCCGTGGCGGGGCGACACGAGGCGGGAAGAACCGCCGGGGCGACGGCGCCCGCCACCTGTCCGGCCAGCTCCATGCTACCGTCCGACTCCCCTTCGTCCGCGGCAGACGGCTGGGTGTGGCGCGTGCGCGCCCACCGCGGGCGCCCTTTGGCAGCGGCCGGCCGGCCGCCCATACCCCCCGCCGCTCCGGCGGGCCGCCCCCCCCCCCCGCGGAGCGTGCCGCGCACGGACCGTCCTATCAGCGACGCCGCCCGCCCCCTCAACGCCGCCGCCGCCGCGACGGTGCAACCCCACAGACCAATGGCGGGGGCGAGCCTGTCGGGTCGGCACAAACAAAGAAGACAACCAAAACAGTCTGGGCAATAAAGAAGAGCGACGCCCGCCCCCTCCCCGACCCCGCCACAGCCCGACCGCAACCCCACCCAAAGTGCTGGAGGGTTCTTGGATGATGGGGCCCCGCCGCGGTGAGGAGGCGGCGCTGTCGCCGCTAGCCGTGGGGGTGACACGGGGGACGCGCCGCCGGCGGCGCGGGAGCGGCCGCGCTGCCGGGCTTCCCGCGCCGTGGGCGCGGCGCCGGCGGCGGCAGGAGCGACAGGCGGCGTCCACGGCCCGCCGCCCGTGGCTTTGTCTGTTCACACGGCGTGATCGAGCGAGCCTGGAAGTGCGCAGGGAGGTCGCGGTCCCGGTCTCGGGGATGCGCACTCGTTCAGGGTGGGGAGGGAGGCGCCTGGCACGGGAGCTCTAGTCGGCGGGCGCACCAGCGTCGCCATGGCGGGCGTCGGGGGGGAGGTAGCCGCGGCGGCCGTGGCGGCGGTTTCCATGAAGGGTGCGGAAACCGGCCGCGGGAGCTCGGCGCCGCCATCAGGGTCGTCCACGTCGCCGCCACTGGCGGTGAGGCATCAGGTGCCGCCCCAGGTTTGTGGCCCGCCAGAGGTCTCTTTGCCACAAATGACTCGGCAGCGGGGGGGGAGGGGGGTCTGCGGCGGCCACCTCGTCGCTGGACACCGACGCACTGGCTCTTGGGCGTGCCACCGACACTGCCGGCCAGGGGAAGGGCGGAAGGGGCGTCTGACGGCGGCGGGAGGGGAGCGGCGCAGCGGCGCCATCGTCAGTCCATCTCACGGTGCAGCGCGTGGGTCGTGGGGCGCGGGGCACCGCGGGGCACGCCGGCGGCCCACACGCGGCACACCTGCCCGACGATGGAGGGACAGGCACTCCACAAACATCCTACCTCCGACAGACATGACGAGGACGCACGACCGTGCCCCTGTCTGTCTCGAAACAAAGTTCTGCGGACGGAATCTCGACGCCGAACAATGGACCCATGGACGCGTGTGCACGCCTGATCCAGAGTGTCGGCGGGGGGTCAGCACACAGCGGGGAGCGAGGCGCGGCGGACCGTCGCGGGCCACGGTGCGCGGCCCCGTGTCGGCTCGTGTCGGCACCCACAACGCTCCGCCGCGGTCGCCGCGGGTAAACTCGAATATCCGGATACTTGCCCCAGCCGTGCTTGCCCGCCTCGGCGCGCAAGCCGCGCCACGCATGACGAGGAACGGCGGGCCCGTGCGTTGGGCGGGGTCGCCAGCGCAGAGGTGCTGAAAGAGCGGTTCAGGAAGAGGCGGTCTGCACCTGTTTCTCGACCCGCAGACGAGTCCACAGCAGGTTTCCGGATGTGGCTGTGGACCGCCTTGTTCTCTCGGACTTTATGGATCCGCAGTGGACCATACGCAAAACCTTGCGGAGAACAGCGTCTCCTTCGAGTGAAACAGCCAATCAACACTCAGCATGCGTGATTTCCTCGTTCACCAGCCAATCAGCACTCTTTACAGGTCCGGCGCCTTTGTGCGGGCATGCGCGCTCTGAAGCCTCATCCGCAGCCTTTTCGTGGGATTCCACAGTATTCTGCGGGGAGCTGTTGACAGCTGTTGAGAAGCGCACAGGACGGAAGAGGTGGGGAGACATACATACACCCTGCTGCTTGACATGCTCTTGTAGCTCTCCACATGGTGCTTCACGCAATGATCGTACGCAGGGTGTATGTCGACCGACCACTCGGCCACAGGAGAAAGGCAAAAAAAAACAATTGAGACTGCTGGGGCGCATCGTACCGTGAGAGGGGGTCCACAAACGCGTTCGCCACCCGCAAACCCGATGACGGCCCGACTCCTGAACCTCCCTTGAAGCACCACTGGGCAGCGGCGGGGCATTGTCTGGGGTGGACGAACCCAGCAAGGACCCGGTCTACCCGTGTCCTGGGTTGGCCCACGCGAGACACTGCGGCGCTGCGTATACGCGGCGCGCAGCGCTGGTCCCTTCCAAAGGGCCCCGCGCGGCCCTAGGCACACACCGCCAGTCTTGACAGCTGCGAGGGGGATCGCGCCGCGGTCCCCCCACGGACCCTACGCATCTCCGGGTGCGACGAGATGTGCGCGCGGGGGGGATGGTTGCAGGCTGCGTGGATGCCGTGGCCCCCCATTCGCCCACCGCGCGAGCCGCGGCCGGCGTCACGGGCGGGGGTGCAGGGGACCACGGCAACGGCAGCCATTCATATGTACAGCACAGAGCGAAATTGGGTGGGGAAGGGGGGGCGGCTGCTGCTGCAGAAGAAAAGGGGGTGGGTGTGATTACGCCGCTGCGGGGGGGGCGTGCGCTGCCCCGCACCCTCGTGCCGCGCGGCGAGGCGAGACTCGGACCCAGCCATGTGACCGATGATTGGGCGCTGGACCGGATCCTGCCAAGATTGTGGGGGACACGCGTTTGCGTTTGGTCAGACCTCGGCGGGGCGTGACCGAACATCAATGATGTTTGGTCAAACCCCCGGTGATGGCTGACAGATTGGGTCGGGCCGATTGGCTCGATTATGTGTTTCGCCAGGCCGTGATTGGCCGGTTTGTGCATTGTTTTGCTTGAGTGGAGGGGGGTGATTCGCGGGTGTTGTCCACAATAGGTGGGCTGATGGCCGTGTGGAGAGGGGGGGCTAGACTTGCGTCTGTGGGCGTGTCGGGGGCGCTCACCACCGCGTGCGGCGGACCTGCCGCCGCGTGCGGGGTGGGGTATAAGAGCACCCGGCCGCGCACCTGAGTGCCGGGCGCCCTCGGCCCGGCAGACTAGACATTGGAACTCGCCACCCCGCGTTGGGGTGTCGGGTCGCCGGTGTCTGGCCTCGTGGGGTACACTGCGTTTTTCTCCACATCCTCGCCGATACTCACAGTGGGGGCGCGGCGGGGGAGTGGATCCGCTGGTGACAGGGATCATCCATGCCAGGAGGCGGTGCCGGTCGCCCCTCACGCGGCGGACCCCCCCGCGGCACGGGGGCGGCGCCCTCGACAGACGTATCCCGTCCCGCGCGCTCTCGCCGCCCCGCCCGGACGGTGCCAGCTGTCCCCGCTGGGCCGGGTGCCGTGCGGACGGCGCTACGCCGCGCTGGCGCGCGCGGGTGGGGTCGTGTGGGGCGGCGTTGCCAGCGGCGGAAGAGAAACGACCGCGCCCCGCTCGGGCGCGTGGTGGCCGTGCCGACAGGGGCCTCGACCGGTCGGGCGGGGGGGGGGGCGCCATACGCGCGCCGCTGGGGAGAAAGCTGCTGCCTATCGCGCTGCCGCGGTGATGTACCTATGGGCCTGTCCATAATGCCCGCTGAGGGGGGTTTGCAGTACCGGCGCGCGCCGCCGACCTGGCTCCACAGGTGCGCGCACCGTGGGAGGTTGGGTGCCCGCTTTAGGTTCCCCCCGCCGCGCCGCCGCGATGCCTACTTAACGTGCAAGCGCGAGCGCCGACGCGCGCCGCTGCACCCCGCCGTCAGCTGCAGCACCGCCCCCCGCCGCGGCCGTGTGGGGTACCGCCCACTGCCCGACCGAGCAGCAGCGCAGGCAGCGCCCCGCTGCGCTCTGCCATCCAGCAGGCACGCCCGTCCCCCGTCGCCGCCGTTGCCTGCGATCGTCCCCCCCCCGCGGACGCCGCCCCCCCCCCCCCCCCCCCCCCCCCCCCCGCACACAGCCCCCGTGGGTGCCCTTTCCGCCGCGTCATGGCGCGCAAGGGCCTCTTTCGGCGGGTCGCGTCGGCCACCGCCGCGGCGGTCGCCGCCGCCGCCACCGCCGCCGCCGCCGCGGCGGCCGTCGACGGCCGCGGCGCCGGCCGCGCGCCCGCGCACTGCAAGGTGGTGATTGTCGGCGGCGGCATTGGCGGCGCGTACACCGCGTGGCGGCTGGCGGTGGACGCCCAGGCCGTGCCGGGCCGGGACGTGTGCGTGTTTGAGGCGGCCCAACGGTTTGGCGGCCGCATCCTCACCGTCTCGGATGTGCCGGGCTTTGAGGGCTACACGGTGGTACGGTTGGGCGTGACGGTGGTGGGGGCGCTGCTGGTAGGGTCGGAGGGGGGGGGGGGGGGGGGGGTGGGGGGAATGAGGGAGGCCGTGTGCCTCGCGCTCGGTCCGTAGCCCGTCGCATCCACGTCTCGGTGCTGTGCATTGCGCTGGCGGTTCTACCAGAGCAAGCGCTCACGCAGCGTGCCCTCTGTTGGATCTCTGTTTACGTCTTGCCTGGCTGGCGTTTGCTGTTCATCTACCTTGTCTCCGGCGTTTGGCTGGTCTGGATCCCCCCCCGCCCCCCCCACCCCACAGGACCTCGGCGCGTACCGCTACCATCGGACAAAGCACACGCACATGCGCTCGCTCGTCGAAGGGGGCCTCAAGCTGCCCGTCCACTGCTACACGGACCCGCTCAACCGGGACGACGGGGTGTGCAACCCCGAGTCGCGCTGGCTCGTCACCGCCCGCGGCACGCGCTGGGCGTCGACCAACTTTACGAGCAACACCGTCGACGAGCAGCTGGCCAACTGGTCCGAGGACCTGCCGTACGTCATCCCGCGCAAGTACCGGTGGGGTCGGGGCCAGCCGCTCGCGGAGCGCCGCAAGCTGACCGACTTTCTCACGTCCGCCTCGTCGGGGGTGCCCGCCGTGGCGGCGCGCTGGAAGGAGCTCCAGGCGACCAAGGACTATGCCAAGGCCATGAAGATTGTGGACGAGGTGCTCGCCGCGGTGCGCGTCGACACTTACAAGGGCACCCCCTGGTCCGAGGTGAGCCTGACCACCCTCGCCTCGGAGTTTGGCGGCCTCACCCGCGAGGAGCTGAGCTACTACTTGGAGACCGACCAGGCCATTGGGGACAACCTGTTTGTGGGCCCGACGTCGGTCTACTGGCTGCTGCGGGACCTCCTCCGCGCGGAGGCGCTGGACAAGGCGCCCATCGACGGCTTCAAGGCAATGGTTGTGCCCGTCAAGGACGACGCGGCCAAGACGCGCGCGGGGATGGTCACCATCATCCATGCGATGCTCGACGCGGCCGCCGACGCGGGCGTCCGCATCTACAAGGGCCACAAGGCGGACCGCATCACCCGCGTCGGCGGCGGCGGCGGCAAGCGCATGCGCGTCGAGTTTGCCAACGGCGCGTCGGTGACGACGGACCGGCTCTTCCTCAACATCGGCCGCCCCGACCTCGTCGCCCTCGGCCGCACGTCGCTGCCCCTGTCGGCCGCGTCCCCCGCGTTTGTGCGCTCCGCCGAGGCGACGCTACCGTACGCGCTGTCCAAGATGTACTGCTTTTGGCGCGACGCGTGGTGGCTGTCGGTGCTCAAGGAGACCGTCGGCCGCACGCGGACGGACATGCCCATCGCGTCGGCGCGCTTCCACGACGGCGCCATGCGGTGCAAGGACCGGCGCGCCCTGTCGGGCTGCTCCGGCTCCATGCTCGTCAGCTACTCCCTCTCGGACGACGTCCTCGGCTCGTCGTCGGCGCTCGAGCCGAGCCTCCACGACTCGACCCCGTACTCGCCGCTGTCGGACGTGGACCAGGGGCGGCTGCTCGTCGCCGGGCGGCTGACGCCACGCCAGCGGGTGCAGTGGGACAGCGTCCTCCGCCAGCTGCGGGAGCTGTACAACCCCGCGCTCGCCGCGGCGGGCGCCCGCGGCGGCGTGCCCGCCCCGGACGCGTGCGTCGGCGCGTCGTGGACGCACGTGGGCGTCCACATCCGGCTGCCGTACGCGGCGGCGGGCGGCGCGACGGGGCGTGGGGCGGTCGACCCGCGGGCGGCGGCGGCGCGGCCCGTGCCGGGCCTGGCCATCCACATGGTCAACGAGGCGTGGGGCGTGCACCACGGCTGGGCCGAGTCGTCGGTGAGCGCCGCGGAGCTGGCGCTGCACCACGAGATGGGCGTGCCGCGGCCGGCGTGGATGGATGAGCCGTTCCACCGCAGCACCATCGTGCAGATGAACAATGGGGAGTGAGCCGTCGCCCGAGTGCCGCGCCGTCCTGTGACGCCCTGGGGGTGCGAGGGACGGCGAAGGGGGGGGGGGGGGGATGGAACTTGGTGGGCAGGCCAGAGTAGTGAGCTGGACCTGCGCCCACGCGTCCCTACATGGAGTGATCCTTGGTGGTCCCTGGCAGACTGCCGGCCAGTGGGACGCGATGGTTGTCTGGGCGGCGCCGCCTGGCGGCGGGCACCGCGACCAGGCGGCGGCCGCCGAGCTGCGCTGGCGCGTCGGCGCCTGCATGTGCCAAAAAAAAACAACAAAAAAAACAAGGTGGGAGCAAACGCTATGGACCCACAAAGCAGCCGCGCCCCGTGCGGCGGCCGTGGGACGCGGGTGTAGCGCCGCCGCCATTGCCGCCGCCGGCCCGCTGCCAGCGTCCGTTGCCATATACCCGTGGCGGTAGCAATGGTAGGCGCGGACGCCACGCGGCCGCGGCCGTGGGCGCGGCTCCCACTGGCCGTGGCGGCGAGGACTTCCCCCCCTGGTGGAGCGTCCGCCACGCCACTCGACAGCCGCTCCCGCCATCTGCCAGTCCGACAAGGGCGGGGGACCCACCGTGACGGCACCATCGCGTGGGGACAGGGCGATCGAGGTCGCCGGCCGCCGACACGGTGAAAATTTAGGGTATTTTCACCTCGCAAACGTGCTTTCGCTGGGTATTCGCCATTCTGAGCGAAATCTGTCCAAGATCCGAATACAATGGCATTGACTCAATGCAACGACTTTGCTACGATAGCATGGATTTATTTACTAATTCCGGGTGGCAGACGGCTGACCACGGTGACCCTCCACCGGCTAGGTCACGGGACGCTGGTGCTGGTCACTGCGAGGCCGCCGCCGCCGCCTCTGCGCCGACAACACCGCGCGGCCACGGCCAGCACCGACAGAATCAGTTTGCAGATCGCCCCCCCCCGCACGGGCCAGACCGGGACGGCCGCCCCGTGCCGGCGTGGCGGGACGAGACTGCGGGGCCTGTTTGGAGCGCGGCCGCCGCGCGAGCGACACCCGCCACCGCCAGCGCGCGCCGCCGTCCTCCCTCCGCCTCGGCCGACGGGGGGGGCCACACTCACGGGCTGCGCCGCCTGGCAGCTGGCGCCGACGCGGCCGATGACCCACCGCCGCGCACGCACGAGTCACGTCGGTGCCCCCCACCCCCCCCCCCCCGCCACGGTCTGGGTGCGCGACCCCGTGACGGCGGCCGCCGCGCCACCATTTGTCCGCGCGCGTGGTCGGCCGCGGCACGCCGTCTGGCGAGGGACGTCCGCCGTTGGTCATGCTGCCCCGCCGCCGCGGGCCGCCCGCTGTGACTGCCCGGCTGTCGCTGCCGTCGCTGCCGCCGCCGTCACTGCCGCCCCGCCTCGGCCGTCGGCCGTGCTCGGCGGCCGCCGCCACGGCCGCACCCACCGCCAACGTCATCGATACGGACGGCGGGCAGCGGCGGGTGTTGCGCACCCTGGCTGCCCGGTCGCCCGCGCCGGCGGCCGCCTTTGTCGCCGGCGCGTCCGCCCGGTGGGCGCCGCATCGACCCCCCCCTGCGCGGCGGGCGGGACGCCCCCGTCTGGCCGCCGGCGGGTGGATTGACGCGGCCCGTGGCTGGGGCGGCGGCGCCACGGAGGGCCTTGCCGCACCCGGCGGGCCTCGACCGGCGGTCACGCGGCGGACGCGGTCGCGGCCGGCCACGCCCGTGGCGGCGCACCCGCCGCCACGGCCACCGACGGCCCGGCGGGGGCCACCCTCCACCGCCACGACGGCGAGCGGGGGAGGCGGCGGCGGCGGCGGTCGGGGCGCGGGGGCTCCCACGGCGGCCGCCGCTGAGGCCGTCGGGCCCGCCACGGTGGCGGGCGTCGACGGCAACGGCGACGGCGACGGCAACGGTGTCAGCGGCGGGGGCGGGCCGGCGGGCGACGACAGCGGCGGCGGCGGCATGATTTCGGTGGAGGAGCACTCGCGGCGGCGGTGGCGGATGGTCGCCGCCGCGTCCATGGTGCACGCCCTCCACGCCGCGTCGGTGTACCTGGCGCCCGCGACGCTGCTGTCGCCGATGCGGATGGACCTTGGGCTGTCCCTCTCTCAAATCTCCCTCCCTCTCAACGTCTACCGGCTCATCAACGCGGTGCTGCTGGTGCCGGCGGGGGCGGTGCTCGACCGCTCCAACCCCGACGCGGTGCTGCGGACGAGCGTCTGCGCGGCGGCCGTCCTGGGGTTGGCCCTCCCCTTTTGCAACAACCTCCCACAGCTGGTGGCGCTGCAGGCGGCGTTTGCGGTGACCAAGCTCTTTGGGGGGCTCACCGCGATGCTGCTGCTGGTGAGCCGCGCGTTTGGAGACCGCCCGGGGATGGGCACTGCCACGTCCATGCTGCTCGCGGGCTACTCTTTTGCGGGCTTCCTCGCGCCCTCCCTCGTTGGCACGCTCTGCACCATGTGGGGGTGGCGCGTCGCGTCGGGGGTGATGAGCGTGCTGTTTTTGGTGGTGGGCGTGCCCCTTACGGTGGTGTTTCTGCGGCCGTTGCCGGCGGGGGAAGCCGAGGTGTCGTCTGCGGCCGTCGCCAGTTCCAGCAACGGCGCCGCCACCGCTGCCCACAACTCCTCTGCCGCTGTACCCGCGGCGGGGGGGGGCAGGATGCAACGCGTGGGCGGCCTCCCTCAGACCGGGGACATTACCCGCCGGGCGGGGGGTGCCGCGAAAGCGGTCGCCGCGGCCGACGACACGGACGCGGCGGCAGACGTCTCATCTGAGCGCCTCATCCGCCCCGATGGGGTGGACGCCCCCGCCGGGAAGGCGGCCGCCGCAACACCACCGACGGGGGCGGCCGCGGCAGCATCCGCGGGAGTGACGTCGGCGCCGGACGCCGCCTCTCCACCCGACGCTGCGGTGCCGCCCATGTTGACGCCCGCCTACTTTGCGCTACTGACCGTGGTGGCCGCCTTTTCCTTCTCTCTGCACGTGGTGCTGGACCACCTGCTGGTGTTTCTCGCCGAAGACTTTGGCGGCAGTGGCTTGCACATGGACGTGGCCACCCGCTACATGTCGGCGCTCAACCTCGGGGCGTTGATCACCAAGCTCTCTGTCGGCCCGCTAGCGGACAGGTACGACAAGGGCCTGCTGATGGCGGTGTTTGGGATGGTGGGCGGCGTCGCCTTTACGTTCCTCTTTGAATGGGTGGCGGGCTCCCTCGTACTCACCTCGAGCCCCACGGCCGTGGGCGTGTTTGTGGGGCTTTTTGCCGTCGCCTACGCGGGCGTTTTTAGCCTCTCGACGGCGGCGCTGCAGGACTTTGGGCCGTCCCGCCTGGGCCTGCGGTGCAACCTCAATATGGTGGCCCTCTTTGCCGCCGGCAGCGTTGGCTCGTCTGTGGCGGGCTCCCTCCGCACCCACTTTGGCTCGTTTTTGTGGTCGTTTGTGGTGTCGGGGTCTGCGTGGGTGGGCGTAGTGGGAGCGGCGCTGGCGTACAAGGCGTTGCAGGGTTCGGCGGGCCGGGCCGGGGGGGCGGGGGGGGGCACCAAAAGCTCGCAACGGCACCCGAACCAGAGGGAGGACGGGCGCGCTGACGGGGCAGACGCTGTCTGTGCACTGTACCGAGAGCTAAATTCTTTGCGTCTGAGTCAATGGCGGGATGACCGCCGCGGATGCGGTTCGCGTAGCCGACCGGCTGGTGCTCGTCGGAGAGTGCAAGCGCGCCACAGTTGCGGCCGTCGCACCTGTGACCGCCACGAGCCTATCCATCCCGCAGACCGACTCTCCATGGGTACATTGAGGTCAGTGGCCTCAGCGTCAGCACCTACACCACCGCGGTCGAGCCGACGCCGACGGTGCGTCGCCCCAGGGGCGCCGCCCGCCGCCGCCGCTGCCGCTGGCCGGCCGTCGCCGTCGTCGCCGCCGCCGCCACCGCCGGCGGCGGCGGCGCGCGCACCCCCCGCCGCGAGCGGCGACGCTTCACGGGCGGCTGCCGCCGCCGCCGCCGCCAGTGGCGGCCCGACTGGCTTGATGGCGTTGCAGATGCCCCTCCGTGGGCTCCTCCGCGCGACGGGCTCCAGCACGTCGGCATTGAAAACAGGGTCGGCACACGTAGGGGCGCTGCTGACCAACGGCGCGTCAGTGGTTCGAAGGACTCGCGCTGCGGTGAGAAGGGAAGTTTCCATCGTCCTGTTTGCCGGTGGCTTTCGCCCCACAGCCTCTCCTCCGCCACCCAGAAAGAGCTCTTTGGAGTGGAAACCAGTTTCTAACCCTGCCATCTTCCCCCCTTGCGGAACGCCGCCGATAGCACGCCCCTACCCCCGCCACGGCGGCGCGTGCTGACCTCACAGAGGCTGACTGACCTGCGACCCCGTGCCCTGCCACCGCGAGAGTGGGTGCCCGCGGGCAGACGACCAGCACCGCCGTGTGGTCCGTGCTGCTTGCGCTGGGTGGATTGCGCGCTGCAGCCGCGGGCGGCCCGCAATAGGCAAGGGCGGACAGGGTCAGGACAGGGGCGGAGCTGGGCAGTCTCCCGCCGTTTTCTTGGTGGTGCGATGCCGCTGCTACGACAGCGGTGGACGCCGCATCTTGGATGCATGATAGCATGATCTCGAAAGAAAGTCTGCCACGTGTCTCCTGCTGAACTCTTCGTTGAAATGGTGTTACATGTTACCGACCAAATCTCGACGGCCTTACTAGCCGCAACCTCCACGGGGGGCGGCGGCACGCGGCCGCGGGGGCCCCATGGGCCAGCCCCCCATTGGGAGGCCCCCCCCCTCCGGCGCCCTCAAAATATGGATGTGCGGTGCGTTGGCTACCGGCAAGGGCCCACGGGGAGGTGCATGCAGCGAGATTGAGTGGCTCCCAGAGCGCCATGATGGATCTGGCCCTCCACTTGTTGAACGCGCCCAGTCACGGCGTCCGCGGTCGACGCTCGACCCCCCACTGCCGGTGTCTCCATCGCGAGACTTGCCGCGCTCGTCCTCACACGCTGATACGCGGCGTTCCCTTCCGTACCCTTTCTTCTTTGTTTTTTCCTTCCGCACCCCCCTCGCGTTCCTGTTCTGCACGCCGGCAATTTGTCGGGCGCCCCTCCGCCGCCCCTCCACCGCCCTCCATCCCCGCCTCCCCGGTTACTCTCCACTATGGCGGCGTTTGTAGCGGCTGTCCCCATCGGCGCGCGCTCCCTCGCAGGGGCCTCCGTGACCCGCCGCCACGCCAGCTCGGCGGTGGCCCCCCCCCAACGGTGGGCCGCCGCGCCTCGGTGCGGATGGTGGCGTCCGCGTCGGAGGAGGCGATGGTGCCAGACATGGACAAGCGCAACACGATGAACCTGCTGCTCGCCGGCTCAGCGACGGCCGTCGCGCTCGGCTGCCTCGGCCCGTACGCCGCCTTCTTCGTACCCGTCGGCAGCGGCGGCGGTGGCGGCGGCGTCGTGGCGCGTGACGCGGCCGGCAACGCCCTCTCGGCGGACGCGTACCTCGCCTCCCGCCCCGCCGACAGCCGGGAGCTGGTGCTCGGCCTGCAGGGCGAGGCCACCTACTTGATTGTCGACGCGGACAAGGCGATCGAGCCGTTTGCACTCAACGCGGTGTGCACCCACCTGGGCTGCGTCGTGCCGTGGGTGGCCGCGGAGAACAAGTTCAAGTGCCCGTGCCACGGCTCCCAGTACGACCGGCAGGGCAAGGTGATCCGCGGGCCGGCGCCGCTGTCGCTCGCGCTCGAGCACGCGGACATCAACGCGGACGGCCAGATCGTGCTGAGCAGCTGGAAGGACACGGACTTTCGCACCGGCGACGCGCCGTGGTGGAACTTTTGAGCGGGCCGCCCGCGGTGGGCGGGGGAGGGGGGCGCGGCGGACCCGGGTGTCGGTGCGAGCGAGTGGGGTATGTTGTGCTCGAGTTATTTCTTCTTTTTTTGTTTTCTCTGCGCGCTGCGGTTGCTGCCGTTGCTCATCGACCCAGTACCAGCGTTTGCGCGCACGCTTCCGAAACGCCGTATGGCCATTTTCCACGTACAGTACACACGATCTCCTTTTCGCCAACGTGTCAACGGAGCGCGGGAGTGGCGCACCCGTCGTTGATGATAGGACTGCGCGGAGCCAGACGGTGTGGGCGCGTAAAGAATACAAAAGCGGCAGCGCAAGAGACCGCCGCGACCGAAGCGTCATGGACCTTGATTCAGCCGCCCCCCCCCCCCTCCCCCCCCCCTCCATCGGTCGCCCCCCTCACCCCACGCGCATCAGCTCTGGGTGGTCCGCCAGCATCTCCTCCTCGGACAGCGTGTCGCCCTCCTCCTGGGGCGCCCACAGCACCTCGAGCGCGTGCAGGTCGTCGGTGCCGACCGCGGCGAGCGCGTCGATCGCGCGCCACACGTCGGCCACGCTGTCCACGCGGCGGGGCAGCGCGTTGACCAGCGCGCCCGTCGCGGCCACCACCATCGTCACCACCAGGTAGGCGGGCGGCGACGACAACGACGACGGGCGCGGCGCGGCGGCGGCCGCCGCCGCCACGCCGTCCACCCCCGGGAGCTGCCGCCGCGCGTCCGCGACGCGGACGCCGCGGCCGTCCACGTTGGCCAGCGTCTCGGCGTGGAGCTTGACGCGCTCCGCAACGGCGCGGCGGCCAAACGCGCGCTCCAGACCCGACAGCGGCTGCGCGGTCGCGCCCACCGCCGCGTGCGTCCAGTAGTCGGGGTGGCGGCCGAGCGAGACCGCCACCTCGGCGAGCGCGGCGGCCAGCCCCCGCGCGGAGGCGGTGTTGGCACGCCGCGTCAGCGCGTCGAGGTCGGCTTGCACGCCCCGCGCAGACGCGAGGAGGCCCACCTTGACCGTCACCACCGTCGACGGCGGGTCCGCCGCGGCCGCCGCCGCGCGACCGTCCAGGGCGCGGGCGGCGAGGGCGCCCGTCAGGAATACCCCACCAGCGAGGCAAACGACGGCGGCGGCGTGCGCCGGGCTCTCATACACCGCGCCCGACGGGCCGGCGGGCGCCACGGGCGCCACGTACACGCGGGGCAGGACGAGGACGTCGGCGCCGCCGCCGCCGAGGCCACCGCCGCCGCCGCCGCCGCCACCACCGCCGCCGCCACCGTCCAGGTCCAAGACGCCGCCGCGGCCACCCCGGGTGCCCCCGTGGTACCGCGGGATGGCGACCCCTCCCCCGTAGCCATAGCCCCCCCCCCCCCACCCTGCCACCCCCCCCGCTGCGACGGCGGCGCCGACCGCCGCCGCGGCGCCGGCGACCGCCGCGGACCCGCCGACCGCGACGACGGCGCCGACCGCCGCGGCGCGGCGCGGAAGGTAGACCCGCCAAGGCGGCCGCCGCCACGGGCGGCGAGCGCCGCGGACGGCGTGGCCGCCACGACGAGCAGCGCCGCCGCGGTGACCGCGGCGGCGACCACCGCCAGCCGGCGGGTGCAGGCGCGGAGCCAGGCGGGCGTGCCGATGGGGGGGGGGGGGCGGGGGGGGTGCGCGAGCCACGCCGGGGGGTAAGGGCGGCCGAGGAGGAGGGGGCGCCGCGGGACGCCGGGCGCGCGTCCCCAGCGGCGGCCGTGGGGAACCGCCGTCTGGGGGTGGCCGCCGCCGCCGCCGCCACGCGTGGCTGCCGCAAGGGGGTGCCAGCCGCCCAGCCAGAACGCGATGAGCATGGCGCACCCGCCGCCGCCGCCGCCGCCGTCCCCAGACGGCCGACAGGGCAGCGGAGCGCGGTGGGCGCCCCGGTGACGACAAAGGCCGCCAGGCTGGCCCGCGGCGGCCGGGGGCGGCACGGAGCGGCCGCCATTCGCGCGGCGCTGCTACCAGCGACGGGGCGTGAGGGAAACCAGGGAGGGGAAAGTGGGCGGGGGGGGCCGCCAAACGGTGGGTGGGGGGGGTGGGGGGCAGTCGCGTACGGGAGGAGCACGACGCGCTGCCGCACCGCCGAGACGGGCAAGTGGGCGGCGGGCAGCGGGGTGGCGGTGCGGCAGCAGGGGGGGGTCCGGCCGTGCTGCGTCGGCGGCGCGGGGAGTACAGGTCCGCACCGCGGCGGCAACAGGTCGGGGCGCCCACCCCCGAGGCGGGGGCAGCGGGCACCAAGACGAGGGCGAGACGCGAGCGTCGCGGCGCGCATGGAGCCCAGCCGCGGGCCACGTCAGCCGCCCACGCGCGGGCGAGACCAGACCGTGGAGGGAGCGTGTTGAACACCATCCCTTTGGTGCGCGGCGATTGGCCGCCGCCTCGTGATGTACAGTGTACAGCTGTTGGTGGCTCGAGACGGTTTTGGGGACCACGGCTAGTCGGCGTGCCATTCGGACGATACATGGAATTGTGGAGACTTGATCTGGCCCGACGTTTGGTGGCGCCGTTTGGCGCGCGGGGTGCGGGCTGATCCCGTCGGCGTCGGGGACAGCAGCTCTGTTGCTGTCGGCCGCTGCGGCTTGCCCCCGACACCCGCTCTCTGCCGCCGACTGCTGGTTGCCGTCGGCGGCCCCCTCCTCCCATCCCATCCACCTTTCTACGCACTGCTGTTTTTATATCTGGCTGTGGCGTAACTCTTCCCGCCGGCTCTATACTCCGCTGGTCGTGTCCATCTGCTTGGCTATTCTTTGTTGCTCGCGCGGCGCTTCTCCGCAGCGCCCGCCAGCCTCGCGGTCGCCATCATGGGCCTCTGTGGCAAGGACCTGATCAAGGACGGCTGGTTCACTGAGCGCGGCGCCCTGTGGCCCGGCCAGGCCATGTCCCTCGAGGTCACCGAGGTGCTCTACAGCGGCCGCTCCGACTTTCAGGACCTCCTCGTGTTTACCAACCCCGCCTACGGCACGGTGCTGGTGCTGGACGGGGTCATCCAGGTGACCACCCGCGACGAGTTTGCCTACCAAGAGATGATTGCGCACCTGCCGCTGTACGCCCACCCCGCCCCCGTCGACGTGCTCGTCATTGGCGGCGGCGACGGGGGCGTCCTGCGGGAGGTGCTCAAGCACCCGTCCGTGCGGCGGGCGGTGCTCGTGGAGATTGACGCGGCGGTGGTGGAGGTGTCCAAGCGGTTCCTGCCCGCCCTCGCGGCGGGCTTTGACGACCCGCGGGTGGAGGTGGTCATCGCCGACGGCGCGGCGTACATGGCGGACCACACCGGCGCGTACGACGTCATCATCACGGACAGCTCGGACCCGATTGGCCCCGCCGAGGTGCTCTTCCAGCCACCCTTTTACTCGGCGCTGGCGGGGAGCCTCCGCCCTGGCGGCGTCGCGTGCTGCCAGGGCGAGTGCATGTGGCTGCACCTCGGCCTCATCCGCCCGCTCCTCGCCGCCTGCCGCCGCGTCTTCCCGACCGTTGCGTACGCGTACACGGCGGTGCCGACCTACCCGAGCGGCCAGATTGGGTTTGTGGTGTGTGCCAAGGCGGCCGACGCGGCGGTCGTGGCGCCGTCGCGGACGCCGCCGCCGGCGGTACAGGCGGGCTTGCGGTACTACAGCCCGGCGATGCACCGGGCGGCGTTTGTGCTGCCAGAGTTTGCACGCCGGGCGGTGGAGGGGGGCGGAGCGGCGGAGGGGGACGCGCCGGTGGCGGCGGCGGCAGCCGGCGGGGACAGCGAGCAGCCAAACCCGTGAGGGCGGACGGAGTTGGGGGGGAGGGTAGGGGGAGGGTAGGAGGAGGGTTGGGAAGCGAAAACGGGAGGGGGGGGGGGGGGGGGGGAGGGGGGGGGGGAGTTCGCGAACGGTCACGGCGGGTATGGAAAACAAAGAAAACCAAGACAGACCACCACGAGACCACGCCTGCCGCGGCCTGTGCGGCGGACGGCGCGCGCCGGGGATGCCGCACGGCGGGGCAACCCGCCGCGGCGGCGGCCGCGCGGCCAGCGCGGCGGGCGGCGCGGGCGGGACAGGACAATCATCAGGTACCGGTCGCCCAGACGCCCCGCACGGGGCGCGGCGGCCACGGCTTGTCTCTGTTTTTTTCTTGTAGCATGGGAACGACAGCCAACCCCCCCCCCCCCCCCCTCCCCTCGCTTCCTCCCCCCCCCCCCCTCCACCTCCCCCCTCCCCCCCCCCCCCTGGCGTCACGCCTCGGCAGACCGCTTGCGGAGCTTTGTCTCGAGCCCCGCCTGGAACAGGTGCTTGTCCCCCAGCCGCCGCGACCGCCGCGCCATATCCCCCGCCATGTGGCGGATCGCCTCAGCCGACGGGGGCGGCCCGGCGGCGGCGGCGGCGGCGGCGCCACCCCCCTCCCGCCCGCCGCCGGCGGCGGCGCCGCCCTCGTGGACCGACGCGCGGTTGCGGCGGGCCTCCCCCCCGCCCCCCCCCATCGCGCGGGTGCCCCCCCCCCGCCCCCCCCCCACCCCCACCCCCACCGGCAGCGGCACCACCCCCACCGGGGGCGTACCCGCCCCGCCCCCCGTACCGCGGGTCCCCCCCCCCCCCCGGTCGTACTCCTCGCTCCGCCCCTTGACCACCCGCACGGCGGCCTCCCGCTTGAGCGCCCGAAACATCCGCCGGTGGAACCGCCGCACGATCGCGCGGTGGCCCGCGTCAAACTCCCGCTTCCACCGCCCGTACCGGAGGCCCCGCGCCGGGCCACGGAGGTTGGCGCGGAGCCACGCCTCCCGCGCGGGCGTGTCGCCCATCCACCGCGTCAGCAGCACCACCGCCAGCTTCCACCCGACGCCACCGTCGGTGAGGCCCGCCGCGGCGGCGGCACCCCCACCCCCACCGCCGCCGCCGCCGCCACCGCCGCCGCCGCCACCGCCGCCGCCGCCACCCCCCCCGACGCCCGCGGCAGCACCGCCCAGGAGGCCGCCCCCCCGACCCCCCCCACCCACCGCCCCGCGCGCGCAGCAGCGCGCCCACCCGCCGGTCCAGCGCCGCCGCGTCGGCGGGCGTGTGCACCGCCGCGATGAGCGGCGGGAGGAACCGCTCCTCCAGCGCAAACAGCTCGAGCAGCCGCGGCGCGAACCGGTCGAGCGCGTCGAGGAGGGTGGGGAAGATGTCCACCGCCGACAGGTGGCGGCGCAGGTCAAAGGTGCCGTCGATTTCGGCGAGCTTGGCGCCGAGCGCGTCCTTGAACCGCTCCAGCCGGGAGCGCAGGCCGTAGCGCGCGGCCGCCGCCGCCGCCGACGGCGTGCCGCCGTCGCCGCCGTCGGGGGGGGGGGCACCGCCGCCACCACCACCACCCCCCCCAGCGGCGGCGGCCTTGCCGGCGGCACCGCCCGCAGCCCCCCCCCCCCCGCCCCCTTCCCCCCCCCCCCCGCCCTTCCCCCCCCCCCCCCCCAGCGCCCTCTGGCTCAAAGATCCACGGGAAGAGCAGCAGGTGCTCGACCGCCCAATAGTCGCCGAGGAAGCGGCGGAACAGCACCCACCACGCGTACGCCTCGTCGAGCTCGCGGTCGCCCAGCTCGGACCGCCGGACGGTCATCGACTCGACAATGTTGAACAGGTCGACGAGCTCCGCGCGGAGGCCATTGTGCCACGCGGCGAGCGTGTCGCCCGCCCACGACCACGGGTGCCCATACTCGGCGGGGTGGATGGCGGGGCGCCGCACGCCGCCGCGGAGGAGCGGCGCGAAATAGACCTCCATGTCGCTGCGGGCGGCCATGGTGGCAGCGGGGGGGGGGGGGGGGGGGGGGGTGGACGGCGGGGGGTGGGGGTGGGGGTGGGGAGTGGGAGGAAGCACGGGCAAGGGGCAACACGTGAGACGGGGGGTGGGGAGAAGGAGAGAGAGAGGGAAGGGGGAGCGCGGCACAAAGGAGGGGGGGGGGGAGAGGAACGTGAGGGGGAACGGGGCCGAGAGAGAGACCACGCGCTGGTCGTGGGTCCACCGGCTGGGCCGACGCACGCCACGTCGCCCAGCCACACACACCCACGCGGCGGCGGGCAGCACGCACCCGGTACACGGCCGGCGGCCAGCCGGTGCGACCCAGACGGCGCACGCGCGGGGGCGGCCCGCCGCCACCGCCACCGCCGCCGCCGCCGCCGCCGCCGCCGCCGCCGCCGCCGCCGCCGCCGCCGCGGCCGCCGCCGCCGCCGCCGGCAGCCACCGCCAACGCCGAGGCACCCCTCACCCCCCGGCAGCCGCCACAGCCCCGGCGGCGGGCCCACTGCCAGTTGGGTGGGGGGGCGCGGCGCGTTGCGGCCCGCCGCGGCGGCGCGGGTGCACGCCCACCGTACAGTCGGTACCTCCTCGCGGTTGACGCAACGTCCCCCCCCCCCCCCCCCCCCCCCCCCCACCCCCACCCCCACCCCCCCCCGCCCACTTGGCCCGTTTCCTCTCCCCCCCCCCGCTCCCTCCACCCCCCCCCACCCACCCACACACCCCGCACCGCACCGTGACCAGCCGGCCAACCGGACGACACCCGCCCGCCGCTGCTCCGTCAGCCGCCCCCCGCGCGGCCGCAGCGGTGGCGTGTGCGGCGCGGCCGCGTGTGGCGCGGCGCGGCGGCGACGCGGTCGCGGTCGCGGTCGCGGTCGCGGCGGCGGCGGCGGCGGCGGCGGCGGCGGGCCGGCAGCGTCGGCCGGCGGTGGCGGCCAGCAGCAGCGGCCGCGGGCGGGTGGCGGCGGTCTGTGGGAACCGCGGCGGCAGCCGCGCCGCTGCGGCGGCGGCGGCGGCCAGCCGTCGATGGCACGGCGGCAGGGAGACAAGGGGGGGGGGGGGGGGGCGGCAACGGGGAAGTGGGGGGGGGGGGGGGGGAACGGGGGGGAGAGGGGGTGACGCGTCGGCTGTGAAAGGGGGGGCTGGCCGCGTGGCGGCGGCCGCGCGGAGCGGCGGAGGTGGGGGGGGGGGGGGGGGGCGACAAGGCAGCACGGCCGCCACACCCGCCGGGCCGTGGCGGCGCGCGCGCCGCCGCCGCACCGCCACCCGCCGCCGCGGTGACGCGGGGAGGAGGGGCGGGGGAGGGGGGCGGGGGGGGGGGGGGGGGCGCCGGCGCAACCCCGCCCCCGTCGGGGGGGGCCGCACCCACACGCACCGGCGCGCGGGGCGGCGCGGGAGCGGGAGCGGGTGACCTGTTTTTTTTTTTTTTCGTGTGTCTCGCACCGCGGCGGGCAGGGAGCGGCGGTCGGCTGGGGGTGTGGGTTGGACGCTGCCGCGGCGGCGGCGCCTTACAGGGCGTGAGGCGGCTCCGCCACTGGGTCGCGCGCGCGTGCAAGGGAGCAACGACTGGACCAGTGGTGTGGGGGGGCCGAGGGGGGGGGGGGGGGGGCGGGAGGGAGCCCGCCGCCCACCTCTGCACACCCGACGGACAGGTCGGCGCGAGGGGGCGGCTCAGCAACCCACCCAGTGCGCGGCGGCCGAGCCCGCGGCTGAAGGCAGTGGCCTGCAGCGGGGTGGATCCGGCGCTGTGGGGGGGGGGGTCTTCAGAGTCTCAAACACCAGAATTCGTCGGTCGGTATATACACCGTAGTTGAGCATCGTTTGTGGCGACCGAAAGCCCGGGGCGACCGAGTGCCCGGGGACCGCGACACAGAAGCGCAATATGATTGGACGGTGAAGACGATCGAGTGCTGACACATGCGATGATCGTACCGTACAGGTCGGTCGACCAAGGCGGCCAATGCAAGTCACTGAGCCATTGAACTTTGGGCGTCCCATCGTTTCGTAAGCGGTCGCTTTGCCCGCAACCACCAACATTTGGAAGTTTGTGGGGGCGTGGCAAGGCGGCGGCCGCCAGGCCGCGATGGCGGCAGACCCCGACAGTGGCCCAGTGGAGCGGCCGCCAGCCCGGTGGAGCGGCCGCCAGCCCGCGATCGCGGCGGACCCCGACAGCGGCACGGTGGAGCGGCCATCAGGCGGCGGCGGTGGCGGCGGCGGCGGGGCGGCAATGGCGGCGGCGACCGCCGCCGCCGCGGCAGGGGCGTCGGCCGGCAGCTGGCGACAGCGGCGGCGGCGGTGGAGCCGCGGGCTGCCCGCGGCGGCAACGCCGGCAGCGCCGGCGGCGGGGGGGCGGCCACTATCCGGTAGCCGCGGCGTGGGCGGCCGCGGTGGGGTGGGGGGCCGGCTCCAACCGGTGGCGGTGGCGGCGGCGGAGGAAGCGACGGCCAACCGGCAGTGCGTGGGCGCACGCCGGTTGTATGACTTCCGTGGTGGGGTGCGGCTGGTGGGGTGGGGGGTACGGGCTTGCGGTGCGTGGGAGGCTGTAGGGGGTGCCCGTGGGGATGCCGGTGCTGCGGTGGAAGGTTTGGGTGCCAGAGTGGGAGGGCGGACTCGGTCACGGCGGGCGCGGGTGTCGCGCTGGGGGTGGCGGTGTGGGAGGGGATGACCGCCCCCAGCCTTCCAAACAGAAAGCAACAACAGTCAATACCAAGAAGCCCCTCTGGCGACTACAAGGCGCTGATCAGCACTGTTCCCGTCCCCCCCTCCCCCCCCCTCGCCACCCCCTGCCTACAGACATGCCTCCTGCACGGGACGGGCTGCCACGCTCGCAAGCACTCCCCCCAGCCTCGCCCTGCCCGTCCGCCACACCCATCACACCTACACTCGTCTCCTCCCCGCGAGCTGCGCACGGTCGCGTGCTCGCCGTCGCCCCCCCCCCCAAAGGCGCTGTGGCAGCCGCCTTGGGCGGGAGCGCAGGGGTGGGGAGGGGGGGGCGTCGGGAGTGGCAGGTGGAGGTCGGGGCTGCGGCCAAGAGGCGGGACGAGGCCGGCGGTGTTGATGGTGGAGGGGGACCTCGGTGCCGGACTGGCGTGGCGGCGGCCAAGGCGCCGCCTGTGGTGTGCGTGGCACGAATGGCGGCTGGCCTCAGTGGGGATACCCACCACAGCCCCTTCCCGCCACAACAGGGACGCAGACTTCCCCCCTTCCCGCTCCACCCTCCCTGGCCTCCATCCCGTCCGTCGCCTCCGTCAGACCCCCCCCCCTCCCGTCCCAGTTGCGCGCGACATTCCCACAGGCGGTTCCAAAGCTGGCGGCAGAGGGAGACACGGCGGACATCGGAGATGGCCCCCTCACCAAGCAACGGCTCCAAAATCTACTGCTGTGCAATGGGCGCACGCGGGCAATGCGCGCTGGCGATGCGGGATAGGCGGGTGCGCCCGTGCGGTAGCACCGGCCGCGTCCGCGCGGGGCCCCCAAGCGTTCCGTCGGACCGCCCCCCCCACCCACGTCCCTGCGGAGGCAGCGGTGGGGTCTGCCCCTCCCGCGCGCCCTCCCGCCCCCAACGGCGCCACGTGGGTGGTGAGGGTGGTAAAGCCACGCTCAGGCCGGGCTCTAACAGCACCCGAGAAGGAGTGCGGTGGAAGCCCGCGGTAGTGGTGCACCTCGCCCCCCCGTTCGCCTCTCCCAAGAGCTTCCAGGTGCGGAACCGTTTCTCGTCCAGGCGCTTGGCGCTGGGGGGCTCAAACGGATGGCGTCCCGCTCAGTCACGACTGCGAGCAACAACGCGCTGCAGAGGGGACCATAGCCAACCGTATCCAAAGGGCAATAGAAGGCACCAGAGGTCACAGAGAGCGAAGATAGAGACAGCGGGCGGCGGCAGCCGCCGAGGGCGTCTACAGGCTGCCACAGCTCCAGCCCGCGAGCCGTGACAGCAGCGCCAAAACAGTAAATTGTCGGTTTTTCGCAGGGTTTTCCGCATATTTCGGCGCCCTGCAAAACTCTGTTTGCACGCTCGCGTACAGGTCTTCAGGTCCTCGGCGGTACGCAGATCTGTGGCGTTGCGTACTGGTGGCACGTGCGTGCAAGTGGCGGGGACCAGGAGGGGAAGCAGGGCGGGTTGATGGTCCTTCTAGCCTCACTCTGTGCCCCTTGCAGGACTCCCAACAGGTGTGGTCGCCTGGCCGCGGCGCCGCCCATGGCGAGCCGCGCGGTGGTCGGGAACGCGCTGGCGCGCTCGTCACCTCTCTGGAAGCTCGACACCAACCGGATCGACGATGAGAAAGAAAATCAGCCATTAAACTGCAGAAAAAAAAGAAAGAAATCCAGAAGACGAGCGCAGCGCCTGTGCAGGCTGTGCAGGCTGCGCCTCCCGCCTCCCCCCCCCCCTCACCACACCCCTCCACACAAGCAGACGCATCCACCGAAAAAAAAGAAAATAGCCCTCTAGTACGCAGACGCGCCGCTGGGAAGGAGCGCCGCCAGGCGTGCCGACCCCGCGTCCAGCGCCGACGTGCTCAGGCCCGTCGCGCGGAAGAGCGCGCGCAGCGGCGCCAGCAGCGCCGACGCGACCGTCGGCTCAACGGCGGTCGTGTACGTGCTGGCACGGATGCCATTCACCACAATGTCGCCGTGCAGCGTCTGCGGGTTGTACAGGCCCGTGCCCGTCACCGACGCAATGGCCGTCACAATGTCGCACTTGCGCTCCGCAACAAGCTCCAGCTTGTCGCCCACGCGGACCGCCCCCGCCGCCGTCATCTTGCCATTCGCATAGATGTAATGGCTGCGCGTCACCGTCAGCGACGCGGCCGACGCGGTCGACAGCTTGACAAAGTTAAACGAGCCGGCGGCCACCTTGTGGGTAAACATAAACACGCGCGAGAAGGCGTCGGCCGACACGCGCACGCTGTCACCAACCGCCAGCTTGTCCATCGTCACGGTCGCACCCGACTCGAGCTCCACCTCAGCCGACGCGGGGAAGCACACCGAGTCGTCATCGTCCGACGGCTCCGGGCCCTCGTCGTCGCTGGTGTCGCTGTCGGTACCATCCGCCCCGTCGACGGCACCATCGGTGGCGTCGTCAGTGCCGTCGACAATCACCGGCACGGGCGTGGCGGCGCTGGTGTCGTCATCATCGTCACTGTCCGTGACGTCGCCGTCGCCACCAGCAGGCACCACCACCGGCACGGGCGTGACGGCGCTGGTGTCGTCATCATCATCGCTGTCCGTGGCGTCGCCGTCGCCACCAGCAGGCACCACCACCGGCACGGGCGTAACGGCGGCGCTGTCGTCGTCATCATCGTCACTGTCCGTGGCGTCGTCGTCGCCACCAGCAGGCACCACCACCGGCACGGGCGTAACGGCGGCGCTGTCGTCGTCGTCATCGTCATTGTCGTCATCGTCACTGTCGTCATCGTCGCCGCCGTCGACCGGCACCACCACCGGGACGACCACGTCGGCGCCATCGTTGTTGTCCGCGTCGCCGTCATCGTCATCATCCGAGTCGGACGCCTCGTCCGCGCCGTCGACGGTCACAACCGGCACGACCACCGGCACCGCCGTGACGCCGTCATCGTCGTCACTGTCGTCATCATCGTCATCATTGTCATTGCCGCTGGCGACAGTGCCCGTGTCCACCTGGCGGTCACCCTTGGCGTACGTGCACGGGATGCCGTCATCGCTGTTGGTCTTGAACACCATCATGTAGGGCCGAAAGTCGGGGCGGAGGAACGCCACGCGGGGCACCGAAATCGCCTCGGGCTCCGACACAAAGAAGCTCACCGTCGGCGCGGCAAACGTCGTCGGCCCACACACCCGGGAGACGGTCTCAAAGCCGACGAGGAACTGGGCGCCGCTGTCCACCAGCTGCGAGTAGACCGCGTTGAGCACCTCGTTCGACTCGAGCAGCGACGACAGCCGCCCCGTCAGCGTATTATCCGTGTTGGGCACCACCACCATGGACCCCGCCGACGTGCACGGCACGCCGCCCATGCGGATGTTGGCAAACGGCACGTTGACCACCCCCGCGGACGGCTCGACAAAGCCCGTGTGCTCAATCCGCGCCGGGCAGTTGCCCTGCGCGATGAAGCGGGTGTAGATGCCGCCCAGCTGCGCCTTGAAAAACTGCCGGCCCGTCGACGGCAGCTCGGCAACGGGCAGGGCGGTCGTGACCGCCGCGGCGGCGGCTGCCGCCGCCACCGCGACGGCCACGCGGGTCGCCACGCGCGCCATCGTCGGCCGCCCGCGCACGCGCACGGGGGGGGGGGGGGGGCGGGGGGGGGGGGTGGGGGGGGTGGACGTCGGGCAGCGGGCTGGCAGAGAACCGGGGAGCGTGGGGGGAGGGGGGGGGGGTGGTGGTGGTGGTGCGCGTGAGGTGTGGGGGGGAGGGTGCCGCGGGCAGAGGACGGCCTAGTCTGTATGCGATGGGCGATGGTGTGGCGGCTGACGGGGTGGGGCGAGGCGTGCCGCGCTGCTTATGTAGCGGCGGGGGGGGGGAACCGCACGGGGCGTGGAACGAGGGCGCGCCCGCTACTCGCCGCCGCCCGCCGCCGCCCGCCCGCCCGCCCGCCCGCCCGCCCGCCCGCCCGCCCGCCCGCCGCGCGGCGCCACGCCGCCCACAGCGGCCGCCGCCCCGCCCCCCCCCCCCCCCCCTTGCCGGCGCGTGCCACCGACGCGTGGCGCGGCGGCGGGCGTCGAGGACCGGGCGCCCCCCCCCCCCCCCCCCCCCCCCCTCGGCAGCCGCGGCCGTCTGGGCGGCGGCGACCGGCAGCGTCCCGCCGCGGCCGCGTCGGCGGCGCGGGCGGCCGCCCGCGGCGGCGGCCGCCTCCCCATGGGTCTAGACGCCGGCAGCGGCGTGGCGGCCGCCACCACCGCCACCACCGCCCGGGGGCGGGGGGGGGTGGGGGGGGAAGGGGGGGGGGGAGTCCCCACACGATCGCCCCCGCCACGGGTGCCGCCGCCGCCGCCGTCACGGTGGGTGGCGGGGCGCACCACCGCCGGGCGGCGGCGGCGGCGGCGGCGGCGGAAACCCCCCCCCCCCCTCCTCCTCCCCCCCCCCGCTGCACCGCCGGCGCGCATGGCACACGCGCGGCGGCCGGCGGCGGTCGGCGGTGACCGTTTGGGGGGGAGCGGGGGGGGGGTGCCGCCGGTAACCGCCCGCCGCCGCCGCGGCTGCCACGAGCGGCGGCGGCAGCCGGCGGCCGCCCCGCCACGCTGTCGCGGCCGCGGCGGTCGCGCGCGCGGGGGGGGCGGCGGGGGGGCGGGGTGGGGGTGGCCCGCCCAAAAAAAAAAAAACACCCGCCGCCGCCGCCGCCGCGACGGCCACCACCACCCCCCCCCCACCCCCCCACCCCCCCCCCCCCCGCCCCCCACACCCCCCCACCCGCCGCGTCTGGGCACCGTCCAACGCGCCCCCCCAGCCGGCCCGGCCGCCGCCGCCACACCCTCCACCCCGGCGGTGGCCGGGTGCAACCGCCCCCACCCCCCCCCCCACCCCCTTCCCCCCCGCCCGTGCAAAAGCCGGCCGGCGGGCTTTTGCAACGCGCCCCGCGCGCGCGCGGGGTGGGCGGCGTCGCCACCCCCCCCGCGCGCGCGCGCACGCGGCGGGTGGCGCGATCATGGTGGGGGCCGGGGGGGGAGGGGGGGGGGGGGGGGGGGGGTGTCGACGCGGCGCCGCGCTCCGCCGGCCGGCCGGCGGGCGGGTTTGGGGGTTGCCGCGGCGGTGGCGGCGGCGGCGGTGGGGGTGGTGGCGGTGGGCGGTGGGGTGGTGGGCGGCGTGGCGGGGGGGGGGGGTGGGGGGGGGGGAGGCCCCGCGCGCACCGCGTCGGTTTTTTGGCGCGAGCCGTCGGGGGGTGGCCACCGCGGCGGCGTGTGGGTTGGGGGGGGGGGGGGAGGGCCGGGGGGGGGGGGCGCGCCGGCGGGGGGGGGGTGCGGGAGGCCGACGCGGCCGCCGCATCGGGCCACCGCGGCGGATCTGCCGGCGGGGAGCGGCCCAAACCGACCTCCCCGCGCCGGCCGGCGGCGCACACCGCGGCCGCCAGGCGGGCGACGCCACGGCCGAGGCGGGGCGGAAGCGCACCGCGCGCGCGCCGCCAGCCGCAGAGTTGATCCTGTTGCACGAGCGGGGGCGGGTCGGCGGAGGGGGTCAACGACGGTCTCATTGCGGGTGGAATGGAACGACTGGACTTTTGCGTGTCTGTGGGACGGACAAGTGGACATTGCATCTCGCCGGGCTCCGCGGCCAGGCTATACAAGTACACCACTGTTTCCAGCATGCGTGATCCAATGTGTGATCTAGTGCATTACATTTTGATATCCGGTGGGCTTTTTTTTCCGTGACACGCGCTGAAAAGGGCGTGACTACGCCGTCAACAGACGTGATCGGGCGTGATCGCACATGCACGCACGCCGTCTCCTATGCGGCCCGGCCCGTGTGCTTCCAAGCCGCCCAATTGCCGCGCACTCTCTCCCTCGTGCACGCGTGGCGGACCCGTGCACGCCCACCATCAGTCCAAGAAGCGTACGGTCGGCACCTTCACAGGACGGCCCCCCTTTGGACACTAACCGACGTCAAAGGCGAATGGCCTTGCCGTGCAGCACTCCCGGGGCTTCGCGCGCAGCGCTGCGCACCTGTGGCGCGCACCCAGTGGTGCTGTCCCTGCGTGCTTTGCCATGGGCTCTTCCGCGCTCTCGTGCGCTCTGCTGTCCCTCTTTGGACGCGGCCGCGACCGTGGTCCCTATCGGCTGCACGTTCACGCCCGCCCGACAGGGGCCTGTCCGGCAATGCCTCCCGCTCTTGGCGTGCCAGCGAGGAAGCAAAGCAGATGGTCAGGGGGATCAGTTGCGACGTGCCCTTGTGGTGCAGTAGAGAGCCAAACTGGAGTTCTTGTCTCCACGCTGGCGTCTGCCTCAGTAGACAACAACCCGCAACGCCACGGCGGAGGCAGAGCTGTGGAGCCCCCCGAGTCGCGGGCGTCGAGCGGTGGTCGCGGTGGTCGCGGCAGCCCGCGTCTGAGCAGTGTGGGGTGCCCTGCCACCCTGCCAAAGCCGGGACGAAAACCATTTGGAGGGCGCGCCGACCGCGTCGGCCACCCGCGCTGCCGCCCGCGCCGTGACGTCACGGCGGCAGCGGCCGGTCCGCGCGGACGCTGTCCACGTCTTTGGTGCTCCAGTTTTCCTTGGCTCCGGAGGTGGCGACCATGACCGCGGCTTTGGCCGCCACACGACCCGCCGCCAGCGCCGCGCCACGAGCACCGACGCTGACCACGGCGGCGCCTGCAGCTCGACGGCAATGACCGCCACGCCGCGGCGGCGGGCGGTCTGCGCAGCTATACGCCCGTGGCAAAAGTTGGCTAAGGACAAGCTGCTCGACTCTCTTTCCCTACAGAGGGCACAAGTCCGGTGCTCTTGGGTCTTGTTTGTGCTTGGTCAGGGGTTACGGACGCTGGCCTAGTGTCTATTCTACTGGACGATTGCATCCAGTGATGCACGATTTTGCATCAATTGATGCACACCCGACGCCAGCCGGAAATCGCCGTCTGCGCGTCCCCTGCATATGTAAATAGCTGTCCCGCCGGCTACAACACGCACTTCCTGGGCCTTTTTGTGTCCCTACGACCTTCACCTTCGCTTGTTTGGGGCCAGCGCAACAGAATGGTGGAGCAACCAAGGGTGAGGGGTGCCCAACAAACTTTCCCCGTCACGCAGGCCATAGGGCGGCGGCCAAGAGAGTGCGAGGATGGTTGGGAGCGGGAAGGACTGCGGCGGGTGGATAAGGTTGAGGGGGCAGCAGCGGGGACGGGGAATGCGGCCTGGTGCGCGGTCGACCCCCCCACGGCAGCCACCCTCCCCATCCGCCTACCACCCCCACCCGCCACCCGCCGCCCACCCGCCACCCACCACCACCCGCCATCCCCCCGATAGGTCAACCCCCCCCCCACCGGCCGACCCCCCCCACTGGCCGCCCCCCCCACCGGCCACCCCCCCCCGCCGGCTCCTCTTCCTGGCCACCTGCCCCTCCCCCCCACCCGCCACCAAACCGCCCTTTCGGCCGTCGACGGCGGGAAGCGGGGGCGCGGCGACGTCGCCGACGCCGCCGCCAGCGCCGTCGCCGCGCGCACCGCCGGCTGCGGCGCGCGGGGCGTCGCCCGCCTCTTCGGCGTCCACTTGCGGCACCTGTCCGTCGCGGCGGAGGCGCTGCCGATCGACGCCGCCGACGAGTATATGGCGGCGGGGGTGGCGGCGACAGACGTCCACCGGGCGGCGTCGGCGCCAGCGGCGTTTTTGGCGGAGGCGCGTCGGCTGCTCGCGGGGCGGCCGGCGACGCGGGTATCTGTGGCTGCCGACGACCCGGCGGCGGCCGCCACCGTGCGCGACGCTGCGGGGGGCGGGGGGGCGGCGAGCGGCGGCCGCGGGGGGCGGGGGGAGGCGGACGCCGAGCCGGTTGTCATCGGCGGCGGCGGCGGCTGCGGCGGTGGCGGGGCCGGACGAGAGGGGGGGGCTCGGCGGTGACACCAATGAGGGTGGGTGCCGCGCGCGCGCGCCCGCCGCCCCACCCCGCGCGTGTCGCCGCCGGGACGGGGCGGGGCGGCCGCCGTGCGCGCCGCCGCGGCCACCCGCCCGCGCGACGGCCTCTGCGCCGTCCGTGCGCCGGCGGCGGGCGCGCCGCCGCCGGGCGGCGCACCGGCTTCCGCCACGCGGACGCGCGGGCCGTCTCCGCCCCCGTCCTGCCGCTTGGCCGCCCCCCCCCCCCCCCTGTTCGCGTGCCAAAGACGGCGCCGCCACGCCAGTCCCGTCTCCCATACGCGCCCGACCGCGGGCACCGACCCGGCCTCCGCTTCCCCCCGCCCCCCCGCATAAAACAGACGCGGGTGGCGCGCCCGCGGCGGGCGGCCACCCGCTCGTTTTGCCGCCCGACTACTCGCCCACCCCCCCACCCCCCCGCCCACGCCACGCCACCCGCCGCGCGCCCACCACGCCCGCCGTCCCGCGCCGCCGTCGCCGCGGCCGCCGCCCCCGCCCCACAAGGTCAGCCACTGCGCCCCGCCGCTCCCCCCCCGCCGGCCGCCCCCCCGCCTCCACCCCCCCCTCACGCCCCATCCAGCGCCTTGCGGTACAGCACAAATGCCCCTCCCCCCCGGCCGCCCACGACCGCGCGCCGCCACCCGTTGGGTGCCCCCCCGTCCGCCCCCCCCCCCCCCCTTCCCCCACCGCGGACGCGTCCACCACCACCGGGTACAGCGGCGATGCCGGCAACACCCGCGCGCAGTGCGCGTCCAAAAACGCCACCGCCGCCGCCGCCGCCGCGTCCGCGTCCGCCGCGGCCATCCCCGCCACGCGCGCGACGCTGCCGCCGCGGATGTAGAGCGCCACGACCGCCCCGACCTCCTGCAGTTAGGACGGCGGCGCGCCGCCGCCGTCGCCGTCGCCGCCGCCGCCGCCGCCGCCGCCGCCGCCGCCGCCGCCGCCGCCGCCGCCGCCGCCGGCTCGCCCGCCGGCAGGCGGCCCAGCGCGCCGTCCATGGCCGCCACCGCCCGCAGCATCGCGCCCGCAAACCGCCGCGGCGGCGACCGCTCGTCGTCGCCCGCCGCGGAGGCGCGCACCCAGCGCAGGCGGGCGGCCAGGCGGGCGGTCAGCGCGTAGAGCGACTGTGCGGCCAGCTCCGCCGCTGCCTCCACCGCCGCCCCCGACGGCTCCCCACCGCCACCGCGCCGCACCCAGCACCAGCGCGGGGGGGACAGAAAGCGACCGACTGCGGCGTGGGGGCACGTGAAGTGGCTCCCACCTGGGCGCTCTGGCCACGTCGTGACGTGACCATGCGCCTCGAGAAAAAGGCGCACTCCTCGAGTTTGGGCGGGCCGCGGATGCACCGGACTTCCCCCAAGGGCAAACAGCCTGCGCTGAGTCCGTTTCCGGTGTCAAAATCGATGCCAGACGGCGGGAACATAGAGAAAAGAGGCCCCCAAAAAGTGCATCAATTGATGCATATGGCATCAAATGATGCACTCAGTAGAATAGACACTAGCGGGTGCCTTCCCTAGCTCTGCCTCATTGTTGTACCTCTCTGGACTCGGGTGTATCTGTGTGCGGGGGTTCCGGGGACTCCTTTGCCCCGTATCCAGTCCCACCAGGCCACCTGTCCCCGTCAGGGGATAGAAGAGGTGGGCGCGGGGAGAACCCGCCGGCTTGTGACGGCCGGCACATTCGTTCGCCCTCGAGCGCCCGCCCGCCGTCCCTGCTTCGCCCTCTTGGCGCTGCTTGCGACTGGCGCCTGCACCTTTCTTGCTTTCTGGTCTGTTTCTTGCTTGCCTCCGCCTGCGATTGTACGCTGTTTACCCTCTTTCTTGGGGACACGTGCACTCTCTCGCGCCCCGGGGCTTTCCAGCCGACCTGTGGCGATCTACGGGAACACGCGGCGGTCTGGCGTGCTGGCCCCTAGTAAAAACGTATCAACTGGCACTGTCGCGTCGGAGGCACGGAGTAAGTGGCAGAGACCGGCCTGTGACACCTGCCGCCGACGCGGCGGTGCCCACTTCGGGGCGACTATTCTCCTCTACTGTTGATGCGTGCCAGGCGAGGCGGTCACCACGGGAGCCCGCGCACCAGCAACCAGTCCCTCCTTCCCTTCGGATGCCCGCTTGGGGTGCCCCGCGTGCAGTGGGACGGGGCCGGGTTCGAGGCCGACGGAAAATTCGGTCGAGTAGGGGCTTGTCCCCCCGCTGCTGACGAATCCAATTGACATTGACATTGTAGCTTTTCCAGCATTGAATCAATTGTCACTATTGCACTCCAAGCAGCCAAAGAGCTGTAGTCATTTCTGTTTCGCCTCGAACCTCATGGCGCGGCACAGGTACTGTCCCGCTGCTACCCGACCCGGGGGAGGCGCCAGCAGCGGCGGTGAAGGGGGACACGGATTGCGGCGCGCCCCTCACCACTGGCGCCTGAGCGAGCCCTGGGGCCGGCTCGTCGACGTAGCGGGGCGAGGGACTGGCAGCGCCGCGTATGCACTCTACCCCGCGAGCCGTGGGCACAGGGTGGGGGATGGGGGTCCTCGTTTTCGGGCCGCCATGTGCTCGTCGTGGCCGAGGTAGGTGCCGCCGAAGGAGTGCCCTGTTGCTGCCCGCGACCTTGCCGTCGTGAGGGGGGTGGGAACCGATGTCCGGACGAGGTGCCGCGAACCGTCTTGCCGCGCCGCACCCCGGCTCTGCCCGCACGTTAGCCCATGATCCCAGCCGATGTTGTCACTGCGTGGCTGGTGCCGCGAACAACAGCAGGACAGGGAAGCACGCTCTCTTGTTGGTGGGCAATCCCGCGCACCCATTCCATGTACGATGCCTGCGCTGCATCGATGGCGGCTGGGCGGGCTCTAGCGATGGGGGAAGAGGGTGTGTCGAAGAGCGTCAGACGGGTATCTTTTTACCCACTGCGTGTTCACTGCCGTTCCAGAGATGGAGGGAGTCGCCGCCCATGAGTGCAATCTCCCTCTGTGAGCACGCCGCGCACCAGAATGGCCTTCAGTAGCAGCAGTGAACGGTGGTGGTGCCCCACTTTGAGAGTGCGGGACACGAACGGCGTAGTCATTGCGTGTCGGCTGGTCCAGCCGAACGCTGCGGATTGATGCATAGGACGCTCGCCGGCAGTTGACCCCAGGTCGTGTCTACCTGCGACTGGCAGACGCACAATGGCGCAGCGGTGGCCCTGGTGCGTTGCCCGAAACCTTGCCTATCAGTACCTAGCCACCGAGGTGCGCCATGCGATCGAGGTCCCGCGGGACCAACCGGGCGGTCAGCGGTCCTCGGGGAGATCCTTGCGTCGGCCTCGAAGAAAAGAGAGCGGACCACTCAACATTTCGTTCACAGGACTTGGGCACTGGCCCCCCCCACAGCGCTGTGGGGTCTAACCCGTGACCCCTGCGGGACCGTGGGAAGGAAAACTTAGGTTACACTCGCTGCACACCGCGTGTAGCGGAAAGCGTGAAAAGAGGGCAAAACGTACGCGTGCGCCGAGCGCACGACGTGTGCAGACCAAAACTTGCGACGGCACTTGTCACCCGCATGTGTCGATATTACGTCGAAGTCAGTAGAAAGTACGTAGTTTGGGGGGCGGCACTCCGTCTCCGACGGGGACAGATGGCAAGTGATGATCGATGGCGGGGAGCTTCATTCCTTGTCATTCGGGAATGGGTCAGGCGCACGCGGCGCACGCAACGCACGCACAGCCCGACCGTCGAGCACGAGATGCACGAAAACGTGCATCCTTCTTGTGCCATACTGCCCCCAGGAAGACCAGTACATGGCCGGCGATATCTTGGGCAAAGAGGTGGTCGAGCACGACATATTATACACACCTTTAGCAAAAAAGAGTGCTCCGGAATCGCAAATAGGACCCCCCTTGCACGCCGAGTGCGGTGCGTGCAGTGAAAAAGCGCTTCCTACGGGGTCACCAAGGCCGATTCTGGGCCCCCTGCGCGGTCGATTGCACGCCGCACACGACCAAATTCTGATCCGTCCGGGGTCAAGGGTTAGACTCCCCAGCTCAGGGCAAGCCGCTGCTGCAGGACACAGCCCGGAAGCCCTGCGCAGCTGCCGCTCATCGGGTCGAATACCCGGTTCACCAGCACGCAACCTCGTGGACAGCAGCGTCCACGGCCTGTCCTGGGGCACCGACTTTTGTAAGCAGGCCCACACGACCCGAGGGATGGCCCGTCTGCACAGAGAAAAGTGGGTACCTGGTCTCAGACCCACTACGCGCTACACGCTTGCGCTGGCCTCGCTCCGGAGTAGGGGCCGGGGGCGGAATGACATTGCAGGCGCTCGCGAGGCGGGGGGCAGCCCGGACCATGCGGCGCGACGAGACCGGCGTGCCGCGGCCGCTGCCCGCGATCAGGGATCGTTTGCTCGGCCGCCGGCACGGGGGCAGCCGGCACGGGCCGGCCGCCCGCGTCTCGTGGCGGCGGCCGTCTGCGAGCGCGTGCGGGGCGGCTCACGCGCGCCCCTTGAGAAGACCCTATGGAGGGACCCCACCGGTCGGTCGGGGTCCGCGCGTGCACTCGTGGCGGGCCGCCACTGCTGTCGCCCCTGTTGGCGGGTGGAGAGGGAAGAGAGAGGGAGGGAGGGGGGGCGGGTGCGCGGCTGCGTCTCGGAAGGGAACCGCGCCTGGAGATGCGGCAAGTCGGGACAAGCGTGTGGTCACCCGGGTCCTTGGCGGTCGCGACCTTTGGGGCACCCGGGCATGCGTGTGCGCGACGCGTGCAGGACGGCGATGCACGCTGCTGACCTTGACCGTGCGCGCTGCGCCAGGTGCAGACAGGACCGCTCTGATGCGTGTGTCCTGGCCTTGAAACAAGATTGCTCGTCCAGTGGCCCGGTTGTAACCCGTTTGTGCCCAGCAACGCGATGCGTTGTCACAAAGAAGAGAACACGTGCCCCGCCCGCTCATACCCCAGAGGAAGACAGACATTCACGACCGACAATGCGCGCGCGCGAGCGGACACGAAAAAAGAGTTATCATTTTTATAGGACACAAAACGAGAAAGTGCACTACATGAGGGAGTAGTACAGGCATACACAATAAAAACAATACAACCCTCTAATACACCGACGCACCGCTGGGGAGGAGCGCCGCCAGGCGTGCCGACCCCGCGTCCAGCGCCGACGTGCTCAGGCCCGTCGCGCGGAAGAGCGCGCGCAGCGGCGCCAGCAGCGCCGACGCGACCGTCGGCTCAACGGCGGTCGTGTACGTGCTGGCACGGATGCCATTCACCACAATGTCGCCGTGCAGCGTCTGCGGGTTGTACAGGCCCGTGCCCGTCACCGACGCAATGGCCGTCACAATGTCGCACTTGCGCTCCGCAACAAGCTCCAGCTTGTCGCCCACGCGGACCGCCCCCGCCGCCGTCATCTTGCCATTCGCATAGATGTAGTGGCTGCGCGTCACCGTCAGCGACGCGGCCGACGCGGTCGACAGCTTGACAAAGTTGAACGAGCCGGCGGCCACCTTGTGGGTAAACATAAACACGCGCGAGAAGGCGTCGGCCGACACGCGCACGCTGTCACCAACCGCCAGCTTGTCCATCGTCACGGTCGCACCCGACTCGAGCTCCACCTCGGCCGACGCGGGGAAGCACACCGAGTCGTCATCGTCCGACGGGGACGGCTCAAGCTCCTCATCCACACCCGCCACGCCCGTGTCATCATCATCACTGTCCGTGACTTCGTCGTCGCCGTCGACGCCGCCATCGACGTCGCCACCGCCCGGCACCACCACCGGGGCCGTGGTGTCGCCGCCCTCGCCGTCATCCTGGCCATCGTTGCGGGGCACGTCGTCCACATCCGCCACGCCATCGCCGTCATTGTTGGCATCGTCATTGTCGGGCCGACCGTCATTGTCGTCATCGGGGTCGACCGGGTCGGCCAGCCCATCATTGTCATCGTCGATCGAGTCGATATCCTCGCCACCCGTGACGGGCTCGATCGGCGCGCCCAGATCCTCATCCTGGCCATCGTTGCGGGGCACATCGTTGATGTCCGCGACGCCATCGCCGTCATTGTCCGCATCGTCATTGTCCACCACGCCGTCATTGTCGTCGTCGGGGTCGACTGGGTCGTCCAGGCCGTCATTGTCATCATCAATCGAGTCAGTGTCCGCCGTCTCACCCGAGTCGTTGTCACCGTCGGCCGGGATGGGTACCGGCACGACCGGAACGACCACGGTGTCGTCATCGTCGTCGTCACTGTCGTCGTCGTCATCATCGTCATCGTCATTGCCGGTGGCGACAGTGCCCGTGTCCACCTGGCGCTCGCCCTTGGCGTACGTGCACGGGATGCCGTCCTCGCTGTTGGTCTTGAACACCATCATGTACGGCCGAAAGTTGGGGCGGAGGAACGCCACGCGGGGCACCGAAATCGCCTCGGGCTCAGACACAAAGAAGCTCACCGTCGGCGCGGCAAACGTCGTCGGCCCACACACCCGGGAGACGGTCTCAAAGCCGACGAGGAACTGGGCGCCGCTGTCCACCAGCTGCGAGTAGACCGCGTTGAGCACCTCGTTCGACTCGAGCAGCGACGACAGCCGCCCCGTCAGCGTATTATCCGTGTTGGGCACCACCACCATGGACCCCGCCGACGTGCACGGCACGCCGCCCATCCGGATGTTGGCAAACGGCACGTTGACCACCCCCGCAGACGGCTCCTCAAAGCCCGTGTGCTCAATCCGCGCCGGGCAGTTGCCCTGCGCGATGAAGCGGGTGTAGATGCCGCCCAGCTGCGCCTTGAAAAACTGCCGCCCCGTCGACGGCACCTCCGCGACGGGCAGGGCTGTGGCCACCGCCGCGGCGGTGGCCACCACCGCGACCGCCGCCGCAGCGGCGACGCGGGTGGTGGCGCGCGTCATGGTGGGCACCCGCGGGGGGGGGGGGAAACCGCGGGCGTCGTGCCGGGGGGAGGGCTGGGGGGGGGGGGCACGACGCCGACGAGATGGGCGGCGCTGCGGGTGCGGGTGCGCGCGACGCGTGCGACGGGCGGGGTGCGGCGATCGACGGGGCGGGTAGGAGTGGACGGGAGTGGCAGACCGCTGCGGTTTTTTATACTGCCGCGGCCGAGAGGGGGGGGAGATGAGGGGAGGGGGGGGGGGGGGGAGCGTGGGGGGTCCCGGCTCCGTCCCCCACGCCGGCGGTGGCCACGCAGCCACGCGTGGCGGCCCAGCGGCGACGGGCGGCCTCCTACCTTCCAGAAACTACGCCAACGGGAGATTGGATGAGGGGGTAAAGGGGGGGGGGGAGGGAGGGAGGGGGGGGGGGGACGTCGCCGGTCGGGCGCCACTGCCACCCCCCCCCCCCCCCCCCCCCCCCCCCAGCCCGCGCCCAACCCTAGCCAAGCTACCTACCGCCACGCCCCATCCAGGAAGCCGAGTGGCACCGCTCTCGAGCCCCCGCTCGTCAAAAAAAAAACAAAAAAACCCACAACAACAACAACAAAAAAAAAACACAGCAGCGACAACCACGGCGCACGGTCGGCGGGGCGCGGGGGCGCCACCCGCGGGAGCGCGCGCGCCCGTGGGGCGGCCGCCTCGGCCAGCGGCCGCCGCGGCGCCACTGACCGCCGCCGCGGCGGGCGGGCCGCGCTGGGGTCCTGCCGCCACCGTCGAGGGCGGCGGTATAGGGGGGTAGGGGGGGGGGGGGGGGAGGCGGAGGTCGTTTGCCCCCAACGCCGCCGGCGGGTGCTGCTGTACACACGCCGCCAGCCGTCGGGCCGGGGGGGGAGCAACCGCGGCCGCCCGCGGCGGCTGCAAAACCGTTTGCCGCTGCCGCCGCCGCGGCGGCGGGCGGCACTCCCCCTCCCCCCCCCCCCGCCTCTCCGCCCCCCTCAATCTACCGCACGCAACTCCCCCCCCCCCACCCCCGCTCCGCCACCCAAAGCAGAGCCGTGGCCCCCCCCCCCCCCCCCCCTCCCCCCCCGCCCGCTGGTGCCACGGCTGGGCCCCCCCAGCCGGCCGGCGGCGGGGCCCACGCAAGGCGGCGGCAGCGGCGGCGGTGGCGGGCTCTCCCCGCCTGGCCGCCGTGACGCACGTTTGGCTGCGGGGGGGGACGCGTGACGACGGGCGGCGGGCAGGGGGGGGGGGGGGGCGCGCGCGGTTGCACGCCGGCCACGACCGGCGCGGCGCGCGGCGAGGGGGGGGGGGTGCCAGCGGGGGTGGGCGGGTGGTGGTGGGTGGGTGGGTGGGTGGGTGGGTGGGTGGGTGGGTGGGTGGGTGGGTGGGTGGTGGGTGGCGCCGTGTGGGAGGCAGGGTGCCGGGTGAAAGCGTTGGGGGTGGCGCCGCGTGGGGGGGAGGGACGGTGTCGGGTGGAAGCGTTGGGGGTGGCGGCGAAGGGGGGGGGGGGGGGGGGGGGGGGTCCCCACCCTCGCGAGAGGGGCCCGCCGGCCGGCCGTCTGGCCCGGCAAGCGCCCCGGCCGGCGGCGCCGCTTGCGGCAGATCCGGCGGGCCGCCACGCCGCCGCGCGCGGACGACGACCAAACCACCCGTGGGGGGGGGGGGGGGGGGGGGGCGGCGGGCAGCCAACGGATCTGTGGGGCCCAGACTGTCGGACTGTGTGGTAGGTACGACGAGGGGAGGGCCGCCGCCGCCGCGGCCGGCGCCACGCCTGGGCCACAGCGGGGCAGTCGTAGGGCCCTTTGGGCCCCCCACATTGCAAAGGGGAGGGAGGGGAGCGCGGGGGGATAAACCACGCACGCTCGCCCATCCGTGGCCCCCGCTGGTCCCCCCCGCCGCGTGCGGCGGCCGCCGCGCCGCGTACAGTCCCCATCGCGTCGACGGCGGGGCGGGGGCGTCCCGGGCGCCCCCCCCCCCCCCCAAAAAAAAACCGCGCGCGGCAGGCGCGGGCCGTGCGCCAATGGCGACACGGCTGCCGCCGGCGGCGGCGGTCGGTTGGTGCAAGCCGACGCGCGCCGCCGCCGCGACGACGCCAGCGGCCGTGGAAGCGCCGTCGATGGCCACCCGCGGGGGGGGGGCGCGGCGAGCGGGGCGTGTACAGCGGTATCCCTGACAGGGGCGAGCGGGACCCCCGGCCCGCGTGGGCGCTGCTGGTCCCTGTCGCCGCCGCGCGGGCGCCGACGCGTGCCCACCGTCGGAAAAGTGGGCAGCCTATTGTTCTTCCTTGATGACTCCACACGCTCCAAATGCCGCAGAGCATTCGGAGGATTCCAGGCGGGGCATCCCGGAAATGTCCCCGTGCATTTCGCGATGCAAAATTCGAATATGCCGCCTTGCACAGTTCCAGGCAGCTCTCTTGATCGCACGAGTCAGCCAGAGCCAATCAGAACTCAGAGCACGGTGGACCTCACGACAGGACGGACTCGAAGACGTCGGTCGGCGCTTGTGTCGTCGCCGTTTGAGCTGAATTTAAGCGTACCTCGCACCAGCCCCCCCCCCTCGAGAAGGTCGTGCTTGCCCCCAAGACCCTCGCGAATGGTTTGAGATCGGACCAGGCTCAGATGACCAATGAGCAGTCGACACGCACACTGTGGCAAGCTAAGCGGGCTTCACTTTGCGCCAAAAAGTCCCTTTTAGCCAGATGTACACGGGTAACACTCCTACTACTTGGTGTCGGCGACCGTGGTGGCGCTCGCCTGTGCAGCAGTGAGGGTGGTGTTCAGGAGCACCACCAGCATCGCCGCGACCGCGTAGCCCCGCCCACGAGCTTGTCCGGGGCGGCCGTGGTGGCGGCTGCCGCCTCGCTGGCGGCAATGACTGCCGGCAGCTCCCATGCCCGCGCGGCGGCGACAGCGACGGCCTCGTGCGTCCGATTGGCTTTCAATGCCGCGGAGCCCGTCGCGGCGGCTGCCAAAGTGGCCACGCGCGCGGCCCCCTAACGCACGTATACTTCCATCATTGTTGCGAGCTACGACGCCGTATAGCGCACTGCCGTTCCTTAGGATTCTTGTTCTTGTACATGTGCGCACAGAGAGGTATTCGAGCGCTGACTTGGCTTAATGCTTGGCCGCTCGCTTCGTCGTCTCGCATCCCGCCCCCTCCGCGCGACGCCACCGCGGGTTGGACACGAGCGCGACCGTTCATGAGCCCTGCACTGGTAAAAAAAAAAACACCGGTCTCATGGTATCCACCTTGGACAGTACGTGGGCTGCATAGAGTAGTATGTGAGTGAGTGCAGGTCCTCGAACGCTTGATTCTCATCGCGGGCCGCGCAGCTCCAGTTCAATCCAGCCTCCCTTCCCCCCAGTGTGACCGTTACTGTTTTTGACTTTCTGTTATGCCGTAAACATTGCGAGATATGTTTGCAATACGTAGGCCAGAATTGGCACTGTCAAGCTCGCGACCGATCTCGAGTGTGACGAGTCGCGCCCAAATTGTCTCCTGGAGACCCACTGCAATTCCCCGCCGCGTGCTTTAGGGATGTCGCCCAGATGTCCCCTGGGATTCCGCGCCACGAAGTCTCGGGCACACAACTTTTAGCGACGACGCCGCGGCGGCCGAGGGGGGGAGGGGAGGCAGACCGCCGCCGCGCCGCCCCTCGCGGCGGCGGCCGCGGCCCGCGCGGCCCCCACGGGCCGACAGCCCCCGCCGTCTCGGCCGCGGCGAGCTCGCCAGCGCGCGTCGTCGTTGGCGGGGCGGGCCGCCAAAACGGGAGGTTCCCCCGCCACGCCGTGGCGGCATTGCCTCACGCCCCACCGCCCTCCCCCGCGTGGGTGGCGGGCGTGGCCGGCGCCGGTCCCCCCCCCCACCGCCCGCGCCGCGGCTCTTGCCCCAAACGGGCGCGTATCGCCAGTGCAGAGGGGGGGGGGGGGGGGAAATGTGGGAGCGCGGCGTCCCCGCGAGTGCCCACGCGCTTTGGGGTAGCTCCCCGGTGATGCGCTGCCGCGTCGGCCGGCGCCGTCCGGCAGCCGACCCAACCACGACCACACACCGACGCCGGGGCGCGCACAATGGGTCGACGCGGCTCTCGGCCGTCCAGCACGCGGGGCGGGTCGTGACTCTTTGTCGTCGTTGCCCTTCTCCTGCGGTTGCTGGAGCCCCGCTGCGAGTGTCGTGGGTGGTCTGAATACCTCAGCGGAATTGGAGAGGGTGGAACGGGTATCCCTGGCGCGTCGTCGGCTGCGGCACTCGTGCGACGTGGCGGTGGCGGCGGCGCGGCGGGGAGCCATTGCCGCCCAGCCTCACGCCACACACTGCCCGTGCGGGGCAGCGACGGACGCGGCGGGAGGTGGGGGGACGGCGTCCCCGCCGCGAGGCGCCCCGCGTCGGCAGCCGCGTTGGCAACCTCCCGCCGCGCCGGCTACGGCCGCCGCCGCGCGTGTCGCGGCGGGGGTGGCCCGCGCCGGCGGGCCGGCCATGAGAGCCCCAGACGGCAACGGAGAGGGCGGCGCGCGACGGCGGCGGACACGTGCCTCGGTGGTTGGCCAGCGGAAAAAAAAAAAAAAGCCGGGGGTGCGGCCGTCGGGAGGGTGACCCCCCCCCCCACCGGTGGCGGGATGGGGGGGGGGGGGGGGAGGGTGTCATGGGCAGACGGTTCGCCACCGACGCCACCCGCACCGCGGCCGTGGCCGGTGGGCAGTAGCAGCTCGAGCCGCGCGGCCGCGCGGGGGGGCGGGGCGAACGCCCCTCCCGCCGCGTCCCCCCACCGCCCCTTCCCCCGCCACCCTCTCACACCTGGATCGCCGCCCCCTCCCCCACGACCGTACTGGGGTGCCACTCGCCGCGGCACCGTCCGCGGCGGCCGCCAGCGTGCGGCCGCTGCTCTGCCAACAGCCACTGCGTGGGCGGCCGCCACGGCCGGCCGTGGCGGCGGGGTCCCCGGCGCCGCCGTTGCGGCGCGCCGGCGGGCGCCGGCGTCCCGCCGCACGGTTGACAGGCCGCGGCGGTTGACAGTTTCCCCCCCTCCCCTCCCCCCCCTCCCCTCCCCTTCTCCCCCCACACCTTCCCCCACCCCCCCCCCCCCCTCCCCACCCCTCCCGGCCGCGCCGACCGGAGCCAGTGTCTGCCCGGCTGCTGGCGGTGGGGACGACTGCCCGCGTCGGGGCGATGGGGTCTGGCCGACCGCGGGATATACGGGGTCCCGCGGGAGGGGGAGGGGAGGCGGCAGAGGCAGCCCGCCACCGCGTGCAAAAAGGGGGGTTGGCGCGCGCGCCGCGCTGCGCGGCGCGCGCCCCCCCGCGGCGCCGCGCCGGGGGGCGTCGGCGCACTCGCGGGTGCGGCGGTGGACGGGGACGGTGCGGGGATTTGCCGGGCGGCCGCCCAGACGGCCGACGCCCCTCGGTCCGGGCGCCGCGTCGGCCCGCCGCACCGGCCGCCGCGGCGGCGTGTGTGGGCACCGTGCGGTTGGCGGCCAGCCAAGGTCCACGCCGGTCCCCGCGGCCGCGGCGACGCCACCCTGGTGGAGGGGTATCTGGTGGTGCCAGCGGCGGCTGGCAGCAACGGCGGCGGCGGTGGTGCCGCTCCCGCCGCGGTTGGGCAGCCGCGCCGACCGCGGCCGCCGGTGGCGACGACGGCGGCGACGGCGGCGACACTGGCAGCGGCGGTGACAGCGGCGGTGGCCGCGATGGGGCTGCCAGACGGGCGGAGCGACGGGGATGGGGACCGCGCGGCTGGGGCGCCCCGTCGCGCCGCGCCGCGCAACACCGCCGGGGGAGAAAGGCTGGCGGAGGGAAGAGGGGCGGGCGTACCGCGCCAACGCCCGCGCGCAAAGACGTTGCAGCGGAGCAGGTGCGGGGGGACGGCGGCCGGCCGCGGTGGCCGGCCCCTGGCCTCGCTGTTTCCTCCGGCCGCGGAAAAAGGATGGCCGCACCCGGCGGGGCGGCCGGGGAGTGTGCGCTCCCCGCGGCTCCCTCCCGCCGCGGGGCACGCTCCCGCGGTGTGCGCGCGGCCCTCTCCCCTGCCCCCCCCCCCGGGAGCGCCCCCTCCCCCCCGCACGCAGAAAACAAACACAAAACGGGAGAGCCAAAGCGAGCAGAGCGGCGACCGGCGGGGGCGCGCCCCAACCCTGGGCGACACGCCGTAGAGGAGGTGGCAAAGCGGCCGGGGAGCGGGCGGACGTCTACCCCCCGCTAACGCCAAACGCATCCACGGCGGCCGCCTGCCACCGGCACCTGGCCTCCACCGCCGGCGGGGGCACGTGGCTGTGCCTCGGCACCGGCGCCGCCGGCGTGGCGGGGGGGGGCGGGGAGGCCCGCCCGGGCCTTCAACACTGCGAGGCGCACGTCGATGACGCCGGGTGCTGCGCGCGGCACGTTTGTCTTGCTCGCGCGCGCTCCCGGCCCACCTCCTTGTGCCGTCGGATTCCCCACCCGCCCACGCGCTCTCTCTCTCTGTGCGCTCTGCTTGTGCATCGTGCTCGCCTGTGGCACGCACGCACCTTCATCTTCCTCTTCCAGACCACCGGGACCGCGTCGTTCCCTTGGTGTGGACGAGCTGCCGCGCGGCTTTCCCGGCGGCAGGCCCGCCGGGAAACTGCCCGCGGGGGGAGGCGCCGCCGGCGGGCGTGCAACCAATTACACCGGCATCCATCGGCAGTCCCCGCGTGGAGGCGCGCGTCGTAACCGCAGCCGCTGTGGGGGTTGCTCTGCCAGTCCCCGGCTGGCGAGTTTGCATCATGCAAAACAGGGTCTGGGGAGGGTGTGGGCGTCGGTGATCCCCGCGACGACTCCCGCCCGCATCCCCCCCCCCACCCCCCCCCCCCCCCCCCCCCAACCCGCGGCTGCGGCGCTTGGCGTGGCTCGCGCGCGGGTGCGTGGCGCCGCCCGCGGCCGCTGGTGCGCCCCCCCCGCCCCCCAGATTCAAGGTGAGCCCCCGCGGCGCGGCGCACCCGCGGCGGCGGCGGCACACGCGGCGCAAGAGCGCGCCCCCCCCCCCCCCCCCCCCGACTGTGGCGCCCCCCCCGGCGCGCGCCGCTCGCTCGGCCGACCCGCCGCCGCTCCCCGCGTCTTCCGTGCCGCCGCCGCCGCTCCCCGCGTCTGCCGTGCCGCCGCCGCTCGCCGCTCCCTATGGTGCCGCCGCCCCCCGCGTTTGCCGCTGCCGCCGCCGCCGCCGCCGCCGCTGCTGTCCGCGTCGGCTGCCGCGCCGCCGCCGCGGCCCGCGTCCGCGGCGGCGCCCACCGGCGCGCCGCCAGCCGCCGCCTGTCTGCGTGGCCGCCGGCGGCGGCGGCCAGCGTCGGCGGCGGCCGCCGCGTGCGCCCTACGCGGCGGCAGCCGCCGCAGCCGCCGCTGCCGCCGCCGCCGTCCCCACCACCGCCGACCATGTCGTCGACGCCGGCGGCGACGCCGGCCGCGGGCGTGCCCGTTGGCAACAGCATGATGGACGTGTCCCGGGGGGGCGAGTTTGTCCGCAAGGCGTCGGCGTTTCGGGAGTGGGTGCGGGCGGACGGGTCGACCCCGTTTGCGCCCGCGGCGGGGCGCTACATCCTGTACGTGACGGCTAGGCCGCTGCGGGTGTTGGCGGGGGGGGGGGGGGGGGGGGGTGGGTGGGGGTGGGTGGGGGGGGAAAGCGGGTAGTGGCGGGGGAGGGCGAGCGGGGGGAGCGAGGCCTGTGGGGGGTGCGTGCCACGTGGGGTGGGTGGCTGCGTGCGTGGACCCGTGCCGCGCGTGGTCCCGTCGTGGGTGGCCCGTCTGCCGCTGCCTTTGGCCGCGGGCGCTATGCCTGCTGGGGGCGCCCTTGGTCTCCCTGTCGGTGGTGGCGTCGGTGCGTTAGATGATGACCGGGCACTGACACGCAGGTGGGCGGTGCACCCCTTTGCCCTCCTCGCTCTCTGGTCGGTGTTCCCCCCCTCCCCCTTTGTTTTGTCTTTTTTCTTTGCTCGCCTTGTTTGGACGCGTCGGTCTCTCTGCGTCGGCCTGTTTTGCGCCCCCCCGCTTCCTTCCTCCCCCCCCCCCCATCCATCCGTGTCCACCTCATTAGGTACGTGTCCATGGCGTGTCCGTGGGCGCACCGGACGCTCATTACGCGGGCGCTCAAGGGCCTCGAGTCGGCCATCGCCACCGTGGTCGTGCACCCGCACATGGGCGAGGACGGCTGGCACTTTGTGGACGCGGCGGGCGAGGCGGGCGACGACAGCGGCCGGTGCGAGCCGGAGCCCCTCTTTGGCTTTCACAACGTGTCCCAGCTGTACCGCAAGGCGTCGCCTGACTATGGCGGCCGCTTCACCGTGCCGGTGCTGTGGGACAAGGAGCGGGCCACCATTGTGAACAATGAGTCGAGTGAGATCATCCAGGTGCGTTGGTCTTGGCCGCTCCCCTGCGGTCGCGTTTGTTTTCCTGTTGGCCGTGCATGGCGGTGGCGTGCGCTTGGCCTGGGCCGAGGTCCGACCCTGTTGACTGCACAGTGGTCGTCGCTGAGACCTTTTGGATGGCGGTCGCTGACGCTCAGAGACTCCTCTTGCTCTCATGCCCCATGCCCTTGTATGGCTGCCGCTCTGGCTGACTCTGTGCGTACCTCTTGCACTTGCACCTGGTCGGCGCGCCCTTCCTTCCCTGCCCCCCCTGCGTTCCCCCATTCCCCCGCTCTTCCGTCCCATCGCTGCAGATGCTCAACTCGGAGTTTAACGAGTTTGCGACCAAGCCGGACGTGGACCTCCTCCCCGCCAGTCGCGCCAAGGAGATTCTGGACCTGGCCGAGTCCTTTTACAACACCGTCAACAATGGGGTGTACCGGTGTGGGTTTGCCACGTCCCAGGAGGCCTATGACAAGGCGTTTGAGGAGCTCTTTGCTGAGCTGGATCACCTGAATGAGCACCTTTCTACGCGTCGTTACCTGGCCGGGTCTGACCTGACGTTGGCCGACGTGCGGCTGTTTCCCACGCTCGCCCGCTTCGACGCCGTGTACGTTCAGCACTTCAAGACGAACAAGCGCCAAATCAAGGAGTATGAACACCTCCACGCCTACGTACGTGATATGTACCAGGTTCCTGGCATTGGTGAGACCGTTGACATTGGGCACATCAAGCGGCACTACACGACGTCCCACCCGACGATCAACAAGTATGGCATCATTCCCAACGGACCTGACCTCACCGACTACTTCACGGCGCCCGTTGATCGGACTGGGCTGACTGGCTGAGCTGCGCAGGCGGGCATTCAGGACAACGAGGGAGTTGTCTGCCTGCACGGACGGGGCGGGCGTGCACACCTTGTGGGAACTGGTCAGATGCTGTACACGGTACCGTGTGCAGCAGGGGGTCAGCCGGGGAAGGAGGGTCGGGGCAGCGCGAGGGGCCTATGGGGACAGTGAGTGGGAGGTACCCGCAGCTGAGGACGTAAGCCCCAAGCTCACTGCAGTCATGCGTGGGGCACGACAGGGATGACCGTAGCTGCTCTCTCACTGGTATGATCACAGTACGAGCAAGTGCTGGGCCCGCGCGAAAAGGGGCGATCATGGGCGCCAGCTCCCCACCCCGACGCAGCCCCCCTCCCTCCCGCCACTCCTGTCGTTGCCCCCCTACGACACCATCATCCTCTGCCCCCTCAACCCCCCACCGCCCGGTCACCCTGGGTGGGTCACACAACCCGCACTATTAATACCCGCGCCAATCTTGGCCCCGTCCGAAAAAGGATGGAGCACCCAATAGAGGATAACTGCGGAGACTGCGGACGCGCTTGGGGCGGAAGCGCCGTCGAGTTGCTGACCAGGACCGAAAGTACGGGAACGTGCAGCTGGTAATTGTGCGCAACACCTGACTTTCCGCGCTTGGCCACGGGCCCCACGTTCTTCCTCTCGGCTCCGTCGTGGTCAGCACAGGCGCGTTCGAAAATAGCATACGAGTTGCGCGCCGCGGACCGCCGCAACCGCCAGTCGTCATGTGTTGTAAATGTACCCCAGCGTGCCGATGCCGTGGACGTGCTGGCCTTCAGACATCCCACTCTCGCCTGACACGCCCCCCCTCTCCCCCTTATTATAGTCGTCCCCCTTTCCTGCAGCGCGCCTCAACTCGTTGCCCACCTTCCAACGCTGTAGAAACCCCCCCAACTCGTTTCCCACCTGTCGTCACTGTACTGTGGATACTCACCGTCTTCGCCCTCAAACGACAGAGGCACGTCATGAGACTGATGGTGCGAAAAACGGGGCCGCGTGCCTGCCAGCCAACCATTGCCAACCACCCCAGAAGCACGACAGCGAGCGACCCCGCTGCTTCATGCAAAGGATGACTTGAGGAGCATCGTCGCCGCCCCGTCGCGCGAAAATAGAAGCCCCCGAACGAGAGATAGGCATACAGTTGCCCTGTTGCTGCGTTCTCCGACTCCCGCCCCGCCACTCCCGCTCCTCCTGTCATCATTGCTGCGGACGATAGACGGCGGGAACGGCAGTGCAAACAGCTCCCTCTCTTGCTCGGAGTCCTGGCCTCTTGGGGGCGCTACCAACAGAAGGCGCGGGCGCTACAAAAAGGAGGCGCGGGCGCTGTCGCCACGGTGACGGGTGCGCGCTGGCGGCGAGTGCGGCGTGGAGGGAGAGTGGCACCGAAGGGTGGTTCGTAATCCAGAGGACAGCGGCTGACGCTGTCGCGCTGCACCGCCCGCCAGCCGCGGGCGGCCCGCAGTGTTGGCGAATGACAGCTGTGCCGAGACCGCCGCCAGCGCGGGCGGGGGTGGGCCCGCCCATCCGTGCCCGGACGGGGACCGGGGCGGCGGGGAAATCTGGCCCATCCGCGGGGGTGATTGTGGGTGCCGCGGCGCCCGTGCGGATGGCGGGCCGGCGCGGGCGCAGGGGGGCTCGTGGGGGCGCGGTGTAAGGGCTCCGAGCGGGTCCCCGCGCAGCGTCGGTGTCGTCTGCGGATCGTTGCGTCGGCGGATGGGGGAGGCGCGTAGCGATGCAAACGCCCCAGCGCGTTTGGCCCTTTGCCACCACACCTCTCGCCCCCCACCAAGACGCGGCCGACGAGGGGGGAGAGGCGCCGGAACTGGCCCCACCGGCGCCCGATGTGTGTCCGGATATCCTACGGGTGGGAAATTCCTGCGACCTGGACCACGAGGTCTACGATGGGCGGCCAATGGCGGGGCGGTCCCCCATCGGTTGGTAGACACGGCAAAAGGGAGATATATGTCGCGCCGGGCATAAGGAGGCGCGCGTGGCCCACCTCGCCTGCCCAACCGCGGTGGGGCGTGTGGAGGCGGCGCAGGAGGCGATTTGGTCGAGGACAGCCCGGCAGCGCGGGGCCCCGCCACGAACGGCCGTTGCGCAGCCACAGGCTCGTCCCTACGCTCTCTGTGGACGTTCGTGCCAGGGGGGAAGACCAACCCCGCTCGGGGGTGCGAGGACAAGAAAGGTCGGGGTTCGCTTGATCCACGTGCCGATTGTTGCTGAAAGGTTCAGATACAAATTGAGTACAAACGTTGGACCACCCACCTTTGGTAAGAGGTATCAGGCATGAGGCGATGCATTTTCTTCTTGATACATCCACATCGGTTACCGGCGAAACAGTCCTTCACTGTGAAGGCCATATTCGACTGTGCAGTTGGTTGATCAATAACTTTGGAGCTGCAAAGTACAAACTGTTCGTCGCGCATGAGCACTCTTGAAGGTGGTGGGTCGGTGGCGGTCAGCGCTTTTAGCACCGCTCGTCCACAGTCAATCGATCAGGCGCAGAGCAGTGGGGGGTGCTTCCGCTCGCACTCGTCCCAGCGCAAGTGGCGAGGTATCAAACCGGGCAGAGGGTCACTTGGTTCTTGCTGGCACTGCACACTACCTCGACAGGCTGGATAGCGCCTGCCTCAGATGGCACGCACTTGAGTGCCGAGGGCTCAAGTCGTGCAGCCTTCCTCTTTGTGGTCTTACCCCGATGCAAACAGGTCGCACCCTATCGCCGCGACGACGGTAGCGCATGCGCTGAGGGGACCGCGCGCACACCTTTTCGCTTTCAGACCTCAGCGGAACGGATGCATGGTGTCACTACAGTAAGGGCACTCCTGGGTGTCCGCTCCAAGCGGCTGGGTGACAGCGACCGAGCCACTCCAGCGCGATCGCATGATGTTTCGGCGACGTGTTGTTGTGTTTGCACGGACTCAATCCACCGAATTGATCACGTGAAAAGGAACGAAGGGCAAGTCAAGAGTTTGGTTGTGCGTCAGAACCGGCGGTGGTTCGACGATCCACCAAAGCGCGAGTATCGGCGAGACTCAACAGTCACCTCATCGGGTCGCTGGATTTCCACAGCATGTGGTTTCGAAAGCTCCACTCATGTCCGGATTGCTACTCTGATGGGTTAACCACGGAGGACCTCGATTGTGTGTTGATGGGGTTGCCACTGAACAGGCGACGCTAACCACACCAACACTCTCCACCGTGGGGGGCGGGGGCGGTACCACTCGCACGCAGTGCAAGGCTCTCCGACAAAACGAACGCGATGCGACCGCGGCGCCACGCACCCCGTGGTGCACGCGCCTACGTGGACCGCCCCACCTCACGCCCTCCTACCCCCACCCCGCCCTCCCGGCAACACCGAGACACGCACACCCGCTTGTCTCGCACCGTATGTACGGCAACAGACGCGCACGGGGGGGGCGGAGGCGTCGCGTCTGCTTCCTGGTCCAGCCGCGGCAGCGGAGCGGCCACCCCCACCCACCGGACCCCATTCCGCCTGCTTCTCTCCCCCGCTCTCCCCTGCCCTCCCGCCCGCCGCCCAAGAGCGCGCAACGTCGCCCACCCGACTGTCATTGGGCGTCTACGTCTGCGTGGGCGGAGGTTTACCACGACGGGGAGCTGTGGTGGCTAGGGGGGCGTGGGGGTGGCGTATCGCACTGGGTTGTCTCTACGAGGGAAAGCGGGCGGGCGCGGGCCGCTCGGACTGACGACACCGGCGGCGGCGGCGGTGGACACGGCCCCTCCAGCCGCTGGCGTGGCCGCCGCGGGATCGACGGGGAGGCCGGGGGGGCCGGTCGCGGAAGCGGCGCCGGCGGCTGCCACCCCCCTCCCCCCTTCCTCGTGTGTGTGCACGGCGGGGTCGCCACGCACACGGGGCCACCCCTGCCACGCCTCCCCCAGCCGGCTGGGCAACACCCCGCGCTCCCCCCACTGCCACGCTGCGCGGCGGCTTGCCCGGTGGATTCTGTTGGCGTCGAGTGCGCGCGCGGGACACACACGAGAGGGCGGAGGATAGCGTGAGTGTAGGGGGGGGGTGGGTGGCCCGCGCATCCGGTTCGGGGCGCGCCCGTGCGTGGCCGGCTCGCCCCCCACATCCCCGTCGCCTCCACCCGCCGCCCACTGCTCGCCACCTCTTTTCATCATGTTGCAGCCATGACTGGTGCCGCCCATGATGGAGGCGGCGGCGACCACGAGAGCGGCCGCCCCCGCCGGGCTGGCCGGTCCCCCGTCACGCCGCCGCTGTCGCCGACGCGCGGACGGTCGGCCGCGGAGGTGGCGCGCAGCCCCTCCCGGCCGCCCGCCCACCAGCCCGCCCCGCCGCCCGCCCGCCCGCCCGCCCGCCCGCCCGCCCGCCCGCCCGCCCGCCCGCCCGGTCGTTGCCTACGCACAGCCCGCAAACGACGCGCAGGCAGAGCGGGGCGGGGGCGACCGTCGTGCGGCCCGTCTGTTTTTTTTTTCCCCTTTTTTCTTCCGCGACCACCCACTGCTTCCGCCTTCCACACGCCCACCCTCCTGCCCTCCGCCCTTCACCGGGTGTGTCCCGCGCGCCCGCTGCTGTCCCCCTCCGCCTGTGGGCGGCTGGGGTGTGGCGTGCGCCGACAGACCGCCGCACGGGGTGGTGGGGGTCCCCCGCTCGGGGCGGTCCGTGCGCCCACACGACCAGCGCGAGAGGGGGCGGGGGGGGGGGGGCGGCGAGGCGCCAGCCCCGCACCGGCGCGCCCCCGCCACCGTGCCCGGCCTCTCTCCGCTGTGCCCCGCGCGCGCGCGGCCGCCATCACCGCGCGTCCCGTCCGTCCGTCCGCGGCGCACCCCCCCCCCCCCCCGCCCGCTACATTATGGCTGACGCGGCGGCGCGTGGCACGGCGCGCGCGGGACCGCTACCGCCGGATGGGCGCCATGGATCGGAGACCATCGGGTGGCGCCCCTCCCCCACCCCCCCCTCCCCCTCCATCGCCGCCACCCCCCCCTCCCCCCCCAACGCCGCCACCACCACCCCCACCCCCACCGCCACCACGCCGGCAGCCGCCACCGCCGCGGTGGTACCCCGCACCCGTCAGCAGCTCCCCCGCGGCAGCGCCGCGCGCCGCCGCCGCCGCCGCCGCCGCCGCTTCCACTGCCGCTGCCGCCACCACCGTTGCCGCCTCCCCCTCTGCCTCCCCGCACCGGCCGAGGGGCACCCCCCCCCCCCGCGCGCCCGCGCTTGGCTCCTCCCCCCTGTCCGCCGTGCCCGACAGCCGCCCGGCCGCCGCCGCCACGGCTGTGGCGGCGGCCGCGGCGGTGGGTGGCGCGCTCCCCCGTTCGCACCCCCTGGCTGCCGCCCCTGCAGACACCCTGACGGCCATGGGGCTGACGCGGCTCGGCCGGCAGCCGCTGCACACCCACCGGCTGCCGCCATTGGACTCGCGGCTGCCCGGGAGTGGGGGGGGTAGCGGCCTTCCGCGCCTGCTGCTGCAGCCGCCGCCGCAGCCGCCGCCGCAGCCACCGCCGCAGCCGCCGCAGCCGCCGCCGTCGCGGGCAGTCGCGCCGCCGCCGCTGGCCGCCGGTAGGGGCCCGCTGCTGCAGCCGCCCGCTCCGCTGTGGCTGCCAGCAGCAAGGGGGGAGGGGCTGGTGCCATCGCCGCCGCCAGCTGAGCCTGCCGAGGGCGTCCGTGTGCGGGGGGCGGGAGGGGGGACGGTGCCCCGTGTGCCCTGGGCGGCGCCGTGCGGGCCGGGAAGGAGGCCCTGGCGCGCCACCAGCGAGCCCACTGGCGGCGGCAGCGGCGGCAGCGGCGGCTCCACGCCGAGGGGGGCACCGCCCGCCGGTTACGGCGGCGCCAGCCGCGGCGGCGGCGCCCAGCCGACGTTGCATCGGCCACCGCCGCCGCTGGGAGTGGGGCGCTCCCCGTCCCCTGCCGCGGCAGCGGCGCAGCGCTGGGCGTCCCATTCCCCAGGCGTGGCGGCGGCCGCCCGACCTGGCGGCGGCAGCGGCGTCGAGCTGCGGGCGGCGTCCCCGCCACGGGCGCCCCCACCCCGGCCCCTCTCTCTGCCGCCTGCCGCGCCGGGGTCGGCGGCGGTGGCGGCAGCGGCGCGGCCGCCCCCGCCACTCCGGCCGCAACCCCTGGCGGTGTCGCCGTCGCCGCCGCCGCCGCCGCCGCCGCCGCCGCTGCCGTCACGAGCGTCTCTGTTGCCGCCGCCCGCGGCGACGGCGGCAGACCGCCGAAACTTTTGGTCGGTCGTCATGGACGACCCGCCACCGCCGGCAGCGGCGGCGACGGCGCCACCACCCTCGCCGGCCCCCGGCTGGGCCGCCCCCGCCGCGTGGCTACCGCCCGAAGCGGCACGTTGGCACCCGCCGCCCGCCCGGCCGGTCGAGTCGGCGGCGGCGGCGGCGGCGGCCGCGGCTCGCCACCAGCTAACGGCGGATGCTCCCCCTGGGCGGAGCCCTCACCGCGGCGTTGGTGCCGGCCCCCTGGGTGGGGGCGGCGCGACGGCCGAGGTGTCCGCGTCGACGTTTTCCGCGTCGACGCGGCCGGGCGGGCCCGCCGCGGCGGCCACGCCGGGGGGGTCCACGGCGTCGGCAGCGGTGGCGGCGTCGGTGGCGGTGGCGGCTCCGCCTGTGCCCGTGCGGCGGCGCAACTCGCGGGTGATGCTCGAGTGCCGCCACTGTGGGGTGCTCAACCACATCCGGCAGCTGGCGTGCAAGAGCTGCCAGACGCCCCGTCCGCGGGATAAGGGAAAGAAGCGCAAGAGCCCTGCATCTCCATGAACAACGAGAGGGGGGAGTCATTTCGGGGGGGATAGAGGATGGGACGGCGGTGGCTGGGGAGAAAGGGTGGAGCTGGGCTGCGCCGAGGACGACCCGGGCTCCGATGCGCCCCACCATAGGTAGGTGGAGGTGGGTACCGAGGTGCGGAGGGGGGTAGGTGCGGCATTTTGAGCTCGACGCGCTCTCTCCTTTCCGGCAGCCGTGACGGGGGGGGGGGGGGCACCCCGATCAGCTGGCATGGTGTGCGCGTCGTTGGTGAGAGCCGGCCTGTATCGTTTTTTGTGATGCAGCTCGGCTTGTCGCTGTTGGTAGCAGCATGGATCGCGCGCGATGCCCGAAGCTGCGGCCACTGCAGTGCAATGCGGCGAGTACACAAAAGAAGAACGCTACGAGCCACAAGAGGAGGGGGCGTCTGATGTGGGGGCGATCGAGTCCACGGTCCCCGCGAGCGCCGATAGGAGGCATCAACATGCTCCTGTTCTCTTTCTGGAGTTTTGTACTGTTGTTCCTCGCACGTCTGTGAGCCCCACCCCAGCAGCTTCTACCGCCTCAGTGACGGCCGACGTGGATCCCCTCGGAACAAATCAAAAACGCTGACCCTCTCCACTGTTCTACCCAGTCGCCGCTGCGCTGCATCCATTCACACAGTGTAAACGAACCAGGCTCAAGACCCCCGGTACGCATAGACGCGTTGACATCAAGGAGGTTTCCCAGCTCCAGTGGCGGGACAGAAAAGCAAGCACAGCCGGGCGGTCTCTGTTCACGAGCGGCGCCTGCCTCAGCCATTGAAAACCCCGCTGCAACACGACTTTGAGAGGGGCCCCAAGGCGGCACCATCCGTCCCACGGGGTGAGCCGCGGCACGCACACCATGCCAGGGGCCCTCCACTCGGGCCCCACTGGTGCGTGCGCAGGCGTCCGTCAATACCAATCACAGAGGGCGCCGGGGTGGGTTGCAACACCGGCACCCGCGTGTCCGGCGGAAGGCCGTGCTTGGCAAGGCGAGAGATGAGGCGCGTGGGTGGATGGGCGACAAGAAGCGTGGCCATCAACAGCCTCCCGTTCAGCTACATATCTTTCCATTCGGACGTTAACGGCGTCCTCGGCCTGCCGTGGATTGCGTGGCAGCTACACGTCGAGAGGCACCCAGAGGAAGTCGGGCTTCCCTTCGAGCGGGGGACTGGCTGGAGGCAACTGGTGCAAGGCGGCCGGGAGCATCGAGCGGGGCTCGCTGGCGGCGTCCTTGCTCCTGAGCCTTCTCCCCTTACCTTCGTGCGGGACCGACGGCTGACAAACCCTCAATGAAGGCCGCCCATTGGGCCATCACGGTTGGCGCCGGTGGCGACGTGCGGCGTAGAGGCGGTTGCATCGCCGGGATGCGCCCCACGCTGCACTAAGTTATCCGGTGTGTTTTGATCCCCCCTCTTGAATGAGCGGCTCATCGTAATGGCTTCGGGTGGTGGTGCGAAGGGGATGCTCCCCAGGCCGATCCGCACCTTTCGGGTGGTGCGCGGAATTGGTGCTGGCGAGCTCCGCCAGTGGGTCCGTGCATATCTCTGCAAAGAGGAGCAAATCCGGCCAAGGGGTGACGCGTGGGCGGCGCTGTCAGACGGTGCGCGCGTATGGCCGAGTGTCCGCCACGCACCTCGGCTGTCGCGCCACGACATAAGACTACCATGTAGCGCGCGAGGTTTGTCATCGCCGCAGCGTTTCGAAGTGTCTGTGGTCCCGTGGGTGCCCCGCCAAGAGGCGGCAGCCGTTGTCCGCATTCGGATGACTCATTGCATCATGTGTCGATGAGGCACAAGACATCATCGAATGAAAATATGAAAAGTCCCGGTGCGGCACTCCGATCGATGGAAACCAAATGAGGATAGAACTACGTGCTGCACTGCCCAAGATTCCCAAACGATTGGTAAACAAGTCTTTGATGGATTCTGTCAAGGCGACCAATGCAGGTGGAGCCTGACGCACATGCAATGCGCGGCGTGCATTCTCATTGGTCGGCCGAGCGCGGCCATCCTCGCGCCGCGGTCGCGCCAGATCCGCGACTGCGTGAGCATGGGGCGGCGGCGGCCGCCGGCGATGGGTCCTACGCGGCTGCTGAGAGCCAATCTCCGCCGTGCCTGGTTTCTGTTTGTTTTTTCTTTCACGGGCGTGCGCTCGCCGTCGTCACTGCAGCCGCCACCTGAGGCCTCCCTTCCGCTCTCCTACGGCATTCACTGCTGCCACCGCTGTCCACCGCGCCTGGCCCTCCCGCTCTCCCCCGACCGCCCGCCTGTCAGCTCCGACCTACGGCCCGTGACCTCCAGCCGCAGCCATGGCGTTTGTCAGTGGTATCGTGCCACTGCGGGCGGCGTCAGTCGGCCGCCCACCGCTGTGCGGTGCCCGCCGAGTGGCGGCTCCCGCATCGGCGGTCGGCCGCGGTGGCGTGCGGATGACCACGACCGACACGCCCTCGACGACACAGGCCGCCGGCGAGGCCGCCGCCGCCGCCGCCGCCCGCCACGCCGAGGCGGAGAAGCACGCGGCGGGGGTGACTTTTGACAATGAGCAGGACGATGGCAAGGCCACCCGCCTGACCGTCACGGGCAATGACCGGCCGGGTCTCCTCGACGCCCTCACCGCGGCGCTCAACTCGTGCGGCGTCACGGTGCTGCGGGCGGCGGTGTCGACGCGCGACGATGGGATGGTCAATGACGTGTTTACGGTCGTCCGGGGGGACAAGAAGCTCCGGTCGGAGGATGTCAACACGGTGCGGCGACAGGTGATGGCGGTGCTCAACGAGGAGCCGTCGTCGTCGAGCCAGTCCCAGGCGCGGGCGCGGAACCTGCGTGCTAACGGCGACGCGCCGGCGCCGGGTGAGAAGGCCAGCGCGGACCCGCGCGTGGCGCCCGCGTCGGTGTATGTGGACCACACCCGGGGGGTGTCGGTGCTCGCTGACAATGGGGCGAGCCCAGACTACACGACCTTGACCATCAACGCGCCCGACGCGCCCAACCTGGTGTCGCGGGTGCTGCAGAACTTTGGCTACCTCGACCTCAATGTGCGCTTTGCGGCTATGTCGTCGTACAATGACGAGGGCGTGTTTCGCCACGACGTGTATCACCTGACGGGGCGCAACGGCAAGCAGGTGGAGGAGGGCGTGAAGGAGGAGCTGCGGAATAACATCTTCTTCATGATCACCTCGCCAGGCCTGGACGACGTACGTTTGCGGTCCCTTGGGGGGTGTCAAGGGGCAGCTCCGAGGGAGGGGTGGCGGGTGTCTCTGGCACACGGACACTGGCGGGGTCACTGTGTGTTCTGTTCGGTTGCCTTTGCATGTTCATCGACGGCTCTTCTGACACGTTCCGCACGTCCTCCTCTTGTTTGTCACTGGCACTCTTCATCCTGTTACCGGCTCCCCCATCGTACAGGATTCGTACTAGACATCCCGCTGTGGTTGCCCACGAAGCGTTCTTCCGGTCGGGCGGTCCCACCTGAGTGGCCGCCCGCCAACCCCCAGCCCCTTTTCTTTCCTTCCTCGTTTTGTTCCGGCAGGTGCCGCCGGTTGGGACTGTGGTTCCGTAGATGACATGCCTATCGATGCCCCGGCAAGCACGGTGTGCGTTAATGTGGCCACCATTCGCTCGTGGCTCGTGTATGTTTATTTTGTTGGACTCTACTAGGAGCCGTTTTTCTTGTACCAGTCACCTCCGTCTGCCATTCCTTCGCGTTCAGGGCGGTGGGAGTCACCCTCGATTTGGCTGCACAAGTGCCCCCACTGTGGCGCGCCCAAACGTCTATGACGAGCTGGTTCGAAAACATGGGGCGCTTGGAGTATCTCTCTGCGTCTCGCTCTGGGCTCGTGAGGCAGCTGGAAGGCGGCCCCCTCGTGGACCCACCGCAAGGGTTGCACAACCGGCTTGGGGCAGTGGACATGTGTGGTGCAGTGCAGATCCCAGCGCGCCGCCTCACTTGTCCCCCCCAACCAGGTCCATCCCCGCCGCCTGCATGCGCATGGCCACCTCAAAGAGGAACTCGAGGCACTCGTTGGCCCCCTTGGCCGCCGCCCACCCCCCCCCCCACACGTACACGCCGTGCCGCTTGACCATGACGGCGGGCGCGTCTGGGTAGGCGTCCATGGCGTCGGCCATGCTCGTCACCAGCTGCGACTCGTACGGTGTGTTGCGGATAACGGGAATGGTGAGCGTGTCCTCATAGCCGCACCGGCCGTGGCGCCCGCCCGGCGGCTTCCGCCCCCCCCCCGCGGCGAGGCGCGCGTTAGCGGCCGCGTCGCGGCCGCCCCACCAGAGGCCCTTGAGCATCTCCAGGTGGCTGACTTGGAACACCTCTGTGACGCCGCCGCGCACGCCGCCGTCGGCGTCCCCCACCGGTCGGACGGCGAGCAGGCCCGCCATCACCGCCGTCACCGAGTGCGAGTGCACGACCGCGCCCGCGCCGCGGCGCTCAATCGCGAGCGCAAAGAGCGGCAGGCAGGCCGACAGGGAGAGGCCACGTGACGCGGGCGGCACGACCACCGCGTACGCGTCGGCGGGGGAGACGACAAAGACGTCGGCGGGGGCGATGCGCTCCTTGGGCACCCCAGATGGCGCCACGTACAGGCGGCCGCCCTCGAGGACGCACATGCCGCCGCCCGTGCCGGTCGCGGCGCCCGTCGTGAACAGCTGCGCGCACAGCTCGCACACCAGGGAACGGAAGTGGGCGTCGGCGGCGGCCACCTCTGCGGAGCTGGGGGTAGGGGTGGGGGCCATGGCTCCGCGGGGGAGGTCGAGGCCAGCCGGCCGAGTGTCGGAGAGCGGGGAAGAGACGACGTGGAGAAGGAGGTGGGATACACGTCGAGAGCCTGCTGGCCGGAAGGAAGCAGCGGGGGGCACGTACGTCTGCAGACGCAGCAAGCAGCCAGGAGCTGGTCAGGAGGAGGACACCAGAGTCTGAACTGCAGCCTCGGTGGCCCGCGCAACGAAGGCATCCAGTACGTTGCGTACGAGCGTGGCCGAGAGACGGCGGACGGTGACGTGAGCTGGCTGAGGTTCAGGTACTTTGTGCCCGAATGCAAGCAAAACAAAAATAAAATACCACAATTACGAGGTCAAGAGGGATCAAGGATGGTTCGGATGGTCGACGTCGAGGTCCTCGTCCTCGGGCAACTCTGGCCCAACCCTGTCAGTGTGCAGCTTCTCCAAGCATCGTCCCATCGCCCCCCCCCCCCCCCCCCCCCTCCGCGGACTGGTGCGACCCCGCGCGATGCCGCGCCTTCCCCACCCCCCCGCCCACATCTTCCACCTCCACTCCACTTGCGTGTTCACCAACCTCGCCACCGAGGAGCTGCTCCTCCACGCGGGCCCGGCCCGAGCGCTGCTGCTCTACCGCAACGCCCCCGCCGTCGTCCTCGGCCGCACCCAAAACCCGTGGGCCGAGTCGCGCGTCCCCCCGCCCGGCGCCGCCCTCGCCCGTCGCCGGTCGGGCGGCGGCACCGTCTACCACGACCGCGGGAATGTCAACTACGCCTTCCTCACCAGCCGCACCGCGCACAGCCGCCTGGGCGGCGGCCGCCTGGTCGCCGCCGCCCTGTCGGGGGCGTACCGTCTCCCAGACGCTGTGGCGGTGGGGGACCGGGGCGACCTGTCCGTCGCGGGTGCCAAGGTGTCGGGCGCCGCGTACCGGCTGACCGCCGCGCGGGCGCTGCACCACGGGACGCTGCTGGTGGCGGCGGACCTGGCGGCGCTCGAGGCGGCGATTGTGCCGGGCGACGGGGTCGCCGCGGGGGGGACCGCCAGCGTGCGGGCGGCTGCGGTGGGGAACCTGGGCGACTGGGACGCGGCCGCGGCGCCGGCGGGGGCGGTGGAGGGGGTGGTGGCCGACGCGTACGCGGCGAGTGAGGAGCTTGGCGGGGGGGGCGGCCGGGGGGTGGTTGTCCACGACGGCTGGACGCCGGTGGGCGGCTGGGCAGCCGTGCTTGCAGACGAGGTGGCCGCCCTGCAGAGGTGGGCGTGGGTGGTCGGCGAGACGCCCCCGTTTGTGGTGACCACCGACGCGTCGGTGGCGGCGGGCCCGGGCGGGGGGTCCGCGAGGGGGGCGGGCGTCACTGAGGGAGCGCGCCGCGCCCTGACCGTCCGCGTCGCCAAGGGGGCGCTCGTCCAGGCAGTGGAGGGTGTGCCGGGCGGTGTGCCCGCCGCGGTGGGCACCATCTATGGCAGCCGCGCGTTTGTGGCGGCGCTGGCGTCGGTGGGCTTGGCCCCTGGGGGGGGGGGGTGGCCGACGTGCTCGCGGGCGACGCGGGGGTGGGCGTGCGCCAGCGGGGGGGGGGGCTGGTGGACATGGCACGCGTCAAGGGTCTCCCAAAGCTCCAATGGTGACCGACGCCCAGCAGTACTGGGGGTGGGAGGGGACGCGGCGGTCAGACGACGTTTGGCGCAACCAGACGGCTGGGTGGGGTGGCCACCCCGCTGCTGCTGCTGCTGCGCCTCTCCACCGCGGCCCGCCTCCCACAGGCGCTACGGGGTACGGGCACCTGCCTCAGCTCGCATACAGACCAACCAAGGGCGGGGGCAGCTCGACGCATCGGCTGCGGAGCGCAAGGCACCAGAGGTAGGCAGAATCCGAGGAACAGAACTTTGGACAAGCAGACACAAGCAAAGCAAGCACAGCCGGGGTGCCGGGGCTCCCCACACGAGGGAACCCCCCGCCGTCGCCCCCCAAAACGCACCCAGGCAGTCCCTTTCCACCATCACCGGCAAAAAAAACCACTCCCCATCAAAAAAAAAATAATAGGACGGCGCACGCCACCAAAAAAAGCGCCCACCCCTCATCGGCTCGCACCAACCTGATGAGGCCAACTCTTGGTCGAGACGCCTCCCAGCCGTGCGGCCGCGTTCCCCTCCTCGCTTCTGCCCCCCCCCGCCCACAAGACAGAGTCCTACCACCCCATGGACGACAGCAGCAGGCGGCGGGTAAATTCACTCCGCGACCGCCGCGTGTCGGGGCGGCGCGGCCGCATTGGCGGCAGCGCCGCGGCCGCTGCTGTCGCCGACGCCTTGGCCGACGGTGTCGCCGGCGGTGGCGGCAGCGCCGGCGCCGCCTCCACAGCCTTGGCCGCCACCGCTGCCCGTGCGGGCGGCGGCAGGCGCCGCGGCTTGTGCGGGCGGCGGGTGGCGGCGCCAAACGCGGCCTCGACCCACCCCGCCTCGGGGGTCACGGGGGACTCGCCAGACACAAACGGCACCGCCCCCGTGGGCGCCGCCGCCCGCGCCTTGGCGTCCCCGCCGCCGCCCGTGCCGCCCTTGCCGTCGCCACCGCCACCGCACCCATCGTTCACGTACGCGTCCGCGTCAGCGTCGGCGTCCGCAGAGACGCTGCCGCTGCTGTCGCTCGGCGGCTCCGCGTCGCTGCCGCCGCCGCTGCCGTTGCTGCTGCTGCTGCTGCTGCCGCCGCCGCTGCCGCCTCCGCCGCCGCCGCCGCTGCCACCACCGCCGCCACCGCCGTCAGAAGCACAGGCGGGCGCCCAGGCGCCGGCTGCCGCCCACAACGCCGGCCGCAACGGCACCGCCACGGGCGCCGACGCGGGTGGAGGAAGGGGCAGCGGCGGCGGCAGCGACGGCGTCAACATGGTGGGGAGGGGCCCCGCCACGGTGGCACCCGTTCGGGGAGCGCGTGTGCCGTGGGTTGAACAGGGAAAAGGCAAGAGAGAGGGTGGTGAAGGTGGGGGGAGCGGCCGCCGGAAGCAAACGTCTCGAATGGGTTGAGGTCAGCGCGGGACGGGAGGAGACGCCCCGAGTTCCGATTGCAAGGAGGGGCGACGGGGGGGGGGGGGGACCGGGGGAAGCGGGGGGGGGGAAAGACGCAGTTGGAGGCGCCCCGCCGCGGTGCCACAACGGGTGGTGAGCTCCGCCGCGGCTGCCGCGGGTGCCACGGGTGTGTGGACAACCGAGGGGGCGCGTCGGGGGGCGGCGCGCGGTGTCACCGGGCTGCCGCGTCACGCAGCGACACGAAAAAAAGCAAGACAGAGAGAAGCGGAGACGGAAGCAGAGAGACGAAGACAAACAAAGAGGACACAACAAAGCCGACGACGGTCCGAGCAGGGCGGGTGGCAAAAAAAAAATATGGCCGCCACCGTCGTCGAGCTCGCCACCGCGGGGATGGCCACCGAGGCGCCGCCGCGCAGACGCACCGGAGCCACGCGAGCGCCGTGGCGCGCGGGGGTGGGGGAGGTGCCGGCCGCCCGCGACCGCGCGCGGCGCGACCACGCCGCCACTGCCCGCGCCAGGCGCAGACAGCGGCGTTGCCAGCGCCGCGCTGGTGTGCCGCAGCAGCAGCAGCGCGGCGTGGGCGGGTGTGGCCCCACACCCCCGCCGCTCCCCCGCTCTCACTCGCCCTGTCCCGCGTCACCCTCCCTGCTGCTGGCGCGGCCGCGGCGGCGGCCCCGTTGTTGGTGCTGGCCCCTTTGGCGACGGGCGTCTGCGGGCCACCAGCGCCGACACGGGCGCCTGCGAGCGGCGCCGCCGCGGCCGGCCAGCTGGGGAGGTGCGCGCGGCCGCCGGGCCAGCGCGGGGGACCCCCCTTCTCTCGCGGGGGTGGGTCGGGGGGGTGTCACCCGGCGTGGCCCCGGCGGCGGGGCCGCGCCGCGCCACACCACCCAACGAGCGGGGGTGGCGGGGACCGACGTTGGGGCCGCGCACGCCCCGCGGGTGCGGCCTCTGGGCGCGACGGTCCCGAGCGGAAGCGGCGGCTTGGGGGCGTGGGTCTCGTGCCCCGGCCCGCTCCGGGCCCGACCCAAACGGTGGTCGACAGTGGGTCGTGGAAGCAAGCACACGCCGGATTGGACCCACAGACAGGCTCGGCTCGCGAGTGCGAGATGGCGCTTAAAAATTAATCTCGGTGATCCAGGCCACACCATCTGGGGCCCGACATGGGCGGCACGCGCCCAAGCGAGGGCCACGTGTGAGAACCATTTACACACAAGAATACATCCACAAAATCCAAACGTGTTCATGGTACAAAAAGAGTTGCACAAAAGGGGTACTGTACACACTGACACGAGACCGTGTGACTTGACCACCACTCGGCGCGTTGATCCAAAGGTCTTCCCCTCATGCTGCCCCCCCCCCCTCCTCGTCCTTGCGACACCCCCTCCTCATCCTTCTGTCCCCCGCACCACGGCGTCCCCCCCTCCCCCCCCCCGCCGCGTCCGTGCCCTCTCCCCCTCCCCCTCTCCTTCTCCCCCCTCCCCCTCCCCCTCCCCCTTTCAGTCTCCACCCTCCCGTTTTCCAACAGCTTCCTTCCACCCCCTGTTTTCCAGCAACGTCCTCCCCCCCCCCCCCTTTGTCTCCCTCCCCAGTCCCCCGCGACATCCTCTCCCTTCCTTCCCCCCCCCCCCCCCCCCCCCGCACCCCGCCCCCGGCGGCCCTTCCCCCCATGGCGTGCTCCAAGTATGAGTACGTCAAGTCGTTTGAGCAGCCCGACACGCTGCTGCCGTCCACCTGGATTGTCGTCCGCGTCGACGGCCGCTCCTTCCACGCCTTCACCGCCGCGCACGGGTACGCCAAGCCCAACGACGCGGCCGGCCTGGAGCTGATGAACACCGCCGGCCGGGCGGTGATGGCCGCCTTCCCCGACATTGTCCTCGCCTTTGGCGCGTCGGACGAGTACTCGTTCCTCCTCCCCCCCGGCAGCCGCCTCTTCCGACGGCGGGCGGCCAAGCTCGTGTCGGTCCTCACCTCTGCCTTTACCGCCGCGTACGTCATGGGCTGGCCCGCCGCGATGGGCGACGGCCGCCCGCTGCGGTCGGCGCCCGCCTTTGACGGCCGCGCCGTCGTGTACCCATCCGCCCGCACCGTCCGGGACTACTTTGCGTGGCGCCAAGCCGACGTGCACGTCAACAACACGTACAACGCGGCGTTTTGGGCGCTCGTCGAGCGCGGCGGCTGCGCGCCGGGCGCGGCGGAGCGGGCGCTCGCGGGCACCGACGTGGCGGCCAAGAACGAGCTGCTGTGGCGCCGCTTTGGGATCAACTACAACGAGCAGCCGGCCATGTTCCGCAAGGGCACCACCCTCCTCCGCGTCCGCGTGCCCGCCGCCGCCGCGGCCGGCGGCGCGGCCGCGGCGGCGGCCGCGGCGGCGGCGGCGGGCACGGCGGTGGCGGCGGCGGGTGCGGGCGGCGGCGGCAAGCAGCCGGCCCGCGCCAAGGACGGCAGCCCGGGGGCCGGCGGCGGCACCCCCCCCGCCCCCACGTCGGGCGACCCCCCCCCCCCCTCCCCCCCGGCCACGGCGACCGCGCCGCCGGCGGGCCCCCCCCCCCCCCCCCCCCACCCCCGTATCACCGCCCACCGCCGACACGGCCGCCTCCTCAGCGGCGGCCGCGGCGGCCGCGTCACCCCCCCCGCCGCCGACGCGGTCGGCCACGACGACGCGGCGGCCGCGTCGCCGCCGCCGCCGCCGCCGCCGCCGCCGCTGTCGCCGGCCGCGGCGGCCGCCAATGGCGCGCCGCCGCCGCCGGCAGCGGCGGCGGTGCCACCCGCCGAGGCGGCGGCGGCTGCCGCCGCCGCCGCCGCCGCGGCCGCCGCTCCCCCCGGCCCGCCCGCGGCTGGCGGTGCGGCCGGCGGCGGCGGCGGCGGCGGCGGCGTGGCGGCGGACGAGCCCCCCCCCTCTGCCGGCTCGCCTTTTCCTCCAACGGTCGCTGCCGCCGCTGCCGCCGCCGCCGCCGAGGCGGCGCGCGTCCCCATCCCCCCCCGGCGTCCACCCCCACGACGCCCACCCCTCCGACGGCGCCGACGGCGGCGACGGCGGCGCCGACGGCGGCGGCGGCGGGGGCGGCGGCGGCGGCGGCGGCGGGGGCGGCGGCGGCGGCGGCGGCGGCGCCCAGCGGCGACGCGAGCTCCCCCCCCCCCCCCCCCCACCCCCCGCCACCGCGCGGCGCGGCGCGCGCGTGCCGCCGCCCGCCGCACCCGCTCGGCGGTGGTGGCGAGCCACGCCGACGTGATTGGCGACGCGTTTTGGGCGGCGCACCCGCACCTGCTCGAGGGCGCCTAGTCGTCGTTTTTTTGTGTCGTCGCGCCGCGGCCGCCGGCCGGGGCGATGAGGTGGGGGGGGGGGGGGTAGTGCGTGGGGGGGGGGAGGGAGGGGGAAACAGGGGGGGGGTGGGGTGGGGGGGGGGGGGGGGGGTAGTGGGGTGTGGGGGAGGGGGGGGGGGGGGGTGCGACGACGCCACCCGGGCCACCCGCGCCCGCCGCGGCGGCGCGCGGCGCGCGGCGGCCGCGCGGCGCCGCCGCGACGCCCCGCGGGGCGGCCCGCCGCGCGCGGCCGCGTGCCGCGCCGCGCGCGGGGGTGTGCGTGGGTCTTTGCGTGTTTTTTTTTTTTTTTTTTTTTTTTTTTTGGCGTGGCGGCGCCGCGGCGGCGTGGGGGGGGGGGGGACGCGCCGCCCGCGGCGGAGCCGCCGCCGCCGCCGCCGCCGCCGCCGCCGCCGCCGCCGCCGCCGCCGCCGTCCACGTTGCCGCCATTGTTGGCGGCGTCGACGCGGCGCCGCGGCGGCGTGGCGCTGGTGTCGACGCTGCCGCCACTCGGTGTGTGGCCGTGGTGGGGGGTGAGCGGCGGTGTGGGCGTTGGGGGAGAGAGGGGGGGGGAGCGGGGGGACGCCGACGCCGACGACGACGGCGGGGGTGGGGGTGGGGGGGGCGGCGGCGCGTCGGACGCGCCGCCGCTGGCCGGGGCGATGGTTTTTTTTTTTACTGTGTCGACCTTTTGGCGTAGTCGGGGGGGGGTGGGGGGGGGGGTGGGCGGGGTTGCCATGACGGCTGCGCAGTGCACCTTGCACCAGGATCCACCTCAAAGCCTCTTCAAGGCCTGATCCGGGCGGAAATCGGGCCCGGAGGCTTGAAGACCCCCTCCTGAAAGCACCGTAGGGCACGATTCCTTGAAGTGATCTTGATAAACCTTGATATGAACGTCTTTGCGGACGTGAACGAGGACGTGCGAGGTACCACAAGGTGCGCCAGAGACAGAGCTATACAGAGACGTGAGAAAGAGCCTGCACCGAGAAGAGTTTGGCGTTTTATCAAGGAAATTCAAGCAAAATTCAACCGATCGATTAAGGGGGTCGCGTCCCGCTCTCCGCTTGAAGAGGTCGTGATCGCGCCTCTCTTAACCCAAGTACGTCACTCGGCACGGTTTTCGACCGCTCGTGTGCCGAAGCAGTCCGGGTTTATGCCCTTGATTCTGGGCACTTGCGAAGCTCAACGGAGTTGATCTCGAGTGATACACCCTGTATCTCGCTTGTTTGATGAGTCTCTGTAGACTGCTTCCATCAAATGGACAGCGAAGTACGCGACCGTGCAGTCTCTGATGCTCCTTCCCCGACGCTGGATGGGTTCATTGATGCCGCAGCAGTCTGGCTACGGCATGCACTGCTGGCTCGGTCGGCGGAGTCACCTGAACCGGCACCAGCGTGCCGAGGACTGTGTCGCGTGCAGCTTCAGTGCACACTCGCATACGTCTATGCCCCCCCCCCCCCCCCTCCCCCCCCCCCCCCCCAGCCTTCTCCTCACGGACACTTGAGCATCTGCTCCGTAAATTGTAGGCAACTGCTTCAGTTGCCACGCACTTGCCAGCACCAACGCCTACCCATGGCGCACCTCCTCCCCTGGCGCGACCGCGAATTTTCCGCTTCAACCCCCCCCCCCCCCCCCCCTCGTCGTCCCGATGCCTTCCGGCCACGCCTCCTCCTCCATTCCCAGACACCCCCTCCTGGCCGTCACGGACGCCCCTCATCGCTCACCTCCTCCCCTGGCGCGTCCTCCTCTTCCCGCACCCACCCCCCGCCAAACTTCCCGGTCCCCATGCCTGCATGCGGCGCCCCTTTCTCTCGCCAAACCCCCTCCCCCCCCCAATCTTTCACTCCGCCCGATGCGCGGGGAAGTGGAGGGCGTCAGCGGTGAGGGTGGCTTCCCAAAAACGGAAAGCGGTCGTTTGCCACCGGAATGAACGGGATGAGAAGTGCGGGGGGGGCATACAGGACACTGGTGAATAGGCCGTGCGCGTGTGACGGACATCGTGTCGCTCGCTCTCTTGGCGATGACCGAAGCACGTGGGACAGGCCAGGGTTGTGGCCGGGGCCGTGTCGCCTTGCTCGGTTCCGTCAGACGCCTCCAACCCGGGGGTTGGGACCTCTTGTCGGCCGCAATCGGGCAGAGTTTCTCGCGCCGATGGGGACTGACATGGAGAGTTAAGAAGAGTTGGAATGTACTGGGGCCCTCCTTAACGCACGCCTAGCTCGACCTTAGTATCGTACTTCTTTGTATTGGCTACGCCACTAAGTGTGAAGATCGGACCTTAACTTGGCCGTGTCGCGGTGCGCGCGGCGCTTTGAAGAGGTACCTCTTCAAGGAAATTCAAGGCTGCTTCAACGCCTTCCGGCCTGAAGAGGCTCTGAAGCGGATCCCGGTTCAATGCGCACTGCGCTGGTCGTTTGTCTTTTTTTTTTTTTTTTTTTCAAGTGTTTGAAAATTCCCGCGCACGGGGGGGGTGCCAGCGCGGCGGTCGGCGGGCGGCCGCCTGGGCGGTCGTGACGGGGGGGCGCACTCGTCCCGCTGCCAAGGGACGAGCGCCGCCCGTTGGGCGGCGCGGCACCCCGCGGGTCTGCGTCGCCGGCGTGCGCCAACGTCCCTGTCCCAACCCCCCCCCCCGCCCCGCCCCTCCCCTCCCCTGCTGCCGTTCCCCCTCCAGCCGTCCCCAGTTCCGCTCTCTCCCTCCTGTCCCCCTCCCTCGCGCCCCCCCTCCCCCCCCCCCTCCCCCCGCCCCCCGCCCCCGGACCTACCTCTCCCTCTTTCCGCCCCCCCCCCCTTGCCCCCCCCCCCCTCCCCACCATGGTCGCGTACAACCCCCCCGCCACCCTCGCCGACGTCCACGCCTACGTGACGGGCGTCTCCGCGGCGGCGGCGACGCAAGCCGCCGCCACCGTCCGCCTGCACATCACGCACGCCAACATGGCCGGCACGACCTTTGCGGAGCTCCGCCTGCCCCGCGCCGCCACCCCGCCCGCCCTCCGGGACCGCCTGTACCGCGTGACGGGCACCCGCCCCGCCGCGATGGGCCTGTCCCTCATCCCCAGCAGCACCGCCGGCGGGCCCACCGCCGCCGCCGCCGCCGCCGCCGCCGCCGCCGCCGCCGCCGTGCCCATCCCACTGACCGACGACGCGGTGCCGCTGGGCGCCTACGCCCCTGCGGATGGCTGGACGCTGCACGTGACCGACGCGGACGGCGCGGCGTCGGTGAGTGCGGGTGGGCGGCTCGCGGCGGACGCGGTGCCGACCGACGCGGAGCGGTTTGTGCTGTCGGACGCGGCGTACGCGGCGCGGCCCGACAGCGTGCGGGCGATCAAGTCGCGGGTGCGGGCGGCGGAGGCGGCGGCCGCGGTCGCGGCGGGGCGGCAGCCACCACCAGAGGGGGCGGCGTGGTCCGCGACGCGCGCCGCGCGGGACCGGCGGCTGGCCGCGGCGGGGGGCGTGGACATGGAGCCCGTGACGGGCATCCGCGTCGGGGAGCGGGTGGAGGTGTCGCCGGGCGGCAAGCGCGGCGTCGTCGCGTGGGTGGGCACCAATGTGGGTGGCGGCGTCCCGCCGGGCTGGTGGGTGGGCGTCACGTACGACGAGCCGGTCGGCCGGAATGACGGGAGCGTGGGGGGGGTGCGGCTGTGGCGGTGCGCGGCGGGGTTTGGCGGCCTGGTGCGGTCGCGCAACGTGGCGGTGGGTGACTACCCGCCGCGGGAGGACCTGCGCGCCGCCGACCTGGGCGACGATGAGGTGTAGGGCGCGCGCCTTGAGGGAAAGAAAGAAACGGGATCCGTCGGGGGGGGGGTCGCCGGACGGCCGGCCGGCCGGCCGGCCGCCGCACCCCTCTTTGCTTGGAGCTGTGGCGGCCGCCGCCGTCGCCGCACGGACCGCCGCCGCCCGCTGCTCGGCCGCCACACGCCCCGCGGGTGCGGCCCCGCGGCCCGCCAGCCCACCCACCGCGGCACCCGCGGGGCGGCGGCGGCGCCACCCCCCTCTCGGGCGACGACCCCCCCCCCAGCCGCGCGCCCGCCGCGCCCTGCCGCGCCCGTCCCGCCCTCCACACACCCCGAGCACAGGGCGCCCGTGTGGGCGACGGGAACAAGGGACACACGCGTCGCCCGTCCTTTCCCCCCCCCCCCCCCCCCCCCCCTCTCTCCCCCGTAGCCGTCCCTGCCCCCCTCCCCCTCGCGGCGCACACGTCTCGGTCCCTCGCGCTCTCGGCACGCGGCTCACGCTGGGGGCGCGGCGACGCCGCCCCCCCCCCGCCCCCCTCCCGCCGCCGCGCGTCCGCGCCGCGGCTGCCCGAGCGGCTCCCCCCCCGCCCGCGTGCCGTCGACGACGACGACCGCCGCCGCGGCGGGCGCGGGCGCTCCGGCGCCGCCCCGACGGCGGCGCCACCCCCACCGCCACCCCCACCCGCGGGGCCACCCCCACCGCCACCCCCACCGCCACCGCCACCGCCACCCCCCGCCGTGCCGCCGCGCATGCCGGGCGTCATGCTGCGGCGGGGCGGGTACCGGCCGGCCGGCCGCTGGCCGCCCGCCCCCGCGCCACCACCCCCGCCATCGCCACCGCCGCCGTCGGCCGCGCCTCGCCCCGCCGACGCCGACCGCCGCCGCGGCCGTGACACGGGCCGCGGCCCGGTGCGGGCGCCCGCCGGGCGGCGGGGCCCCTTGTGGCGTCCCCCCCCCGCACGGTGGCCGCGTCTGGGGTGGCGGCCACGGCGGGCGACGGCGGCGGCGGCGGCGGCCGTGGGGGCACCCCGCCCCCCCCCCCCTCGCGGCGGCCCCCGCCGGCGGCACCGCGACGGGCGTGTAGTCGACGCGGAACCAGTCGGACGCCATCACCTGCCGCAGCGTCAGCCGCTGCGTCGGGTCCGTTGCGAGGAGCCCCCGCAGCAGCGCGCGGACGGGTTCCGGGAAGCACGGCGGGAAGGCCCAGCCCGTCCGGCCCATAATCTGGTCGTAGATGGCGCGCGGCGCCTCGGCGACAAACGGGAGGCTGCCGGCGAGCATCGCCCACAGCACCATCCCGCACGCGTACGCGTCGACGGCGGCGGCGTCGTAGCCGGCGCGGGTGCTGAGGAGGCACTCGGGGGCGGTGTAGCGGGGCGTCCCGCAGTGCGTGTACATCAGCCGGTTGGCCGCGGCGGTGGTGGCGGTGGCGGCGGCGGCGGCGGCGGCCGCCGCCGCGGCCGCATCGGCCGCCGCCGCATCGGCCGCCGCCGCTTCCGCCACCGCCGCCGCGGTAGACGCGGCGGGGGAGGTGACGGGGGAGAGCGCGACGGGGGAGGTGGGCAGCTCCAGGGGGGGGACCGCCGCCCACCGCGTCGGCCGCCGGAAGCGGGGCCACGGCAGCCCAGCCGACGACGGCGTCGCGGCGGGCTTTTCGTCTGCCGTGGGCGGCGCCGCCGCCGCCGCGGCCGCCACGGCGGCGGTGGCACCGCCGGCCGCCGCCGACGGGGACACGCCCTCTGGCAGGGAGGGGGTGGTGACGAGCGACGCGCACGACGACGCCGCGTCCGAGTCGCTGACCAGGTCCTCGGACCGGCCCGTCGCGAGCACCGGCAGCGAGTCGTCCATCCAGGACATGCCCCAGTCCACGATTTTGAGCCGCCCGCGGCCGTCGAGCAGCAGGTTCTCTGGTTTGATGTCCCTGTGGAGGGGGGAGGGAGAAGTTGGGGGGGAGGGGGGGGGGGGGAGGGGGTGCGCGACCACAGGCAACACAAGCGCCGAGACACAACACCGCCACGACCGCGGCGGGGGTGGCACCGCAGGAGCCATACGATGGCGCGCACCCGTCAGCGGCGGCTCGGCCACACGCGGCGACCTGCTACCCGCCGCCTCCCCTCACGGGGCACGGCACCTCCCCATCGGGGGTGCTCGCTGTGGCGCGCGGTTCCCGCCGCACACCCCGCCGCACCGTCGACGGCGGCACGGGCGCGCCTGCCTCCGCGCCGACGGTGGTCCACCCAGCCGGGCCCCCTCCGCCGCCGCGGTCGGCCAGCGCGGTGCCGTGCCGACCACCCTCCCACTCGCCCCCCCCATGGTCCACCCACCACCCCTCCTCTCCGTGCCCAGTACGCGCCACCCCGGCCCGCCACATCTTCCCCCCGCTCGTCAGCCGCCCCCCTCCGCCCCCCCGCCCCCCCGCCCCCCCCCCCCCCCCCGGATGGTCCGCCCGCCGCCCGCGCCGCACGTACCGGTGATAAATGTTGCGGTCGTGGCAGTGCACGACCGCGTCGACGAGCTGCTGGAAGTACCCCCGCGCGGCCGCCTCGGTCAGCCGCCCCCGCCGCACAATCTCGTCGTACAGCTCCCCCCCCGACACCAGCTCCATCACCAGGTACACCGTCGTTGTCGACAGGAGCACCTGCCGCACGCCAACGACGCCCGGGTGGGAGACGGCACGCAGCGCGCGGACCTCCCGGCGGACCTGCTTCTCCAGCGTCCGCGGCGGCAGCCGCGCCTTGTCAATCATCTTGACCGCCACCGCCTCGCCGGTCGCCTCGTGGACGGCGCGGCGGACCTCGGCAAAGGCGCCCACGCCGAGGGACTTGCCCAGCAGGTACGAGCCAACCTTGATGGTCGTCCGTGGCGTCGCGGGTGCGCCGCCGCCGCCGCCGCCGCCGCCGCCGCCGCCGCCATCACCGCCACCACCGCCACCGCCAGCGGCGGCGGCGCCGTCCCCGGCGGCGTGTGCCATCCCGTCGCGCCCCCCTCCGGGGCGTCCACGCGCCGACGGGAAGGAAAAAGAGAAACACAGAGCGGAGGGGGGAGCCCCACCGTCGCAGCCCGTGTCGACCTCTGGCCCAGCGGCACGGACGGGGGCGGCGGCGGTGGCTCGGGCGAATGGCCACACCGCGCCGTAGGGGGGGGGGGGAGCAACGGGACGCGCAGCCGCCGGCGGATGACGGCGGCAGGGGGGGGAGGGGGAGGCCACGCCCGCGTGTGCCGCGGGCGCGGGCGCTCGTTGCGCCTCTACCCCCCCCGCACGGGCCGCCGCGGCGGCCACGCGCGCGGGCGGCAGCCGCCCACGGCGGCGCCTGCCCCTCCCGCGGCCGCCCGCGGCGGCGGCCTCCCGCGCGCGCGGTAGACCACCACCCCCGCCGCCAGCCGACGGGCCAGCCCACCACCCCACCGGCGCGTGTGGAGAGGGGGGGGGGGGGGCCGCGGGGAGGGGTGTGGTCCGCCGGTGCACGAGGGGGGTATGGACGCCGCGGCGGGGAGGGCGGCCGGGGCGGCCACTCGGCGGACGCCACGCCGCGCAATGGGCGTCGCGAGCCGCCGCCGCCGGCCGCACCGGCCGGTCACGGCGGGCACCGCGGGCGGCGGCGGCGGGCGCCCACCGCGGCGGCGTCGCCACCCACCCTTGCGCCCGGATCGGGCGACCGGCGCGGGCGGCGCGGGCCCGCCCCCCCACCGGCACCGCCGGCGGCGGCCGCGTCCCCCCCCCTGCCCTACCCCAACCGCCGGCGGTGCACACACCCCCCCCCCCGTCGCACCAGCGCCTGCCGTGCGTGCCGCCGTGGACGGCGGGGTGGGTACCAACGGCACTTCCCCCTCCCCCCCCCCCCCGCCCCTCGCACCTCCCCCACCTCGTTACCCCCGCCCACGGGAGTGCGGCGGAGGGCGCCGGGGGGGGGGGGGGGGGGGAGGGAGGGGGGGAGGAGGGGGGGAGGGACGGACGCGCAGGCGGGCGGGCGGGCGGGCGGGCGGGCAGGCAGGACGGCAACCGCTCTCTCTCCACCGCGGGGGCCGCGGCGGCGGCCGCCGCGGACGGGGCGGGGGGGGGGGGGGGCGGCGCGGGGTGGGGCGGCCGGCCGCCGCACCCGTCCGCCGGCGCTCCCACCCAGCGTGGCACCCCGCCGCTGGTGGGGGCGCGTCACGCGCAACGCCCACACCCGGCACGGCACAACGCCGGGGAGGGGAGGGGGGGGGGGAGGGGGGGGAGGGGGGGGTGGCCACCCCGCCGCGGCCGTTGCCAAGACGTACCGCTGCCGCTGCCGCCGACACCACCGCCGCCGCCGCTGCCGCTGCCGCTGCTGCTGCCGCTGCCGCTGCCGCCGACACCACCGGCGGCAGCCACCAACGCAGCAACCACCACCACCGCCGCTGCTGCTGCCGCCACCACCGCCGCCGCCACCACCGCCACCACCGCCGCCACCACCACCCCCACCACCACCACCACCGCCGCCACCGCCGCCACCACCGACACGCGGCGCCACCACAGCACCGCACGCCATGACCCCCCCGGCGGGCCGCCCGCGCCGCCCGCCGGCAGCGTCGACGCGCCACGCCGCGCCGCCGCGGACGGCCGCGGCGGCGGTCGTCAATTCATGAGCCACCGTCGGCGGCAGACGACGGTGGTGGGGGAGGAGGGGGGGGAAGAAGGCGCCCCGGGGTGGGGGGGGGAGGGGGGGGGGGGGGGGGGGGGGGAACGCCACCGCCCCACCGCCCCGCGGGGAGGGGCGGCGCGCCGCCGCTGCGCAAGGCGCGTCCCGGCGAGCGCGGGCGAGGGTGGGGGGGGGGGGGCACGCCACCGCCCCACCGCCCCGCGGGGAGGGGCGGGGTGCTGCTGCTGCGTACGGCGCGTCCCGGCGAGCGCGGGCGAGGGGGGGGGGGTGGGGGGGGAGGGGGGGGGGGGCGCGAGCTGTCGCCGACCGGCGGGGTGTTTATTCGGGCGGGAATTTTGGTGGGGAGGAGCGGTGCGCATCCGCTGCGCTGCCGTTGCGGGGGTTTTTCGGGGCCGTCCACGGCGCAAGTACGGGCGACCGGCGATCGCATCGACTGTCTGCTGTGTGGGTGGCGCTCCTCCCCCCGCTGTGCGGCCTCGTCCTTGGTGTGGGTGCCGTCGGAGCGCACGCGCTGCGGCGCGATCCGCGGCGCGGCTCCCTCGTCGGCCACCGCGCCTGCCTACCGTACCGTGGCTTTGCCGGCGCCGTTGGCGGCAGCGCCCCCCCCCCCCCCGCTCCACCATCATGGCGGTCCCCCCCCCCACCCCCCCCCCCCCCCCCCCCCCCCCCAGACGCCACCTTCCGCGCCGCCCCCCCCCCCCCCCCCGAGCCCCTCGTGGTGCACCTCCCCCCCTTCCTCCCCCACGCCGCCAGCCGAACGGCCAGCCTAGCCGCCGCCACCGCGGCGGCCGCGTCGCTCCTCCACCTCTGCCGCCGCCGCGGCGGCGGCGGCGGGCGGCGGCTCCCCCCCCTCGCGGCGGTCACCCACCCCGCCACCGCCGCCGCCGCCGCCGCCGCGTTTGCCGCCACCCGCGAGGCGGCGGCGGCGGCGCTCACCCCCGCCGCCGCCACCCCCGACGCGCGCGCAACCGCCACCGCGGGTGCCGCGGCGGGCTGGTACGGCGCGCTCGTCACCGTCGGGCCGTCGTTGCGTGCGTGTGGGGTGGGCGCGGTCGCCGTTGCCGCCGCGGCGACGGCAGGGCACGGGGTGGTGGCGGTGGCGACGGCGGCGGCGGCGGCGGCGGTGGGGGGGGGGGGGGGGTGGGGGGGGGGGGGTGGGGGGGGGGGGGGGTGGTGGCGTGGGTGGGGGTGGGGGGGGATCGACCCGGCGTATGTGGACGCGCGACGGCGGCTGGCAGAGGCACGCGCGGCGGTGGCGGCGGAGGAGGGGCGGGCGGCGGCGTTGCGGGCGCGGCTGGCCGAGGCGGACCGCCGCGGGGGGGAGGGGGGGGGGGGGGGTTGGCCGCACCCGCCGCGGCGGTGGGGGCGGCGGCCTCCCCCACCTGACGCTGCCGAGCGCACCGAGAGGGAGAGAGCGTCGCGCGTCGGATGCGGTCCGCGGGAGGGAATGGGGGGGGGCGCGCGTACCCCGCCACCCCGCCGGTGGATGCGCGGACGCGCGTGTGGCGGCCGCCCCGCGGGCGGCCGCCCCCCGCCGCGGGCGCCGCGCCGTCGCGGCGGCGGGGACACGACCGCCGCCGCCGGCCGTTGCGCCTGTGCCGGTGGCGGCGGTGACCCGTGGCGGCCGCCGCGGCGGCTCGCCACACGTCCCGTCTGCCGTTTTGCGGGGGGGAGTTCCCCGCGGGGGGCGTCGCCAGACGAGCGCGCGGGTGGGGGAGGGGGGGAGCGCCGATCTTCCACGCGCGCCACTGGCCGCACCCCCGCGCGGGCGGTGCGGGCGGGCGGGCGGGCGGGCGGGCGGGCGGGCGGGCGGGGGGGGGGGGGGGGGGGGGGGGGGAGGCCACGTGGACCGTCGGCCGCCGCGGCGGCGCGCTGACGCCGCGGGCGGCGCGCCGAGCGGGGCGTGTGCCCACACGCGGGCGGGGGGGGGTGACCGCGCCGGCGTGGCGAGCAAACACCGCCCCGTGGCTGGGGGGGGGGGGTGGGCGCGTCGTGGTGGGGACGCCCGTCGCCGGCGGGTGTGGGGAAGGATGGCGTGCGGGGTGGGGACGAGGGCGGCCGCGGGGGTGGGCGGTGGGTGTGGGTGGACGTGGACCTGGTCGGCGCGGCAGCGACGGCGTGCGGCCGCCCGCCTGGGTACCCGCCCGCCCTTTCGCGGCGGCGGCAGCAGTCGCCGCCCTCTAGGCACACGGCGAGCAACGGCGAGGGGCGCAGCAAGCAGCCCCCGCGCGGGCCGCGGTGGCTTGCTGGGACACCCGACCTTGGGAGCAGCGTCGGAACGTCTTCACTGAAAAAAAAAAAAAAAAGAGAGAAAACGTGGAGGACGGTGGCCGCCGACACGGGTCGCCAGACCACAACACAACGAACCGTTCCCAGCTCGTCGCTGCGAGACGATGGAACGAACGGGTGTGCCCCATCGCGTCCCGTGCTGTGCGCCGGGTGTGTAGCCCCGCTCGTGGACGCGGCAAGACCCGTCGCGGCCGACGAGAGGGGACGGGTACCGGCCCAACGGCGCACCGCGACCAGCCGGAACACGCAGCAGCACCTCGGCGAGGGGCCCCCGTCGCCGGCTCGTCGAGGCCAACACCACGACGCTCCGCCGGTAACGGGGAGCCGCCTGGCAAAAAAAAAAAAAAAAAGGCCTACTCGCAGACGCAACGACACGACGGCGGGCGCGCAACAGAGACGGAGCATCCAGGGCGGCTGTCCAGCACACAAAACGAAAAGGATTGAAAAACTGCAAGAAACCCACAACGGCAGGCACGGGCCGCGACCAAGGAAAGAGGCACACAGACACGCACAGCACAAGAACGCACAGGCAGCACATCGCTCCAGGGGGCGACTGCCCACACAGGCAGACACGCCGCGGGGTGCCGCGCGCGACACTTAAAGCCTCCCCACGCGTGCCGACGCACCTCCCCCCCCCCCCCCCCCCCCGCCCCGTGCCGCCAAAAAAACAAAAGCGCCGGCACCGCTCACAGCGTCGCCGACGCGGCCGCGGCGGCTGCGCCCGCCTCGGCCACCGCGTCGGCGCGGATCATGTCGGCCCCCTTCTCTGCCAGCGCCATTGTCGCGGCGCCGGTCTGCCCCCCCACGATCGTCGGCATCACCGACGAGTCGACCACCCGCAGCCCCGCCACGCCCTTGACCCGCAGCTGCGCGTCGACAACGTCGCCCAGCGCGCAGGTGCCGACGAGCGCGTTGGCCGTATGGCACGTCGACCGCGCATAGTCGGCGAGGTCCGCGTCCGAGACGACATCCCCGCCGGGGAACCGCTCGGTGCCGCGGTAGGGGGAGAAGGGCTCCTGCGCCGCGATTTTGCGGCACAGCTTCATGCCGTCCACGAGCGTCGCAACGTCCTCCTCAGACTTCATCCACCCCGCCTCAATGACGGGGCGGTCCGTCACGGACGCGCTCTTGAGGCTCACCCGCCCCCGCGAGACGGGCCGTGCGACCACCGACTGGAGGGTAAAGCCTGCTGGCCGGGAGGAGGAGTTGGTCAGGTACGAGCCGCCCGCCGCAAACTCGCCCAGCGACGAGTACGGGTCCGGCTCAGACGCAAAGGGGATGAAGCGGAGCTGCAGGTCTGCAGACGTCCGCCCGTCGGCTACCGCCGATGGCGTCGTTACAAAGCCACCCGCCTCGCACATGGGCGACGTCAGCGGCCCCTTGCCGCCAAACGCGTAGCGGAGGAGTGTCAATAGCGACTTGCCCGTCTTCTCCGTATAGAAGACCGACGACTTGCGCTTGTCCGCCTGCGGCTCGCGCGATAGGTACGACACCATCGTGGCGGGGTGGTCTTGGAGGTTGGCGCCAACGCCGGGCGCGTCCACTACCACCGGGATGCCGTGCGACCGGAGCTCCTCGGCAGGGCCAATGCCCGACAGCATCAGCAGCTGGGGGCTGGTAAACACCCCGCCAGCGATGACCGTCTCGACGGCGGCCGCCACCGCGTGCCGCTGGCCGTCCGCGTCAATGTACTCGACGCCCGTCGCGCGGGGCGGCGAGCCCCCCGCCGCCGCCGCCATCGTCACCCGCTCGACCATCACGCCGGTGAGGACGGTCAGGTTCTTGCGGCCGCGGGCGGCGGCGAGGTAGGTGGTCGCCGGCGTCGCGCGCGCGCCGTTGCGCTGGGTGACCTGGAACAGCCCCACCCCCTCCTGGGACCTCTCCCAGTCGTTAAAGTCGGGGTTGCGGGGCAGCCCCGCGGCGGTGGCGGCCGACAGGAAGGCCGACGACATCTCATTGACGCACCGCAGGTCCGACACGGCCAGCGGCCCATCGGCGCCGTGGATGCGCGCCGCGTCCGCCTCCGACTGGCCGCCGCCCGCCGCCGCACCGTCGGCACCGCCGCCGCCCAGCACCCGCGTGTTGGCCTCGGAGCGCTTAAAGTAGGGCAGCATATCCGCGGCAGCCCAGCCCGCGTTCCCCCCCGCCGCCGCGTCCCACCGGCCGTAATCCGCAGTGTCTCCCCGCTGGTACAGCATGACGCTAATGGCGTGGGAGCCGCCCAGCACCTTTCCCCTGGGCAGGTACAGCCGCCGTCCGCCGAGTGCCGCCTCGGGCTCCGTCGTGTACGCCCAGTCCACGTCCGAGCCGAGGAGGTAGGGGAAGCCCAGCGGGATGTGGATCATCCGCTTGGTGTCCCGCCCGCCCGCCTCGAGCAGCAGCACCCGCTTGGTCGGGTCCTCTGACAGCCGGGAGGCGAGGACGCAGCCCGCCGCGCCGCCCCCTACCACGATATAGTCCACCGTGGACGACGACGCGGGCGGCGACCGGGACGCCACCGACGGTGACGATGGCGCCGCGGTCGTCATCCGTACCGCCGGGCCGGCGGCAGCGGCGGCGGCGGGGCGTGGGAGCCGGGATCGGGCGGCCATGCCCGCCCCCCGCCCGGGGGTGAAGGCGGACGCCGCGGCGGCAGCCGGGGCGGTTGCGGCGGCGGGCGTGGTGGCCCCCACGACGCGGATGTTCAGGGGCGGCGCAAACGCGGCCGGCCCGCCGCAGCGGGTGGCCGAGGATTGAGCCATGGTGGCGCTGGCTGGGGACGAAAAGGACGCGCCACACCAAGAGGGAGCGGCAACAGCGAGGGAGGGAGCAGCAGTCCGCAGTAGCAACAGCGACCGAAGAATGTGTCTGGTGCAACGCCGTGGAAGATAGGAAGAATGGCGGGGGCAGAAGTGGGGGACAGGGGGTGGATGGGAAACGGCGAACGACACACTTGCCAGAACGACGGCAGGGATGAGGCGCGGCAACGGCCCCGGGCGGCCGGCGGGTTACGGCGCGCGGGGGACGGCCAATGCCGCCGCCGTCACGCAGGCGCAGAGGGAGGGGGGATCGACCACGGCGGGCGCCGCAGGCGGGCCGCGGCCGCACACCAACCGCCAGACCCACCGCGGCGGCGGGCTCGTTCAGCGGGCGCTGGGGAGGGCGGGCGGGCGATGAATCCGCCGGGCGACTCTGTGCTCTGGCGCCACGGAGCGCGCCGTTGGCGGCGGAGAGCGCGCCGTATCATGATTGAGCCTCGCGCATAGGGATCGGGGCGCCGGTGCGGGCGCCGAGCACGCTGTCGGCCGAGGTCGCGCGCGGGGGTGCCTCGATCTCCGCAAAGAGACGTGCGAGGGCTTGCCGCGCTGGGCCTCCCACGCGGCCGAGGCGGGGGGCCCGCCCGGCCATTTTGATCCGCACCCCTTACAGTATGGGGAAGCCAAAACAGTTAGCTCATACAAACAGGATGAAACTACATTTCGGTGCTCAGTACTCTGACAATAGGACTGCTGGAGCGCCCAACTGCAGTGCATTTGATTCCGTGGGTATATTTTCCAGCTCAGCCAAGATTTGCGTGCCCCGCCTGCCCTTCTGACCCCATATCCGTGTCACCGCTGGCTACGGGTACCGTACGGGTAGGGTCGGACCATCTCCGAAGCCTCCGCACCCATACTCTCATTCGTCGACAGCCGGCTGCTGGCCGTCGACAGCCGGCAGCCGGCCTGCCCGTCGACTGTCCTCGGCCCCTTTCTTCTTGGGAGTCCTCTTTTCCAGCGACCGCCAATTGTAGGGCGGATGCGGCGCGGCGTACGCACCTACGGTGTAGGGACTAACTCTTCCCCGCGCCTCACCTGTCCATCATTTCTGTCATTGACGGGATGCGTTCGTCCTCAACATCACGTTCAGCACCCCTCCCAGCGACAGTTGGGCTTTTGGGGGGGGCACCTGGGGGCACGTGCCAGCTGCCCCGCACCCCCCCGCCGTCGTGACCACCCCGGCCACGACAGATTGTGTGTTTTCAACGCGTCCAGCAGAGCGCTGGGCAAGTTCCCGCGGACGCCCGCCGGGCTGGCGAAGAAGGGGCGGTGGGTGGGCAGCGCGTTCTGCTGACGTGGCGGTGACACTCGGAGGTCTACAGCTCGGTGCGACCAGGCCGCCGCGCCCGCCCGGCCGCTGCGTCGACGCGGTGACCCGCCGGCCGCTGACCCCCTGCGGCTGACCGTCGGGCGGGGCCCGTCGCGTAGGGTAGGGCGGCGCGGGGCCACCCGCCCGCCCGGAGGGGGCGCGCGGGGGGCCCCGCGCGGGGCGCGTCCCGCGCCACGTGGCGCGGCTGGCACCCGTCGCTGCCGGTGGTCAGCACCGCCGCCCCATTCGCGCAGGGCTCCCGGTGGCGGGCACCCGGCCGCGTCCGCAGCTTCCGCCGCGCGCCCCTTATTGGCGACGCCGCGGCGAGCTTCCACGCCTGCCCTTGGATGCGACGCCGCCGCCGCCGATCGACGGGTACAATCGATACACGTACAGCCACGGCGGGGGCGGCGTCGACGGGCACGCCTCACCCGTCACACCTGCGGCAGTCGACGCGGGCGACCCATGACGAGGAGAAGGGGGGGTGCGCGGCGGGCGGTAGGGTGGGCGGGTGGCGCGCTCCGCTCTCGCGACCGCCCACCCCACACCACCCCCTGCCCCCGCCGCACGCGCCTATCTGGACGGCGAGCGGGGGGGTTGGCGGGGGTCAGTCGGTGGCGGGTGGGGGGGGGACTGTCGCTAGGGAGTTCGGCGGAGCGGGTGACGGGAAGGTGGTGGATGGCGCACGTGGGGGGAGGGGGCGTCATCCCGCTGAGCTTGGCATGGCCGCCGCCGCCGGCGTCGCCGCCCCCGCTTCACCCCTCAACGTCGTTGGGAAGGCGGATGGCGCAGACGCGGCAGGGGCGGAGCGCTCCCGCGGTGACAGCCGTCTCTGGTGCCTCGGGTTGCCGAGACGGGATAATCCCCTGCCTCCCTTCCCCTCGTCGTTCACAGAGAGCGAGGGCGGGGAGTGGCGCTTTCGGAGGTGAGGGCGGCCTGGGATCCCCACGTCATCGCCGCCCATCCCGACTCTGTCCCCACACCCCCTGCGACAGCGGGTAGGCCCTACCCGTCAAGCCGGCAGACGCCCCACCCCCTCCCTCTCCGCCTCTCCTCCCACTCCCCCCTCTCTCCATCTCCTCGATCAAAGGAGCCGGGGGAATGGGGATACGGGGCGAACCGTGGTAGAGCGGGGCGCATGGGGACGCCTGGCGCGCGGTGGTGTCGTCCCGCGGCAGGGTGCGCGGCGTACGCGGGCAGGGATCACCCGTGGCGCCGCCGCTGTGCGCCGCGCCTCCCTCGCAAATGCCAGCGAGGAGGGTCGGCCGCCGCCGCCACCGGCCGTCCGCCACCCATCGTCATGGTGGCGCTGACGGGGTGACTCCATCCCCCAGGGAGCCGTGGAGATTCCAGCCGTTGGGTGGGCGGAATGGCAGGAGTGGCGGGCGCGCCCCTGTAGTACGCACCCCCTGTCGCCGCGGGCTCCTGCGTTGAGCCAACCTCTGGCGGCGACGGGTGCGGCGTACCCGTCACTCTCTCTTGCGCGCCACGCGCGGGCCGTATGGCGGAGGGTGCCGCGGGGCCACCCCCAGAAGGCCGAGAGGGTGGGAGCCGCGGAGCTACGGCACTCCCCCTGGCCTCTGCTGGCGCGCACACGTCCCTATGCCCGGGTCACCCGCCGAGGACGCGTCCGGCAAGACTTCACGGAGGGCGGCCAGAGGCTCCCCCTTGCGCATCCGCCGTCACTACGCGCAGCGGGGGCGGCGCGCTCGCGGCCCCCTCCAGCCGGCCTTTGTCAAAGCCGTCCCCGCGGCCCTGTCTCCCATACCGGGCCATCGCCGACCCGTGGCGACTGTCCGTGACGATGGCGGCCATCACCATCGTCGCCGCGCGAAGTGGAATGCAAAGAGGGGTGGCGGGAGGAGGAGAGGGTGGCGCAGCCGGCCCCCCCCCTAGCTCACCGCGTTCGTGATGACGGGCCAAGCCGCCCCCGTCAGCCCTTGCACCAGGCACGGCGCCCGCGGTGGCGTCGTCGCCCCAACTTTCCGCCTGGCGACATGTCTGCGTCGGGCGAGCCACGCCGGCGCTACACCCGCTCCGCACCCCCTCCGCACCCCCTTCCCTCGGGCTTTGCAGGTGGGGCGCTCGTCAGCGCGTTTGGGTGCCGGTGGACTCGCCAGCAGCTCGTGGGCAGGGTGCGTAAAAAGGCATCGCGAGGGGAGGTACGGAGGGACGAGCCTGTGGGGCACGGCGCGCCTAGCTGCCGCGCCACCGACGCCGCGACGCCACCGCGACCGCGCCCGCTTTCGGCCGCTACAGCTGCCGTCGACGCGCTCGGGAAGAGTCCTCCCCCCCCCCGGCCGTCACGGCACCTTTGCCGCCCCCGACCTTCCCCCCACTCCTGCGCTCGTTCTTGGTGAGCGTCCACCTTTCCGAGCGGCCCTGCCGGTGCTCCACCTACGCTGCCCCCAACGGGAGCACCGGCGCCGCCATGGCATCGCCGGTCGCCGCCACTTCCACGGTCGACCCGGGCGGCCACACCACCTCCGCGGCCGCCTTTGTGCGCCCGCCGGCTGGCCTGACCGTCCCGCGCCGCCCGCTGCCCGTCACGCGCCGCCACCACGGCAGCGGCGATGGCGGCCGCCTCGGCCGTCGCGGCGCGGCCGCGGCGGCGGGATCCCGCCGTGCCACCCCCCTCGTTGCCAGCTGGGCGTCGGCGCCGCGGCCGCTGCTGCCGCCCGGCGCGTCCGGCACGCCCGTACTCCTGGCCGCGGCCATTGCCGTCGCGGCCGCCGCGCTGGGCGGCCTCGCCCGCATCGCCGCCCGCGGCGGGGCGCCCGTCGCGGCGGCCGCGGCGGCCGTCGGCACCGCCCCGACGCGGCCGCCGCCGACGCGGCCGCCGCCCGCCACGACCGCGGCTCGCGGTGACCGCCGCGTGCGCCGTGACGGCGGCGTGACCGCCCCGCCGCCGCCGACGGTGGGCGTGTTGCGGCTGGCGTTCCTGGCCTTTTTCCGCACGCCCGGCTTTTGGGAGGCGCCCCTGCGGGTGCTGCCCGTCGCGGCCGCCGCGGTCGGCAACCCCGACGTGCTGACCATCACCCTCCTCCGCCGCCCAGTCCTGACCGCCATCCTGTCGGCGCCCGCAACGGCGGCGGCGCTGGCCGCCCCAGAGACGACGCTCTCCGTCGAGGCCGTCCACTCCACCGCACGGCGGGCGCTGGAGCCCCCCCCGCCGCCTGGGCGCCGCGGGCCCGAGGCACTCGCGGAGGAGGCGCGGCAGGAGGCGGCGGTCGTGCCGGTGCTGCTCCGCCACATGCGCGCCGCGCTGACGCGCACGTGGTGGACCGCGACGGCCGGGATGGCCGCCCGGCTGGACCGCGCGATTGGCGATGAGCTCGCGACGGCCGTCGCCGCCGCCGCCGCCCCCGCCGCCGCCGCCGCCGCCGCCGCCGCCACCGCCAAGACCGCCGCCGACGCACAGGGCGGCGGCGGCGGCGGCGCCGAGCGCGGGGCGACGGTGGAGCTGTTTGAGACCACGTCCAAGATGGTCCTCCGCGCGGGCGTGTCGGCCTTCCTCGGCGACGCGTTTGCCGCCGCGCACGGCGGGGAGCTGTGGGCGGGCCTCCGCGACTGGCAGCTGTCGGCGTGGACGCTGCCGTGGGTGCTCTTCCCCCGGCTGTCGCGGCGGCTGCGCCCCGCGCTGCTCGCCGCCCACACCCGCGCGTACGCGCCCATCCTCGCAACGGTCACGGCGGTGCTGGACGGCTCCGCCGCCGCCGAGCCCGGCACCTACCTCGCCGACGCGGTCGCGGCGGTGCGGGCGGCGAGCCTCGGCGGGCAGGTGGCGCCCGTGCACGTCGCGACGCAGATCTTTGGCGTCCTCGTCGCGATGCACATCAATACGTACGCGACGGGCGCGTGGGCGGTCGCGCACGTGGCGACCGACGCGGGCCTCGACGCGGCGGTCGCCGCCGAGGTCGACGCCCTCCTCGACGGCCGCCCGCCGCCCATCCCCGCCGACGGCGCCAGCCCGACGGGCCTCCCCGTCCTCGAGGCGGTCTGGGCGGAAGCGATGCGGGTGTACCAGGTGGCGCCGTCCATCCGCCTCGCCAAGGCGCCCTGGCACGTGGCCGCGTCGGCCGCCGGGCCGGGCCACCCGGGCTGGACCATCCCGGGCGACGGCCGCCTCGTCGCCGCGTGCATCGCCGACATCAACACGGGGGTGCCCTACCACGGCCCGACGGCGGCGACCGTCGACGCGCGCCGGTACGTGCCGCCGGTCGGCCCGGGCCGCCGCTCGTGGCAGGCCGCCGCGCACGAGCGGCGGCTGTTTGCGTTTGCGTGGGGGCCCCACGGGTGCATTGGCCGGCGGGTGGCGGAGGTGACGCTCCAGCGCGTGTGGGCGGCGCTGTACCGGTCGTACGAGGTGCGGCTGGTCAAGGGCGACGCGGGGAGGGGGGGGGGGGGGGGGACGCCGACCTCCCGCCGCCAGACTTTGTGCAGGCCGCCGCGACCGCCATTCCCGCGGCGCCCGTGTACGTGCGGCTGGTGCCGCGGGTGGTGGGGGGGGGGGGTTGAGGGGGTAGCGGCGGGAGTAGCGGTGGTGGGTGGGGTGGGGGGGGGGGAGTGGGGTGGAGGAGAGAGGGGGTTGGTTGGTCGCGGACGAACGACGTTGGACATGTCCGAGACGCCCGCGACCGCTTGACACTGTACAATTGGGTGGACACTGTACATGGCGTGCGCTTTCTAATTCTGGCGTTGATTGGTGCTGCTCGAAACGAGCGCGTGATCCGGGATGTGTTCATGTCTACTGTGACACGACCTTAGTCAACAACGTGCCACGCGTCCCCCTCCCCCATCCCCGCGGCCTGGGTGAGACTGGTCATGCTGTGTGACTGGTCATGCTGTGTGGCTACCAGCGCAAGCTTCCCATACCAGTGCCAACAGTCGCGTAAAAGCAGAGCCAGCGGCGAGAGACCCCCCCCCGACAGCGCAAGCAGCCGCCCGCCGTCAACGTCTGCGCCAACAGCCGTCGACCCCCCAAAGAGCAGCTGCCCGCCGCCAATAACGACGACAAAAGCCACCCTCCCGCAAGCGACAGCAGCTGGACATCACAACAGCCGGAGGAGAGCGCGACGCACGCGTCCAACAGCTGCTGCCGCCGTTCGCCACCAACGTCAGCGTCAAGAGTCACACCCCCGCCGACGCAAACAGCCGCCCGCCGCCTAGTGCGACTCCATGTGACACTAAGCACCCAGCCCCAGCCGAAGCTCGCCGCCAACGCCGGCGGCGGCCGTCACGCCGACGCAAAACAGCGGCTGGCCGCAGACAGCGCCAGCAGCCGCCAGCAGCCGCCAGACGGCAAAGCCAGTGGCGAGCGCCGCTCCCTCACCAACGCCAGCAGTGGCGCGCCGCGAACATCGGCGGCGTGCAACACTCGGAAGCCCACATCAGCACCCGCCCACAACCAACGCCGGCGGCGAGCGTCACTCCCCAGCCAGCACCAGCGGCCGCCCACAGATAGAGCCGGCGGCAAACGCCGCTGCAAGACAAACGCAAGCATCCGCGAGCCACCAACGCCAACAGCAGGCGCCACCCCCTCGCCAACGCCATCGAAAACCCCCAAATAACGCCAACGGCGAGCGCCACCTCCTCGCCAACGCCATAGCAGCCGCCCGACAAGACCGCCAGCAGCCGCCCTCCAAGCAATGCCAGCGGTGAATGGCATCTGCCTGCCGACGCCAGCAGCCGCTCGCCGCAATCGCCGGCGGTGAGCGCCGCGCTCGCCGCCTGGCGCCGCCGCCTGGTGTCATCGCCGCTCTGTGACGGCTGCCGCCGCCGCCTGCGGCGTTCCGCCGTCCTCACCCCCTACGGCGGCGGCAGCACGACGTCTGGCTTCCGTCGACCTGGCGTTGCTCCCTGTCGCCTGCAAGACATGTGTGGGTGCGGCCGCCACGGCGTCTGTCGTCGCCTTTGCCGCGATGGGCGTCGTCTGTATTGTCGCCGCCAATGCATCAGTCGCTGCCGCTGCCGCTGTCGCTGTCGCGGCCACTGCCATTGGCGCTGTCGTTGCTCATGCGGCGGCGTCTGTCGCTGCCGCCGCGGACGCTTCTGTCGCGGCCACCGCTGCTGCCTCTGCCGTGGCTACCGCAGCCGCAGCCTCGGTTGCGGTCACCTCTTTGGCGTCTGTGGCTGCCGCCGCGGCGTCTCTCGCAGCTGACGCGCGGCGGCTGTTGCGCCAGCCATCGAAATAGGCGCTGTCTGTTGATTCTGCCGCTGCGGCCGTACTGGTTAGCGCCAAAGCGGAGTCTGTCGCTGCCACTGCCGCTGCCGCTGCGACTGTCGCGGCCGCCGTTGTGGTGGCTGGCCGCTGTCCCGGTACGCCAGCGCGCATTGGCGGACGCGGGCCGCCGTCGGCAGGGCTGTCCGGCAAGGCTGACGGCGACACACACGACGCGAAGAGAGAGTCACGCTCCGGATGTTGACGCACACCCGCGTTTGTCAAGAGTTAGCTGTACAGAGTCAAGTGCCAGCACGCCCCCGCGGAACAACCGCCGCGGCCGCTGTGCCGCTGGGAGCCCTGTCCCCCCCCCTGCTTCTTCTACCCAAACTTCTCCTCCCGGAAACAAAACCGAACGTTGAGGCCATACGCGTTCACCTCGGCCGCCGCGTCGGCCGCGTCGGCCTTATGCTGCGCGGCCGCCGCCGGCGTCGCGGCGGCCGCGTCCCGCCGGGCCGCCGCGGTGGTCGCGGCGGCGCCAACGGCAACGGCGGCGGCGGCGGGGGCGGCGACAACGACGGCGGCAGGGACGGGGCTGGCGGCGGCAGTAACTGCGGTGCCTACCGAGGTGACGGCGGAGAAGGTCGACCACCCTGACCCGGTGGTGGCAGTGGTGTTGGTAGAGGCCGTAGTGCTCGACGCAGCCGACGTGCCGCTGGCGGTCCGCGCGAGCGCCAAGTTGGACGAGATGCCGTCCCCGTGCAGCGCCGCCGCGCTCAGCACCCCCCGCGACAGGCCCGCCGCAATGGACCGCCGCATCGCGGCAGCCGCCGCGGACCGCACGTCGGCCGCCATTGCCGGCGGCCCACAAAAAAAGATGCCCACCGTTGTGCCCGACGGGCACCGGTCGGCGGTGGCGGCGAGGAGGCGCGTCCACGCAGGCCGCCCATAGTGCGTGCGGAGGGGCGCGTGGGGGGGGAGCGACGCCATCCACGGCTCCGCCGCGGGAGGAGCACGCGTCAGGTAGCGGTGGAGGTGGACGGCGCCGTCGGCGGCGGCGCCACCGCTGTCGCCACCGCCGGTCACGGGCGGGGGCGGTGGAGGCGGCGGCGAGCGGTGACGAAACGAGGCGGCGCTGCCGCCCGTCGGCGACGACAGCGGCGACGAAAGCGGCGCGTCGTCGTCGGCAACAAGCGGCCACAGCTCCTCCACCAGCCACGCGTCGTCGGTGGGCGTCTTGGCCGTCCACAAAAAGTCCACGCGCGTCGTCGCGACCGCTCCCCCCGTCGCGGCGGGCGGCCGCTCCGCGAGCGCCACCCGCGCGCCAATCACGCGGTGCAGCCGGAAGCTGTACGCCGCAAACAGGCCCGGCCACAGGAAGGCCAAGTCAAAGATCCACCACCACGACACGCTCGCGCCGGTGCGGGTGGCCAGGTAGAGGACGTCGGTGATGACGTTCACCCACGAGATGGGCAGCAGGAACACACAGTCGACGAGGGAGCCCCAGTGGCGAAAGTACGCGGCGGGCCCGAGCTCGTGCGCCTCGAGGAGCACCGACGCGGTGAGCGGGATGGCCGACGCGGCCGACAGCACCAGGTCCACCGCCGTCAGCGCCGGGTACCGGTACAGGCCCGTGCCGGCAGTGGCGGGGGAAAGGGCGCCAAAGATGAGCGCCATCGCAACGAGCGTGTAGCGGATGGCGACCGTCCAGACGAGCAGCATTGAGCCGAGGACCGAGTGAAGGATCTGCAGCGCGAGAACCCGCGCCGGCCGCCGCCGCCGGGGGGGACCCCCGCCGCCGCCAGCAGCAGCAGCGCTGCCGCCATCCGTGACGCCACCGCCGCCCACGCCGCCGTCATCGTCAAAGCCGCTGCCGCCGCCGCGCGGCTCGTCGGCAGCAGCGCGGTCGCCCGCTCGGTCGAGCAGCCGCGGCTCGGGCTCCTCGCCCGGGGCGGCGCAGCCAAAGCTGCCGCCTCCGCCAACGCCGCTGCCGCTGCCGCCACAGACGCTACTACAGCTGCTGACGACGCTCACGGCGCTGCCGTGGGTGCCGCCGACCGTCGCCGCGGCGGCGGTGCGCAGAGGGGGGGGGAGACCCCCGCCAGAGGCGCGCCGCGGCCACGACGCGGACCGGTCGGGGGGACCGCCGCCCCCCGCTGGGCCGCGGGTGGCCCGCGCAGACGGCGGCGGCGCGGCGGCGGCGACCAGCGGCGACCACGCCGCGAGGCCGCTGTCCCGCTCCCCCCCCCGCGCCTCAACGTCTGGCTCGCTTTCGGCGCCGTCGGTGGCCGAGGAGACGTCCCCCCCGTCCGCCTCGGTCACGTCTGCCACCCACGGCTTACCCCATCCGTCGGGCGGCTGCACCTTCGCGGCGGCCCCGCCTGGGCCGCTGCCCGCCGGCTGGTGGCCCAGCTGATGGCCGCCTCCCGCCCCCCCCCCCGTCCTCCATTCCCGGTCGTCTGCGGCCGCCGCCGCCGTGGCAGCGTCGCGTTGGACCGCCGCGGCCCCCTTTAGTCGGTGGTGAATGTCCTTGGTGATGGCCACAAACGGGGTGGCGCCGACGCCGCCGCCCACCAGCAGCACCTGCTCAAACTGCCCCCAGTGCTGCGCGGGCGCCCCGTACGGCCCGCGGATGCGGATGGAGAGGCCGCCGCCGCCGCCGCCACCGCGGCTGCCGCCGTCGCCTCCGCCCTCCGCGAGCAGGTCGTGGAGGGCGGCGGTCCACGCGCCCGCGCGGGCAATGTAAAACGTCATGCCCGCCTCGTGAGGCGCGCTCGCAATCGTAAACGGGTGCCACTGCGTACGGCTAATCGCCGGCACGCACACCTGCGCGTACTGGCCGGCAAGATACGGGAACGCCCGCGGCAGGGACAGGCGGAGGACACTGCCGGCCGCGCCCGGCACGGAGACAACGTCGGCGGCGGTGAGGGAGACCGTGACGCCCACCGTCCGCACCGCGAGGAGGGCCTTGTCGGCGGCGTAGAGCAGCAGCGGCGGGAGGACATATCGATACGTGACGTGGGTGCCCCGGTGGACGCCGTGGAGGAAGAGGAGGGGGAAAAAGGCCGCCGCCGCCGCAACGTGAACGACATAGAAGAGCTCGTAGTGGCCGCGGCGGACGCGGGGGGCGGCCACCGCGACGAGCGCAGCGAGCACCGCCACCAGCAGCATGCCCGTAATAAAGAGGGAGGTCGTGCCCGTCAGGCCGCCGCGCCAGTCAATGGTTCCGACCGTCGCGTAGCGTGCCACGTGCGCGGCCGTGTGCACCGCCGCGGCGGCAAGGCCGACCACGCCCACCACCGAATGAAACGTGGGCATGGCCGCGTCGAGCGGCAGGAACAGGTTGAGCACCGTCCCCCGCAGCGCCGTCATCGTCAACCGCGCGGCGAGTAGGATGACCGCCGCGGCGTTGAGCGTCAGCACCGCCCCCGCGCCACGGCCGGCGGAGAAGAGCCACCGCACCGCCGCGCGGTCGGCGGCGCGGCGGCGCCATTCGGGGGTGGCGAGCGCGTAAAAGGCAACCGCGTTGGCGGCGGCATAGACGACGGCAAAGGAGAGGGAGAAGGCGTTGGACTCGAGCCACGACTCGAGCCACACCACCGCTGCGCGGAGGTGGGGGCGCCGCCGCCACCGGTGACGGGGGGGGGGGGGGGGGGGTCGGCCATGCTGCCGCCCTGGCGGACGCCGCTGCCGCTGTGCGCCGCGGCGGGCCGCAAAGACCCGATACGGGTGGGACGCTACCGGTTGGGGCCGCCGCTCCGCCAGCCCGTCGAAGGCAGGAGGTGGCATGTGCGGCGGCAGCGCCGCTCGTCGCCCCCGCCGAACCCATTGCAGCAGACCCCTCCACACTCCCCTTGCGCAGGCCGCGCGGAGCCGCCGCGGAAAGCGCGCCCAGCCTCACGCCGCGGCCGCGGCAGCGGTGGGGAAGCAATGCAAGGTCGCCCCGCCGCCCTCCCGACATGGCGAACCAAGAAGCACCTTTGGCAGGGCTGCAACGCCACCATCGGGACAGATCGCGCCGGGGGGGGCGTAGATAGAGGTCCGCCGCGCTGCCGGGCCGCAACGGCGGGACGGGAGGTAGAGGACGGCGGCGCGTACGGACGGGTCAACACAAGAAGGCCTCAAGAAGTGGAGTCGGGAGGTGGGGGACTGTCAAGCATGGAGCCATGCGTGGAGTCTCGTGCGTGCTCACGCCCACCCACCGAAACTGTAGCAGGATCGACAGGTCCAGGCCGAAAATATTATTCAATCACCAGTTTGCCAAATGTCAGAAACCTGTGTGTCTATCGGCCCACTTATAATAGGCTTTTGACATTTCATTGAACATACAGTACACTCGCGTGCTCGACGTTTTCAATTCCGCCATTGTGTGTACAACAAACGGAACGACCAGGCGCCCTCCATGACCGCAGGCCAGCGCCACCTTTCCTCCCGCGTTCTAGTAGTGCGTGTGACCGACTGTCTACAACGACACTCGCGAAGTCTCATGCCAAGCAGATCCGCGGTGCCAACTCACAATAGACAGCGCGAAGAAGACTGAACAGCCCGAAAGAGAGGCGGGCGTGAGATGTCCTCATGGAACTTGCCCCTCAGACACTATGTACATAGACAGAAAGCGCCTTTGAAGACAGGTGTACTGCCGTGAACAGATGCAGGAACGATATCGGCATGGGCGACCCGCCTCACGAGGGGGCCATCGTGTGAGTTCGGAAGCAGAGAACAGGGGAGGGTGCCGAGCGGGGTCACCGTGAAGTGTTGCTGCGCTGCTGGCTGACAATTGCTCTGTACATCTTGACATCAGCTTTGGTGGGGTGCCCAGTGTGAGACTCCACCGCCGTTCAGAACGCCCGCGCGGCAGACAGGCAGACGCGTACTCTGTACGCGGACGATGCTGGAACAAAACGTACATCGTGTGCAGTTGTTCTTCCGGTAGAGGTTTCTTGACATCCATCAAATAGTCTTGGAGGGTGACGCACTGGTACGCGTTATGGTAATGAACTTTATCCATGGCATCTGTCGATAAAATTATTCATTCCTTTTTCGCCGGGCTCGTGGCGTGTGACGATGTGCGGACGGAGCCCCAGTCTGGAAGGGTCGTCCACCGCAGTCGAGGGCACACGATTGATCCGCCTCTGCCCCAACAGGATCATGCTGGTTCACGGTGATCAGTATCTTTCCGTCCCCGTCCGCACGTGTGTCCTCGCATCACATGCAAATGGGCTCCCATCGTCACAAAGTGTACAGACGGAACGGAGCCAGAAAACAAGCGCGGCACGCACCCGGTCACAATGACGAAAGAAGCTTCAATCCTGGGAGATACTTCAACCTGGAAATGTCACGCTCATGCTTGACCAGCTTCCCAGCTTCGTATGTATGGAGCACGTAGGACCCCACGTGCAGGACACCGCCCGCGCCGGCCGAGGCGGCTTCTACAGCCCCCGATCGTCTACCGCGTCCGCAGGGACCCCCCAGTCGGAGAGGACGCACCCCGCGCTTTCGTGGGGTGGCCCGGTCCTGCCTGGCGTCACCCCTTCTGGACGCGCGCGCCCGAGCCAGTAGGGCGCTGCCTGAGCTGGCTGGGTCGGATTCTGCGTGGGCAACATCTACGCGGATGAAGGCAAGTCGCCTGAAAAGGTATGTCCCACGCTTGCCTGCTCTTTGTTACACGTATGGTTTGGGGAGCGTCTATTGAACGGTGGTGCGGAGCGGCCACCGGCGCGGTAAGCCCGACCACCAGGGGTGGCTGGCCGCCACTGTGTGGAAGCAGCCGTCACCTGGACGTGTTTCCAAGGTGCGCGCGGGGGGAATGCCAGCGTGAGACCGCCCGAGCGAGGGCGCGGTGACAGCCGTGGGCGTCACGCGGCCAACCTCTCTCGTCTCATTTGATGCACCTGCACTCCCCACCTGTCTTGGTGCCTGATTGCCACCTTTCAGTTTGGGTTGGGGATGGCTCAGTTCCTCCAACGCCTCCTCTCTCTTGGTCTCCTCAACGTCGTCCCAGTAACAGTAAGCCTGGGGACTCCGAGGCCTTGCGACTCTCGACGGCGGCAGCGGCGCCGACAGCAGCAGCAACGGCGGCGGCAGCGAGCCATGGTCACGCCGTGGCAGTGTCGAAGCCACGTGCCGAACAAGCAGTCACCGCCGCCGGGTGGTTCACCACTGCAGGAGAGAGAGGGGCGAGCTGCCGCGTCCAGAGCAATGCAGGATTGATTTGTTTGGAAAATCACCCGACCGCTTCGAAAATGTGCGAGTCAGGAACCAAGTTTCGAATAAAGCCTACTCAAAGCAGAATGTCGTCGCAGCACAGCGCAAAGTTGGACTCAGAAGGCCGCTCAAGACGGCTGTCGGTCGTCGGAGGTGCTCACGAGCATGCCCCATCAGACAACATTCGCCGAGACAGGAAGCGCCGCTAAAAGCAGACGTACATGCGGACGGAGCCCCATTCTGGAAGGGTTGTCCGTTTCAATCGGGGGCGCACGATTGATCCGCCTCTGCCCCAGCAAGATCACCCTTGTTCACGGTGATCCGTCTGGCCTCGTCTGCGCGTGCGTCCTCGCCTCCCGTGCAAGTACCGTCCGTAAATGCACAGGCACAACGGAATCAGACAAGATCACCCGCTCACACCCCGTCTCCTTGACGAGCGCCGTTGCATCCACGGACACAACTTGGCTTGGGATTGGGACGCTCCCGCACGAGCCAGCTCTTCCGCTCTCGCGTCGAGCAAGTGGGACGGCGCCTCGCGGTCGCTGTCCCATCCTGCAACGATGGCGGCCGCGCTCCGCTACAGATTGTCCCACTCGAGAAGGATCCCGAGGTGCGGCCGCCTGTGTATTCATAGCCGCCCGTTGGCCGGGTCCACTTCTCGTGGCCACGTCAGAAGGGAGGCGGCCTCCCAGATGACAAGTGAGGCGCGCTCATTGGACGTGCCGTCTGGCTCATTTGGAAAGACCAGAGGCACGCCAAGCTGCGCTCTTGGTCCGCGTCCCCCACGCCCACGCTGGTGGCTGCCCGACCGGGGGCGCCCGCGACGCCGCCACAGGCGCGGCGCCCTCCCCCCCCCTCCTCCCACCGCTGCTGCCGGCCTCGTCTCCCTGCGTCTGCGGCGGCCGCCCCACTCCCCGCGCGCGTTTGCGGTTGCGTCTCCCGACGGTGCGAGGAGCGCCCACCCGACCGGCGCACGCGGTCGTCCCCGCCCATTGCTGACGGCCCCCCCCACGCTCAGAGGTCCGCCGCGGCCGCCACGATCGTCGCCCGCGGCGACAGCGTACCCATCCACCCCTCCTCTCACCGTCGTTTGCTGTGCCGCGGCCGTCGCGGGGCGGCGCCGCCCCCCGGTTGCGGACGTTGGTCGCCCCGCCCCCCCCCTCCCCCCGTGGACGGACCCATGGCGGCGCCCCCCCCGCCCCCCCCCCCCCCCCGGCGCGGCCGTCGCGGCCGCCGCCGCGGCGGCGCCACCCCCCGCCGACCCGCCGCCCGCGGCCGCCGCCGGCGGCGGGTACCGCCCGACCAATGACGACCTGCCGCCGCTGCGGCACCTGCTGCACCCCGCGTACGGGCCGCCACCGCCGCCGCGGTGTCGGGCAGAGCTGCGGGTGCTCGCGTTCCTGCGGGCGGTCAAGGAGAAGCCGCGGTGGGCGGAAAAAGTGGGCGACGACGCGCTCGTCGAGCGGTGGCTCGCCGAGGCGCCCGTCGCCCCCGCCGCCGCCGGGGCGGGCCGCCGCGGTAGCGACGCCGCCGCGTCTGGCGGCGGCGGCGGCGGCGGCGGGGGTGGCGACGCGGCGGGCGGTGGTCCGCCGCCGCCGCCGCTGACGCGGCCAATGCTCGACGCCGCGCTCGCCGAGCTCCGCGCCGACGCCGCGCGGTGCGCGGGCATGCCGGGCCGCGCCTACCCGTCGGGCGTGGAGCTGGTGTGGGTCGCCGACGAGCTGGTGCCGCCCGCGGTCGCGGCGGACCTGGCCGCCGCGCTGCGGCCGCTCGAGGCGCGGCCCGTCGACTGGCACCCCGCGTCGGCGGGGCTGGTGCGGGACCTGCTGCACCCGTCGCTCTACTGCTATGTGAAGGGCGTCAGCCGCGTGCGGGACGCGCCGGCGCTGGCGGCGGACGTGCCGTGGGCGGACTTTTTGGTCAGCGGCACGCCGCGGCCGGCGGTGGCGGAGGCGGGGGATGACGGTGGCGGCGGCGGCGGCGGCGCGGGCGGCGGCCGCCGGCGGGTGCGGCGGGGGCGGTGGGGCAAGCCGTTGCCCGACCTGTCCCCCCAGTACCAGTGGCTGCCGTCGACGGTGGGGGTCTCTGCAGACGGCCGCCGCGTGGACGTGCTGTCCCACTACATTGTCGGCCTGCACCCCGTGGATGACGCGCCCCTGTACCGGGTGCTGGAGCGGCTGCTCGCCGCGTTTGTGCCGCTGTGGGAGGCGGTGCTGACCGACGCGTCGCGGGGCCTCCGCGAGCGGTACCCCGTCGACCTGTACGAGCTGGCGTGCGACGCGGACGACCAAGAGGCGGAGGGGGACGAGGGCGACGACGACGAGGACGATTATTGGGAGCGCCGCGTCGAGCGGCGGCGGGCGCACCTCGCCGCCGCGCTGCCGCCGCTGCTGTCCAAGCTGGCGGCCACGCCGCCGCCGGCCGAGCCGCCACGCCTCTCCCTCGCCGGCCGCAAGCTCCGCGTCGTCGTCAAGGTCAGCCGCATCGAGCTAACGCCCGACCGTCCCGCCTACCCAGGCGGCGTGTGGCACCTGGAGGGCGTGCCCGCGGAAGCGATTGCCGCGACGGGCATCTACTACTATGAAAACACCAACACGGCGGGCAGCCGCCTCGCCTTCCGCACCGCCATCCAGGAGCCCAACTACGAGCAGAATGACGAGGACGGGGTGGCCACCGTGTACGGCCTGCGCGATGAGGGCGCGCTGAACCAGCCGCTGGGCTCCATCGCCACGTCCACACCTGGCCGGTGCGTCGCGTTCCCCAACATCCAGCACCGGGTGCTGCCGTTTGGGCTGGCCGACCCGTCCCGCCCCGGCCGCCGCTCCATCGTCGCCTTTTTCCTCGTCGACCCGGCCGCCGCGGCCGACGCCGCCGCCCTCACCGCCGACACGGTGCCGCCACAAGACGCGGCCTGGTACGCCACGGAGCTGGCGCGCCTCCCCGCGGGCGCCAACCACCTGGGCTGCCTGCCGCCCGAGCTGCTCGACGGCGTCGTGGCGGCCACGGGCGAGTGGATGACCGCCGCCGACGCGCGGCGGCACCGGGAGCGGCTGATGGCCGCCCGCGCCATCCAGGTGGCGGAGGACAATGCGGAGTTGTACGAGGCCGAGTTTTCGCTGTGCGAGCATTGACCGGGAAGGGGGGGGGGGGGGGGGTGGGGGCGGTGGCCAGGGAGCGGGGGTGTGGCTGCGATGGGTTGCAACGCGGCGCGGCGCCGGTGGTGGTGGGGGGCGCTGCGAGTGGTCGCAGCAGAGGGTGCACGGCGCTTCCAGTATATTTATGATGGAGAGCCTCTGCCGACGACGGGCTGAGGGGGCGGCGCCGGTGGCCGCGGATGTGGCTGCCACGGGGTGTGGCACGGCGCGGCGCGGCGCGGCGCCGGTGGTGGTGGCGGGGAGCTGCGACGAGCCGCGGCGTAAGGGAGCGCGGCCTTGCCACGCTCACTTGTGGGTGAGGGGCGCCACCAACGGCGGCCGACTCGCGGGCGGAAGGCTGCTGCGCGTGCCGCGGTGGGTCCGCGGCCGGGTGGGGCGGCGGTCTGCCAAAAGAGCGGTGTGGTGGCCGGTCCCAAACGACCTGGGGGTGGGGGGGGAGCTGCCGCGGCTCCCGCCGCTGCAGATGGACCTCCCCCCGCTCCCACCTCCGCCGCCACCACCAGTGTCCCGCCCTGTCCTCCTCGCAGTCAACGCCACCGCCGCTATCATCGCCTCAGTGTCTCCCGCGTCCCACCCTACGACCGCCACCCCCGCGGGTAGCGGTAGTACCGGTACAGCACGTGTGCGGGCGATATCCGACTTCCTGTGACCTTGTACTCATCGGAAGATACACAGAGACATAGTCATAGGCACCCACCAGCACTCCGTTCATTTCTTGTGCAGCTACCCACGACTGGAAGACCCGTTGACTGCATCGCTTCCATCGACGATGCGGTCATGGTCGGCTTCTTCAGCTTGCAGCTTGCAGGTGCTCCCCTCCTCCGTTTCCGCCCTCCTCGCGTCTACCCGCCTACCACTGGCGGGGGTGGACGGCACCGCGCACGGCGTCCCTCCCCCCCCCTCCCCTTCCAAACCTTACTGTACAGGCACTCTTCCCCCCCAGCCACCTCCGCTGCCCCCCCACCGCCTCACCCCCCCCCCCACCCGTCTGTCTATCCCCCCTCCCCCTCCTCCGTGGCCTCGGAAGTCGACGGCCGCCGCCGCGGCGTCAGCCGCACCCACACGGGCGCCACCGGCACGGCCGTCCCAAACGCGGTCGCATAGTCCGCGGCTGGCAGGACCGGCGGCGCGCCCGCCCCCCCCCCCCCCCCCCCCCACCCCCCGGCGCGTTGACCAGCGTCAGCGTGTAGCGCCCGAGCAGCCCGACCCACAGCCGCTGCAGCGCCGTCTCGGCCACCCGCCGGCCGATGCACGCGTGGGGCCCCCACGCAAACGCGTACAGCGTGCGGTCCGCCTCGGCGGCGCGCCACCGCCGGCCCGCCGGCGGCACAAACCGCGTCGGCGAGAAGGTGTCGCCCGCAGCGTGTGCGGCGCCGCGGTTCATGTCGAGGGTGGAGAGGAGGACGGTGCGGCCGTCGCCGGGGACGGTCCACCAGCCGTCGCGGCCGTCGCCGCCGGGGCCTCTGTCGCTGCCGCTGCTGCTGCTGTCGGTGGTGCTGCCGCCGGTGGGGCGGCCGGGGGGGGGGACGACAAACGGCGCGCGCGCGGTGCGGAGGGCGGGCGTCACAAAGTACATGCGCAGCGCCTCGGCCCACACCGCCTCCATCGTGGGCAGCCCGGCGGGGACGGCGGCGGCGGCGGCGGCGGCGGCGGCGGCGGCGGCGCCGTCCCCCTTGCGTCGCTCCGCCACGAGCAGCGCGTCGATCTCGTCCACGACCGCGGCGGTCAGCGGCGGCTCCGCCGCGGCGGCCAGGTGCGCCACCGCCCACGCGCCCGTCGCGTACGTGTTGATGTGCAGCGCGACGAGGATGCCGTAAATGTGGACGGCCACCTGCAGCGGCGTTGCCGGCGGCGGCGGGGACGTGGCGGCGAGGCCGTCGAGGAGCGCGGCGAGGTAGGTGCCCGGCTCGGCCGCGTCGGTGCCGTCCATGACGCGCGCCACGTGGGCGGCGAGCGGGAGGAAGCCGCGGTCAAAGGCGGCGCCGACGGCGGGGCGGGCGCGGCGCGTCCAGCGCGGGGTGAGGAACCACGGCAGCGTAAACGCCAACGACTGCCACTCGGCCATGCCCGCCGCGACTTGGCCGCCAGCGGCGGCTTCAAAGCGGGAGCCCAGAAAGATGGCCACGCCGCCCCGCAGGACCGCCTGCGAGACGGTGGGGAACAGGTCCACCGTCACGCCGCCGCCGTCGGCGGCGTCGGCGGCGGCACGGTCCCCCCCCGCCGCGGCGGCGGCATCGCACGCGCGGCGGAGCTCGGTGGCGACGACGCCATCGAGGACGGCCTTGACGCCGCCCCCCCCCACCCCCCACGACCGCAGCAGCAGCGCCCGCATCGTTGCCTGCAGCGCCGGCAGCACGTGCCGCTCAAACGCGGGCGCGTCGGCGCGGAGTGCCGGCTCCGTCGCCGCCGCCGACGGCTCCATCGCCCGCCGCGCGGCAACGTGCACCGCGTCGGCCGACAGGACCGCCTCGGGCAGGCCGACCGTCGCGGCGGTCGCGGCGGCGGCCACGACGGCGGTCGCGAGTGGCCGCCCGCACGCGGTGATGGTGATGGCCGACGCGCCGCCAGCGGCGGCGGCGGCGGTGAGGAGGACCCGCTGCGGCATGGCACGGAAGCCGGGGGTGGCGGTGACGGCGAGGTAGAGGAGGCGGAGGAGGCCAACGGTGGGGGGGGGGGTGGGTAGGGGGGCGCGCCCCCCGCGCCGCCGCCCACCCCGACCCCGGCCGCCGCCGCCGCCGCGGCCGACGGCGGCGGCGGCGGCGCGTCGGCCGACGGCGGTCCCCGCGGCGCCGCGTGGCCGCCCGGGACGGCCGCCGCGGTCACCGGGGGCACCCGCCGCACCGGCGGCGGCACGCCGGCGGGCCGCCCGCGGCGGCCGCCGCGGCGGCCGCCGGCCACCGCGACGCCGCGGCCGCCGGCACGGCGTGGCCGCAACGCCGCGGCGGGGGGTGCGACAAAGGTGGCGGCCGCCGTCGGGGGGGGGGAGGGGGGGGTGGCCGCCGCCATCGGGCGGGGGGGGGGGGGGGGAGGGGCTGGCCGCCGCCGGCCGGCGACTGCAGCAATGGGGAAAGTGGGAGGGGGGGGGGGGAGGGGGGGGGGGGGGGGGGAGGGACGTGACGTCCGCCGCGGCAGCGGTGGCAGCGGCCGCAGCGGCACTGCTGCCGCGTGCGGGCAGCGGCACCACCGACGCGCACGGCAGCGGCGGCGGCGGCGGCGGCAGCGGTGGCGGCGGCAGCAATGGCGGCGGCGGCGGCGGCGGCAGCGGTGGCGGCGGCGGCGGCAGCGGTGGCGGCGGCGGGGTGGACAGGTGTATCCCTGCAGGCCCGGTGCCACCCGCGGCGGCCGCCACGACCGCGCGCGGGGGGATGCGCGGCCGCCGCCGCCGCGAGCCGCCGCCGCCGCCGCCGCGGGCGGGCCGCCCCCCCCCGGCAGGCCGCCCCGCCCCCGCCCAGGCCGGCGCCAGCGGCGCGTCGCCACGGTGGCGGCCGCCCGCGCGCGGCGGCCGTCGACGGGGGGGCGGGGGGGGGAGGGGGGACGCGGCGGTGTCAGCTGGACCCGCGGCAGGCTGGCGGCGGGTGTGGCGGGCGGGGGGGCGGGGGGGGAACCGGCGGCGGTCCCCCGCGGCGGCGGCCGGCAGGCGGGGGCGGTTGGAATCGGCGCGGCGGCGTGGCGGCGGCGGCGGCGGCCGCCGCGGTCGCGAGCGCGCCGCCCATCGTCAACAACTTTGTTTTCCCCATCGAATGCTGCAAACCGCGTCGGCTTCGATGGCGCATCAGCGTTGGGTCTCGGGCTAGAGTCGATACGGCGTTTCGATGCGCCATCCGCCGACGGGGCTTCGATAGGCGCCAAGTCGCGAGACCGAGAACTACAGCACACGTGACCGTGGGATTTCCGAGTCTCGTGTGCGCCTGCGTTGCAGTAGAATCGTATCGGCTGCCCATCTCCTCCGCATCGCTCTATAAGGTGCCGATGCGAGTGGCGGGCGACACTGCGCTCCGCCCTGCTCGCAGTTTTTCGTCAGCGCACCACCCAGGACGCGACGGGGCACCCTCCCAATGTGCCCGCCACGTCCGTCGCCACCACCACGTCGCCGCCACCACTACGCTGCCCCCACCAGCCCACCACCACCACCACCCCGCCAGCCACCACCCCGCCAGCCACCGCCCCACCACCACCGCCCCGCCAGCCACCACCCCGCCATCCTCAACGCCGGCCACGCACACGGCCGGGGAGCACCTCAGCTATCCCGCCACCACAAGCCTGCCGCCGACACAACCCCCGCCGCCCCCGCCGCTGACTTGTACATGCCGCCGCCCTTGCCGCTGCTGCCGCCGCCGCCGCCGCCGTCTTGTTCTTGTCGCCGCCCGCTGCCGTCGTCGCCTCCGCCACCGCCGCCCTTGCCGCCGCCGCCGCCGCCGCCGCCGCCGTCTTGCACTTGCCGCAGCCGCCACCAACGCCGCCGCCGTCGATCTTGCCGCCGCCGCCAACGCCGTCGACCTTGCCGCCGCCGCCGCCACCGCCGCCGCCACCATCACGCCCCTCCCCTCAGCTGCCCCTTCGCTCTCGCCATCCACCGCCGCCCTATCCCCCTCCCCTCAGCTCCCCATACCCCTCGCGCCCACACCCAAAAAACAATAAAACAACAGCTAAAAAAAAAAGAAAAAGGCAGTAGCACAAGTGGCAGCTGCGAGAGAAGCGATGGCCGAGTCAGGAATGGCACCAGCTGGCGGTGACGGCAGAGGCGGCGGCGTGTCGGCGTGCCCCCCCCCCCCCCCCAACCCTCACCACCCAAGAAGCGACGGGGCACCGTCCCAAAGTGCTCCACCACGTCCGCCGCCACCACTACGTCGCCACCACTACGTCGCCGCCCCCACCACCCCACCACCACCACCGCCCGACCACCACCACCCCGCGAGCGACCACCCCACCACCACAACCCCGTGACCTCCACCCCGCCATCCTCAACGCCGGCCACGCACACGGCCGAGGAGCCCCCCAGCTACCCCGCCACGTCCGTGACCGTCGCCAACACCGCCCGCCAACGTCGCCACCACCACCACGCCGTCGGCAACACACCACCATCACACAAAAAACAACCACCAAAAAACCACCACCTAAACACCACCACCCAAGCACAGCCACGTCCCCATCCCACGACAACCGAAACCTCCACCCGTCGCCTACCACAGCCGCCACCCCGCTCCCACCCTCCCAGAACGCGACAGGGCATCCCCCCGAAGTGCCCCGCCACGTCTGTTGCCGCCCCCACCCCACCGCCACCACCCTTCCGTCACCACACGCCGCCACCACCAGCCCACCACCGCCACGCCACCACCACCCCGCCCACCAGCACACCACCCCTCAATCACCCTGCCGCCACACCAGCCCCCCCCAACACACTTACAACGCCAGCAATGGGGGCAGGCGAAGCACCCCCGCGGCTGCCCCACCCGCCCCGCCCTTGTCAGCGCCGCCGCCGTCGTCGCCGCCACCAACGCCGCCGCCGTCGTGCCGCTGCCGCCCTTGCCGCCGCCGCCGTCGCCGCTGCCGCCGCCGCGGCCGGCCGCGGCGGCCCGCGGGCGGCGGCGCCTCGGCAACCGCCGCGGCTGACCGCCGCGGAGCCGCCGCCACGCGCAGCGGCGACCAAATCGACCGCCGCGGCGGCCATGCCCGCAAGTGACGGTAGCGGCGGCCGCGGCAACGACAGCGGCGGCAGCGGCGGCAGCGGCAGCCGCGACGGCACGGCGGCGGGGACGCCGCCGCCGCGGCGGCGCCCTCCCTGACGCGGCCCGCGTCGCGTTCTCCACCACCCCCGCCCAGCGCGCGACGCGGCGGCGCCGACGCCCGAAGCGAGCAGCAGCGCCTTTAGCGCCTCGTGCACGCCCAGCTGCACCGCCCGCGTCGGCAGGTGCCCGCGAGCAGCCAGCAACAAGCTCCCCACCGCGTCACCGATGCACGCGGCGAGCACCAGACGCCGGCACCGTGACAGGTCCCGCGCCCTCTCCGCGAGAACCTTCTCAGCCACCGCGTGCAAGCCCTGCGTGCGCGCCCCGGACGGCTGCGCGCCGACCAACGTCCTCGCCAGCCCCGCGACAAATCTGCGCGCGGTTATCCGTGGCCATGTGGCCAAGATGTAGCCCATGCCCATTTGTACTTTTGCTGGTGACTTATGAGTCCGTCGACTGAATGTTTGAGAGACCTTAGAAACTGATCATCAAGTGCTAATAAAAACGTATTGATGTCCAGCAAGTCCAACTCGGGGACAGGCGTGTGAGGCTGTGCTGTGCTTCGCTCGACCTTGACCCCGCGCCACCGCGTGCGGACACGGGTCAACCGCACGGAGACTGGCAGTAGTACTAGGCCTAGCCGCTGCTGATTTGAGTCCTTAGGTGCCGCCAGAGCATCTGCGCTTCTCAAACAGAACTTTCCTGTTCGTCGTCAAGCGTCGTCTTCCTCACTCGCCAAAACCATGTCCACCATCTCGTCAATGGCCTGGGAGTCGTCCTCAGCCGCCAGCCAGCACCGGGCGACCTGCTCTTTCTGCTCCCGCCCGACTCCCTCGACATGGCCAGACGTGATGGCTTCACTACCAGACCAGCAGGCGGCTCGGCCGGGACGACTGAACGGCGGGCACACGTCATTGCTCATCACTCTTTGTAATTGACACGATTATCAGCGTCGTACGGTTCTAAGTGCACAACCAGGAATTTAGAAGTCAGCCGGGCATGGAGACAGTACGCTGTAGAGGAGTTGATCTCGGGATATCTGGCTTGGTTATGTGCGGACCACACAGAACCAAGCCACACTTAACCGGATACAGACTGTACCTGTTGCCCGCCGGGGCGAGCGCCTGGTGCGCGGGGCTCCGAGGTCGACGAAACAGAGGCCAAGTCCCACGCGAGCCAGCAGGCACGGATAGGGTCGGTTCATTGTCGGCCAAGTCGCGTGATCCGCTCGGCTGGCCAATCAATGCGCTTCCGCACTGTCGCTCTCGAGATAGCTAAACGCCTGCCTGTAAAGGACCTCATCGACGGCGCGAGGTTACAGCCCATCCCAGGATGGGCTCGATACGCAAACCGTCGCGTATCGGACGGCGCGTCGAAACCCCGTTTCGATGGTTGACACTGCATCAAAAAAGTCGATACGGGTGTCGATGCGCAAAACGAAAGAGCTGACGATCGTCTGGGGGATCCGCAGCGGGTCGGCGGGCTCCCCTCCCCCCCCCCCCCCCCGCCGCTCCGCCGCGCCGACGCGTCCGCGTCGGCGGGTGCGCGGTGGCCGCCCGCCGCGGGGGGGGGGGGGGGGACGCGTGCCGCCGCGCGGCTCCCGCGACGGCCCGCCCGCCGCCGTGCCGCCGCGCGGCCGTCGCGGCCGCCGCGCCACCGCGGGCGGCGGCCGTCGACGCGCCCGCCGCGCGCGCGCGGGGGGGGGGGGGGGTGGCCGCCGCCGACCCGCCCGCGCGTGGTGGGGGGCGCGCCGCGGCAGCGGTGGCGTGGCGGCGGTGGTGGTGGCGGTGGCGGTGGCGGTGGCGGTGGCGGTGGTGGTTGGGGGATGGGGGGGGGCGGGGGGGGGTGGTGGACGCCGCTGCCACTGCGCGGGCGCCGCTGGAAGGGGGGGGGGGGTGGGGGGGGGAGGTGGACCAGCACACGCGCGCGTGCGCGCTGTGGCCGTCGAGGCGGGCCGCGCGGGCCGCCACGCCGGCGCGTGCAGGCGCGCGGTGAGGGGGGGGGACGTTGGGAGGCGGGGTGGGGGGGGGGGGGGGGGGGCGCGGGTCGGCGCGTGACGCCCCGTGCCGGGGGCGGCGCGTGACGCCCCGTGCCGGGGGCGGCCGCCCACGTGGCGGGCTGCCGACGGCCCGAGCCGCGGCAGGGGGGGATCGCCGCGACGCGCAGGGGGGGGGGGGGGGGGGGGGGGGGTGTAGGGGTGTGCAATGTCACGATCTGTCATGAAATTTCATGGAAATGTCCGACCCCTCTCACTGTCGCCTTCCTACGCGATGTCGTGACAGGAAATTTCTTTCCGTTTCTTTCCGACACGTGGCTTGCACACGGGAATGGAGTATATATCCCCACCACGTGTCCACAACTCCGCACTGCCGCTCGCTCTCCTTCCTTGCGGAACGACTGCTCGTCGTCGCCATCACTGTCCCTGCTTCCGTCTTCGTCCGCCTCGGATACTGAGTCTCACCTCCCACACCACACCCCACCTCAACCAAACACCATGGTTCTTCATCCCCTACGCCCCCCGCGGAGCCAGCGGGCTGTTAACAACACCTGGGTGGGGCGGTGGCTGGGGCGACGGCGGGGGCGATACCCGCCGGGGCGGCGGCGGCGGCAGCGGCAGCGGCAGCGGCGGCAGCGGCGGCGGCGGCAACCCATATGCGGTGTCGGGTGGTGGCGGCGGTGGCGCCGGCGGTGGTTCCATTCGGCTGGGCGCGGCGCCCGCGGCGCCCGCGGCGGCGGCCACGTCGGCGAGCGCCTTCTACCCCCTTTCTTCCTCCTTTTCCTTTTCCCCCTCCTCCTCCTCTTACCCCCCGGTGGGCCGCACGTGGAGCGACAACCGCCGGCGGTGGGGGGACCCCCCCGCGGCGGCGGTGGGGGTCTCTTTCAGGGACCTTCCCGGCCGCTCCCTTTGTGGCCGCCGTGCAACCACGGCGCCCGCGTCGTGGCGGGCGGCCGCGTCCCGGTGCGGGCTGCCCGTCAGGGCGGGGGGGGTGCTGCGGCTGGGGCACGACCGCCGCGTGCCAGGGGGCGGGGGGGGGGGGCGGGGGATTTTTTTTTTTTTTTTAAGGAGGGGGGCAGTGGCGGTGAGGCGGTGACAAGGGAGCGGGTGCTGTGAAGCTGTTGTGCGTCAGACTGTGCTGAGCCAATCAGGGATGGAATTGGGAACGGTCCTGGCTCAGAAGTCCTTTTTGGCTTCAGGAAGGGACGTCCCTCTGTCGAGCGATGTCCCCCTTTTTCCGACAGCGGGCAGAGAAAGACAGCAGCAAATCTGTCCCGGGCCTTTCTGCACATCCCTAGGGGGGTGCCGCTGGCCGCCGTGCGAGCACCGCGGCGGCCGGGCGGCCGACGCTGCTGGCGGGGGGCGCCGCGCGCGCCTGGGGGGGGGGGGGGTGCATCGCGGTTGGGGGGGGGGTGCATCGCGGTTGGGGGGGGGTGCATCGCGGTTGGGGGGGGGGGGGGGGGGAGGGTGGGGTCGAGTGCGCTTGTCTGTGGCCGGCCACTGCCGCTGCCGACGGGGGTGGGGGTGGGGGGGGGGGGGGAGGAGGGGGGGGAGGCGCCGAGGGGGGGGGGCCGCCGCGGGCGGCTGCCGCTCGCCAACGGCCGCCGCGGCCGCCACGGAGGCGGCGGCGGCGGCCGGCGGGCGGGCGTCCCCCCCTCCGCCTCCCTTCCGCCGCGGCGGCGGCGCTCGTTTCCTCCGCACCCGGCGCGCTCCCCCCCCCCCCCCCCCGGGGTCCCCCTCGCGCCACCCCCGACGCCCGCCCCGCCGGCTCACCCGCCAGTCCCCCCTGCCCCTGCCCGCCGCCGCCGCCGCCGCCGCCGCCGTCGCCGCCGCCGCCGCCGTGCGTGCCGCGCGGCGGGGCGGCCGCCGCCGCGTGGCGGCGCGGCCGGCGTCGCGGCGGCGCACCGCGGGCGCCCCCCGCGTGGTCGTCACGGTGGTGGCGGCGGCGGCGGATGCTGTGGTGGCTGGCGGGGGGGGGCGCCGACGGTGGCGGCGGTGGCGGTGGGGGGGGTGGCGGCGGCGGCGGCGGCACGTACCGCTGGGGGGGGATGAGGTGGGGGGGGGGGAGGGGGGGGGGGGGGAGGCGGTACGCCACTGCCGCCGGCGCGCGTGGCCGCCCGCCGCGCGTGTGGGCGGCACTGGCGTGGGCGCCACCGCCGTGGTGGCGGCGGCCGCGGCGGCCCGCGGTGGGTGGTCGGGCTCGTCGCGGCCGCCGCCGCCGCCGCCGCCGCCGCTGTTGTTTGGCTGCGCTGCGCAGGACCGTTGGTGGCGGCGGTGGGATTGGGCGGCGGCGGCAAGGCGGCGGCGGCGGCAAGGCGTCGCGCGACGGTTGGCGGTGGGGGGGGGTGGTGGCTGGGGGTGGCGCGCAGGGACCCGCGGCGTGGGCGCACCCGCGCGGTGAGTCGGTACTGGCGCGTGGGGCGGCGGCGGGCGGTACCGGTGGACCGCGGTGGGGGTGGGGGTGGCGTTGTGGCGGTGGCGGGCCGGTCCAGCGTGCGGCTGCCGCTGCAGCGGGTGCCGTCTGGGACACGCTTACGCCCCGCGCCAATCCCCTGTATCAACCCACCCTACAGACGGCCCGACCGCGCAAGGAGTTTGTTTAAGAACGCACCCTGCTCGGCGACGGCACAACGGAGCACGAAAAGGCACAGCTGCCCAAGCCATGTGGCCGTCTTTACGCGTGGTTTCCCCCCTCTCCCCCCCTCCCCCCCCCCCCCCGCGGGTCGCCCTCCACAGCTTGCGCGCTCGCCCAGCAGCTTACGCGCTCGCCCGGCCCAGCGGCAGCACGCGGAGCAGCGCGCCCGCGAGGCGGCCCTGCCCCCCAGCCTCGAGCCACGAGCCCGTCACGCCCAGGCGGTAGAGCGCGCGCACCGGCGCGAGCAGCGGGCGCGCCACCGCGGGCGCCACCGCCGTCGTGTAGGTGCTGGCGCGGACGCCACCAACGACAATGTCCCCCTGCAGCGTCTGTGGGTTGTACAGCCCCGCGGCGGTGCCCACCGAGACGGCCGTCACCACCGACGACGTGGCGTCGGCGGCGACATCGAGCGCGTCGCCGACGCGCACCGACCGCATCGGCGTGGCGTGGCCATTGATGTAGACGAGGTGGCCCGGCGTGGCGGTCAGCGAGTGGCCGCTGCGGGTGGTGGCGGTCACCACCGGGTGCGCGCCGCCCGCGGTGCGGTGCGTAAACGTGTAGACCGGGGAAAAGGCGGCCGCGCCGGCGCCCGCCGCGACGCGCACCGCGTCGCCAACCGCGACGTCCGCCATCGCCACGACCGCCCCCGTCGACAGCTCAACGGTGGCGGCGGCGGGGAAGCACGCCGGGTTGTTGTCCGCGGCCGTGCCGTTGGCCCCCTCCGCGACATCGCCCGACTTGATCGCCGCGCCCGTGTACACGCACAGCGGGTTGTCCACCTGTGAGATGGGGTTGGACTCGATGGTGTAGGTGAGAAGGTGGCGGCCTGCCGGGAGAGACAGCGACCCGACAAATTGTACCGTTTGGTTGACCGACAGTGCCGCGACAAGGGTGCGGCCTTCCACCTCGCGGTCGCCGCAGGTGCGGTCGACCTGGGTCGCGACGCCCAAGTAGACGGGTGCCCCCGTGATGGCGGAGAAGACGGTCCGCACAAAGCGGGAAAAGGTCGACGCGGCGCCGTCAACGGCGCCGAGAGTCTCGCGCACAACCTCTTCAAACGACCCGGTAAGGCCGTCAAGATTTTCGAGCACCGCCGGGCTAACGAGCACAAACTCGCCCGGCCCCGCACACCGCGACCCGTCCTGGGTGATGGCCGTGTTCGGCACCACCCGCACACCGTCGGAGGCCTCGGTGGCGGTCGCAAACGTCAGCGTCAGCGGGCACCGGTCATCGTCCGTGTCGTTGGGGTCGGGCTCCCCCGTCGAGGGCGTGAGGTCCCCCGACACCAGATCGGACACCGAGTACGACTTGGACAGCCTCCAGGTGGAGGTGAGGAAGGTGCTGTCGGCCGTCTCGCGCACCGTTACCGCGGGGGTGCCGGCGGTGGGGGTGCCGGCGAGCGCGGCCGCCGCACCAGCGAGGAGGGCGGCGGCCAGGACCGGGCGAAGCAGGGGAGCCATGCTGGACGGAAAGGCGGGGGTGGGGGGGACAGGGGGGGGGGGGGCGGAATGTGATGGTGCGGATTGAGGACGCCCGAGATGGACGGCGAGTTGATGACGTTGGCTGCTGCGACACCCCGAGGAGGGATCGTGGCGGGGACCGCCTATTTATGGGCGCGCGGGGCGGGTTGGCGGCCACGCACGGGGAAGCCACCCTCTATTTTACGCATTTCCGTGTCATGGGCAATGTACAGCTCACCGCAGAGTGGGCCGCCCTCTGGCGGCCGCCACGCGCGAGCACCGTCACAGCCCCTAATCCCCGTGGAGCCGGCTCATTTCAGCCGCACCCCCGTCCCGTCGTGCGGTCGCGGTGCCGCGCGGATCCCACGGGAGGTGGGATACGTTCATCACCGAACGTTCCGCCAGCATCGGCCGCAGGCGTGAACCAATGGGGACGCGCCCACCCCCCGGGCCGGTGGGTGGCTGGAGCCCTGTCACGGCGTCCGTGCCCGAAACTGCCGATGGCCTCGTCATCCGCGTCGGCCACCGCCGCCGTCTCCTTGCAATGATTCTCCATCTTAGGGGGTTTGACGATGGAAAATCGATGTGGCTCGATGAGTCCATCTTAGCGGGGGCGCGTTGGACGTCGTTGGTCTCCTTCGATGGTCGATTGATAGAGACCTCTAGGGCTGCATTACAGCGAGATCCCCAGAAACGGAACGTGCGCAGACCGCCACTGCCGCCGGATCTGGGCAGCCGTGGCCCGGTGGCATCCTCACTATTGGCAGAATCTGCTACGCAACCGGGTTTGCGTTATTCTTGTGATAAGTTGGGGCCGTCAGAACTAATGCCTCACGGGGCCATTCCGCGGACTGTTTCGACGAACCACCCAATCAGAGACTGAGTTTCGTTCACTCATGGGCCAACCACAGTACCTGCAGAAGGCTGACAGCACCCCCCGAGGCGTCACAGCGAGGTGTTCTGACGGCCCACGGTCGCCACGTCGCTCTGAACCTCGCCACGTGGGCTTCAACATGGCGCCACGTCCACGTTTTATTCCTGTACCTGTAGGTGCAAACAGCGGAAATGGCCGCCCCCGTAGGCCGCCCCCCCACACCACGCCACGGTAGCGGCGCCTAGCCCGCTGACGGTGGCGAGGGGGAGAGACCTACTCGCCTCTCGCATTCCCTCACATCTTCACCCCGCGCGTACAAGACCGTCGCCTCTCCACCAACCTCCCCGCACCCCATCCTCCTCACCCACATCAACACACCCCCCTGATGAACCTGTCTCTCCCCTCCTTGAAGCCGCCTTCCATGCTCACCGCTCTTCGCTCTCTCCTAATCCCTCCCCTTCTTGCCCCTGGATGCGTCAGCCAACTCCAGCCGCGCAGCTTCACCAGCGCCCCCGTTCATGCCTTGTCTTCTTCACCGATCCATGCAAAACAGGTCCACACGCAAGAATAATCCACATAGCAAGATACGAGGCCAAAGCATACAGTCAGACACATCGCGGCCACACATATAGCACGTGATATAGACACGGAAAGAGATCCGCGCACTCCCAGAACCAGAACAAGCTCCCTCCAGCTGCTCAGACTCCGGCGCGTCATCAAGAAGACGCGCTGGATCACAAATCTCTCATGAACGCGTAGCGCACGGTTCGACGAAGGTAAACGTGCGCATCTGCAGCCGTGCCGCCAAACAGGGAAGTGACTTGATCCATTGGAAGGGTGTCGAGTACCTTGCGGGGGAAGAGGCGAGGGGTGTGCGTGCAGGCGCGCTTCAACGTGGAGCACCGTGCCGACTTGGTGCGAGACGGCGAGTGGCGGTTGGAAACCAGTCCGCAGCACGGCCCGTTCCAGGACGGACCTTCTAGAAGAAGAGTTTGGTGTTCAACTCCAAAGCCGTGGGCGGCAAGTCTAACCCATGCTCTAATTTGTCTCGTCTACGACCTGCCTATTGGTTGATAAGCACGACGCCCCTTATTTAGGGTGCATCCAAGTGTTCCATGAAGAGTGCTGACGCTGCAACCCCCCCCGGGAATTGGCTGACTCCGAGATTGTCACTCGGCGACCTCACGGCGCGTCACGCGCCGCCGCGTGATCGTCGAAGTGCGGGGAGCTCCCGGAGTCGCCCGTCACAAGCGCACCACGTGGGGGCGAGCTGTTCGCGAGTGGACACAGCGAGGCGCACGTGGCCCCCTGGACAGGCCCCTTAAGGCTTGGGGTGTTCTGAGGGGCCACAGCCGAGCTGTAAGGCAGTTGAATTTCTCGGACTTGTGACTGAGTTGTGCTCATTAAGGGACAATTAACTTGTACGTGCGTTGCAGCCAATCGGAGACCGGTTTGGCAGCTCCAGCGCGGAGCACTTAGAGTGCGTCCGTTAATAAGTGAATGTTGACGGTACGTGAAGGTGCATGAAGTTGCCGTCTGGACCAATGAAACCACACCTGCACGTCCAAGCAACATCCACTTTTTAGCGGAAGCACAGTAAGACTCTCCGAGTAGGCCATGCGGGCCCCGCCCGAAAATTCTATCAAAGGGGGATATCAATAACGGCGTTATGAAGACTTGAACCCCCCCCACTTGGATAGGGTTTCCTGGGGGGGTGTGTATGTGTGTAGGCTGTGTAGGCCTTGCGTATCGGATTTGGTCAATAGTGACGATTCTGAGCCGGGCGGCTGCACGGGCAGCCCAGCCGCCCGGACTGCCGGCCACCCGGCACGCGCCCCCACCCACCTGCCTGCCCGCCCGCCCGCCCGCCCGCCCGTCCCCATGACGCTCTGGTGGTCGCTGAGTCCTCAAGCGTGCCACGACTCTGTCCAAACATTAACTGTAGCCGTGCCTGCGAGCGCCATTTGCCCGCGTTCAGCTACCGATTGTTCCAGGCGGCGACGGCGGCGGGTCGGCGGGCGACAGCGGCAGGGCGGCCGGCTGGCTTGTCGCGCGCCGCACCCCCACTGCGAGCATTCCCGGGAAGAGGCTGGCTCTGGCCCAGTACCGGCGACGGTAGCCGCGCCACTGAACAGACGCCGCGCACAGCTACAGCAGAGGCGGACGCGGAGCATAGCTGGAAAGGAGCACCAGCAGAGGGCGTCACGGTGAAGCGCCTCGCGGGTGCCAATGCAGGTCATGACCATCCTGTGCACTCCATTTCGGGAGACAGCGAGGGCGTAGGAGGAGCAACGCCACACCTGCGCGAAGTCCGTCGCTGTCCGTGCGGCACGGGCTGACAGCAGCTCAACCAATAGATTATCACGTATGTGGTCTGATGTATGACCTTCACAGCCGGACTCAAAAATAGATCTTGATCGTGCACCTATCGAGTCGGTGGTGACGATTGGGGCGCCGATGACCCTCATCTTCCCAACGCCTCGTTGGTCGATCCTCATCTTGAAGCTTCGATGGGGCTACGATGAGGCTGCAGTCCAAGGAGACGGCGGGCGTGATTTTGATACGGTACGGGGACGCTGGGTTGGAATCTGGCGCGTCGGCCGTCGCCGAACCTGACCAATCCCGACGCGCAGCACCCGGAGAGGAGACTGTTGGGCACCCGAAAGGGCCCCGCCCGCCGCGGCATCCGAGGCCCCAGCCGCGCGTGGGCGGACAGTGGAAATAGCGGGCACGCCCGTCTCGTGGGGTTGGCCGCAGTCGTCCGGCGCAACCCGCTGTCCTTGCTGGAGTTGGGTGCCTCATTGGGTCCCGACCACGGGTGCACCCTTGAGTCTCCGTTCCAGAACAGTGTGGTGCGGAGTGCTAGCTGGGGTGGCGGACGGCGGCCCTGCTCGAAACGCGGCAGCGGTTCGCCACGTTCACCAACTACAAGCCGCGCCCAGAGAGTGTGCGCTGGCGAGAGGACCGTGCCAGCAGCTCCGCTGGCCTACGCTTTGATCGTGGATCGAGGCCCGTCACCGGCGCCGGTCGTGGCCGCCCGACAGGGAGGGTGCGGTCGTCGGGTTGTTGGATACGGATCGTGCGGGCGACAGTGCTTTCGTGCTCTCGAAAGGTCCGGTAGTGCATAGCTCCAGACGAGGATCCCCGTCCAGTGTACACCGAATAAAGCCCTGCATTATTCAGTTGAACTTACTCTGATCCGATGAAGTTCTGAACTTACATGCCGCGGACGCACTTGAGACCAGAGGAATTGCACGAGCGGCCGCAAAGCCAGTCACTGAAGCGCCAGATTCCTGGACCTCGCTGTCGCGTACAGGAGGCGTCATCCGGGTGGCATCGCTCGGGCACGCGGCGGGACAAACTTTGCCTTGAAGCCGCCCCCTGGACGCAGTGGGACTCGCCGCGCGCAGAGTGGCTGCAGTACATTGCCCGAGACGCGCACCGAGCAGACAGCGACCCTGCCGCACGGTACCGGCATCCCTCTCGGAGGAAGGGCCCTGCCTCACGCACCTCCCAGAGACAGCCGGAGAAGTCCTCAAAGGGTTTATACAGTGCGTAGCGGACTCCACGGGCATTCGTTCTTTGTACAACACTCCCATCATCCGCCACGCCTCGCCAGAGCAGACACCACGCCGCGTACCCGCCCTCTGCTGTGAAACGATGCGGCACACGGCCATCCCGCGGGCGAACCGGCGGCCGCTTCCGCCAACACCCGTCATCTCCCCCTTTCCCGCGGTCCACACCCGAGGCAGCCGTGCGGTGGGGACCATCGACACATGCGCCCCCCCCCCTCCGTCACGACTCGTCCGTTGCCCATCCCCGACCGTCGCACCTCGTGGGGGAAGCCCGTTGCGCAGCACGCAGCCAGCCGGCGGCCGCCGCGGCTGCCGCGCACCGTCGAAACAGTGACGCGTGGTGTCCCGGGCGGTGGTGGTGGCCGCCGTCGCCGTGATGGTGACCGCGTCGGCCAGGCCAGTCGGTGGGCGGCCGTCTCAGCACCATCCGATGGACAAGCAGACGGGCAGGCGCGCCGGCGGGCGGGCAGGCGAGCCGCTTGGCGGGCTCAGCGGCACCGCCCGGCCTACTCTCCGGATCCGCCTGTGGCACAGCAGCGTGCGCCGCCCGCCGCCGCCACCGCAGCGTCGCCGGTGGCTCGCCGCCCGGGGTCGGCACCGCGACGGAGGGTGGCCGACAGTGTGCGCGCGGCCACCGCCTGTCCTCCGCTACTCTCCGTCGGGGACCCGCACCGCCCAGAACACAAATCCCACGCGCTAAGCCTGCGCGGTCCCCGGCCGCCGACGCCACCGCGGACGCTACCACAGGCAAGAGTCCCCCCCCCCCCCCCCCCCCACTCCCCCATCATTACCACAAGTGGAGGTCCGCCCCCCCCCCCCCAACAACACAGCAGCTGAGCAGGCGGCCGCCCTCCAGGTCCGCATCGGCCGGGTCCCACCCCCCCCCCCCCACCCGCGGCGGCGGGCCCACCCAGCCCACCCCGCCCCCCCGCGGGGCGCTTCCCCCCCCCCCCCCCTCGCCGCCCGCCGCGGCCGTCCACAGCGCCGCGCCCACCAGCGGCAGCAGCACCGCCCCCGCGCCCGCCGCGGCGGCCACCGCCACCGCGGTGGCCGGCGGGAGGGGGCGGCCGCCGAGGCCACCCCCCGCGTACGCCTCGGCCGCCACGCCCAGCGCCGCGACCGACACGGCCACCGACGCGGCGGCGGCGGCGAGGGCGCCCGACACGGCGGACTCCACGTATGCCATGGCAAGGTGAGGACCGCCGAGGGGGGGGAAGGGCGGGTCCTTGATGGGGGGGTCCTCAATGGGGAGGTCCTTGAAGCAAAGATCCTTGACGGCGCACCTGTGTCCCCCACGAGGGACAAGACGGGTTGGGGGGGAGGCGCGGTTGGCAAAGGATACGGGTGGGGCACGACGGCCGCTGCCGGGCCGGCCGCCCGCGGCAGGGCGACGGGCAGACGGAAAGCCACAGGCAGCGTGGCAACTGCCTGCAAGGTGGAGGAGGACGACGGCAGCACCAGCAGCAGGCGAGCCAGGGGGACAAAGGCAGCAGAACTGCAGCCGTGGTACAGCCGGCGGGCGGGGGGGGGGGGCGGCGGCGGCGGTCAGGGTGGATGCGGGCGGGGCGGTCAGGTCGCGCGGGAGTGCCCCCGCCTCGCCGCCGCCGCCGCCTCTAATAACCCCCCGTGGCAGCCGGCAGCGGCGGCAGCGCCGCGGGGGGCGGCGAGCAGCAACCCCCCCCCCCGCCAGCTCAAATCCCTCCCCCGCCCCCCCCCCCCCCGCCCGACGGGGTGGACGCCATGGCCACCAGCAAGTGGCGGCAGCGCCGCCGCCCACACCGGGAGCGGCAGCAGCCACGGCGGCGACTGCCACCCCCACCCCCACCGCCGGCCCGCCCGCCCGTCCGCCCGCCCGCCTGCCCGCCCGCGGCACGCGCGGTCCACGTCACGGCACCGCCTCTCGAGCTGGCGGGCAGTGGCGGAGGGGATGGGCTCTGCCGTCGCGGGCAGCGGGAGCAGTGCGGGAGGGCTTGGTGGCGCAGCGGCGCGTGCTTGTGGCGCGACGCCGCTCGTGTAGCGCAGCGGCCGCCACGCAGTGACGTTGCACGAGAGCTGGTGTGGAGCGGGCGGCAACGGCAGCGACCGCGCCTACCGCATCGACTCCTCGCGGCGGACGGCTGAATTTGAACCTGCCGGTCGTTGACGCTCGCGCGCGGCTCACCATCCCATAGAGATTAATTACACGTTCAATGCGAAAGATCAAATTGGAATGGATGAAGAGACTCTCTGACTGGGGGGTGACTCGCCACGTGGCGCGATCGGACTTGGCCCACTCACTCGGCGTCGGCGTTCCTGGATGCGGGAGGCACGATGACCATGACGGCGCCGTGGCGGCATGCCCGCCCCCCCCCGTCCCCCATGGCGAGTAGCCTACGACGCGGCTGGCGCCGCGGCGGTGACGCGGTGGTTGGACCCGCTTTTCCGCAGTTGGAGGAGACCCCCCTGCCACGGCGCCCACGCTGGCGAGCAAGCGGGCCTGTGTGCGAGGTGGGAGGTGCAGCCGCTCGCACGTGCCGGCAAACAAAAACGAAGTGGGGGAGAAGATGATACGGAGGCGGGGCGGGGGGGGAATGAAGAGAGTTGGTGAAACGAGCAGGTATGGTCGCACGCACCGTTGGCAGCCGCTCCGTCGCGCCGCGAGGGGGCACCGCCCCCGCGGTGCGGGGGCGACGTTCCCGCGCGGCGCGCCCGCCAAACGAGGGAGCCGCGCGTGCCGTGGCGCACACCCACCCGCACGGGGCACCGTAAAGGGCGGCGAGGAGGGGGTTGCTCGACGCGCTGCTAGGTGTCCGTCGCCCGCGCCCGCGCTGACGACGGTCTGTGGTCCGACACCTCCCCATCCCGCAGCCGCGGCGGCGCCAGTGGCAGCGCCGGTGGCACGCCGCAGAGCAGCCACCGTTCTCGCCGCCGAGGACGTTTCCGCGAACTTTATTTTCCGTTCTCGAGCTGCCCCCCGCGCGCAGCGGCTACCATCTGTGACCGTCCGCCAGCTGTCCCTCCCCCGCCTCCCCGCCCCCCGACGCCCCTCCTTGCCCGCCCCCGCCCATCACTACTATCCCTTGCCCCATCAGCAGCTCGCCTACTCCCCCGCCTCTGTCCCCACCGACGACCCCACGGCGACCTGGTCCCCCCCCAGGCTGGGCCACCGCACCGTCACCACCGCGCTGTCCTCCACCGCCACCCACGTATGCGCCACGCCCGGCGCCCACAGCACGTAGTCCCCCTCCTTCACAAGGTCCACCACCCGCCCCACCCGGGAGGCGGCGGCCGTGGCGCCCCCCCCCCCCACCGCCGGCGCCGCCTCCCCATCCGCGGGGAGCTCTGGAAAGAGCAGCCGGTGGTGCCCCCGCACGAGCAGCGCCATGCTCGTGCCGACCGTATTGGCCGCCACCCCACCGTCGTTGGCCGCCCCCGCCGCGTGCGCCGACCACTTGACCTCCACGTGCCGCGACGCGGCGGGGCTGCCGGGCGGGAGGAAGTGGCCAACGAGCCACCCGCGGGTGGCGCTCCCGTTGGCCGCGTTGCCCACCGCCAGGGGTACGGGCCGGGGGGCGGCCACGCGGGCGTCGCCTGCCGAGGGCTCCCCTACCCGCGCGGCGGTGGGAAAACCACCGCCACTGCCGGTGCCGCCGCCGCCGCCGCCCCTTCCCAGTAGAGGGGTTGGCCGTGCCTCTCCAGCAGACCGCAGCAGCACCGAGCCCGCGGTGAGGGCAACCGCCGCGAGGGTGGTGAGGGCGGTGAGGCGGGCGCGGTGGCGGCTGGCGGCGGGCATCATGCGGGGTGAGGGGGGAGGGCGGGGGTGGCGCGGGGGGCAACGGAAAGGGAGAGAGTGAGTCAAGTGGGGGCACGAAAGGGGGGCAGGCAGGAGGGCGGGCGCTGAGGGGGGGGGGCGCACAAGAGGGTGGAGACAAGCAGCGGGACTGGGAAGGCCGGGGGGGGGGGGGAGAGGATGGAGGAGCGGGGAGGGTATGTGGAAAGGTGGAGGCCAACGGACGGGGAGAGGGGCGGAAGCGTCAAGGCGGCGACCGCCGCCCGCAGCGAGCCGACCAGGAGCCGGGCCGTGCCGTCCCGATGCTGCCGCCGCCTGGCCGTCGCGGGGACCACCCCCTCGTGAGGCGGATCCCCCCCGGCCGCCGCTGCCGCCGCCACCGCCGTCGCCGTGGTGGCCATGGTGGGCGGCGGGGGGGTGGGGGCACCCCTACCGGCCGCCGCCGCGGTTCCGCGGCGCCCGGCTGAGGCGGTCGAGGGAGAGGCGGCAGCCGCCAGTGCCGCCCCCCTCCCCCCCCCCCCCCCACCTCGGCTCCCCACCCGCCAGCCCCGCGCAACGACGGCGCCGCGGCCGGGCGGCGCGACGCGCCCGACCCGACGGCGCGGCGCGACGCGCCCACCGCGCGCGTGCCGCGCGGCGGCGGTCGAATTTTCGGCCCCGCCCCGCGGGCCCGGCGGCGGCACGACGCGGGTGGCGGCGGCGGCGGCCGGGCCGGCCGGCCGGTCGGCCGCTCCCCCAGCCGCCACGCCCGCTGCCACGCCCCACCGCCCGCTCGGTGGGATGGACGTGGGGCGTGACGGGCCACCGGCGGCGGGTGGCGGTGGTGACCGCCGCGTCGCCGCGGCGGGCGCTGTCGCGGCCGCCGCAAGGGACAGGGGCGGGAGCGGCACGCCTGTCGAATCGGGCGACAACCAGAGACAAAAAAAAAACAAAAAAAACACGGGTGGCCAACGCCTGGCGGTGGGCGGCGCGGCGGGGCGCCCCGCGTGCCGCCGGGGGCGGATGGGTGTGTGGGCGGCCGCGCCGGCGCGGCGGCCGCGCGGCGACGGCGTGGGTGGGGTGGCCACCGCCAGTGGCGTGCGCTGCCGTGGGTCCGTGGCGCGTTGGTGGTGTGGGGGGGGGGGTGGAGCCGCAGCGGATACCGCCGCGGCATGGCCGTCGCGGTGGCGAGTCGTGCCGACCGCGGCGCCCCGCCGGTGGGGCCGCCCCCCGAGGTGGCCGCCCGCCTCATTGGCACGCTGCTGCTGCACCGGGGGGGGGGGGGCGGCGTGGACACAGCGACGGCCGACGGTACCCCTCCCAAAACCTTTATGGACAAGGGAAGGGCCACCGACGGCGCGGGCGCCAAAGGGCGACGGCGGTAGCAGCAGCGGCCCGCGGAAGGGATGAAGCGGCGGGGATGAACCGTCAGGTAAGTGTTCACCCCCTCTCTTTCCCTTTCCAACGGTAATGAGGGAGGTGCGGTCCGTGTGGGGGTGGTTGCAAGAGGGAGCCCGCCCGCACGACGTCGGCCACGACAGCGTGTGCCATCCTGGGGAACCTGGCCGTGACCGCGCCCTGTCGGGCGGAGCTCCCACCCAATGACCGGGTTGGCCCTCTGCGGGAAGGTGCCGTCCGCATCTCAGCGGGAGGGGACGCTACGGCACCAAGCGGTACCGACCCCCACCACTCCCCCCACGGTGGGCTCTCTGCCATTCCCGGAATTGGGCGGACGGGCGCGTTGCCTGCCGCCCCCGGCGGGGAAGTCGAGGCGGCGAGCGACCAGCCATGCACCCGGCGGCGTGCGCGACGACCGGCGCTCCCCGGCGGTCGGCGGGGCCGGCGTGTCCCAGCAGCTGCCACCGCCTCGGTGCCTCATCATTGGCATGGCCACCGCCCCGCTGCCGCGTCATCTTGTCGTGAGGTGGTTTCCCCCGACCGGACCTCCCTTGCTTTGCGCTGGTCCCCCCCCCCCCGCCCCGCGGGAGAGGTCAGCTGTGGATCCCATCTCGTCACCGCCCAGTCATCAATGGAAGAAGTGGAAGCCGTTGTGCACAAAGACGAGGCGGTACGCACCGTGCCTGGCGCCTGGCAGCTGCTCAATGTGCTCCCACAGGCCCCCAGTGAATGGCCTCCAGTCGCCGCGCGTCGCCGCGCGCCGACGCCGCGCGCCGACGCAGGGTGAAGGAGACACTCCCCAGCGGAGCGGGACAGGTCCCCCCCCGACGGCGCCCCCCCTCCTGCGCACGCGTCTGTCGAGCCGCGGCGGCGGCTGCGCGACTACGCCAATCGCTCGCGGAGACGGGCTCAGGAGAAAATCTCCCGCTTCCGCGTGCTGACCGAGATACACGTCGCCTGGCCAATCGCATCTCAACGCGTACCTCGGACGCGACGTGGCTGTTCTCGATGCAGAGATTGCGCATGCGCCTGCGCATGGTCGCGCATCATGTCGGATCCTCATTGGCCAAGCCAGCCCGGCGGGTGTCAGTTGCAACGGACTCGAGAGACGTGGCTACTGACAATGATTTTAGTCTGTTTTGCGCTTTGCTCAGCGGCCGCGGCGACCCAGCCCCGTGCAGCGCCAGTGTGGCATGCCACCGACGCGGACACACCAGCACACACTCGGACGAGACGCCAGATCAGCGGCCAAGACCCGAGTCGCAAGTGGCCCCGCGCGCGACGCCACGGCCGGGTGAACCGCATCAAGGAGGGGGCTGCTGCCTGCGCGGCGGCACTGGCGACGCGCGCCCCCGTGCTCTCGCCATCCCGGGTCGTGGGCTTGGTGCCCCTTGCCCCCCCCCCCCCCCCCCTCCCGGCCCCTCCCCCCCACCCTCTCTCTCACGGCCTCGTGCCGCGCCGTCTCGTCCCCCGTCCGCTGCCATGTCGACGCCGGCGCACACGGCGCTCCGCGCCGTCGCGTCGGCGACGGACGTGAGCGCGGGTGGCCGCCCCCACCCGCCCGTTGGCCGATCCCCCGAAGACCCCGGCCCGGCCCGTGGGGGCATGGACTACCTGGCGGGCGCCCGCAACGGTGGCGGCACCGGCAACGGCGGCGGCGGCGGCGGCGGCGGCGCCGCGGCCGCCGCCGCCGCCAACAATGTGGTCCCGTCGCGATCCCTCTTTGATGGCCACCCCGCGAATGGGGGCAACCGCGCCGCGGCCGCGCCGCTGCGCATGACGGAGCAGCGCCCGGGCATTTCGTGGGACGCGCGCAAGCGGGTTTTTCGCCTGCGGGGCAAGGACTCCCTCTACGTCTTCCGGGTGGACGACTCGAAGAACTTGGAGCACCTGTACTGGGGCCCGCCGCTGTTGGTGGAAGATGACCTCACGTACCTGTCCAAGACCAACGTGCCGGCCCCGTTTGACCCCAAGGGCGTCGTGTCGGTGGCGCGAAAGATGGGCCTGGACGAGCTGGGCGAGATTGCCGACGAGCACGACCTGTCGGAGCGCTGGAAGGTGTACACCCGCGCCAAGGACACGGCCACGGAGAATGACAGCCGGCCTCGGCGGCTGGAGAATGCGTCGTGGCGGCTGTGGTCGATGGAGCGCCACCGGGGGGGCGATCTCAACAAGGACCTGTCGGACGGGGTGCTAGCCATGGCTCTCGGCGAGCCGGTGGAAGGGGACGCGACCGTTGCGACGCCGACCGTCGGCGCCGACGCCGACGGGGCAGACGGGGAGGAGGCTGCCTCATCGGCCGGTGCGGCCGACGGGTCGCTCGTCGACGGTGCCGCGCGGACGGTGCCATCGACGGGCGGCCCGCCGTCTGAGGTGGACGAAGCGGTCGCCCCGGCGTTGCCCCGCAGTGCGACCGTTGGCACCCCCGCGGCCGAGACGTCGTCGGGGCGCCCGTCGCCGCCGTTTTCCCCGCGCATGGGCCCTCGTAGCACGGCGGGCTTCCCCGCGCGCATTGGACAGACGCCCACCTTTGGGCCCACCTCCCCCGCCGCCCTTGGCGGCACCACTGCCGGCCTGAGCAGCCTGACGAACCAAGCCGGGTCCTCGATGGGCCTCATGTCGCTGGCTGGGGCCTCGGCAGATCTGACGCCCCACCTGTCGTCGTACGAGGCCACGAACTGGTCCAAGCTGGACCCCGAGCTCGTTGGCAAGAACACCAAGCTGTTGGAGTTTGCGGACCACGGCACGGGCGACTACCGGGAGCCGTCACTCAAGGTGCGCTACAAGGACGGCTCGACGGTGTCGCCGCTCGAGTACAAGTCGCACCGAATTGTGCGGGGGAAGCCCACGCTGGACGAGTTCTCTCCGGGCGTCTACGTAGAGTTCCCGAACGAGGCCACCACGCTCATTGTGGAGATGGTAGACCCCGTGATGAACCTGGTCGTCCTCGTCCACTACACGGTCATGCACGAGTATGACGCCATCATCCGACGAAACGTGGTGGTCAATTCGTCGTCGGACCTCGTCACCCTTCTTCACGTTGCGTCGGTCACGCTCGACTATGACGCGGACCAGTACTACATGACGCAGCTGTCGGGCGGCTGGGCGCGGGAGCGGCAGGTTGTTGTGCGCAAGTTGGACGACGGCCTGACGGTTGTCAAGTCCTCTCGCGGCGCTTCGAGCCATCAGTTCAACCCTTTCATTGTCATTTCGCCGGGGGGGCCGCCCGCGGAGGACTCTGGGATTGTGACTGCCTTTACACTCGTGTACAGTGGCAACTTCATGGCGTCGGCTGAGATCTCCGAGTCCCGCCGTCTGCGGGTGAGCATGGGCCTCAACCCAGAGGGGTTCACTTGGAGCCTGTCGCCCGGCGAGAAGTTTAACTCGCCCGAGGTGATCATGAGTTACTCGGACGAGGGGATGGGGAAGCTCAGCCGTGGCCTCCACCGCCTGATGCGGCAGCGGCTGGTGCCGCCGCGCTGGCGCAACTACTCGTGCCCGGTGCTCCTGAATACTTGGTACGTCTTGCACTGCGTGTGCTCAATGGCCGGCTTTTCTTGCTTGTGGGTGTGTTGCTTGGTGATTTTCTTTGTCGGGTCGCTTGCTCTCGGAGAGGGCGCCCTACTGACGCGCTCCGGATGCTCGTTTTTCTTGTGTGTGTGATGCGTGTGTCCCTCTATGTTGGTTGGCACGTTGGCAGGGAGGCGGCGTACTTCAACGTCACCCACGAGGTGGTGGTGGAGATTGGGCGTGTGGCGGCCAAGGCGGGCATTGAGATGATCGTGCTTGACGATGGCTGGTTTGGAGAGCGCAATGACACGACGGCTGGGTTGGGTGACTGGTTCCCTAACCGGGCCAAGCTGCCCTACAGCCTCGATGGCCTTGTGCGAGACGTCAACAACTTGGGGCTCAAGTTTGGCCTCTGGATGGAGCCCGAGATGGTGTCCATGGACTCGAAGCTGTACAAGGACCATCCCGACTGGTGCCTCCACGTGCCGTCACGGGGGCGGACGACCGGGCGCAACCAGCTGGTGCTGGACTTTTCGCGCGAGTGCGTGCGTGACCACATCTACAATGAGATGGATGGGATCCTCTCCGGCTGCAACATTGAGTACGTCAAATGGGACATGAACCGTCATCTCACCGAGGTCTTCTCCCAGGACTTCCCGGCAGAGCGCCAGGGGGAAGTGGCCCATCGCTTCCTGATGGGCGTATACGAGGTGCTCGGTCGCATCACTCGGCAGCATCCGGACGTGCTGTTTGAGACGTGCTCGGGTGGCGGCGGGCGCTTTGACGCGGGCATGCTCTTCTTTTCTCCCCAGATTTGGACATCGGTACGTTGGACTCGCCTCGTTTGTGTGTGTCTGGGTTGGCCATTCGTTGTCAGCCGTGCTGTGGTGTCTGCACTGCTTTGCCACTGGCGTCGCCAAACGTGGTTTCCTGTCGTGTGGTGTGCTCTTACCATGAGTTGCTATGTCCATTGGACGAGAGGACTCACACGTACGCCCTCGCTTGATGGCACCTATGTGTGGTGGCGCGCTTGCGCGTTTCACGTGGTCTGCTTTTGTTTTTGCGGTGCCGTCTTCCCACTGTCCCCATTCACAGGACAACACCGATGCGCTGTCGCGCGTTCAGATCCAGATGGGCACCAGCTTGGCGTACCCCGTCTCGTCGATGGGCTCCCACGTGAGTTCCGTGCCCAACCACCAGACGTTGAGAACGACGTCGATGAAGACGCGCTCCCTCGTGGCCCTCTGTGGCACCTTTGGCTACGAGCTAGACCCCCGCAATCTGACCACGGAGGAGCTGGCCGAAATTCGGCGCTACATTGAGCTCCACAAGAAGCTCTCCCCCATTGTCATCCAGGGCGACATGTACCGGATGTGGAGTCCGTTCACGTCCGACTCGGCGGCGTGGATGTTTGTGTCTCAAGACAAGAACGACGCCGTTGCGATTGCAGTCAATCTGCGCCGCGAGGTGGGCCGCCTGCTCCCGCGCCTGACGCTGCGGGGCCTGGCGCCCAACAAGGTTTACCAGGTCGAGGAGCTGTGCCCGGGCCACGTGGTCCGCAACATTGACACGGGCGCCATCGACTTTGACTCCAGCGGTGTCTACCAGTTTGGGACGCCACTGCGGATGAGCGGCAGGGCGCTGTGCTCCGCGGGGCTGCCGGTACGTGCGGGTATCTCTGTTTTGGTGGCGGGTTTGTACTGTTCGGGGCTCGGCGTTGCTGTTTTGTCTTGCTGACGAGGCGTCGTGCCTGCTCTGGTGGGTGTGGGTGTCCTGTTTGTGGGCATCGCTCTTTGGTCATGGAGCCCCTGCACGTCCCGCTGGACGGCTTCTAACCCACCGCCCATTTTTTGCTGTTGGCTCGCCACTGTCCCGATTCATTTGCTGTGCCTTGTCCTCACCCACTGGCGCCCCTCCTCTGCAGGTCAAGTTCCTCTTTGACGCGGACAGCGTCATCTACTCGATCAAGGCCATTGCGGGCTAGGATGCACCTTGCCCCTCCGGCGTGGGTGGCGGAGCTGCTCTCCCACTCGTGCCGTTCTTTTCCTGTGGGCGATGTCGCCCTTGCCCACCCTAGGTTGGACCGCTGCGTGGGCACCTGTAGGAGGCGACGTCGGCTTCCCAGACGGGGCGGCGCGCACCCGTCAGGATGCCATTTCTCCGAGTAGTGGCGGCTTGCTCCGTGCCAGCTACGCCTCGACCCAAAGACTCGCCATTGTTTTTTTGACTGTGGCGCCCGTCTCCCACTGCCTGACCGCGCGACGGTGACGTCTGGGGGGGTCAGGGGGGCGCGCCGCACCGTCGGCCGCCGCGCGGCGGCCCGCCCACCCCCCACGGAGCACAAACGGGGTCGCCCCCTCGGAGAGCACAGGGAGTCAGAGGTTTGTTTGTACACGATACTGTACATACACACATATGGTTGCGGGGAGAGGCGGGCAGGCACAGCGCCGCCGCGCAGTGCGCGGCCAGCCAGCACGCGCCGGCTCCCCCGTTGACAATCGCCCTGCGTCCGCCGCGCGTCCGCCCTGCGTCTGCCGCACCCCCACCCCACCTCCCCCTCCAAAACATCCCGTGCCCCCCCCCCCACCCCACCCCTTCTCCCCCGCCTCCCCCACCCCACCGCTTTCGGTTTCGTTGTGTGCGGCAGCCGCGCGCCCGCGGGGCGGCTCACGCCGCCTCGAGGTCCGGCCCCGACCGGTACGCGGTCGGGATGCGGAGCGCGCGGCGCCACGCGGTGGCGGCCCAGGTGAGCAGCTCCTCCCCCGCGCCCTCGTCCACCGACGCGTCCGCGTCGGTCGCGCGGCAGACGCGCACCAGGCGGGAGCGCTCGGTGGGCGTCGCCACCGCCACGGACGCGGCGCGTGGGGGGGGGCGCGGCCCTTTGCGCCCGACGCCGCCGCCGCCGCCGCCGACGCCACCGCCGACGCCGCCAATGCCGCCGCTGCCGTCGGCGGCGCCGCCGCCCGCGGCGCCCCCACAGCTGCCATACGCGGTCGAGCGGGGCGACACCGGCGGCGTGCCCGCGGCGAGCGGCAGCAGCAGCCCCTCCTCCTCTGCGGTGGCGGCCTCGTCGCCCCACCAACCGCGCCCCCCTCCCCCCCCCCCCGAGGTCGCGTCCCAGCTCCCCCCACCCCGCCCGCGGGCGGGGACGGGCGCCCCCCCCGCGGGGACGCGAGCCCCCCCCCCCCCGCGGCGAGCCCGTCGAGCGCGGCGGGCACCGCGTCAAACGCGACGGCGGCTTCGACCTCGGCCATGGCCGCCAGCACCGCCTCGTCCCGCCACGGGCGGCCGGCCAGCTGCACGCCCACGGGCAGGCCCGCCGCGTCGCCGACCGCGCGTGCGGCGGCGCGGTGGAGCGCGTCGGGGCGGCCGCCGCCGCCGCCGCGGCGGCCGCGGCGTACCCCCCACGGCCCCGCCGCCGCCGACAAGGACGACGATGACCATGACGACGACGCCGCCGCCGCCACCGCCGCGTCGTCGGCCGACGCCAGCCGCACCGGCACCACCCCCGACGGCACGTCGAGGAGCGAAAAGAGGGCGGAAAACAGAAACGCGCCAAACAGCTCCACCCCCCCGTGGCCCGCCCGCGGCGCCGGGATGCCCACCGGCGGCAGCAGCAGCACGTCCACACGCGCGGCGGCCATGGCCGCCGCGAGCGCGGCGCGCAGGCGGTCGCGGCGGGCGGCGAGCCCCCCCGACCGCGCCTCGTCGAGGCCCGTGTTGAGGCCCCGCAGCAGCAGCGCGGGCGTCGTGCGGCGGAGGACGTGGCGCAGCGTCCACGCCGCCGCGTGGCGGAGGGGGCGCGGCAGCCGCGCGAGGCCGCGGGCGACGAGCGGGAGCGGCGCCGCCGCCGCCACGCCGCCGCGCGACCGCCCGCCGCACGAGCCGCCGCCGCCGCCGCCGCCGCCGCCGCCAACCTCGCCGCTCCCCCCCGCCGATGCGAGCGGTGGCGGCGCGGCGCCCCCTCCGCCCGCTCCCGCCCCCCGCCCCCGCGGCAGCCGCACCCCCCCCGCGCCCAGCGCGGTCGCCGGCACCCCCCCCCCCCCCCGCCCACCGCGTCGGTCGCGGACGAGCCGACCAGCTCCTCCGTCACCTCCGCGACGGCCGCGCCCGATAGGAGCGACGCGAACAGCGGCACCGCGTCGGCAACGCCAAACGGCAGCGCAAACGGCACGCGCGTGTGGCCGCGGGCGGCGAGGCCGGCGGCCGCGTCGGCGAGCGCCGCCGCGACGGCGGGGTGAGGGGTGAACCGCACCAGCGGGTCCTCGTCGCCCCGCAGCACCGCCACGCGCAGGCGGGGGGGGGGGGGGGAGGGGGCGGAACGCCGCCGCTACCAAAGGTGCCGCCGCCGGCGCGGGCGCGCCGGGGGGTGCCGCCGCCGCCGCCGCCGCCGCCGCCGCCGCCGCACGTGGCGCCGACGCCGTCCCCCCCCTCGGGCAGCCCCCCCCCCCGGCCGGCGCTGCGGCCGACTCGGCACCCGCGTCGCCGCCCGCGCCGCCGCCGCCGTCCTCGTCGGGCCGCCGAAACGGGAGCGGCGGCACCAGCGGGTCCGCCTCGCCGACCACGCGCACGTCGGTCATGGCGGCGAGCGCCAGCCGCAGGTCGCCCACCCGCCGCGCGACGCAGCCGACCGCCACGGGCGGGAGCCCCCCCCCCGCGGCGGCGGCGGCGACCCCCCCCCCCCCCCCCGGCGGGCGGTGCGCGCCGCGCGCGCTGACGCGGCCGCCCGTCGGCCGGAACGCGGCGACGCCACAAAAGTGGGGCGCGACGCGGAGCGCGCCGCCAACGTCGGCGGCAACGTGGAGGCACCCGCCGCCGAGCGCGGCGAGCGCCGCCGCCCCGCCGGCGCCGCCGCCGGCTAGGCGGGCGGGCGCCCACGGGTTGGCCGCCGCCCCCCAGATGGGCGACACCCCCGTCGCCGGCGCGAGGCCGCCGCCCGCGTCGTTGCTCTTGGCCACCACCACCGCGCCCGCCGCGCGGAGCGCCGCGACCGACGGCGCGTCGGCGGGCGCCGGCGCAAAGCAGCGGCGTGCCTGGCCGAGCGTGCTGTCCATGCCCGCCACGCCCACCGCGTCGCCAACCGTCACGGGCACGCCGTGGAGCGGGCCGACCGTCCGCCCCGTCGCGGCGTGGTACTCATCGAGCGCCCGCGCGCGGAGGAGGGCGTCGAGGAAGCACTCGTCGGTGACCGCGGCGGTCGCGTCGGCGGCCCAGCGGGCGCGCACGCACGCGGCCGCGACGGCGGCGGTCGCCGACAGGCGGCCGCCCGCAATCGCCGCGGCGGTGGCGGCGGCCGACGCGTCCGCGACGGGCGCCGACTCGCGCAGCGGGAGCGGGAAGTCGACAATGGCCTCGCGGGAGGAGCGGAGCTTGTGGCGGAGGAGGCGGCGGCGGCGGGCGGCGGCGAGGGAGCGCGCCGCCGTCGCGACGGCGGCGGCGATGAGGGCGGGGAGGAGGGCGAGCGCCGCGAGGAGGATCCAGAGCAGCATCGTGGCATGCCGGGGGGGGGGGGGGTGGGGGGGGATGAACGGAGCCGGTGGGGCTGGGGGGGGGGGGGGGAAGGGAGGGGGGGGGAGGCGAGACCGTCAAAAACAGGCGGGCCCGCACCACGCGCGGCCGTCGGCAGCGACGAGACGGCAGGGAAGACGACCGCAGCGGGCGAGCAGCGGCGCCAGGCAGACGACCGCCGCCGCCGCGTGGCGGCGGCCGCCCCCCCCCGGGCGCGGCACCCCCGCCGGCACGCGCAGCGGCGGCAGCCCGCCGCGGACGGCAGCGCCGGCCGCACGCGCCGCGGGCCCGCGGAAACCGCAGCGCCGGCCGCGGCGGGCGGCGGCGTCGGCGTGGCGGCCGCGGGCGCAGCGTCGGCCGCACGGGTCGCGGCGCGCGGCGGCTCGCGGTGGGGTGGGGTCTGGTCGGCGCGCCGGTGACGGCGGGGCGCCCACCTCCCGCCCACGCGGGCCCGCACACCACACCGTGTGGGACGCGGCGCAAGGCGGCTCACGCGCGCAACGGTTCAAAAAAAAAAAAAAAAAACAGAAAAGAAAGAGTCCCCGTTCCGGCGCGTGGAAGATGCAAAGCGGGGTGGGGTGCCGACGCCACGTTGCGCGCGCTTCCCCCCAGCGTGGATCCGCACGCGGCGGCTGAATATTCTTTATGGATCTCGTACATACAGATGGAGGAATACGGTATAGCGGACGCACCGTGGGTACGCGCCGCGGCCCGGTGGGACGCCGAATCCCGACGGCGCTCGCCAGCGCGCCCCCGCGCCACTCACCGCCGCCGCGGCGCTGCCGCGGCGCTGTATCCCTCCCGTAGCCCGCCGCCGTTGCCGGCGACAGCGCGCGACGCGGCCTGCACGGCGGTGGACGTGCCGCGCGGGGAGGGGCCGGCAGTAGCCGCGGTAGCGCCCTCCACCACGAGGGCGCCAGCCCCACCAACCGCGGTGCGTTCCCTAACGGTACGAAAGAGGGACTGCTGCGTGAGGGGGGGAGGGGCGTGGGCGCGCCTTCGCGCGGCGTGGCGGTCCCTGCCAGCCCCCAGGAGATTGGATGGACAAGCGAGAGAGAGAGAGAGCGCGCGCGTCAGGCCAACGGGGATGGCCCCCGACAACGGGGTGACACCCGCACCCGCCCGTCGTTGGACACGCGGCGCACCGCGCCCGCCGCCGCCGCCGCTGCCCGCCCGCCGCGTCCCGCGGCGGCGTCGCGGCCGTCGCGACCAGCAGGGCGGCCCGCGGCGGGAAGCGCGCGTGACCCCCCCCCCCCCCCCCCGCGTGGCACCCGTGGCAGCCGGCGCCCCCGGTGCCGCCGCGCCGTCGCGGCGGCCGTCCGCGCACCCGCCGCCCCGTGCTCCGCACCCCTCTCGCCGCCGCCTCCGCGCCCCCACCGCACCCACCCGTACGCCAGCGGCGGTCCGCCGCCGCTGGCCGCCGCCACCACCCACCCCCAGCCTACCGGGCGTTGCCTGTGGCGGCTCCCCGCCCGCCGCGTCGCGCCCCAGCAGGCGACAATGCCGGCCACGAGGCACAAAGCAGGGCGGGATGCGGCACCCCTGCCGCACGCACCCCCCAGCGCGCCCCCCTTCCGCCCGCCTCCCCCCCAACCCCCCCCGGGCGGCGCAACCCCCCCTACCCCCCCCCGCGACCACCGCCGCCCGCCGCGTCACCTCCCCCACCAGCCACTCAAACCCGTCCGCCACCCCCTCCCCCGTCAGCCCGCTCGCCGCGGTCACGCGGACGGCGCCCCAGCGGCCTGGCGGGGAGGGCGCCCCCCCCCCCCCACCCCGCCCACCCCCACCGCCGCCACCACCCGGCGGGAGGCCCAGCGCCGCCTCGACGGCGGCGACGCCGCCGCGGGTACCGCCGCCCCACGCGTCCGCCTTGCCCGCCACCACCCACAGCGGCACGCCCGCGGCGACCGCCGCGCCGAGCGCCGCCAGCGCCGCCGCCCACGACCCGTCCGCGTCGGCCGCGTCGGCTGCACCGCCGCCGCCGCCGCCGCCGTCGCCGCCGCCGCCGCCGCCGCCGCCGCCGCCGCCGCCGCCGCCGCTGCCACCCCCCCCTCCCTCTGCATCACCACCGCCCCCCCCCCCCCCACCACGCGGCCGCCATCCACAACAAAAACGACCCCCCCCGCGTCGGGCGCGTAGGCCTTCCACAGCGTGCGCAACCCGCCCCCCCCCCCAGGTCCCACACCGTCACGTCCACGCCGCCCACCGGCAGCACCCGCACGTTGAGGCCAACCGTCGGCGGCGGCGGCGGCGCCGCGTCGGCCGCCAGCGGCACGCCGCCGGCGCCCCCCCCCCACCGCCGCCACCACCGCCGGCGGCGGCGCCGGCGGCGCCGGCGGGGAGGTAGGTGTGCGCGAGGCGGCGGAGGAGGGTGGACTTGCCCGTGCCGCCGGGGCCAACCAGCAGGACCGTGGCGGTGGGGCGGGCGGTGAGGGCGCGGTAAAAGCCAGACAGGAGGGAGAACATGGTGCGGACAGCGCGTGGGGGGCGGAGGAGGGGGGGGGGAGGGGGGGGGGGGGGGGAGGCGGACCAGCAAGTGGGGAGCGGCCGCCGGGAGGGGCACCAGACGCGCCGGTCGTGCGCGCTACGCGGTCCGCGACGCCGCCGCCACGCCCGTCGGGACACAGAGCCCGGGAGGGGAGGGCGAGGGGGGGATGGACGCGGCAACGGGGAGGCCACAGCGACGGCCGCGCGGCAACGGGCGCAGACCGCAGCGGCGGCGGCGCGGGGGAGCGGCGCGCAGGCGGTCGCGCAGCGCCCGCCCGGCAGGCCCGCGCCGCCGCCGCGTGCCGCCCGACCGGCCGCGCGCGTACCGCACGCACGCCACCGCCGCCGCCGCCGCCACCACCACCGCCGCCGCCGCCACCGCCACCGCCACCGCCGCCGCTGCGGCCGCCACCACCACCGCCGCCGCCGCCACCGCCACCGCCGCCGCCACCGCTGCGGCCGCCGCCGCCGCCACCGCCACCGCCGCCACCCCGCGAGCGCCGCGGCGGCGGCAGCAGCGGTGGCGGCAGCGGCGGCCGACGTGGACCCCCCCCCCCCCCCCCCCGGGGGCCGCACCCCCACCGGCCGGCCCGCGGCGGGCGAGTCGCCGCGGCGCGGCGCGCGGCGGGCAGCGTGCCGCGGCAGCGGCGGCAGCGGCGGCGGCAGCGACGGCAGCGACGGCGGCGGCGGCGGCGGGCGGGCGGGCGGGCGGGCGAGGAGGCGGGCGGGGGGGCGGGGGAGGGGGGGGGGGGGGGGGAGGAGGGCCGCGCGCCGCGCCCGCCGCGCGTGCGCGCGCCGCGGCGGCGGGCGGGCCGCGTGGGGGGGGGCGCGGCGGCCGCCCGCGTGGGCGGCAGGGGGGTCGCCCCAACGATGGCGACGACACAAGAGAGCGGGGGGGTGGGGGCGGGAAGTGGGGGGGGGAGGTGGGGTCGGAGGGGGGGGGCGGGAGGTGGGGGCGGGGGGGGGGGTGGGGGAGGTGGCGGCGGGTGGGGGGGGGGGGGTGTGCCACCGGCGGAGCGGGCGGCGCGACGCACGCGCGCAGCGGGGGGGGGGGGGGGGGGGGAGAGGTGTTGGTGCCGTCGGTGGCGGGGCGGCGGGGACGGGCGCCGCGCCGCGCGCGGTTGGCGGGCGGGCCGCTGGCGGCGGCGGGGCGGATCACGCCGCCGCCGCGGCGGCGGCGGCGGCGGCGGTCGCGCATCGCCCGAGCGGCCGTGCTCCCTCTTTTTTTTTTTTTTTTTTTTTTTTTTTTTTTTTTTTTTTTTTTTTTTTTTTTTTCGCGCTCTCTACGGTCCCTGCGTCCGACGCGACACCGCCCCCCGCCGTCCGCCGCGCCGCCGCTCCAAACCCCCACCGTCGGCCGTCGGCCGCGGCGCTGGGCGTCAGGCCGGGTTTGCAACCGGGCTGTGCCGCTCGGTGGCGCGCCACGCGGGGGGCCGCCCACGACGGGCGGCATCGCCGCCAGCCGCGCCGCGTGGACGTTGCGGTCCGCCGCCGCCGCCGCCGCCGCCGCCGCGGGCGGCTGTGCAGCGGCAGCGGCGGCCGCCGACGGGGGGGCGGGCGCCACCGGCTGCACGGCACGCCAAAAAAGGCGTCGGCGGTGGCGTTGGCGGCGAAAAAAAAATCGCCTCGGGGACGCCACCGGCGGCCGTCCCCAGCGCCCGGTGCAAGGCGCGCACCGTCAGGGGCGGGGCGTCCTCCAAAGCGGGGGACCGTACGGGCGTTGCGGGAGCCGACGGCGGCCGCGGCGGTGCTCGCCACTCGCAGGGGGGGTGTCCCGCCCAGCAGTGGGCGCGGCGGCTACCCCCCCCCAGCGGCGAGGCGCCCCGCCCCGCGGGCGGTCGGCAGCCGGCCGGGCGGCGCGCCGCCCCGCCGCCGACCGCCACGCGTGCGCCGCCCCGCGCGACGCCACCCCGCGCCGCCACGGTCGGCGCCGCGGCCAAGCGTGGCGGCCGCACCGGCAGTGGCGCGGCGGTCGCCACCGCCCGTCGGCGGGCCGCCGCCACCGCGTTGCCACCGCCACCACCGCCACGACGGCGACAGCCACCAAAATAGGAAGAAAAAAAAAAAAAAAAAGAAAAGGAAGAAAGAACCTATGCGTGGCCACGGTCGGCGCCGCGGCCAAGCGTGGCGGCCGCACCGGCAGTGGCGCGGCGGTCGCCACCGCCCGTCGGCGGGCCGCCGCCACCGCCGTTGCCACCGCCACCACCGCCACGACGGCGACAGCCACCAAAATGGGAAGAAAAAAAAAAAGGAAAGGAAGAAAGAACCTATGCGTGGCCAGACAGCGCCCCCCTCCGCCCCGGGTGCTGGCCCCGCCGGGTGTGCAAAGAAAAAATGCAACGGGGTACAGTACGCGGGGCGCCCCCCCCCCCCCCCCCTCCCCCTCCCCCGGCACACCGCGTCCCCGGTTGGCGGTGGAGGTCGCGCCCCCCCTGCCGACCTACTTGCCGCCCGCCACGACGGCGTCGACGAGGAGCTCGCCCATCCGCTTGCAGCCGACGAGGCTCTTGCCCTCCGACATGATGTCGCCCGTCCGCCAGCCCGCGTCGAGCACCGCCTCGACGGCCGCCTCGACCGCGTCGGCCGCGGCGGCCTCGCCGAGCGCGTAGCGCAGCATCATGGCCGCCGACAGGACGCACGCGACCGGGTTCGCCACGTCCTGCCCCGCAATGTCCGGCGCGGAGCCGTGGACGGGCTCAAAGACGCCGGGGCCCGAGCCGTCGCCGAGCGACGCGGACGGCAGCATGCCGAGGCTGCCGACGAGCATGCTCGCGCAGTCCGACAGGACGTCGCCAAACAGGTTGCCCGTGACCATCACGTCAAACTGCTTGGGCCACCGCACCAGCTGCATCGCCGCATTGTCCACGTACATGTGCGAAAGGGCGACCTCTGGGTAGTCGGCCGCCGCCTTGATCACCTCCTCCCGCCACAGCTGGGACACCTCCAGCACGTTGGCCTTGTCCACCGACACCAGCGACTTGCCCCGCTTCATCGCGATATCCAGCGCCACCCGCGCGATGCGCTGCACCTCATAGTCGTGGTAGATCATGTTGGAGTAGCCGACCCGCGCGCCCGTCACGGCGTCCGTGTCAATGCCCTTGGGCGTCCCAAAGTAGACGCCGCCGGTGAGCTCCCGCACGACCATTAGGTCCACCCCGTTGACGACCTCGTCCTTGAGGCTCGACGCGCCCTCCAGCTGCGCAAACGCCTTGGCCGGCCGCAGGTTGGCAAACAGGCCGAGCTGCTTGCGCAGCGCGAGGAGCCCCGTCTCGGGCCGCACCGCCCGCGGCAGGTCGTCCCACTTGTAGCCGCCAATGCACGCGAGCAGCACCGCGTCCGACGCGCGGCACGCGTCGAGCGTCGCGGCGGGCAGCGGCTCGCCCGTCGCGTCAATCGCGGCGCCGCCAACCAGCTGCGACGTCATGGACAGGGTAAAGTCAAAGCGGGCGGCGACCGCGTCGAGCACCCCGACCGTCGCGGCCATAATCTCCTCCCCAATCCCGTCGCCGGGCAGCAGCGTCACCGTGTGCGTGCGGGGCGACGCGGGGGCGGCCGCCCCGCCCGTGGCGGCCGCCGCACCGGGGGTGCCAGCGGCGGTGGCCGCCGGTGAACGCCGCCGGCCGCTCGCCGCCGCACCCGCCGCCGCGGCGGGCGCCCGCAGCGGCCGCCGCGCCGTCGCGGCGCCGCCGGCGCGGCCGCGGCGGGCGGCGGCGGCGGCGGCGGCGACGCCAAAGGGGCCAACAACAAAGGCCGCCATCAGGAAGAGCGCCGCTCGTGCACACGGGTGGTGCGGGGGAGCGACCGCGTCGAGGCCAGAGGGGGAAGGCGCAAGAGCGGCGGCCGCGCGGGCGGGCCGTTTGGCGGCAGGGAGGGGTGGGGGGAAGCGCGCAGGTGCAGGCAGATGGGGGCGGCGAGCACGACGGCGAGGATCACGCGGCCGCCAGATTTGGCAGGCGGTCCACGACGCGTTTGAGCCTGTGTACGTGTAAACAGGCGCGCACACGCGGTACAATTGTACAGAGGCGTGTGGCTCGCCATCGTCAACAAGTTTGTTTTCGCCATCGAATGCTGCAAACCGTGTCGGCTTCGATGGCGCATCAGCGTTGGGTCTCGGGCTAGTGTCGATACGGCGTTTCGATGCGCCATCCGCCGACGGGGCTTCGATAGGCGTCAAGTCGCGAGACCGAGAACTACAGCACACGTGACCGTGGGATTTCCGTGTCTCGTGTGCGCCTGCGTTGCAGTAGAATCGTATCGGCTGCCCATCTCCTCCGCATCGCTCTATAAGGTGCCGATGCGAGTGGCGGGCGACACTGCGCGCCGCCCTGCTCGCTGTTTTTCGTCAGCGCACCACCCAGGACGCGACGGGGCACCCTCCCAATGTGCCCGCCACGTCCGTCGCCACCACCACGTCGCCGCCACCACCACGCTGCCCCCACCAGCCCACCACCACCACCACCCCGCCAGCCACCACCCCGCCAGCCACCACCTCACCATCACCACCCCGCCAGCCACCACCCCGCCATCCTCAACGCCGGCCACGCACACGGCCGGGGAGCACCCCAGCTATCCCGCCACCACAAACCTGCCGCCGACACAACCCCCGCCGCCCCCGCCGCTGACGTGTACTTGCCGCCGCCCTTGCCGCTGCCGCCGCCGCCGCCGCCATCTTGCACTTGTCGACGCCCTTGCCGCCGTCGCCGCCATCGCCGCCGCCCTTGCCGCTGCCGCCGCCGCCGCCGCCGCCGTCTTGTTCTTGTCGCCGCCCGCTGCCGTCGTCGCCTCTGTCACCGCCGCCCTTGCCGCCGCCGCCGCCGCCGCCGCCGTCTTGCACTTGCCGCAGCCGCCACCAACGCCGCCGCCGTCGATCTTGCCGCCGCCGCCAACACCGTCGACCTTGCCGCCGTCTCCGCCACCGCCGCCGCCACCATCACGCCCCTCCCCTCAGCCGCCCCTCCACTCTCGCCCTCCACCGCCGCCCCCCCCCCTCCGCTCAGCTCCCCACACCCCTCGCGCCCACCTCCCAAAAAGAAAAAAAACAACAGCTAAAAAAAAAAGAAAAAGGCAGTGGCACAAGTGGCAGCTGCGGGAGAAGCGATGGCCGAGTCAGCAATGACAGAAGCTGGCGGTGGCGGCAGAGGCGGCGGCGTGTCGGCGTGCCCCCCCCCCCCCCCAACCCCCACCACCCAGGAAGCGACGGAGCACCGTCCCAAAGTGCCCCGCCACGTCCGTCGCCACCACCACGTCGCCGCCACCACCACGCCGCCCCCACCACCCCACCACCACCACCGCCCGACAACCACCACCCCGCGAGCGACCACCCCACCACCACAACCCCGCAACCTCCACCCCGCCATCCTCAACGCCGGCCACGCACACGGCCGAGGAGCCCCCCAGCTACCCCGCCACGTCCGTGACCGTCGCCAACACCACCCGCCAAAGTCGCCACCACCACCACGCCGTCGGCACCACACCACCATCACACAAAAAAATAACCACCAAAAAAATCACCACCTAAACACCACCACCCAAGCACAGCCACGTCCCCATCCCACGACAACCGAAACCTCCACCCGTCACCCACCACAGCCGCCACCCCGCTCCCACCCTCCCAGAACGCGACAGGGCATCCCCCCGAAGTGCTCCGCCACGTCTGTTGCCGCCCCCACCCCACCGCCACCACCCCACCGTCACCACACGCCGCCACCACCAGCCCACCACCGCCACGCCACCACCACCCCGCCCACCAGCACACCACCCCTCAATCACCCTCCCGCCACACCACCCCCCCCCAACAAACTTACAACGCCAGCAATGGGGGCAGGCGAAGCACCCCCGCGGCTGCCCCACCCGCCCCGCCCTTGTCAGCGCCGCCGCCGTCGTCGCCGCCACCAACGCCGCCGCCGTCGTGCCGCTGCCGCCCTTGCCGCCGCCGCCGTCGCCGCTGCCGCCGCCGCGGCCGGCCGCGGCGGCCCGCGGGCGGCGGCGCCTCGGCGGCCGCCACGGCTGACCGCCGCGGAGCCGCCGCCACGCGCAGCGGCGACCAAATCGACCGCCGCGGCGGCCGTGCCCACAAGTGACGGTAGCGGCGGCCGCGGCAACGACAGCGGCGGCAGCGGCGGCAGCGGCAGCCGCGACGGCACGGCGGCGGGGACGCCGCCGCCGCGGCGGCGCCCTCCCTGACGCGGCCCGCGTCGCGTTCTCCACCACCCCCGCCCAGCGCGCGACGCGGCGGCGCCGACGCCCGAAGCAAGCAGCAGCGCCTTTAGCGCCTCGTGCACGCCCAGCTGCACCGCCCGCGTCGGCAGGTGCCCGCGAGCAGCCAGCAACAAGCTCCCCACCGCGTCACCGATGCACGCGGCGAGCACCAGACGCCGGCACCGTGACAGGTCCCGCGCCCTCTCCGCGAGAACCTTCTCAGCCACCGCGTGCAAGCCCTGCGTGCGCGCCCCGGACGGCTGCGCGCCGACCAACGTCCTCGCCAGCCCCGCGTCAAGTCTGCGCGCGGTTATCCGTGGCCATGTGGCCAAGATGTAGCCCATGCCCATTTGTACTTTTGCTGGTGACTTATGAGTCCGTCGACTGAATGTTTGAGAGACCTTAGAATCTGATCATTAAGTGCTAGTAAAAACGTATTGATGTCCAGCAAGTCCAACGCGGGGACAGGCGTGTGAGGCTGTGCTATGGTTCGCTCGACCTTGACCCCGCGCCACCGCGTGCGGACACGGGTCAACCGCACGGAGACTGGCAGTAGTACTAGGCCTAGCCGCTGCTGATTTGAGTCCTTAGGTACCGCCAGAGCATCTGCGCTTCTCAAACAGAACTTTCCTGTTCGTCGTCAAGCGTCGTCTTCCTCACTCGCCAAATCCATGTCCACCATCTCGTCAATGGCCTGGGAGTCGTCCTCAGCCGCCAGCCAGCACCGGGCAACCTGCTCTTTCTGCTCCCGCCCGACTCCCTCGACATGGCCAGACGTGATGGCTTCACTACCAGACCAGCAGGCGGCTCGGCCGGGACGACTGAACGGCGGGCACACGTCATTGCTCATCACTCTTTGTACTTGAAACGATTATCAGCGTCGTACGGTTCTAAGTGCGCAACCAGGAATTTAGATGTCAGCCGGGCATGGAGACAGTACGCTGTAGAGGAGTTGATCTCGGGATATCTGGCTTGATTATCTGCGGACCACACAGAACCAAGCCACACTTAACCGGATACAGACTGTACCTGTTGCCCGCCGCGGCGAGCGCCTGGTGCGCGGGGCTCCGAGGTCGACGAAACAGAGGCCAAGTCCCACGCGAGCCAGCAGGCACGGGTAGGGTCAGTTCAGTGTCGGCTGAGTCGCGTGATCCGCTCGGCTGGCCAATCAATGCGCTTCCGCACTGTCGCTCTCGAGATAACTAAACGCCTGCCTGTAAAGGACCTCATCGACGGCGCGAGGTTACAGCCCATCCCAGGATGGGCTCGATACGCAAACCGTCGCGTATCGGACGGCGCGTCGAAACCCCGTTTCGATGGTTGACACTGCATCAAAAAAGTCGATACGGGTGTCGATGCGCAAAACGAAAGAGCTGACGATCGCCAGTCCAGGCCAAGAGCGTCCCGCGCACTCGACCGCCTCTGTCCCGCGCACTCGACCGCCTCTGTCCCGCACAGGATTCAGTCTCGGCCCGCGCCCCCCTCTACGACTACCCGCTCTGTCTCCGTCCGCGCAGGCGTTTGGACCTGCGCGACCGCCGGCCGGCGGTCTTTCTCCTGCGCTGTCGCGGCGCCCCCTCCGCCCCCAGCGGTCAGTGGTGCCAACCCCCATGGCGCCGCTGCCGTCTCCCTCCCCCGACGACGCGGCGGAGGAGGACCCCCTCCTCGCGGCGCTGCGGTCGGCGTTTACCCCCCCCACCCCCCCCCCCCCCCCACCCCCTTCCTCACCACCGCCGCCGCCGCTGCCGCCGCCGCCGCCACCACCGCCACCGCCGCCGCGACGGCCGCCCTCCCCCCCTCACCGCCGCCCTCGACGACGCCGCCGCCGCCGCCCTCCCGCCCGCCGCCGCCGCCATTGCCGCCGCCGACGCGGCGACCGCCGCGGCGACCGCCGCCGCCGCGGCGGTTGCCGTGGCGACCGCCGACGCGGCGGCCGCGGCGGCGGCGGCGGCGCGGTCCACGGCGGCGCTGCGGGTGGCGGTCGCGGCGCGGGACGCGGCGGCGGTGGGGGTGGCGGCCGCCGCGGCGGTGCGGCGGTCACCGTACGTGGCGGTGCGGCTGGCACAGCGGGGGCGGGCGGCAGAGGCAGAGGCCGCCGCCGCGGCGAGGCGGGCGGCGGCGGCGGCAGACGCGGCGGCCGACGCGGCCGACGCGGCCGACGCGGCCGACGCGGCCGACGCGGCCGACGCGGCGGCGGCGGCGGCGGCGGCGACGGCGACGGCAACGGCGACGGCGACGGCGGGCGCGGTGGCGGCCACGGGGGCGGCCGCGGCGCGGCGGGTGCCGCGGCCGCGTGGGGTCCTCCCCGGCGTCCTCGTCGGCCTCGTCGACTGGGACGGCCTCATCGCCGCGGCGGTCGACGGCGCGACGCGGCGGGCGGTGGCGGGCCTCGGCCGGCTGACGCCGCCCGCCATTGGGCGGTACGCCCTCGCCGCGGGCGACGCCGCCCCGGGCTGGACCCCCGCCGTTGTCTACAGCACCGCCGCCGCGGTTGGCGCCGCCGCCGGCGGCGGTGCCGCCGGCAGCGGCGCCAGCGGGGGTGACGACGCGGAGCCGCCGCCGCCGCCGCCGCCCGTCGGCGCCGCCGCCGCCGCCGACCTCCTCCCCGTTCCGGTCCTCGTCGCGGGGCCGCTGCTCGCCGCGCGGCACGTTGCCGCCGCCGCGGGGGGGGGGCGCCCGCCGCGCTCCGCGCCGCGTACGTTGCCGCCCGCGGCGCCGCGCTCGCCGCGGCGGTCGACCCGCCGCGCGCGGCGGGCCGGCCCGCGGGGGTGGGGGGTGGGGGTGCCGCCGCCGCCGGCGGTGGCGTGGGGGGGGGGGGGGGGGGGGCGACCGCCGCCGCCCGCCGCCGGGCGTGACGCGCACGACCGCCGCCGCCACCGCCACCGCCACCGCCACGACCGGCACGACCGCCGCGGTCACCGCCGCCGCAACGACAATGACCGCGACGGCGGGCGCCGCGGGGGTGGGGGGGGGTACTAGCGGCGGCGGCGGCGGCGGCGGCGGCGGCGGCGGCGGCGGTGGCGGTGGCGGCGGGGTGCCTCCCCCCGGCGACGCGCTCCTCTCCGACGCGCTCGTCGGCGTGACGGCGTTTTTTGTGGGCGAGGCGGCCCTCGCCGCGGCGCTGCGCGCCGCCGACGGCGACGACAACGACGACGACGGCGGCGGCGGCGGCGGCGGCGGCGGCGGCGGCGGCGGCGGCGGCGGCGGCGGCGGCCTCGCGCGGCCGCCGGTGCTCGACGCGTGGTGGCGCGACGCGATGGTGGGGCTCGGCCGCCTCGCCGCGGCGGCGCGCGACGGCGTGGCCGCCGCGGGGGGGGGCAACCCGACCATGGCGACCGCCCGGCGGCGGTCGCGGCTGGGCCGGTTTGCGCGGGTGCTGCGGTCACACGGTTGGGCCGTGCCGGCGGAGCTGCTGTCGGTGTGAGTTGGGGGGGGGGGGGGGGGTCCGGGGGGCAGGAGCGGTGGTGGAGGGGGGCGGGTGGGAGGACGGTGATGGTGGTGGTGGTGTTGGCGGTGGTGACGGTGGTGGTGGTGGTGGTGGTGGACGGGCGGGGCGGCGGCGGCGCCAATGCCGCGCTGTCGCGGTTGGAGGCGCGGGGTGGGTCGGGGGGGTGGGTGGCGCACGTCGGCGCACCGGCGCGCGGGGCGGCGCGCGGACGTGCCGACGCGCCGCGGACGCTGGCCTGGCTGCGCGCCCGTGTGGGTGCCTTGGAGGCACTGGGCGGCGGCGGCGGCGGCGGTGGCGGCTGCGGTGGCGGCCCCCGTGTCGGCCCCATCGGTGCGCGTGGACGCGGCGACGGTGGTGGTGGCCGCGTCGGCCGCCGCGGCCGTGCGCCGGGTCCGCGGCGGTGGCGGTGGCGCCACTCCCCGTGACGGCGCTGGCCATGGGGAGGCCGCGCCGGGCGGCCCGCGTCGTGCGCCGGCGGCAGCGGCGCTGGTGGCGGTCGTCGCGGGGGGAGGGACGCGCCGGGGTCGCCAGCGCGTAGACGCCGACGGGGGGAACCGTCGCACCGTCGCTGCGCGCGGTCGGCGCGGCGCGCCAACCTCGGCCGCGGGGTGGCTGCCGCCGCCGCCGCCGCCGCCGCCGCCGCGGCCGCCCGCCCACTCGGCTTGCCTGCCGCGCGGCCGACAGGCGGCGGCCGCCCGGGCGGCCGCGCCCGCCGCCGTGGGCAGGCCGCGCCGGCGGCGCCGGCCGCCACCGCCGCCGCGTAGGGGGGGGATCCGCGCTGCGTCGGCTGGGCGTGGCCGGCACGGACGGCGCCGCGTCACGGGTGGTTGGTGGAAGCGGCGTGCACAGCGGCGGACGGCGTTGCGGCTGTCTTCCACCGTGGGGTGGAACGGCGCGTGGCGGTGGCGCTGGCCGTGGCGTTGGGGTGGTGGTGGCAGCAGCTACCCAGACGTTGGGGGCTGTGGGGCGGGCGCGACCATGCCGGGCGGGGGTGGGCCCGTTGCCAGCCGCCGCCGCCGTGCACCGCACGGGCAGGACGGGCGGTGGTGGGGTGGCGGTGACGCGCTGCCCTTGGGTGCCACGCCGCCCCGGTGCGGGTCTGGACGGCGGCGGCGGCGGCGGCGGCGGCGACGCGTGCCGCCGCGACCCCGGCCGACGCGTCGGTGGCGGTGGCGGTGGCGGCGGGTGGGCGGGGTGGGTGGCGCGGCGGCTTTGGCACGACGGCGGGCGGGGGCTTGGGGGCGAGGACCGGCCGGGGGGGGGGGGTGGCGATCCGTTGGCCAATCACCGGCCCCGTCGGGTCGGCAACGTGACCGCCCCCTGATGACGGGTGCCCCTCTCTTGATACCTTTTTTGGATGAGGAACAGGGACCTGTAGTCCCGTGCCGTCACGGTCACCACCACGCCTCCCGCTGCCGCGATCTGGCACTGGCGCGGTGCGCGCGCGCGCGCACCTCGCGGGTCGCGTCCCGCGCGTCCTCGCCAGGTGAGCGGGCCCCGCGGCGATGACAGCAGCCGACGCGGCGCGGGCGGCTCGAGCGCGTCCGCCCCGCGCGCCGCCGCACCACCTTCCCGCGCGCCGCCGCACCACCCTCCCGCGCGCCGTTCGCTGCCCCGTCCCGTGGGTCTCTCCGCGGGGAGCGGCCGCGCCGGCGCGCTCGTGGCCGACCGCCCGCTCGCGGCGCGGCCGGCGTGGCGGCGGCGGGGCTTGGCAGCCGCGGCCGTGACGGGCCGCCGCGGCGGCGGTCGGTCGGTGCTCGGGTGTGCCGCGCCGCCGCGTCTGCTGGGGGGGGGGGGGTACTGCCTGTCGGCGGGGAGGAGTTTGTCAGGCCCCCGTCGCGGGTGGCCGCGGCGACCGTGGTGTGGGGTGCCCCGCCGCGGCGGGGCGGTGCCGCGCCGCGGCGGGGCGCCACCCGCGGGCGACCACCCCCTTGCACCGCGGCCCGTGGTGGTCGAGCACGCGTGGGGAGCCCGTCCTGGTGGGGGCCACTGGACCGGACTCCGCGTCCGTCTGGGCTGCACTGGAAGGCCACCAGCGGCGGCCGTTGCTGTGCTTGATGGGGCGGCCAAGGGGGCGGCCGGCCCCGCCGCGTCGCCGCCGCCGCTGGTCAGGGTGCCGCCATCATGGCCGCGACCGCGTGCGGCTGGGGCGCCCTCGCGGCGATCACCGCGGCGGTGGTCGCCACGCGCGGCGTGGCGGGCGGCTCGGTGCTGCCCTTCCCCGCGGGCGCCCTCCCCGGCTGGGGCGCCGCCCACACGCTGTGCTCCCTCCAGTGTGAGCTCCGGGAGCCGGCGTCCTTTACCGTCCTCGACGTGCCCGTCACCCGCAATGACAGCGTGTGCCACTCGCCAGTGGCCACCGACTCCCTGCCGGGCGGCGCCGACGGCAACGAGGTGTACCCCGGTCAGCGCCAGCTGAGCGTGCGCGTCCGGCGCATCGCCAGCCGGCCGGGGCGGCCGTCGGGCAGCTTGGAGCGGGACACGGAATACTACGCGCTGCCACTGGGGCGGCTGGCGTGCGCGGGGGAGGACGGGCGGAGCCGCCGGCTCGTCGGCGAGCCCCGCGTGGCCGACTTCCTGACGCTCACCCACGCGTCGATTGGCGGCGCCGTCACGCGCGTCAATGGGCAGTACGAGGTGCTCGGCGTGACCCGCTTCACCGTCGGCGTCTGCGCCGACACCCGCTGCACGGCGGTGGTGGCGGTGGATATGGCCGCCCCGTCCGCGGCGGTGCCGTGCGGCGGTGCGCCCGCGCTGGGCGTGCCGTGCGCGTTTGGCGGCACGCCCGTGCTCACCTACACGGGTCCAGACGGGGTGGCGCGGCCGGTCGGCATCGGCCGGCACGACCTCCTCTCCCTCGGCCGCGCCGTCCTCGGCCGCCACGACTGGCTTGGCGCCGCCGCCGCCGCCGCGCTGCGCGTCGCGTCCGAGGTGCGGGTGCTCAACCCGCAGGCGGCACTCCTGCCCGCCGGCGTAGCGCCGCCCACGTTTACGGGCACGGCGCACCGGCTCAACGGCACGCCGCCGACGCTGCTGTCGGGCGGCGCCGCGCCGCGGCCCGCGTCGGGCGGCACCATCTGGCTCGACGCCGTCGCGTGGGTGCTGTGTGCGGGCCGCCGACGCGTGTACGCGCTCGACGCGGCCGTGTGCGACGGCGTGGCGCCATTTATCCCTGCCCGGCAGGCGCAGCTGGACGGCGAGACGGTCACGCTGCCGGGGGTGCTCGAGGAGGGGTCGGGGGCGTGGCTGCGGACGGTCTGGCTCATGGTCCCCGACGTGGTGGCCCGCGCGTCCGCGCCCCCCGACGCGCCCTTATGGGTGCCGGGACCGACCGTTGACACCACGGTGACCGCTGCTCAGGGGCCTCGGCTGCCATTCCTGACCGCCCGCGGCCTGCGGGAGCTCAACCCGGACAGCGCCGAGGAGCGGGCGCTCGCCGCGGCACTCGGCCGCCGCACCGCCTTGCTGCCCGTCTCCGTGCGGCGCAACCTGTCGATGGGCGTCTCGGCGGCGGTGGGGATGTTCGAGCCGGCGCTGGACGACCTAAACGCCGACCTCCGCCGCCTCTCCGCCACGTTTGACTCGTCCGTGTGGGGGGAGGCGCCGCCCGACCCGCCCATCGCGGTCGCTACCGTCGTGCTTGCCGGGGTGGTGTTCATCGCGGAGCTGGGCGTCCTCGCCTCCCTCTTCATTGGCACCGCCTCGTGGGACTTGCGCGCGGCGGTCGCCTTTTCTGTCGCCGCCGTCATGGGCGCCGCCGCGCTCGGCGCGTTTGTGTCGCAGTACGTGCTCGAGCGGGGCGCCGCGGGCTGGCGCGTCGCGGCCGTCCGTGATAACGTGCTCGCGCAGCTGACGGGGGGGGCCAACCTCGCGGCGTTACGGCCCGACCTCCGCGGCACGGTGGTGGTGCGCTCCGAGACGCTGCTGCTGTGCGCGCGCAACGGGTACCACGTGGCGCGGATGCTGGCGCTGATGGCCGCCGCGATCGGGTGCTACGGCGTCGTTGCAGCGGCGTTGCTGGTGTGCGCGTGGCGGTGGGGGCGGTAACGCGTTGGCGACGGGGGAGACGCTGGCTCTCGTGGCCGCGTCGGGCGTCGGCACTCATAGGTCCCGCCCGCTGGCCGCCCCGCGAGACGCGGTGGTCTCATTGAAGAGGTTGAGAGCAACCTTCAAGCAGCTTGGTGCGTACATGCGTGATCCGAGCGACTTGCGAGCGCACATTTTCTTTCTTTGAACGCGGCTATCTTCGTTCGACCTATCTCAATTAGATTGATGGTTCTAAAGTTGTGCGCCACCACTGCTGTACCCGCCCTGTGTGTAAACATGAAAAATGCAAAAAAAACTGCTTACAGTCGAAACTGTAGCCTTGTTTGATTAAGGAAAGAATTATTAAAAACTCCATCTCGTATCTGGTTTACGTGCGTCCGTCTTCTTCGACCCCGTAAGACTCAACGAGAAAGCAGCCGCCGGTGACCAGCGAAGAGTAGCCCGTCCTATGCTCTTCGTTGTTTGGTGTTTCTCGGTGTCGTGGTCTGGTGAGAGAGCCTGACATCAGGCGGCTGTCTCATCACTTGAAGAGCAACTCATCTGCCGCCCGCCTGCAGGCCAGGACCGTGTCGCTGTGACGCGGCTAAGCTCCCGCGGTGGCCTGTCTAGATATTCAGGAGAGGAGTTGCGGTGGACGAACAGGACTTTGATCGTAAAAACAAGCACCTCACAAGCTATAGAATGGTGTGCTGTGCAACTGGCTATAACCTCGTACGGAGTGGCAACAACAATATTTTGTCCCACAATGTACGTTTTTTGACCCCCCCGCTTTACTTTTTGTGACCAGAAGAAAATCAGCTCTCCTCCGACTATGATTGCCCGGGGTTGGACAACGTAGTAGGTTGCTGGTGCCGACGAGATCTCTGCTGCCGGATTCGTGTATTCGCCGGGGGGGACGCCAGGAGTGGCGAAAGGGGTGGCCAGCGCCACCACTGCTACCGCCGCCGCTGCGTTGCCTCCGCTATCATCGTCGCCTGGCTAGCGACAGCCGCGGCGGCCGCCGCGAGTGGCGCCGGTAGGGGCAGGGGAGAACGACGCCGCGGCCCAGACACCAGTGCGCCGGCTGCGGTGTTCTATCTCCGGTCGCTACAGCGGCGAGGGAGCCACGAGAGAACCGGGTCTGATGTTTTGGAAAAACTGTCAGTCTTCTTCGAGACGACTGGGACGACGAGACTGAAGTATATTGGTCGACCCTCCAACAATGAACAAAAATCGATATTATCTTTTACTTTCAATGTGGGACAAGGTGTTGACAAACAGTTTTATTCGGACCTTAATAAAAGGTGTGTCTCGAGTGCGCTGATACGCAAGAGAGGGTCTGTATATACAGTCTTTCTCCATTGTTGGGCACCCTTTGCATCGACCGTAAGCCCGCCGACCGCAGCACGATTTCGCTTTCTCATTGGTCGGTGAAGACGATTGAATGCTGACACATGTGATGATCGTATCGGAAACGTCGGTCGACCTACATGGGTTACTTGACGCCGTGCCCAAGAAAGGACGTCACAGCAATGGAGAAAGACTGTACCGTCTCAATGACATTTGTTTTTTTCACATCGCCCGCTGTGAGGCAATGAGATTACTGTGCCAACGTCCGCCTGCCGGCTGGTCGTCGCGCCTCGCCCCGTACTGAACGAGAGGAGGGGGATGTTTGCGTGCCACACCTTTTGGTGCGTGGCGACCAGCGGGTCGGTCGCCCTTTTTGGTAGCACAACGGGCTCGCTCCTCGCCCCGCGTCGGGCTCTCCCTGCCGGCGTGCTCCGGAAAAGTGAAGGGGGGAGAGCAGGGAGGGCGAGGGGGGGCAGGGGATAGAGGCATGGAAGGAAAGGGCACCGCCCTGTGAGGGAGCACCCATGGCAACCACACCACCCGGGGAAGAGGGTTGAGTCGTGCCGGTCGTTTTTCTCCCTGGCTCTCCCTTTTGTTGATGGGACTGTCCACAACGACGCACGGCACTCGCACCATGGTTTGAGACCAGCATCATGCGCTCACTCTGAAATGGGCAGCAGTGGGATGGGTCTGGTTCGTTCTTGCGGGGGGCGAGGGGGGGGAGGGAAGAAGAAGAATAGAGCAAAGTCGCTGGCTCCAGGAGAAGCTGGTGCGACGCGCACCTTCGGCGCGTCCACGACCACACTCACCCATGGGCTGTCTGGTCTCCACAGATGAGTCACGCCCGCCAGCACGGGCGCGAAGCGGCGCGCATCCTCCTTGGGAGCTGCGGCGCCCATGGAAGGGGTCGGCAGGCGTTCCGCACCCCCGTGCCGACCCTTTCTGCAATCGCTTGCTCCCGTCCCCGCCTCTCTCCGTTCTGGTGCGAGCCGCCGATGCTTGGCGGCAGGCGTGGTGCTGGCGTGGTGTGTGCGATGTCGACTTCCTTTGGTCGGCGGTAGGGGGGCGGGGGGGATAGCTCACGAGGACCGTCCCAATCTGTTGGCCTGGGGACACGCACATTGGGGTGGCGACAGCGAGGCGAAAAGTGTGCTCGGAGACTGGGAAAGGCGTGGGAAGTGGAAGACGCGTCGGGGCGAGGGGGAGCCGCAGCACCAATTTGCGTGACTGGCAGGCACCTGCCGTCGGCGGACGCCCACGGCGGGGTCACCCCAACGACACCGCCCGCCGGGGGACTTTGAGAGCGGCACGGGTGTACAAGAGGGTCTGGCGGCGGCGCGGAGAAGGTGAGCGGCCCACGGTCCCATCATCGCACACGCCGACACACCCGCCACACGGACATCCGTCGGCTGACCCAACTTCTCACCGTCGGCGACCACACCCTGCCCTCCTCATCAAGCACTCGGCCTCGCAGCGCCGCCCACCCTCTTCCTTTGAAGATGGTGTCCTTCCGCAAGGCCGCCACCGCGGCTATCGTGGCCACCGTCGCGGTGCTGCTGGTGGCAGACACCGCCGTCGCGAGCAGCAGCAAGCACCGTCACTACGGGCACCATGGCCACTATGGGGGCCACCACGGCGGCCACTACGGCGGCCACCACGGCGGCCACGGCCACGTCGGCGGCCACGGCGGCCACGGCTGGTACGGCGACCACAGGGGCCACGGTGGGTACGGGCGGCACGGCGGCCACGGGCGGCACGGCAAGCACGGCAAGCACGGCAAGTACGGTGGCCATGGCGGCCACGGCGGCCACGGTGGCCACGGTGGCCACGGCGGGTGGGGCGGCTATGGCACCTACCGGCTGGCCATTGCCGCGGGCGAGGCGTGCGACCATCCGGGCGCGCCGTGCGCCGACGGGCTGGTGTGCAGGGCGGGCGCCGACGGCCAGGGCGCCTCGTGCGCCTACTAGAGGGCGCCCTTGGCCGCACGGGCGCGCCAAGCGCCGGCGGGACGCGACCGCGGGCGCACCCGCGGCGACCATCCGTCGACGCCGCGTGGTCAGGCGGGGGTGCTGCACCGCCGCCGTGCGAGCGGTGACTCGTTTGCAGCCAAGGAGGCCGCCGCCGCACGGGGGACGGCCGGGGGGAGCGCAGTGAGCGCGCCGACGTGGCGGCGCCCGACGGGCTTGCGCTGCATTTGTTAGTATTATGTGTGGTGGACCCGTCTGGCCTTGCCGCTTGGGAGCGGCCGGGCGCTGGCGATGGTCTCGACAGATAGTCTGTGCCACCCTTGATACATAGTCTGTGCTGTTCGAGGCGGGCTGGGCTGGCGGTGGGAAGTGACGGTGCGGGCGGCGCACCGGTGGAGGTGTCGGCGGGAGGGGGACGTATAGCAGACCCCCATCCATGCCTGGTCGTAGTAGACAGTCCAAGACCCGCCCGTTCGCTCTTGGTGTGCTTACAAACTTGACCGACAACGCACGGAAGCGGGGCCGCGGCGGCGGGGACGACGAGGAGGGGGGGGCCAGCCATGGACAGGGGAGGCCACGCTGCCACCGGCGGCGCTCCTCGACCGTGTCGCGACGGTGCGATTCGCGCCGGAACCCGCCCGGTGCGTCGCGGGGTGCAAGCGCGGGTACACACAGATGGCCATGGGGGGGCGGGGCGCCACGACGACAAAAAATAAACAATAAAAAAAGGCCACAGAAAACAAGGCAAGAACAAAAAAAAACAACAGGACGCTGAGACGGGGACGCCGCGCAGCGGGCACGGTCCACGCCCCAGCGGGGTCGCCCAACCCCGCCCGCCGCACACACACGCGCCCGCCCCTCAGCCGCCCACCGGCACCACCGCCAGCGTCGTCGCGCAAAACACGCACCGGTCGCGGGCGGCGAGCCACGCCCACGCCGCCGCCCCCCCCCCCTGTCCCGGCCGTCGCCGCCGCGGTCGGCGTCGGCGGCGGCCGCGCCACACGTGCGGCACACCCGCGGCGCGGCGGCCGTGACCGGCGCCAGCGTCGCGGCGCACACTTTGAACGCGTGGCCGCCGCCACAGACCGCGCGGAGGCGTGGCCAGGGGGGGTGGGGGGGGGGGGGGGGGGGAGGAGCTCCGCCGCCGGGAGTGCCGGCCGTGCCGTTTGCGGCAGCAGCGGTGGCGGTGGCGGTGGCGGTGGCGGTGGCGGTGGCGGTGGCGGCGGCGGCGGCGGCGGCGGCGGTGGCGGGGGGGGGAGGGGCGGCTGGCGCGGACCACACTGCGGACGGCACCACGACCGGCGCGTCGCAAATGGGGCAGTGGGTGGCGGGGATGGGCGGGGGGCACGCCGCCGCCACCAGCGTCGCCGCCGTGGCGCCGGGTGTGCCGCCGCCGCCGCGGGGCGGCGTCGCGGCGAGGGCCGCCCGCAGGGCCACCACCCAGCCCGCGTCGCCGCCGCCGCGGGCGCCGTCGCTGTCGCCGGCGCCCCCCTCCCCGTGCGCCAGCACGTACGCGCACAGCGAGAGGGCGGCGGCCACCTCGGGGGCGGTCAACCGACCAGCGGCGGCCGCGGCGGCGGCGGCGGTGGCACCGGCGGCGGCCGCGGCGCCGTCGGGCGCCGCGGCCGTTGCGCCCGCCGCAGCGGCCGCCGCCGCCCGCGGCGGCGGGTACCACCGCGTGACGCCTGCCCGCGGCGGCAACGGCGACGGCGGCCGCCGCGGCGACGCGCGCGACCAGCCGCGGAGCGCTTTTAGGGAGGCCGCCGCGCCGCCGCCGCGGCCGCCGCCGCGGCCGCCGCCGCGGCCGCCGCCGCGGCCGCCGCCACTCCCGCCACCCGCATCGGTCGTGTCGCCGTCAGTCGCCGCGTCGGCGCCGCCGTCCAGCTCCCGCGCCGCCGCAGCGGCGCCCCCCGCCGCGCCGCCGTCGGCCGAGTCATCGTCAGACGAGGCGGCCGCCGCGGCCCCGCGACCACGGGGTGCGCCGGCGGCCGCCGCGGCACCGTCGGCGCCCACAGTCCACTCCTCATCGTCGGACGGGCGGCCGCCGCGGCGGCGGCGGCCGCCGCGGCGGGGAGGGGACCGCCCGCGCTTGCGCGGCGTGGCGCTGCCCGCAGCGGCCTCGTCGCTGCCGCTGCCGCCGCTGCCACTGCTGTCGCCGTCGCTGCCGCTGCCGTTGTCGCTGCCACCGTCGTCGCCACTGTCGCTGTCGCCGTCGCTGCCGCTGCTGCTGCCGCTGCTGCTGCCGCCGTCGCTACCGTTTCCGTCCTCCCCGCCGCTGTGGCTGTCGCTCTCGCTGCCGCCACCGCCACCGCCACCGCCACCGCCACCGCCACCGCCACCGCAGCGGGCACTGCCCAGCAGGGTGGCCGTGGCGGCGGCGGCGGCACGCCGTCGCGGGCGGCCACCGCCCACCGCCACGGGGCGGGGAGTGGACGGGCCACCTGCGCAGCGTGAGGTGCCCACCACCACCACCACCTCCTCCTCCTCCTCCTCCATGTCTTCCGTCACGCGCCCGCCAGCCTCCCCGGTGCACCCGTCCGCGACCCGTCGCAGTAGGGGCGGCTGTGACGGCGGGGCGGCGGCGGCGCAGTGGGACACGCCCACCACCTCTTCCCCCTCTGACGACGACGTCTCTGACGACGCGGCGGCCGCCGCCCCCGCCGATCGCCGCCGCCGCTTGGCGCCCGACGCTGCCGCGGCACGCCCGCCACGCGCCGCCGCCGCCGCTGCCGCCCGCGGACGCCCCCGCCGACGGGCGGCGACCGGCGGCGCCGCCGCCGTCGCCTGGCCCGCCACCGCCGCCGCCACCGACGCGGCCGCCCGGAGCGACGCGGCGGCGCCCGCGGCGGCCGCGTCCGCGGCGGTGGCTCCTCCCCTCTTGGGCGCCCCACCGCTGACAGAGGCGGTGATGGCGGCGGCCGCCGCGACCGCGTCGTGCAGCGCCGACGCGGGGTCGGCGGCGGCGCGGCCAGACCGGCCGCCGCGCTTGCCGCCCGCCGCCGCCGCGGGCGCCGCCGCCACCCGCGCCGACCGCCGCCGGCCGACGGTGCCAGCCGGCCCGGCGGCCGCGGCGGCGGCGGCCGCCGCCGCCGCCGCCCCCCCCGCGTCCGCCGCCCCCCCTGCCGCCGTGTCGCCCGCCCCGTCTGCCGCAGCCGCCGCGGTCGCCGTCGCGGCGGCGCGTGACGGCGCGCGCCGACCGCCGCGCGCCGCCGCCGCGACCGTGCCGCCACGGCCGCCCACCTCGTCCGCGTCGGTGGCGCCCTCGGACGCGGCCGCCGCGGCGGCGGTGCGCGCGGGGGTGGCGCCAACGGGCGCGCCCGATGATGGGCGGCGGCCGGCGGCCGGCCGCGTTGCGGGCTCGACCGCCAGGAGCGCGGGCGGCTGCCGTGCGCGGCGAGAGCGGCGGCGCGGGCTGCTCCCGCGGGCCGAGCCCCCCGCCGCCGCATCAGCCGATGCGGTGGCGGGGGGGGCGGCAGCAGCGCCGGTGGGGGAAGTGGCACCGGCAGCGGCCGGCGGGGTGGCGCCAGCGGCGGCGGCTGCCGCTGCCGCGGCGGCGGCGGCGGCCACCATGGCCGCCGCCGCCAGCCCCCTAGACCCGTCGCTGTCGCTCTCGGTCGTCCCCGCCGCGGCCGCGTCCGCCGGCGACGCCAACGCCGACGCCGACCCCGCCGCCGCCGCTGCGCCCCGCCCCGCAGCCCCCCCCGGCCGCCGCGCGAGCGCCGCGTCCGCCGCACCCCCCCCCCCACCCTCGCCGACTGCGGGATGGGCGGCGCGGCGGCGGCCGTCGCCGCCGCCCCCCCCCCCGCGGCTGCCGCGGCGCGGGCGGCGAGCGCGTCGCGGCGGGCCCACTTTGGGTCGTCTGGGTTTTTGCGTGGCCGCCCGCGCGGCCGCGGCGGGCCCGCCGCCGCCGCGGCGGCGCGGCGCGCGGGCTTGGCCGCCGCCGCCGCCGCGGTGGGCGCGCCTCGCTTGGCCGCCACCGCCCCGGCGGCGGGCGCGCCTGGTGTGGCCGCCGCCGCGGCGGGGACGGACCCCGCCGCCGCCGCCGCCGCCGCCGCCGCCGCCGCCGCCGCCGCCGCCGCCGCCGCCGCCGCCGCCGCGCCAAAGCCGTCCACGCCTGCGGGGGTCGCCGCCGCCGGCGTCGCCGCCCCCCCCGCCGGCGTCGCCCCCCCCACCGCGGCCGCCTCCCCACCGCCCGAGCCCCCCCCGCCGCCTCCCGCGTCCACGCGGCGCGCCGCGACGGGGCAACCGCCGCGGCACCCGCCGCGGCGGGCGCCGCCGCCGCGGCGGTCGCGGCGGTGGCGAGCCGCGCCCGCTCCCGCTCGCCCGCCGCGACGCCCGCCGCGACCGCCGCGGCGGCGGCGGCAACAACGGCGGGCGAGTTCTTGAGCTCCGACCGCCGGTAGCCGGGGGGGTGCTTACGCGGGCGCCCGCGCGGGCGCTTGACGATGGGCGTCAGGGGCGTCGTCGGGCCGGGCGCGCCGCGGGGGCGGCGGCGGCCGCGGCCGCGGGCGGCGGCCGCCGCGGGCGCCGCCGCGGCCGTCGCCGACGCCGCCGCCGCCGTCGCCGTCGCCGCCGCCGCCGCCGCCGCCGCCGCCGCCGCCGCGGCGGCGGCGGCGCCGCCACCGCCGCTGCTGCCGCCGCCGCTGTCAACGTCGGTGGCATCCGAGGCGCGCTCGGCGGCGGCCACGGCGGCGGCCGTGCCGACCCGCCGACGGCCGCGCCCGCCGCCGCGACCGGCCGGCGCGGGAGCCCCCACGGGCGGCCCGCCGCCGCGGCGGCCGCCCTCGTCCGTGTCGTCTGCGTCCACGCCGCTGCCGGCAGACGACGGAGACGTCCAGCCCCCCCCCCCCAACCGGCGGGCGTGACGGCCAGGTGCACCCGCGCCACGGGCGGCGCGACGCCCGCCGCCGCCGCCGCCGCGGGCGCGCCCGCCAGCACCGCCGCCAGCCGCCGTAGCGACGCCGCCGCGGCCGCCGCGACGAGCCGCCGCTCGAGGCGGACGACCGCCGCCACCACCGCCGGCGGCGGGGTGCTCCCCCCCCCCCCCCCACCCCCCCCCCCAGGGCGTCACCATCCCCGGCCGCCGCAGTGGCCGCCGCCGCCGCCATGGCGGCGCGCGCCAGCGCCAGCGCGCGGCGGGCGGCGGCCTCCCCCCCCCCCCCCGCAGCCGCCGTGTCGGCCAGCCGCAGCAGCGCCGACGGCACGGCGGCGGCCGCCGCGGCGGGCGACAGCGTCCCCCCCGACGCCGCGGCGGCCGCGGCGGCCACCACCGCCGGCACCACCACCGCCGTGGCCTCCCACACGCCCGTCGGCGCCGCCGTCCACGGCGCGGGGGGAGTCGCCGCCCACACCGCCACGTCCCGCACCCGGTACGGGGCACCCGCGGCGCCCGCGTCCGCCGCGGCCGGCCGCGACCGGGCCGCGTCCGCCGTGGCGGCGGCCGTGGCGGGCGGCGCCGCGAGCAGCGCCGCGGCGTCCCCCCCCCCCATGACCGGCGGCGCGAGCACCTCCACCACCGCCCGCCGCGCGACCGTCGCAAACTTGTACGGGATGTCTGTCGGCAGCAGCACCCGGTGGAGGAGCACCGCCACCGCCGTGCCGGCGGGGCCCACCGCCGCCGCCGCCACCGTCTCCCCGTCCGTCGCGGCACGCACAACGCCCGCGGGGGAGAGGCGCACCGACAAGAGCGGGGGGGACCGCGCGTCGCCACCGCCGCCGCCGCCGCCGCCGCCGCCGTCGCCGCCGCCGCTGCCGCTGCCGGTGCTGTCGCTGCCGCCGCCGGCCGCGTCCACGGCCAGTAGCGCGGGCGGCGGTGGTGGTGGTGGCGGCGGCGGCGCCACCGCCGACAGCTGCCACGCGAGCACGGCGCCGTCGAGGCCACAGCTGACCAGCCGCCCGCCCGACAGCCACCCCACCCCCGTCGTGCACAGGGCGTGCGCGGCGGGCACCACCGCCGTCGGGGGGGCGCCCAGCGCCCACCCCCCGCCGCCGCTGCTGTCGCCGCCGCTGCCGCCGCTGCCGGCGGCGGCGGACGCCCCCGTCTCCCCACCCCCGCCGCCGCGCCCGCTGCCCGCGCGCACATCCCCGCCCGCGTCGGCGCCGTCGCCGTCGACGTCGCCATCGCCGACGCCATCGACGTTGCCGTCGGCGGCCGGGGCGGTCACGACCAGCGCGGCGACGCCATTGCCCGCCGTCACCCCCAGCAGCAGACGGCGGGCGCCCCCCGCCACGCCCCCCCTCCCCCCCCCCTCTCCCCCCCCCCCTCCCCCCCCGCCCCCACGCCAGCGCCGTGACCGACCCAAAGAGCCCCGCCACGCCCGCCACCGCGCAGGCGACCCGCAGGCGCCACCCCCCCCCCCCTCCCCCCCCCCGCCGCCACCCCCCCCAGGCGCACCGCGTAGACGCGCACGGCAGCGTCGCCGTCCCGGGACACCCCCCCCACCGCCAGCAGCAGCCGCCCGCCGTCCGCCGCGGCCGCCGCGGCGGGCGCCCACGCGACCGCCGAGGCGGCCGGGCCGGCGGCATAGCCGGCGGCGGCGACGCGGTAGGGCGACGCGCGGCGGGCCGCCCCGGCGTCCCCCCCCCCCGCCGCCGCCGCCGCAGTCGCCGCCGCCGCCGTCGGCCACACCACCCACAGGCCGAGGCCGCGGCGGCCGACGGCGGCGGCAACCGCCGCCACCGCCGGGGACGACGCGCCCCCGCCAGCCGGCGCGGCCACCCACGGTGACACGGCGACGGCGCGGGCGGCGAGCCGCCCCCCCCCCGCCCACACCGCACCGGGGGCGCGGCGTCCGACCCCCCCCCCCCCCCCCCAGCGGCGACAGCAGCACCGCCTCCCCCCGCGACGTGACGCCCAGCGCCGCCACCCCCCCCCCCCCGCACCGGCGGCGGTAGAGGCGGCGGCGGTGGCGGCGGCGGCGGCGGCGGCGGCGGCCGACCACGGCGGCGGCGGCACCGCGGCGACCGCGGCGACCGCGGCAGCGTCGACGCCCCGCGGCGGCGCGAGGGTGGTGTGGCCGACCCGGCCGACGCCGCGGTCGGACGAGCGGGGCGCCAGCCGTGACGCGGCGGCGGCAGAGAGGCGGCCGAGCGCGTCGGCGGCGGCGGCGTTCATGCCGGGGGGGGGGGCGGCGGAGAGGGGGGGGGCGGCGCATGGGGGGGGGGGGGGGGGGCGCCCGCCGCCGCGTCCAGCGCGGCCGCAGCGGCGGCGGCGGCAGCCAGGCCGCCGCGCCCCGGCGCCGCCGCCGCCTTGGCCGCGTCCGCCTCTGCCGCCGCCGCCGCCGCCGCCGCCGCCGCCGCCGCCGCCGACGAGGCGGTGACCGTCTGGGTTTGTCCCGACCCGTCGGGGGCGTCCCCCCCCGCCCCCCCCCCCCTCCAGGCACCCCCCCCCCCCCCCCCCCACCGCTGCGGGCGCCCCCCCCGCCCCCCCCCCAGCCGCAACGGCGCCACCGGCAGTGGCGGCACCACCTCCACCGGCGGCGCGTGGAGGTCCGCCACGCGGAGGAGCCCCGTGTGGTGTGCCGCCGCGACGAGCAGCACGTCATCGGGGGCGGGCGGCCACGCGAGCGTGCCGGGCGTGGGGGGGGGGAGGAGGGGGCGCGACGCGATGACGCGCCACGGGATGGCGCGCGGCGGGGTGCCGCGGATGCCGCCGCTGCCGTCGCTGACGCCGCTGCCGTCGTCGCCGCCGCCGCCGCCGCCGCCGCCGCCACTGACGCCGCCGCCGCCGCCACTGACGCCGCCGCCGCCGCCGCCGCCACTGACGCCGCCGCCGCCGCCACTGACGCCGCCGCCGCCGCTACTGACGCCGCCGCCGCCGCTGCCGCCGCTGGTTTGCTGCATGATGGCGTGGCCGGGAGGAGGGCGGCGGGCGAGGCGGGGGTTGTGGGGCGGAGGGTGGACGAGGCAGCTGGCAAGAGTCAAACGGGATGGACACGCCCGTCGCACGGTCGTGTGTAGGCGGGCGGGTGCGGGGGAGCAAGGCACGCGCGCAGAGGGGGCGGCAGCGGCTCGCCGCGTAGCGGCGGCCCGCCACAAAGGCGGATCCGCGGCCGCTCGGCGCGGGTTCAACTCCCACCCGACCCCGTCGCGGCGCGCGGGGGGCCGGGCGAGACGCGGGATCCGGCCGCGGCACGCACCCACCAAGGGACGTTGGGAGGCTTGGAAACCCGCAGAGTGGGATGGATGCTTGCCTTCTTTGGTGCCACGTGTTACGAAAACAGTCGCTCCAGTCTACCGACGACGATCCGTGCGCGGCGGCGCGGCGTGGCTGGCGTGGAAGTGCGGGAGCTGCCGGGCGGTTGGCACTAACGGGCGGACGCTGCCGACTCGGCGGCGGCCAGCTGCCTGCGCCCGCCGCCGCGTCACCGGCGGGCGTGCCCCCCGCTTTTGGCCGCCGCGCCGCCGCCGCCGCCCGCTGCTGTCGCCGCTGCCGCCGCTGCCGCCGCTGCCGTTGCCGCTGCCGCCGCCGTCCCCACCCGCACCATGTCCTTCCTCCGGGACCTCCCCTCCTACTCGGCCGACGCGTTCTCCGAGGCCGCCCGCCCCGTCGACGCGCCGCCCGTCGTCCGCCAAGAGGTGCGTCTGCGGTGGGCTGTACGGGTGTGCGGTGGGCGTCGGCAGCGGTGAGGCGGGGGTGGGGGTGGCGGGGGGGTGGATGGGGGTGGTCTCGTGGAGTGTGCTGTGGTTGGATGGGTGAGGGGGGTGTGGGTGGGGCGCGGCGGGAGTGGGGGGACGCTCGGTTGCTCGGCATGGAGCCGCAGCAGCTGCGCCCGGCGCTGCTGCTGTTGCGTGTGCACGGGGGAGACGCGCTGCGGGTTGGTGGCGAAAGGGGCTGGGTGTGGCCACGTTGGTGGTGCACACGCTGACGCGTGCGGGCGGCTTGGCCGGTGCGGTGGCGCGGCGTGCCTCACAGACGCTCAAGGTGTACACCCCGTCACCCGAGGCGGCGGCGCCGCAGAAAGGTATGGCACGCGGGAGGGGGGGGGGGGGGGGGGGGGGAGCCGCTGTAGTGGTGCGCGTGGCGGCGGGCCGGGAGGGGTCTTGGGGGCGCGGCGGCTGGCGCGCGTGGGCGGCGGGGGGCTTCTTGGAAGGAGGGGGGGGAGGGGGGGGACTGCCTGCGACGCTGGCCATTGTGGTGCCGCGCTGCCGTGCGGCGTCATGGTGAGGGGGGCGGAGGGGAGAGGGGGGGCGGGGGGGGCGGTGAGGCGGACAGCCCCGCTGACGCGTTGGTGCGCCACTCTGTCCTCCTTTTGTGTTTTGTGGGCGGCCGTGGCGGTGGCCCGCAGTCATCCGCACCGAGGCGGTGAGTATGCTCATCCGCCAGTTTGTGGCGCAGCTGTCACCGGTACGTCCTTGGGGGGGGGGTGGCGGGGAGTGTGTCGCCGCCGCAGCCGCACTGGGGGGGGTTTCGCTGCACGGCTGCGTCGTGACGGCTGTGGCCTGTTGTTCACGTTTTGAAATGGGGGGGCGTGGTAGTAGGAGGTGGGGGGGGGGGGGGGGTAGCGGAGCACGCCCGTGCGTCCACGGGTTTTGCTGACTTGGTTCTGTGGTGTGGCGCCGGTGGTTCCCGCCTTGTTGGGATGAACCTGCGTGCGACATGCGCCCCCCCTGCCGCCCGGCGGAGCGGTCACCGTCGACAGTCGGCCGAGGCGCCCTCCCGCAAGCGCCCGTCGAGTGGGGGCGGCGGCGGGAAGCGCCCACGCCGGGACGGCTGACGCGCCGCGCCGCCCGCGCTTTTCCACCCCCGCCCCCGTGCTCGTATGGCTGCGTGGGGAGCGGGCTGGCAGGGGGTGGTGGGCGGTGTGGGCGCCCCGGTTTGGGAGGGGCGGTGGAGGGACGTTGGCGGGGGGCGCACGGGGAGGGGGACGGTGGTGGACGCGAGCGGCCCGCGCCCCGCAGGTCAGCATTGTACAGTGGTGGTGGGGGTGGGAGGGTGCGGGCCCTGGGCGGGCGACGTTACGTGGCGGTTCGGGTGGGGATGTGGGTGGTTACTTGGTTGTCTCTTTTTTTCATCGCTCCCGCCTCACGGGCGTCTCAGCGGCAACGGTCGGGGTGCCAGAAGGGCGCGCGCCGGGGGTGGGAGGCGGCCGCCCGCCCGCCTGTGCCTCAACCGCGGGTGGGGCGCCCGCGGTCCCGACGCGCGGGAGGACCCGCACCGCGGCCCAGCCGGCGGTGGTCACCCCCACGGCGCGCGTGGACGCAGAGGGAGGAGAGGCGGCCGTGCGACAAGGGAGCCAGGTGGCGGGCGGGGGCGGCCCCCCCCCGCCACGCTCCCCCTCGGCTTCCCACTTTGGGGCATCGACGCCGGAAACGCCGCCTCTGGGGCCGGCGCTCCGCCCGTCGCGTCTGCGCCGCCACCCGTCTAGCCCGCCAGCGTGCTCACCGCCGCCGCCACCGCCACCACCGACCGTGCGTTGACGAGGATGCACCACGGGCGGTGGGATTCCCAAGAGCGGCGGTGGTGCGGCACCCCCCCAGCTATGCTCGCCACTCCCATGCCCGCGCAGCCGCGGCCGCCAGCCAGCGCAGCGCCTCGGGATACCCCTAAGGCGTCGGTGGGGGCGTCACGTCCAACGACACGTCGTCATCGTCCTCCTCCGCGGCGCCCGCCCCTGCAGGCGCAGGCGGCGGCGGAGGTGGCGGCGGCCGGAGCAGCCCGCCACCGAGGCCTGCCCGCGCCAGCGGAGCACCACCACTGCCCGTGCCGGCGGTCCCCCCCGTTGGCACAGACGCCTCGTCGCTGCCGCCGACGCCCGCGTAGCCGAGCGCGCCGCCCCAGATGCCGCCCCCATACTTCCGCGCCGGCGGCGGCGGCGGCGACGCCTCCTCCTCCTCCTCCTCGTCCTCCTCCTCGTCTGACGGCACAGCGGGACGGACTGGAGGTGGGGGCGCCCACGCCGGCTGCGGTGGGGGGGGGGGCGCCGCCCACACTGGCGCCGCCGTAGCCTCCGGTGCTGCCCCCGCGACCGCCGCCACCACCGCCGGGGGAGCTGCAGGCGGGGGCGGGTAGTCGGCGGCGCAACCGTCACCGGTCAGACCGGTCATGCCGCTGCGGCCGCCACTGGCCGCGGCGCCAGCCGCCGCCGCCGCCTGGCTGCCCAGCCCCCCCGACAGTGCCCGTCCGCCGGCGGAGGGGCCGCCGCCCGCCGGCGCATACGCGCCAGCGCCCCCGCCGTGGCCGCCCGCGGGCGCATACGCGCCGGGGGTGAGCTGAGCGGTGGCCGCTGCCGCGCCAGGAGACGGGCCCGCTGACGAGCCACCCGCCGGGGACGCGCCCGACGACGCGGCCCCGCGCGCCGCGGCTGCTTCCGCTGCGCTCCCCGGGGAGCCCCCAGCCGCCCTCGCCGGGTCGGGCCCCACCAGCGGCAGGCGAGTGCTGTGGCTTCCCCCCCCAGTGGTGCCGCTCCCCGTGCCTGTGCCGGTGCCTGTGCCAGTGCCGGTGCGGGTGCTGCCCGACGCCGTCGCCCCTGCCGACGTCGACGCATCCCGCGAGTGGCTGCGGGTGGCAAACACAAAAAAGCCGCGAAGCCCGCCCCCCCCCCCATGCCCACCCCCACCCCTCCTGCCGCGGCCCCGTCGGGGGTGGGCGCGGGCAGCACGCCGGCACCGAGACCCGCGGCGGCCACGTCCATCACTACCGGCACGCCCGGGCCGTCAAAAAAGATACCGAGCGGGGCGTCGGGAAAGTGCTCTGCCCACTCGACGGCCGTGCGAAAGGGCTTGAGGGGGAGCGTGAGCACCGTCTCCCCGTCGCCGGGGGGAACGACAAAGGCCTCAAACTCGCGGGCGGGGGCGGAGAGTTCGGTGCGGAGGATCATCGAAGAGGCGCCGGCGGACGTGCCGCCAACCCCACCACCGCCGCCGCCAGCACTAGCACCCGCCGCACTCCCTCGACGACGGCGAGTGCCCCCCCCAGCAGCTGCGGGAGCGCCAGCCGGGGCCGGCGATGGCGCGGCAGAGCCGACCTCATTCAGGTAGGATGACAGGCGGAGCCCTCCCTCTGACGCCGCCAGCGTCACCTCCTCCAGCCGCGTGTGAAAGTTGGACAGGACGGTCGTCAGCAGCGCCGAGCGACACTCGAGGCGACACGCCTTGTCGGACCGCGACACGACGGGGCGGAGCAGGTCGCCCACGATCGCGGGCAGCGAGAAGCTCTTGGCCACCCCCGCCACCCCCGCAATGTGGATGGACAGGCGAGGCGAGTCAGTCGGGAGTGCCAGCGTCAGCCGCTCAATGGTGGCGGGCGTACGGAAGATGGGGAGAAGGAGCTTGGCGGCGACGACCACCGCCTGCGGCAGGGTCGCGGACGGGGCGACCGGCGGTCGAGGGGTGGCACCGCGGGTGATGGGCGTGCCGAGAGGCGAGACGTCCGCGCCTGCCACAGGAGGGGGCACTGGCGGCGGGAGCAGGAGGTACGAGTCAAAAAAGGTGGACTCGAGCGTAAACTCAACGGCCGAAGACTTGCTGGAGGCCAACGCTCGAAGGCGAACGGACCGGGTGTGGGGCTCCACACAGATGTTGTCACCGATTTTGGCGGCCGCGACGAGAACGCGCGCAAGCGTTCGTATGGCCATCCCGTCGGTGAGAGTGGCGTCCATGGCTACGGCAAAGGAGGGAAGGAGGGGCGCAGGGAAGGTGGGAGGCGGACACGAAGGGAGCGGAAGAGACAGCCACGCGGCGCCAGGGTACGAACGGGAAGGAATAGTCAGAGGCACACAACGGGATGCTAGCAGGGTGTCAGGCCGGCGTAGGCGAGCGGTTCATGATGGGAAGGGCAGGAAGGCCGCGGGGCGAGGAAGAAGCTACCCCCTTGGGCTTCGAAACAGCCGACGTCGGCGGTTGCACCACGCCGTGCATCCAACCACAGCATCTAGTTTGAAGCTGGTGGCGCCAATGGCGTCACGGCACAGTGTTCCTGGTGCATCCAAAGAAGGCAACTGCACACAGTGCCTCTCAGAAAAGCCAATTTGAACACAGTTCTACTGTAGTCGGTGGAGTCAGAAATGGCTCGGTTTCGCTCGAACCCCTGAGGTGGACTCTGACGACCTCCGAGTCGAGTGTCCTCTCCGCGGTGCAAGAGCCGTCCGCAAGCGTAAGTCAGTCGTACCTCTCTGTCGTGTTCTGGTTGTCAAGGAGAGAACACCCGTTGGGTCTTTGTAGGGCATTGCGCACACCCGCGACGCTCCATGCGGGCTCAGACAGGACTCTTCGTGTCCCTGACTTTGAGAGGACCGAGCTGATTGAGTGGGCAAGCCAACACCCACCACACACCTTTGCGGCAAGGGCTGTTGCTCGCCTGACCGGCAACTACGCAACCACGGGCCGGACAGCAAGGTACCAGAAAGCACCGAAGGCCACACATCTAGAGCAGTAGGGGTCAATGACTCCCCGCGCAACAGCCCAGCCCCCCCAACTGTTCCGTGTCCTTCACGTCTCCCCTCCCCCCCCCCCCCCCCAGCACCCCGTACCCATCAGAACCGGTTCTTCCACTTGCGCAGCGCCGCCATCACAGCCACCGCGTCGTGTCCCCCCCCTCCCCCCCCCCCTTTGCCAACCGCGGCAGCGACGGACGGCTCACGGACGCGGAGGAACGGGTTCACGCCCACCTCTGCGCCCAGCCAGCCGGGCACGCTCACCCCCCGCCGCGGGTCCGCCCACGGCGCGTCGCCAAGCACCGCCCGCACGCGCTTGGCGGCGGCCGCCACCGCCGCGTTGTCCGGCTCGACCGCCGCGGCAAAGCGGAGGTTGGACTCGGTATACTCGTGGCCACAAAAGACAGCGGTGGCGGCGGGCAGGCGGGCGACGAGGGCGTCGAGGGAGGCGAGCATCTCGGCGGGGGTGCCTTCAAAGAGGCGCCCGCAGCCACCGAGGAAGAGGGCGTCGCCAGAGAAGAGCGCCGGCACCACCACCGCGGGCGCGCCAGTGGCGGGGTCGGGCGTCGCCGCCGACGGCGGCGGCGCAGCCGCGCCGAGGCCTGCCGCGTCAACCACCGCCGCAGGGACGGTCACCCCGTCCACCACAAAGCACATGTGGCCGTCGGTGTGGCCCGGCGTGTGGATGGCTGTCCACCGGATGGCGGTGCCCGCCACGCGGCCCGCGTCGCCGTCGCGGATGCTGACGGTTGCGCCCGGCACGCGGGCGCCGCCGCGCTCAAGGCCGCTCGCTACCACCGGGATGCCGCCGCCGAGGGCGGCAACCAGCCCCACATTCCCCGCCGAGTGGTCGGGGTGGTGGTGCGTGCACCACACCTCCACCACGTCCGTGCCCGCCGCGGCGGCAGCGGCCAGCATCCGCGACGGTTGCGCAGGGTCCACCGCTACGCCCTTGCCGCTATCCGTGTCGCTGATGAGGTACGCGTAGTTTGTGTCGAGGGTCGGGACGGGCGTCACCGTGATGGCCATGCGCGCCGGGGGGGTGCATGACAGCCGCCGGTGGACGGGCCGGGCAGCGCCACCGGCGGGGCGGAGTCGGGTCACCCTGGGAGGCGACGACAGGGGGTGCCGTCGCCAGCTGCGAGCAAGAGTAGGGAGAAAGGCAGAGGCCATGGTGATGTGGGGGGGGGGGGGGCGGCCAGGCTCCCAGACCACCGGACGCACACAACGGACCAGACGGGACTTTGCACGAAGGCGACGGGTTATGCGGCATGCGCGCATGACGACACCCGGCGTACTTGATCTCCTTCCAGCTCGCGGATCAATCCAGGTTTTTGACACGTGTGACACAGCAACAACGGAAAGAACAGGGAAGGCATGGCGAGAAAAAAAAACACAGCTACAGGGCCTCACCAGCAGTCGGTCACGGCCAGCAGCGCTCCAATGGACGGCATCTGGAGGCTATCAGGAGGAAGCACAAAGCACACGTAAACGACTTTTCGTTGTCTATCTGTGCCCATAGCCCTCCAGTTGAGCGGCGCGTGCGCCAAGCGAGCACACCCACGTAAAGGAGCAGCAACCACACAACCTCGGCCAGGCTCGTTCTCTCGCTCTGCAGAGAGGGAACAGGCATCGTGCAGGCTTCCCATAATATCCATAGGCCAAGCTCCAGCGCGCCCTTCGCTCACCAAGCAGCAAAGAACGCGTACGAGCAGCGCAAACGCGGAGCAGAGGCTGAAAGACATGACCACCGCCACCTCCTCTGATCCACAACCGTGTACCCAAACTCCAACCTTCACATCCGCGTCGCGCGGGCACGGTCAAACAGGCGGATAGCCGAGCCGAGCCGGCCCTGCTCCCCCTGCCCCCCTGCGCGCCCCCCCCCGCCCTGCTCGCCCCCTCCGCCTTGCTCCCCCCCCCCCCACCCCCAAACCCATCCTCCAGTGGCGGGATGACGAGGACGCCCTCGGCAGTCAGCTCGCCGTCCCCAATCTCCAGCTTGGTCACCACCGCCTCGGGGCCGAGCTCCACCCCAATCATCGCCACCGTCAATAGGGGGATGGGCAGGCCACGGATGAGCAGCTCGGGCTGACGGAGGGTGAGAACGCGGCCCGCCTGCTCCACCCGCACCCCCGTGCGAACGGTAAAAGAGAAGGAGCGGCCAGAGGAGAGGGAAGCAGTCGCGTGCAGAACGAGGACGCCGCGGGAGCGGTCGGGGGGGACGGCGGGGGGGGGCGCAGACGCACCCGGCGTGGCTGGGGGGGCGTCGTCCCCCGCTGCCGACCCGGCGGGTGCCGCCGCCGCTGACCGGTTGCCTGCCGAACCTGTCCGCGGAGGCGCGCCGCCACCTGCCGCCGCGGTCGCTACATCGTCACCACTGCCGGCGCCTCTGCCGCTACCCGCCCGGCCAGCGGCGCCGCCGTCACGCCCGCCGCCGCCGACGCCCGTGCGGGCGGCAAAGGCCGCCCACCAGTCTGGCTCGGCCCCCCACCTGCCCACCCCCGCGCCGTCCACGACCGCCTCTGCCGTCTGCGCGTACTCGCCCTCGTCGGCGGGGGCGGCGACGCCGCCCCAGGCGGCACCGTCCACACCCCCCCCCCGCCACCGCCGCCGCCGCCGCTGCCGCCGCCGCCGCCCGGCCAGCTGCCAAAGCCGCCGCCGTCCGCCTCCGCGTCGGTGACGTCCGTGTCGGTGGCCCAGCCGCGCCGCCGCCGCTTGCGCGCCGCAACGACCGCCGGCGACGCCGACACGGACGACCACAGCTCGACGCCGACGAGCTCCACGTCCACCCCACCAATGGCGCGCGGGAGGAGGCGGCCGACGGCGCCACTGAGGCCGACGCGGAGCACCTCCTCCAGCACCGCCGCGCACGTGTCGCGGAGGGCGGGCGAATTGTTCACGTCCGCCTGCGTCAGGGTGACCAGCCCAGACAGGGCAACGGGCTTCGCAAGGCGGGGGAGGACGGGGAAGCCCAGCCGCCGCCGCAGTCGTTGCTGTCGTCGCTCGCGCTCCGCCTCCTCCTGCCGGCGGCGCTGCTCGGGGGTGGGGGGGGGCTCCCGGCCGGGCGCCGACGCACCCGGCTTCCACCCGACGGTCGCGTCGGGGTCGTCCCAGCCGCCGCCGCCGCCGCCAAGGTCAAACGGCTCGGCAGGCTCCCCGCCCGTGGGGCGGCTCCAGTCCAGCTCGATGGCGTCGGTGAAGAGGGCCACCGACCCCGACACCCGGACGCCCCTGTAGACGAGCCGGTCCGCCGCCACCGACACGCCCCGCACGCGGCCCGACAGGAGCGCCAAGCTGCTGTCCGCGTCCACATCCACGACCAGCCCCGTCACCGAGTCGCACACGGAGCGGAGGAGGGCGCTGAGCGCGCGGCCCGCCAGCCGAGACGCCAGCGGCCGCCGGCCATTGGACGACCACGACCCGCCGCCGCCACCTCCACCGCCGCCGCCGCCGCTACCCACGTCGTCGGCACCAGGGGGTGGCGTGCCGCCGGCAGGGCCGCCGCTGCCGCCACCGCCGCCGGCCTGCGGCCCCCCGTCCGTGCCTGCCGTGGCCACGGGCGGCTGCCGGCCGGTGGTGGCCGCCGTGCCTGGCGCCGCGGCCGCACCGCCGCCCCGCCGCCGCCGCCGCGGCGACGGCAGCAGCGACGGCCGGCGGGCGCCCACGACCAGCCGGTGCGGCGGCCGCGGCCGCCCCCCCCTCGCAGCGGCACCCGCGAGTCGTCCGCCAGCGCACGGGGCGGGCGCCGCGGCGGGAAGAAACGCCACTGGCGCCGCCGCGAACAGCGCGGCCGCACCATGGTCAGCCGCGGCGCACTCGCCGACGCACCCCCACCCGCCCCCGCCGCGGCCGCTGTCCGAGGCGATGGCGACCATCGCGTCCGCTGTGGCGGCACCACCGCAGCACGGGGTCGACACAAGAGACGATCGCGGCGGCGGCGGCCCGGCGGGGCGGCCGCCGGTACGCCGCCCGCGGCCAGGCCGGGACGCGGCAGCGGCGGGCAACTCGGGTCGCCCCGCACACAAGGCACACCGCGCCTGGGGGGGGAAACAGACCGACCGCGGGGGAAACGCGGTGGGGGAGCGGCAGAACGCGGTGATCGGCCGCCGACGCGCGTGCGGGCCGGCAACGGCGGCCCCACCGCCGCAGCCACGCACCGAGCGGCGGCGCGGTCACGGCCGGGTCGCCCGGACGGGGCGTCGGACGGCCACAGGCAGACGCTCCGCGCCACGTGGACCGTAATGGTGGGCGGCGGGGCGACGAGACGGAGGGGTAGACGAGGGGGGAGACGGAGAAGGCGAGCGTCCTGCGGGGAGGTGGAGAGCGGTATATTGCACGCACACCAGACAGGCTGCCACCTCCGTGGCTGGAACGGTGGATCCGCAGGGCCCCGCCGCGCACAAGAAGCGTCACAGATTCCATCCACATTACTGGTCGTCCGATGGATGGATGGACGGGAATAGCCCAGGACGGGGGGGAGCTGGGATCAGTACCGAAACAATACAATTAAAGGTGCTGAGAGTACCTTGCTGCACCGATGTGGCACACAGATCGATCTCAGAAGGGCAAAATGATTGATCTCTCCCACCGGGACACTCAGTACATTGAACCCGGGTCTCCCGCGTGACAGGCGGGCATACTAACCACTATACTATGGAAGATTTCGGTTCTTCGTGCTGGAATGAAAATGTTAAAATATTTATACCTTGTGAAAATTTTATTTTTTCTCGTTTGGGCCTCGCGCGAGCGTGCGTCATCGAGACGATGGTTGTGCTATTGGACTCCCCGCCGAGGACGCCTCCACCCCGCGAACCCGCAGTGCCACTCACCATGCCGTGTTCCCCGCCTGTGCGGTGATGCCGCTACGACCGTCACCGCCGCCCGAACCGCCGCGTCGGCCGGCGCCACTGAACGTCCACCGGCACTGGCGCCAACACACCGCCCCCCGCCCACCTATGTCTGTGTCCTTGGCTGGCGGTGCGACTTTTGTCATGCAGACGCATCCCGCGGGTTGGGGGGAAGCAGCGGCGCACCGCCGCCGTCGGGGCCGCCTCCGCAGCAATATGTGTCACCGCCATGGCCGACGCCGCCGCCGCCGCCGCCATAACCGTCGCTGCTCCACCATCTGTTGCTGCAACGCTGTCGCCAGCGGTGCCTGCCCGTCTTGCATGTTGCTAGAAGGTCGGGTGCAGGGGAGAAGAGGGGGGGGGGGGGAAGGGAGCTTGCGTTTCGAACTGCCGGCCGTGACGTTCCGCATCCTCTTTCCGGCGCAGCATACTGCCGCGGTCGGGACCCATCGCCGCCGTCAGCAGACCCGCGGCCAGTGGGGGGGGGGGTGGGTCCGGAATTCAGAGGTCACGGCGGCGCCGCGGCCGCCATCCCCAGCCGTCAGAAGTGGGGGCGGCAGCAGAGTGGCCGGCGGCTGCTGCCGCCGCCGGCCATCGTGGTCGTCGCTGCCGCCGCTGCCGATGCAGCCGCCGCGGCGGCCGCCGCCGCGGCCGTCGTCGGCGCGGGCGTTGGCACGGCTGAGCGCGACGCAGCGGCGTCGGCTGCCGGAGGAGGGAGGATGGAGCGGGAAAAATGGGGTAGGGGGGGGAGAGAGTGAGAGACAGACTGTCAACCCGTGACCGCGGGCCGAATGGAAAAACAAGTGTGGATGGCCGTCGAGGAACATCGGGGGTGGTGGCGGTAAGGGAGTATATGGGGGGCAGCGTGAGGAACGCTAGAGCCAAGCGACGACGAGCGTCTGTTGGCTGCATCCGTCCCGTTACTTCCTAAAACCGGCGTACGTTTTCGGCGAAACCTGGGTCCAGCGTCATCCCGACCTCGGATAACCCGAGCTCGTCTGCGATGTCGAGGTGACCCGACCGCGCCCGCGCTCCGCGCTCAGACGCTCTGCTATACTCATCCCCTCCGATCCGCGCAGCACAAGGCGCAGCCGCCCGCCGCCCCCACCGCAGCCACCCCGTTGGCTCTGCCGTCGCCGCCCCCCCTCTTTGCGGATGCTGCTGCCAGCCGCTCCCCGGCCGCCTCCCGTTGCCTGGCCCGTGACCGCCGCTCCCCGTCGGCCGCCCACCGCCGCCGCTGCCGCGGCCCCCACAGGCCGGCTTCGTCGCGGCCCGCCGCTGGGCGGCCGCCGCCTCCCGTCGTCGGGAGCCACTGCCGCCACGGCGGCGGCGGCCGCGGCGGCTGGGCGTCACCCGGCGGGGGGGCGGCGCGTCGGCGTGGGCGGCAGTTCTGTGGCTGCCACCGCCCCGCGGGCGTCGTCGGCGGCGCCGCCGCCTGCGGCGGGGGGCGGCCCAGCCGCCGACGCGGTGGCACCGGTGGCGGACGCGGCGGCCGCGATGGCCCCCACCCCCGACGGCGATGCGAATGGCGGCGGCGGCGGCGGCGGCGGCGGGGGTGACGGCCCCGGCGCCCCCCCCCCGGGGCGGCCGCCCTCTCCGTCCGCGGCCGCGCCCTCCTCTCCCCCTTCCCCGAGTACCTGCGCCTGGCGTTTGCCGCCGCCGACGACCCGTACGACGCGGACACCAACCCCGGCGGCTACATCAGCCTCTCCGTCGCGGAGAACCGCCTCTCCGCCGACCTCATCGCGGCGCACCTGTCGCGGCGGCCGCCGCTGCCGGCGGCGGCGCTCGCGTACGGGCCCATGTGCGGGACGCCCGGCCTGCGCGCCGCGCTCGCCGCCCTCTTTTCCGCCTCGCTGGCGGCGGGCAAGCGGGTCTTCCCCCCCGAGGCGGTGCACCTGTCGTCAGGCGCGGGCGCGGTGATCGACCTGCTCGCGTCGGTGGTGGCCGACGCGGGCGACGGGGTGCTCGTGCCGACGCCCCTCTACTATGGGTTTGTGCGGGACTTTGCGTCGCGGGCGGGCGTCGCGACGGTCGCGGCACCGATGGACCCGGCGGCGGGCTTTGCCATCACCGCCGCGGGCCTCGACGCGGCGTGGCGGGCCAACGCGGCGCGGGTGACGCCCGTCAACCTGCGGGCGGTGGTGGTGTGCAACCCGGGCAACCCGACGGGCGCGATCATGCCCGCGGCCGAGGTCGCCGCGGTCGTCCGCTGGGGCCGGTCCAAGGGCATCCACCTCATCTTTGACGAGATCTACGTGCACTCCACGTTTGACCCGCCGCCGCTTGGCGGCGGCAAGGCCCCCTTTGTGTCGGTCGCCGAGGTGCTGGCCGACGCCGGGGAGGAGGGTCTGGGTGACGACGTGCACATTGTGTGGTCCTTCTCCAAGGACTTTTGTGGCAACGCCCTCCGCGCGGGCGTCCTCCTCACCGACAACGCGGCGGTGCGGGAGGTGTTTGCGACCGTCACCTACTTTTCGTCCGTCGCGGTGGACACGCAGGCCGCGCTGACGGCGCTCCTCACCGACCGGCCCGCCCTCGACGCGTACCTTGCTGAAAACCGCCGCCGCCTGTCGTCGGCGGCCGCCGCGGCCGCGGACGCGATGGCCTCCGCCCGCCCCGCGGGCGCGACCATCACGGCGGTGCCGCCCGCGGCGGGCTTTTTTCTCTGGACCGACCTCCGGCCGCTGCTGGCCGCCGTGTCGGCGGCGGAGGTGGAGGCCGCCGCCGCCGCCCGGGGGGTGCCCCTGACGGGCGGCCCGGCCGACGCGTTTGCGCGCGAGGACGCGGTATTCCGGCGGCTGGTCCGCGCCAAGGTGCTCGTCACGCCGGGCGGGCAGTGCTACTGCGAGCAGGCGGGCTGGTTCCGCTTTTGTTTTGCGAGCGCCTCCGAGGCGGAGGTGCGCGTCGCGTGGGCACGCATTGAGGACGCCTTCCGGCCAGAGCCGGTGTACCCGTAGGGGGGTTGCGTCCGCTCGGGTGTGGGGTGGCCGAGGCGGAAGCGGAATGGCAGCGGTGTCTGTAGATGGACAAAGAGGGCAGGCGGCGGGACGGTGTGGGTACATTGACCGGGCCACACGCGCATCGAGCGGGTCGAGCCCGCCAGCCAGACGAAGGTGAAAAGGTGCTGTCTAGGGATGCCTGTCACTGCTTGCATTTCCTGCCCACGATGGCGCAGCAGACCACGCCACCTCCGTACGTCAAACGGCCAAGACCGCCGCGCCGTGCCCACCAGCAAGTTGCAGTGGCGACCAGTCGGGCGTCACGACACGTGCGTCAAGCAACAATCTATGTTTTTTCGTAAACCAAAGAGGACACCCACGCACACACACCAACATGGACTCACCAAAAGCTCGCACACATCCACATGACACACGCAGCAGCGGCGCCGACGGTGGCGACATAGCCGGCCGGCCACCCCCGCCCACGCCACGCCCACAACACATGCGCCACGGGCGCATGCAGCCTAACAGAGGCAGTGAAAACACGGCAAACGGCAGAGAAAGGCAGAAAAAGAAAAATAGAAGAGTCAAAAGCCACTCGGAAAAACGGGAGGTCACCTGATGGGGGGAGTCAACAGCGAGCCATCCTTGAGCGTGTGCACACGCATGCCACATTTTTTTTTTTGTTTTGCTTGTACACCGCACCGCAGGTCCAGTGCCGCCGCCGCTGGCGTTCGCGGCGGCCGCCCAGTCCTCTAGCGGCGGCTAACCTTGCAGCTCTGTGGAGGCCGCGTGCTGGTGAAGGACGACGAGCGCCTCCGACACCTTCTCCTCGAGCGCTTGCTCGCTCTCCATCAGGTGCAAGATCTCCGCATTGTCCATTTCCAGCAGCATGCCCGTGACCTTGGCCGCCAGCTGCGGCTGCGATGCGTAGATCCGCGGGTACAATTGCTCCCCAAGCATCTGCTTCTGCTGTGCGTCATTGGCCTCGGACAGCATTTCCACCGTCAGCTGCACCGAGCCCGACGCAGGCGTTGCGGACGCCTCGGACCTTCCGGCGGCCGCCGCCGATGCCGTCTCCAAAGCCGCCGTGTCGTTGCTGACATTGGCATTCCGCGCGTTCGTAGTGTACTTGAACTGCTGGCCGGGACCGCCGCCCGCGTGGGGACCCGCCCCGCCCGCACCAGGGCCACCGCTGGCACCGCCGCGGCCGCCGCGGCCAGGCATCGGGCCACCGCGTCCGCCAGGTACATCGCCGCCACGCTGGCGGTTCTGCCGACCCGGACGGCCCATGGGGCCGCCGGGACCCATCCCGGGGCCGCCGGCGCCAGGCAACATCCCGCCGGGCCCGCCGACACCCGGCATCATCGGACCGCCAGGGCCCCCAGGCATTCCTGGCATCATCCCAGGCATGCCGTACTGCGGCATCCCCCCGGGGTAGCCGCGGGCGCCCACAGGGCCGCCACGGCCCATCGCAGCCAGGTATTGCGGGTGAGCAAACGGCATCTGGCCGCGGCCAACGCCCGGCTGACCAACGGGGGACTGCTGGTAGAAGAGTGGCGCCGGGCCAGGGTAGCTGGGCGCCAGTGGCATGTCCGGCGCCGGGGGCATGCGCAGCACCCCCACCGCGCGCTGCGCCTCCAGCTGCATGCGCCGGTCCTCCTTGCGCTGTGCCAGCGCCACATAGATGGGCTTGGAGCCCACAAAGCGGCCGTTCAGCTCGGTCACCGCCTTGGTGGCCTCTTCTGGCTGCGTGAAGCACACAAAGCCAAAGCCACGCGAGTTGCCGCGCTCGTCGCGCATCAGCTTGCACGAAGTAATCGTGCCGTACGCCGCAAACTCCTGGCGGAGCCGGTCATCGTCAATCTCGTCCGACAGGTTCTTCACGTACAGGTTGACGCCCTGATACTTTTGCATCCGCTCCTGGCGGAAGGACTCGTGCTTCTGCCGCAGCTCCGCATCACGCTCCGACTTCTTCTGCGCCCGGCCGACATACAGCGCCTTGGAGGCAATCTCCTTGCCGTCCAGGGCCTCGGTGGCGGCGGCAGCCTCGTCGGGCTTGGCAAAGTTGATAAACGCAAAGCCCTTGGGCGTCGGCGCCGCGTCCGAGCCGCTCGGCGCGGGCGTCGCCGGCACGTGGATGGAGGTCACCTCACCATACGGCTCAAACAGCTCGCGCAGCTTCTCCTCCGTGCAGATCGACTCGTCAATGTTCTTGACATACACGTTGGTAAAGGCGCGGCTAATCTGGCCACGCTCTTCCCGCTCCCGCTTGGACAGGAAGGGGCCCACAAACACCTTACGCCCCGCCAGCAGCATCCCGTCCACGCGCTTCATGGCCGCTTCGGCCGACTCGGGCGCCTCAAAGTGCACAAACCCAAACCCACGGGACTGGCCCGACGAGTCGGTCGCCACCTTGCACGACATGATGTTGCCAAAGGCAGAGAACGTGTCGTACAGCTCCTTGTTGTTGATGCTCTTGTCCAGGTTCTTGATGTAGACGTTGCCCTGACCAATCTTGCGTACACTCGCGTCACGGTGCTTCCACATCAGCCGCAACGGGCGGTCCTTGGTCGCGGGTGACGCAAAAAAGTTCATCGTATCCAGCGCCCGCTCCGCGTCGGCCACGTTGTGAAAGTTGACATAGCCGTAGCCGAGAGACCGACGCGTCACAACGTCCCGGCATACACGAATCGACGACAGCTGGCCGACCGCGGAAAACACTTCAAACAGGGACGCCTCCGTCACCTCGGGGTCCAGATCCCCCACGTACAGCGTCGCCGACGCGTGCGGGTTGCTGCTGCCCGTCGCACCCGGAGGGAGCACCGACGGCAGCATCGGCATGGGCGGCATCCCAACGGGGATACCGCCGGGGACGGGGAGCATGCCCAGCGCGGCCATCTGCTGCTGCTGCGCCACCACCGCCGCCGCCTGCTGGGCAGGCAACGCCGCCGCCGCAAACGCGTCGGCAGGCGGCACGACCGGAGGGGCGGCCGACGCCGCGGCCGCCGCTGCCGCCGCGGCCGCCGCCGCGGGCACGGCCGCCGCCGCGGGCGTCGCGGCCACCGCAGGCGGCGTCGACGGCGCCGCCTTGCCGTCCACGGCCGAAGCGGGAGCGGCGGGCGCTTCCGCGGCCGGCGTCGACACCGCGCTCGCAGGGGTCCCGTTGGGCGCTTCCGCCACCGGGGCCGCCACGGGGGTCTCCGAGGTGCTGGTCGCCATCGGTACGGGTTGGATCCCGCGTGCGGGAAAAAAAAACGCCTGCACACAGGCAGGAGGACGGGCGCGCTGCTGAGCAGCGGCTGTGATCTGCACAAGGGTGAGGAGGAGAACACAAACGATGTACCGTTCCGGGGCTGACGGACAACGAGCGCACAAAGAAATCATAGGAAAAGTCAGCGCCAACGCCATCAAGCAACGGCAGGGTCCGTTACACTCACTGCAGATCACCATACAGCCAAAGAAAAACGGCACTGGCGACGATAGTCCAGGGTAGGCACCCGGCGTGCCAGAAAAAACAGGTCCAGACAGACCAGGGACCCCCCCACGCCAGCCTCCCCACCACCACGCAGAATTGAATCACGGCACACAAGCAGCGCACAGACCCACCCCCTCCCTAGCCGGCTGCCATCCTCCAAGCGTGCTCGACTGGCAGGCGACAAGAACAGGGAGCCACCAAAGGCCCAAGAGCGCCAAGACCAACGCACCTCGACGGACACCAATGGCCTGCTCGCTCCCAACGCCGCGCACCAACCGGCGCTTCCCGCTACCCTACACGGGAGCCCCCACGTACCACGTCGCGTCACACAGCCCGTAGGCAGCGGCCAGCGGCGCTCAGCAAAGAGGCACCAAAGTACAACGCCGCCGCCGTGCCGCTGGGACCTGCCGCGGCCCGGGCAGCAGCGGTCTGGGACGGCGACGTGTGGGCACACACCCACCACCAGCACACCCGGTACCGCAAGGGGCGCAACGGGTCGGGACGGGACGGGACGGGACGGGACGGAACGGGGCGGTTCAGGGCGGCGGCGCGGGAACCGGCGCGGGGCGTGGCGGCACACACGACGACGACGGAGGCCCCCCCGCTCCCCCCGAATGGCCGCGCACACTCGCCCCCCCAACTCCGCGCAGCAGCGTCGGTGGGGCCCCCGACCGGGTCGCAGGGACAGGTGGGCGGCGGGCGCGCCGCAATTGGTTGGTGGTTGCTGCCGCCGGTGCGCCGCCGGTGGGGGGGGGGGGGGGGGGGGGGGCGGGGGCGGGGCTGGCCTGCCGCCCGCGACCGACCGACGGCGCCCCGACGCGCCGGCGGCGGCCGCCCCTCCCAGCGCCACAAACCGCAGTGAGCGCCGACGGCGGCGGGGCGAGGCGCGCCCTTATTGGGCCTTTGGTCTTACAGCAAATGTCGCCAGGGTTTTGCAAAAGAGGCTTGGCCACCGCAGTGACAGCAAATCATGAAAGTGGCCCTCCATGTGCACTGTGTGCGCGTGAATCATGGATTGACTTGTTGGTCAAGTCGTCCCTCGTCGACCCGTCACAGGAGCGCAACTTTGTGGCAGTACCTGTCAATCTCCTCGGTGGCTCTGCTTGCGGATCACCGTGACGCCCACGACGGGCAGCGCGCCTCGCGCCCCCCGTCACCCGCCACGCTCTCCCCGCTCTGGGCGGTCCCCGTTCTTCCACGCGCGCCGTTCCCCCCCTCCCCCACCCCTTGTATAGTCCTTCTTCCTCCATGGCGGGCGTCCGTGTGCCCTCCATGGCGTTTGTCCCCGCCGTCGCGGCGGGCGCCGCCACCCGCGCCGCCCTCCGACGGTGCGCCTTCACCGCCGGGGCGGCCGCGGCCTGCCGCCCGCCCCTGTCGGCTGCCGCGGCCCGCAGGGGACTGCTGCGGCCGTCCGACCCGCCCACCTCTCCCCCCTCATCGGGTGGTGGCCCGTCCATGACCGCCGCGGACGCGGCGTCGGCCGTGGCGGGTGTGGCCGACGGCGGCGGCGCGCCCCGCGGCACGCGCGTGCGGTTCGCGCCGTCCCCCACCGGCTCCCTCCACGTTGGCGGCGCCCGCACCGCCCTCTTCAACTACCTCCTCGCCCGCAAGGACGGCGGCGCGTTTATCGTGCGCGTTGAGGACACGGACGTTGCGCGGTCGACGCGCGCGTCCGAGGCGGCGGTGCTGGCGGACCTCCGCTGGCTCGGCCTCGACTGGGATGAGGGCCCCGAAGCGGGCGGCGACGTTGGCCCGTACCGCCAGTCGGAGCGAGGCGAGCTGTACAAGCAGCTCGCCGCGCGGCTGGTCGCCGAGGGCAAGGCGTACCCGTGCTTTTGCACCGAGGAGGAGCTCGAGGCGAAGCGCCTCGCCGCCGAGGCGGACGGCCGCCCGCCGCAGTACGATGGCACGTGGCGCGACGCGGACGCGGAGGTGGTGGCGGCCAAGGTGGCGGCGGGGGAGCCGTACACCACCCGCTTCCGCGTGCCCGACGGCAGCCGCGTCGTCATTGACGACGCGGTGCGCGGGGAGGTGGCGTGGGACGCCAACGCCACGGTTGGCGACTTTATCCTGACCCGCAGCTCGGGGGTTCCCGTCTACAATTTTTGCGTGGCCGTCGACGACGCGACGATGGGCGTGTCGACGGTGGTGCGCGCGGAGGAGCACCTGACCAACACCCTCCGGCAGGTGCTCATCCTGGAGGCGCTCGGCTTTCCGCCGCCCACGTACGCGCACGTGTCGCTCATCCTAGGGGAGGACCGCTCCAAGCTGTCCAAGCGCCACGGCGCCACGTCCGTGACGCAGTTCCGCGAGGAGGGCTACCTCCCCGAGGCCATGACCAACTACCTGGCGCTCCTGGGGTGGAATGACGGCTCGGAGCGGGAGCTGTACACCCTCCCAGAGCTGGTCGACGCGTTTGACCTGTCGCGGGTGACCAAGTCGCCGGCCGTCTTTGACGGCGACAAGCTCCGCTGGATGAATGGGCAGTACGTGCGCGCGCTGCCCGACGACCGCCTCCGCGCGCTCACCGCCGAGGCCTGGGCCGCGGCCGGCACCCTGACCGGCTGCGACGCGGACAGCGCGGCGGTGGCCGAGGCGACCGCCCTCGTGCGGGGCTCCCTGGAGCTGGTCGAGGACGCGGTGGCGGAGCTGAACGCCGCCCTCTCCTATCCCCTGGATGCCGCCATTGACGCTGCCGCAGACGGCACCGACGGCGCCGGCGAGGCGGGCGTCGCGGCGCTGCTGGCGCCCGGCGGCGGCTTTGACGAGGTCGCGGCCGCGCTGCTCGCCGCCGTCGACGACGGCACCTTCCCCGCCGCCGCCGACCCCGCCGTCCACGCGCCGGCGTGGAAGGCGTGGGTCAAGGCGACGGGCAAGGCGCTCGGCCGCAAGGGCGCCCGCATCTTCCACCCGCTGCGGCTGGCGCTGACGGGCAAGATGAGCGGGCCGGACGTGGGGGCGGTGCTGCGGGTACTCGCGGCGGTGGATGGCGCCGCGCCGGCGGCGGTCGGCCTGGACGACCGCATTGCCACGCTGCGCAAGGTGGTGGCGGCGCGCGCGGGGGAGGCCTAGGGCGTGGGGGGGGGTATAGGTGGGGGGACCACGAGGAGGAGGGGGGGGGGGAAGGGGGGGGGGGGTGGGGGTGAGGACGACGGTGGGGTCAAGCACCTGGGGGCAATTCAGGGGCGGGTCGGTATCACGGGGCTGCTGAGCGGGCGGTGCCTCTCGAGTTGTACCCGGTATAAACAGGGACGCCGCGGGTTCTCGTCAATGGCTTTGTGCGCCGGCGGTGCGCATGGACGGCGGCGCAGACCGCTACGGACGCCCCCAATTTCCCGCCCCTGCACCTGCCCGTGCGTGCTCGTTGCGGTACATCATTCCCGCCCCGTCACCCCCCACTTTCCTCACCCCCCTGCCCGCGGGGCCCGACGGCCTTTTCCCGCAGCGCCCCCGCGAGCACATCAAAGCTGGTGGTGGCGGCGTCGAGCTTGGCCACCCCCCCCCCGTCGACCGCCACACAAATGTTGCCCGCCGCGTCGAGGCCGCGGACAACCCCCGTCCGCCGCCGCCCGCCGCCGCCGCCGCTGCCGCCGCCCCCCCCACCGCCCACGCCCGGCGGCAGCGCGACGCGCTGCCCCCGGTGCATCCACGCCGCCTCGTACTGCGCGCGCACGCCGCCCGGCGTGTCCCAGCCGCCCGCCGCGAGCGCATCGGCGAGGCGCTCCAGCTCGGTGAGCGTCGCGCCGAGGAGCGCCTCGCGGCTCAGCGGCGGTCGGCTGCCGCCGCTGCCGTTGCCGCCGCCGCCGCCGCCGCCGCCGCCACCGCCGCCGGTCACGTCCACCCCCGCCGCGGCGGCGGCGGCGACCAGCGACGTTGTCGGCGCCGCGTTGGCCACGTTCACGCCCACGCCAACGACCGCGGCGACGGCCCCTCCGCGGACGGTCGCCTCGACGAGGACCCCCCCCACCTTGACGCCCCCCCCCCCCCGCTCACCACCGGCGGCGTCCTCCCCACGCCCGTCGCCCCCGGCGGGCGGCGGCACCACGTACACGTCGTTGGGCCACTTGACGCGCACCCCCCCCGGGGGCCACCCCCACACCCGCCGCAGCGCGGACACGACCGCCAGCCCCGCCGCGTACTGCAGGTGCACCAGCGCCGCGGCGGCGGCGGGCGACGCTGGCGGCGGCAGCCGCAGCAGCACCGACGCGGCGAGGCCGCCCGCGGGGGACTCCCACGCCGCCGCCCGGCGGCCGCGGCCGCCCGTCTGCGCGTCGGCAACGGCGACGGCGCCCGACGGGAGGGCGGGGCCCAGGGGGGGGGACCGCAGCAGGTCCTGCGTCGACCCCGTGACGGGGGTGTGGAGGAGGACCGCGCCGATGCGGCGCGTGCGCAGCGCCGCGTGGTAGGTGGGCGGGTGGAAGGGCGGCGGCGGCGGCGGCGGCGGCGGCGGCGCGGCGGCCGCCGCGGCCGTGACAGGGGGTGCGTCTGCTGCCGCGGCGGCGGCGGCGGCGGCGGCGGCGGCGGCGGCGGCGGCGGCGGCGTCTGCCGCGACCGCCGACTCGGCGGGCGCGTACACGTGCACCGGCTGGGTGGCGGACGCGGCGAGCAGCGCGGCGGACGCCGACGAGAGGAGCGCCGCCGCCGCCGCGTCGGTGGCGCAGTGGATGCCAATGGGAGCTGGCTGCGGGGGGAGCGGGGGGGGGGGGGGGTGGTGGTGGCGGTGGGGGGGGGGCAGGGGGAGACCGGGGGGGGGGGGGGGGGGGGGGGGGCATGGCCCCTGCGGCGCCGCGCCGGTGGCGGCCAAGCCGGGCGGCGAGGCGGCGGGCGGGGAGCATGCGCGGGCGGGGGCGACTTGGGGGGGGGGGGGGGGCGGGAGAAGCGCCGACCCAAAGCAGGGGCGGAGGGGTGGGGCGGCCAGGACTGTGGCGAGGGTGGCGCGGGGCGGCGGGCGGGAGAGGCCGACCGCACCGCAATGGGGATGGGGGGACGAGGGCGGCCGCCGATGCCAGCGCTGATGGCGACAAGATTATCGGGTGCAGCGGACAGGGCGTTCGCCACAGAGGCGCTGGGCCACGTGGCGGCGGCGCCACGGATTGAAATCATGGGGCTGTGGTGCTTAAATGGAGGTTCAGGAATCGGCCCAAAATCGTGCTTGCAGGTTGCACACTCTTTTGTGGACCCCCTCTCACGGTACGATGCGCCCCGATTTTCCCTATCTTTTTTGCCTATCTCCTGTGGTCGTGCCGTCGGTCGACATACACCCTGCGTACCACCATTACGTGAAGCACCGTGAGCAGAGCTACAAGAGCATGTCAGAGAGCAGAGTGTATGTCGCCCAACAGTCACCGTCCTGTGCGCCCCACAGCAGCTGTCAAAAACACCCAGCAGAAAATAGTGAAATCCACAAAAAATCGGTGGACAGGGCCTCAGAACACGCTTTCTCCCTGGACGCGGCCGGGCCTTTAAAGAGTACTGATTGGCTTGTAACCGAGGGGACCACGAGCGGTAAGTGGTGATTGGCTGATGCACTCGAGTGCCGCGCGGTGCTCCGCAAAGTTTTGCACATGGCCCACAGCGGATCCGCAAAATCCGAGAGAAAACGCGTTCCACTCGCACTCTGGCAACCGTCTGTGGACTCGTCCGCGGGCCCCGCAACAGAGCAATACAGGCTTTTCCTGAACCTCCCTGTTGAGCACCGCAGCGCAACGGCCTCCCGCCGCCTCTCTCCCATCACAGACGACGAAAAGCCCACGCGGACGGGCGGCGGGGGCGCACCGCCGCGGTCGCCACGCTTTCCGCCGCTTTGGCCACCGTCCCGGGCGCCGCGGCACGGCCCGCGCGCCGCGCGCCGCGACGGCTGCGGCTAGAGGGGTGGACGGAACCGGCACGGCAAGGACCGCGGTGGACGCGTCGCGGGCTAGCGGCGGCGGCGACGCCGGCGTAGAACAACACAGTGAGCGTACATATGAGTGGCCGATCCGGCGCGGTGGGTAAGGGAGCGTTGGTACGGGATGGAACAAAATTTATTCGCACAGCGGCTGCAGGGAAGCTCTCACAGATTGCGCGGAACGGGCACAGTGGTATCGGCGGCAACAGTGGGGGCCGCCGTAGCGGTGTCGGCGGGCGTGCTGCCACTGTCCTTGCGGCCGACGAGGGCGGCCCAGGTCTGGGCCTCCCCCTGCCCCATGACCTCAATGCTCTCCCGCAGGAGCCCTCGCACGGTCTCCACATACGCGTCCGAGCAGCGGTCCAGGCGGGCGCGCTGGGTCGTCAGGCGCTCGACCATGCGCCGGTAGTTTGGAAGCAGGTGGGCGGTGAGGTCGCGCGTGCGGAGGGTGGTCACCCCCACCGCCCGCAGCGCCGCCTCGTACGCGTCGACGGTGAGGAGCTCGTCGACGCGGAGGCGCGCACAAAAGGGTGCCATCGCCGCCGCGGTGGCCGTCGCGCCCGCCATCAGGTCCGTCAGCAGCAGATGGCCGCCAGGCACTAGCACCCGCGCCGCCTCGGCGTACACCCGTGCCTTGGCATTGGAGTGGCAAAACGCGTCTTGGGACCAGACGACGTCAAAGGCAGCGGTCCAGTCGCGGGGCAGTTCCTCAAAGGAGCCCTCGACGACCGTGACGAGGTGGCCCAGGCCCGCCGCGGCGGTCGCCGCCTCGTTGGCCGCGTTCTGCTCCGCACACAGGTTGAAGCACGTGACGGTTGCGCCCGTCTCAGCAGCGAGCTTGCGCGCCGCCCCACCGACGCCCGCGCCCAGGTCCAGCACCCGCATGCCCGGGCGGAAGACCACCCCCGCCCCTTCCCCCATCGCCCGGAGCATATCGGACGAGTGCTCGGCCGCGACGCGGGTGGTGTCGGCGGCCGAGCGGTACACGCCCGTGTGCACGTGGGGCCCCCCGTCGCCAACGATGATGGCGTAAAACTGAGCGGAAGCAGGTGAGTCGTACAGATCTTGCACGTCGGCAATGCGGGTGGGCCGCAGGGGAGCCGTCACCTTCCCGTTGCTGGCGCCCGTCATGGTGAAGTGGAGAGAGGCGAGAGCTGGGAGATGGATGACTCAAGACGGGGGGTGAGAACTGGGAGACCGACGGCGCAAAAGAAGGACGGCGGTGCACAAGACGTGTGGTGGGTGTGGGGCGCAGGGACAATGGGGAAGTGGGTTCCATGGCTGGGGGCCAGACGCAACGTCCGCATTTATAGCGCACAGACGGTCCCTCCCAGACAACTCAGCCTGCGGTTGGCAGCACGACCAATGCTGGCCAGTGGCCCGAGGACGGTGGCCACGAAGTCCGCCCCAGGGATGCTGTCGGCGGGCCAGCTTCTGCCTCATTGAGGAGGCGCGAGCCAGTTTCAGCCTCATTGGGGCGGTGCGTGGGAAGAGCCTGTTGCGAGGCTCCGTGGTACATCGGACTCTGCGCCACGCCGCACGGGTCGTGGCCTGTGGCGACACGAGCATGGCACAGCTCGGCATGTGGCTGCAGCACACCCACCCAGACAGGCACGGGCCCGACTGGT